>CM048054.1:713750-1382500 GCA_026259375.1 Verasper variegatus | reverse complement strand
CGCGGATCAAGACAGGGGTGCCCAATTTCCCCATTACTTTTCGCACTTTATATAGAACCTCTCGCACAGTGGATAAGACAGACTGAAAGTATTAAAGGCATCTGCATAAATGGAGAAGACCACAAGGTAGCATTGTACGCCAATGATATCCTGATCTATTTAAATACCCCCTCAAACTCTTTTTCAGAATTAATGAACCTGCTAGAAACATTTGGTAGATATGCAGGATATAAACTAAATCTGCAAAAAACACAAATTTTGACTTTTAACTCTACGCCTCCAAAAAATATTAGAGACAAATTTCCTCTTAACTGGGACCAGAGTTCATTGAAATATTTAGGAATACACTTACTGAAAAATATCTCAACACTGGCATTGGCGAATAAACAAACATGGTGAACGGTATGGAGCTTTTACATGGCCATTTTCATTTTAAAGTTCTTCCAGACGGCGGAGTCGACAGAACCAAAGTTATTTGTAACCACTGCCAAGTTGAATTTTCTTATCACCGGAGTACTTCCAGTCTAAAATATCACCTAAATGTAAAACACACCAGCAAATTGATACCAGCAAATCATTCAACGAAACAGACAGTGGAGCGAGGCTTCGGCAGACTACGTTAGATGCAGGGAGGAGTATAGATAAACAAAGGCAAGAGAAGCTAACAAATGCCATAGCGAAGTGGATAGCTACAGACTGCAGGCCGATTAGTGTTGGGGAAGATGTAGGTCTGAGAAACATTTTGAGAATCGCAACAAATGACAGCAGGTATGAGTTGTATGAAAAGGAGAGGACTGCAAAAGCGGCAACTTTACAACATGCACCCGTTGTTGCTCTCACTGGGGACTACTATCACTCGGTAACCACAATTACCTCAGAGTTACAGTGCATTATATTGATGAAAAGTGGGCGCTGCATTCACATGCTCTGACTGTGATGAAAACAGAGGAGAGACATTATGCTGAAACGTGCGCGGGACACTTTACTGACGTTGCACAGCAGTGGAATGTGTCAAATAAAGTCACCACACTTAGCACAGATAGTGCACGAAATATGATCGCTGCTGCGAGACAACTGCCTTTTGATCATGTCCCCTGCTTTGCGTACACAGTCTCCAGCATTCTGTCACAGTATCTCTGCATAACAGTGCGTTTGACAATGTCCAAGCCAAGTGCAGAAAGGTCGTGGGGCACTTTAAACACAGTCCAGCAAGTGCAGCAGAATTAGAGCAACAACAAGTTGAACATGGACAGAAGAAGGAGTCGCTTATGCAAGACGTTCAAACCAGATGGAATTCTACTCTGGACATGATAAAAAGCATCTGCAGAAACGAACAGCCACTGAGGGACGTCCTCACCACAAGCACCAAGATTGTCATGCCAACTACAGCTGAAATGGACAAACTGCAGAGGTTGGAAACGCTACTGGAGCCTTGCAGGTATGTTTTACATCATATTTCTCACTATCCTGTCTGAGTGCATGTAAGAGAGAAATAGTGTATGACAGATACGAAAGAGTCAGAGTTACAGAATTACTTACACTTCCCCATAATTGAAGACAAGGTGAAGTAACCTAGTAGAGAATAACCCTTGAAGCACCATGTTATGTCTTAAACTACAGAGACAGTAGATATGCATAGCCAAACAGAGTGTACTGAGATCAATTCCTACCTTAAAAACTACACATGCTGCATGTAGATATAATTAAGAAATACTTATTTGACACCTAGTACGTACAATTTTAACAGATTTAAGATTTTTTAAGGCCTAAAGCCCTGTGGGTCTTTCTTTGACTAGAATCTACAATACATGTCAGATTGCTCTGTGATTGGTGGTGCTTCTATAGTTTTACAGACAAGCTTGTCAATACAATCAAATATCATTACACCTGTAAGAGGGCAGAATTTTTACAGGTTAAAAGTGTTGTGGTTTTGTCCAGCGGAGGGCTTAGCTGCTTCAACATAGGAAGGTGGAGCTTTTTCGTGAATCAACTTTAGTGAAAGGTTTGCAGTGGAGGAGAGCGGGAGAAATTTGGCCTGGCTGAAGTTTAGCTCCAGGACTTTTCCCCAAAGTGTCCAGAGACAAAATCAAAAGCCGGAAAAAGAGAGAACATTAACTTGCAGGTAGTTAAGTTCCTGTATTGGAAGACGCTGACTAACCAGTGAATTAATATTTTCAACATTCTTCCCCAAAACAAATGTCATGACACACTGGGGGACTGAAATCGGTAGCCTTATTGATATGTAGTATGACTGGGTTCCTGGTTTTTGTTGAATGTTCTAAAATGATCCGTTTTTAAAAGAATTACTCTTTTACCAACTCTTGTCTTTATTCATCTTAATTTTAACTTACTCTGTATGTAGGCTGGGAAACAAAAACAACAGACTCAAATTGGAGGACAATCTAAAAACCTGCAGGCTAGTAAACAATTTCCATGGACGGCTACAGACCAGTGACCTGTCTTCAGTCCAGTAACTGCTTCTTTTACCTGTCCCTGGTCGGGACCCTCTCAGAGGGGCGTGGTCGGGGACCTCCTCCAGGGTCATCGAGCGAATCACAGTTTCACAAACAAACTGAGAGCCACTGATATCATCCTCCCCCTCCTCCTGAGCCGGGACTCTGCCCCCCTCAGCTCCAGATCCTGCCCCATGGGGGACATCTGAGGACCAGTAACAAGAGGACAAGTGTTCTGAGGCACAGACGAGAGAGCTCATTGACCAGCCCTGTGTGTCCCTCTCTAACCACACAGTCGCATTCAACAATGTCATCTTCAGCTTGTCCTGAGCTGATCAGTGACAAACATCACACCAAACACATGTAGACCTTTTCCCGAATGACAACATGAAAAACATGTGAGTGTAATTATGAGACAGTAAAGTGTCTCTGATGATTTCATTTCTGTTTTCATTAGTAAAAAAGGGGGACTAATTTCTTTCTGAAAATATTTTGCCGTTAATTCTCTTATTTCATCACATATCTCTGCAAAACTGATACAGAGAAGTTGCCATTAACAATCAATTGCATTAGTTCTAATTAATTTCAAAGAGATAGAGACTGTCATACTGAAACTTCAACAAAAAAAATTATATTATTTACTTAAATTCCATGACATTTTGTCAAGGGTTGGGACATGGGCCAAGGAAGACTCAATTAAATTTTGGAGCAGATTCAAATAAATGGGCACATGTACACAAAATATAGAGTGAAACACTAGTTCTTGAGTGAGACAACTGCATTGCATGCCACTGTGGCAGGACAAATTATTGGTCAAATAGGGCATTAGCTTTAGCAGAAGTATATGTTCTCAGAGCTCTTTTCTAGTTTTTCTGGCTATGGCAAATGGGTTCTCAGCTGCGGAGCATCCACAGTGAAAAGGTTTGACCTTACACTGTATATTTGTGGGGTTGTGACAGGCGAAGCATCATTTTAACCAAGCTTGACTAAGTGTGCTCACACATCCCTCCTGGCATAACTCGCCCCTGATTACTAATTGTATGACACAAATTAAGAGTGTAAATAGTAAAAATGTTGTAGAAGAACATGCAAAATAAAAAAGAGCAGTACACAAGTCTGTTGCCCTGCTGTATGCTGAGAAGCATTCCTGCTAGGACACTACAGTATAGCAGTTTTAAGACATGTCCGGCAGAGGATGCCCAGAGAATTGGCTTCAGACGTTCTCTGCAGTTTGCCTTTCACACATGTGCAATGCAGGAGGAGATTCTCCGCTCAGACATATTCACAACATAATCAAATTTTCAGCAGGATTCAGGTGATGGGTGGTGCAGCAGGCAGAGGCAGAGTGTCACATATTAACACATTTTGTTTACAGCACATCGACATTGGTGTCTGCACCTATTACCAAAGATCCTCTTGACATCTTAATCGGTTATTTCTACGTGTGTGACTTCACTTTTTCACACGTCGTTCTTTTCATTTTGCATCTGTCCCATGTTAGAAGCTTCAACACCCCCCCACTGGCTCGCGATGAATCTGGCAGAGGATCTCCTGCTGTGTTCTGATATCAACTCCACCAGACTTTCAACAGATTTTATACTAGTGGACCAGTCAGAGCACATACACCTCCTCCGGAGAAACTGTGGAGGATCTCCGGAGTTCTGTGAATGTATACGAGCAGCTTTTCTTAACCTCAACAAAATTCCATCAACGAGTTAAAAAGGTATGATGAAGAAAACTCCATTACCCATGATGCTGTTGATGACCTCTGCCTCTTCCTGGATCAGACCCAAAGACGGACTGCTCTTGTCCTGCAGGTGGCCATCTTGAGGCAGAGGAGATATGCAGGGAGTCATGTCTGAATGGAGGAAATTAGCAGAGAGAGAAAAATATTTACATCAACTCCAGTCTGGCACAGGCTACCTTATTTGTAATTGCAGTGGGACTACATCATTGATACTGGTTTAGCAGGACCAGCTTTTGAACACTTATACAATTTGTGTTTGCACAGACATGAGTTCCTCAGGTATGATCAGCTTTTTGAATTATCACTTTTTGTGTTTGTGGATGTAGACATTGTTTCAGGAACTTGGACAAGCCCTTAAAATGGTTTTGAATGGACCGAGTTACATTACATAGAGCTATTCCAGTCTTAATGATCATCAAAGAGCTTTACACAACAGAAACATTCACCCATTCATATAGAGCCTCTCTATGACACACTTCACTTACACACTGCTGGCACAGCCCCCAGGGGCAATTTAGGGTTCAGTGTCTTGCACAAGGACACTTCGGCATGCAGACCGAGCCCTGGCTTTGGACATAATGTTTTATATGATATTTGTGTTTGATCCCGTTGGCTGAGCTATATAGTGGATTTTTTTATGCTGCATGTGCCTGAAATCAGGGGTAGCTACCATCGGGTTCAGACACAAAAAACTGAATTCCTGTCAAAATCGGGGAGGGCTCAGCTGATTCTCTCTGGCTTAATCAGGTTCAGACAGATAATTGTGGCCCGGGCTGCAGTTTAGTGCAGACCCAGAAGTTGCTCTGTCCATAGCTAGATTATTGACTCGAATCTGATAGAATGATGGTTTACAATGCGCTGGATTGCCAACGTGTTTAGGTCAAAAGCAACTGTATAATTGATTTAAGGTTATATATATATATATAACTCTCCACTACTGGTATTTTGTGATATATTATTTTGCCAAAAAGAGGCAAAACACACTATAATCAAAGATAAATTTGACTGATATTTATATATTTTTTATACTGATATATATTATTACTGACATCATATTTTCTATAAATATCCTGATAACAATGTCATTGTGAATATTTTTGTTCACAATAATTGTGTAGTGAAAATGTGATATTATGACAGCTCTGTCCTTAACAGCGGGATTAGCGTCATACTCGGAGTACAACACACTCACTCTCTGGACCCAGTCATTTTGAACCACTAAAACTCTTCTTACCAGCAGGGGTGTTGTTTGGGACACTCTCCAACTCTTGAACGATGTTGATATCTAGCAGCTCAAAGGAGAGAAGATCCTGACAGATAAAAAACATCAGACAGCTAATTAAAGAAGCAGCCTTGAGGGAAATATAGGAAGTGGTGGTTTTGGAGGTAGATACATCCTGGTTTCAAAACATTATTTAAATACAACGAATCACTGGAGAAACAACAAAGAAACACTGGCAGACGGGTTTCATCTTCTCCAGTGTCACCATTTTCAGTTTTTCTCTACTACACATTGCGAACTGAATAGCTTTAGATTCAGGACAAAACAAGATATTTGAATACATCAACATGTCGTCTAGTTAAAATTTTTACAATTATTATATTGTTTTACTGGAAAGGAAATAAGGGGGCTTGTGATATAAAATAACTCAAAGAATTTTGACATATAATTAGAACGCAAAATCTTTAAATACATCTCTTGATGCACCTGAACACATCATCAGGTTACATTACTGATGATGTGTCAGGTGCATCAGGAGAATCAGCATATAACACAAGACAATTAAATAGTTAACACAGGAGCCCTATGACAGAACCTAGTCCATATCTGCTTCAGGTAGCACAGCATACTGTTGGCTTCGCTTTCTTCAGCTGTTCAGTCTATCCTCACATCCAGAGCTGTTATTTTGAAACATTGTGAACTTAGGTCTAAAGACTGTGTTGATTACTTAACTGGACTCTGAAATAGCCGACATGCAATGTATGAAAAAATAACAGCAGTTAAGTAAATCATTCAAACTTATATATAAGCAACACACATGGACAGTTATAAAGGACAATCAGTTTCATTTTTATGAAAAACATTGACAATAAAATATTCATTCTAGATAAACCAGGTAGGATGAACATCGAACACCAACATCATTTTTCTAACTTCACGCTGCACCATACACTGTTTATAAAAAGCTCTGCATACAACATCCAGCACACAAACAATAAAAACGTGACAGTATATTGTAGAACTGTGGAGGACTCACTAATGGCAAGAAAATCTTTCAAAATAGCTATAGAGCATTTACACAGGCCAAGGAAACAGCAATGTTTAGAACAGGCACTGCACTTGTACGTATATTACAATCGCACAAGTCTAACTGCAAAAAAGCCCACCAGAATATGTGCTTTTACTGGAAGCTCGGTTGTTTTAATGTTGATTTTAACTTTACGAAAATGTTTTATTCTTGCTTTATCGAGTCTGTCCTCATGTTTACCTTTATCTGTTGGTTTGGGTTATTGTCTCAAACAAAATAAAATAATCTAATACAGGGCATTGTTAAATTGTGCAGCAAAATCACCATCCTCATCTTTATAAGATGAGGTCTTAGCAGAGGGCTCAGTCAGTCTTGTCCAAATCATGTATTCCGAGTCATCCACTTTTTAAAGAGTTTGTGCTGCTTCCCTCTGGTCCTTTTAAAAGCTCATTTGTCCCTGCTGTCATCGGCCTTTTTAAGGAGTCTAGGTGATTTAGATCGTATTTATTTACATTTTATTTATTGATTGTCTGTTTTTGACATGCACTGATTGCTAGCTGTACTAGAAATTGCCCCTCTGGGATAATAAAGACTTCTTGACTTGACTTGATTTAAGGATTATTTCAGAGAGGGCTGATATCAGATTGGTACATGGCATTGTTTAAGTTACCCTGTTCAGCTTGTGGAAAGAGTAGAAATAAATCATAAAAAGGTATAAGTAAATATAACTCGGAGCCCTAATGCAAAGTGTACAGCAGTGTTGTGATTGTTATTACCTGCGCAGTGAGCAGGTCTACAGAGGGGATGAAGTACTCTTCCTGGTCCACTGACATTAGAGGCTGCTCTCTAGAAGCTGCACAGGCTTTTCCATCCTTGGCCACTGGGTTTTTACCCTGCATGAAGAAATGATAACCATTTCAGTTAGATTAGTTCACTTTTTCAGTAGTATTTTACTGTATGTCTCACTGCGTGTATTTCATCAAACACTATCCACATACATATTTGGAGATAGTAGCCAAAAACACATAATAATATCATGATACCTATACAAACAAATTTAATAATAGTCTTATTATATGTTGATATAATATCAATATAATTTGTTTAATTTATCATGGTTGTCGTCAATACCAGTACATTGAGGACACCCCCAATACATATAAAGTGTTTAAAGTATATTTCTAGTATATTTCTTATTTATATGACTGAATTTCAATGAATTTCTTCAACATTCATCCACCTATTTCTTCTACCTGTGGTGTGACACAGGGTGACACCAGTATCCCATCAGCCATCATGGGTGCAGGGGCTAGAGGGTCGACCACAATACTGCACCACACCCTCGGTCCAAACTGCTCCCCAGCATGGGCCAGGCGCCAGTGGGAGGTGTAGGAGCCCTCCACAGAAGGAGCACACAGAGCTACGCTCACTATCCCGACCTAAATATGCAGAACAAATGAAGTCGGTCAGCGACATCACAGGAAAGGAAGGATATAAAATACAAAGCAAGAGTCAGGGGGCAGTAATGTGCTGACGAGATCCATTTAATTCAGTGCCACATAGAGAAAGCAGCCAATATGATCTAGGTGAAAAATGTAGCATGCTTTTCTAAAGATAATTAAAAATGAAAACTTCCCTCTTGATATCTCACCTGTCCTGGCTGAAGGAAGGGAACAGACACTTCTCTCCAACGGTCCCCAGATCCCACCGCTAGGTTCCCCCACATGAACTTCAACTGCAAGAAACAAACAGTGATGCTAAACTAAACACTAACTGTATGTAATGGTGTCACACTGTCCACTCAGTGTATCCATATTGTTTTAATAGCCCACAGCTTTAGTGTTTGAGTCTCACCACCTTCATCAGCAGCAGCAGGCAGCTGATTTGAGTGAAAGATCTCTGATAGACCTACTGTCCACTCCCTGCTCATTACCAAACAGCAGACAGACACAGTCAGAGAGCAAATGGTGAGGACAGTGGAGAGAAAGCCAAATATCTCACTCAGGAGCTGGTGGAGATGTGCTAAGATAGAATTCTAGACATCCAATTACCAGGTGGACACAAATTCAACTTCAAGTCAATCCTAATGTGTTAAAAGGCAACACTTTTCTTATATCAAACTCACACAAAAAAGAAGTTGTAATATTTGGTCCCTCAGAGATGGATTATCTAATGATATAGCTACTCTCGGCCTTCCCTCCAGTGAAACCACCAGGAACCAGGGTTTTCTCTTTGATCCACATTTATCCTTTGATTCACATTTAAAGTGCAACATGTAAGTGCATATAAGTGAAACTTAACTGAAGTTTATTTTATTTATTTTATTTATTTTATTTATTTATTTATTTTATTTATTTTATTTAAGGTATAGTCGGAAGAGATGTGTTTTTAATCTGCGGGGGAAGATGTGTAGACCGTATGCTGTTCTGATGTCAATGGAGAGCTCGTTCCACCATTTAGGGGCCAGGACAGCAAAGTGTTTTTGTTGGGTGGCTAGTTGTCCCTCGAGGTGAGGGAGCAGCAAGCCGATTGGCAGATGCAGAACAGAGTGGACGGGCTTGGGTGTAAGGTTTAACCATGTCCTGGATAATGTCACCATCATACCTTAAAGAGCTGCGCTCCCAGAATTCAGGCTTACTTGTCGTCCCTAAAATCTCTAAAAGTAGAGTAGGAGCCAGAGCTTTCAGCTATCAAGCTCCTCTCCTGTGGAATCATCTTCCAGTTTCAGTTTGGGAGGCAGACACCATCTGTACGTTTAAGAGTAGGCTTAAAACCTTCCTTTACGATAAAGCTTAGAGTTAGAGCTGGTTCAGGTCTGTCTTGGACCATGCAGCTAGTTATGCTGTTATAGGCCTAGATTGTGGGAGGGGACACATGGAGCTTCTCTTTCCTCTTCTTCCCCCTCATAACATTAATGTCTCATCAATACATGTTACTGACTTGAATTCTTCCCCTGACTCCCTCTGCTTTATCATTTGAATTTATAATTACAACTAGATTGTTTAAATATACAATATGCCTACTCACATATACTACGATATAATAGGCAAAACCTCTATCATTAATGCTCCCTTCATCTGTCAGAACTTTTCTTATTTATGAATACTTTACACATTGATACACCTCTCATTTTTAATAAACACTGTCTTTTCTCATCAATGTTGAAAATGTTGTTATTTGGTTGATGTGCTTTCTTACATGAAACATCTATTGCATTTCTGTCCAACCTGGGACAGAGATCCCTCACTTGTGTCACTCTGGGGTTTCTTCAAATTTTCTTCCCTGTTAAAAGTTTTTATGGTAGTTTGTGCATTATCTAGGCATGGGTTAAGGGCAGAGCTCTTATCTCTGACCCTCCGATTAGTGGATAATCTGCTCTACCACTAGAGCCACATTTGCCTCCTTCAGCTTTAAACACTAAGTTAATGCTATTGAAAATAATTGATTATTGGAGATTGCTCTTTTTTCCTTCTAAAAGAAATATAACCTTGTCCCTCCAATGACAATTGGGTCAGATGAGAGTGTATTGACCAACCAATCCAACCAAACCGATGCTGCCAGAAGGATAAGCTCTAATGAGAAAGGTGAAGAGGGGTACTGTAGAGGACTGTACCTTAGTATCAGCACTCCAGCTGATAGTCCCAGTGTTCCTCATCTTCCAGTACTTAATAAACTTAGTCCCAGGACGCAGTCGGGTTCCATCAGGAAGGTTCTCGTCCAGAAATGCAGCAGTCATGGTTGGAACCACCAGCGGACAGGGACGCTTTGGACGCCTGGGCAAGAAATAAAATCTATTTATTCAGCATTTATCTGAAGTTTTTCGTTTAAAGATTTTTTATTTCCATCAGTGTTAAAGCATCTGTGTTCATCATATGTGGCACCTCCCAGCAAATGTAAACAAATCTATATGTGAATCATTTTACATGTTTTTCTCTTGTTTTTTTGGTGACCTACTCTGGGCTGTTGTGCTGGGTGGCTCGAGGCTGCAGAAGGACGGGGGAGGAGCTTCCATCTCTGTGGGAAGAGCTCCACTGTATGCCCCGCCTCTCCATCCTCAGCTGTTTGCGGATCTCTTTGACCTCAGCTTTAAGCAGGCGTTTTTCTGCTTTGAGCCGCTGCTTCTCCGCCTTGCGGAAACTGCGGTCACCTCGCCTGTAGAACCTGAAGAGGGAAAACATAAAATGAGGACGAACTGGGGCCCACACGCCCAAATTGGCAGAGGACCCCTAAGCCAGGTAATATGTGTAAAGTGACATTTCCTATTAGAGAGTTAAAAACATTCCCATAAAATTGTGTACAGTGACATATAAAACATTTGAATCGTATTTCTTTAACCAGGCAAAATTATTGGGTAGAAATGTTGTATAACAGGAGACTTCCTCTGTTCATGTTGTAACACAATATTAGACTATTGTTGTTTATGCACTCATCTTCGCCCTGCCTATTCAGTCAACTGCTTTTTTCTGCTGAGTAAATTCTCACCTCATTTTGTTAGCAGAAATGATGTACATGTTTATTTGCATATGGAGCAAGGAAGGGTCTGCATTGAATAATGTGATGATTTGTTTATATCTTCTAGATCTGGGGTCTTCAACGTTTTTCAGACCAAGGACCCCCAAACTGATTGAGAGATGGAGCAGGGGCCCCCTACTATATATATTGTATAAAATTGTGTTTTATATTAAACTGGGTCTAGTGTCATGTATAAACATATCTACCCTGTTATTGTGCATTCAATACTAAGCTATTCAAATAATACACAGGTTCATATATTCATGTTTTTATTTTAAACATGTGAAGGTGCCATTGCCATTTATAAACATACATCTTGCATACAACACTGAGCTATTCAAATAATTCACAGATTCATGTTTTTATTTTAAACATACATGTAGAAGGGACAGTGAATCCTCAAGCCATCTGTGGATGGTACACATACTCCCACATTAGTGAGATGTCTGACCCTGATAAGTAACAACTTATCTAACCTTGGGCTGATGGAGGTTGTCAGGCAGAGGGTCATATCAGCCTCAGGCTGCAGTCTTGACCATGTTAATGTGTATTTAAAGACATTTAAATTTGTGGAAAAATTAGAAAAAAAATTACTAATTAAAAAAATATAATAAATTGTCAAATCAACCAAAGATTTCGCGAACCCCTTGCAGTACCTCCGCGGACCCCCTGTTGAAGGCCTCTGTTCTAGAGGCTTCTTCCCCTTTACGTCAAAATACAAATTATTTAAAGAACTGAAGACAAGACAAAAAGGTGTCGTACTTGCTGTGGTCAGGGGCAGGTGATCCGTGTTCCGGGATGGACAGAGGAGTCCTCGCTCTCACCAGGTTGTGACTGGGATCATGAGAGAAACTGCAGGGTTCGCACAGAGTACAGGACGTACACACACTGATGAGAGACAGAGATGGAGGGAAGAAGGGCAGGCCAAGGAGAGAGGTACAGAGAGTGTAGAGAGACAGTTAGAAAAGGGAGGGCAAAGCAGAGGAGTGAATGGGTAATTCTAAAGAGCTGACATTGTGACTATGAGTGCACAGTTTCACTACCTACATTGACAAATTATACCTTGGAATCCAATGACAGAGGATTGTTTGTTACTATATAATTTTAAAAAATCAGAGTGGCTGGAGTAAGACTGTTCATGTTAACAGTCCCATCCTAATGTCTGAGATATCAGGGAAAGAATTGATGCCCGGGCCACACTGGATGCGTGAGTGGTGCGTGTGTCACAGAACGTCTTGCAATTCATTCACTGCCTGTGTGAGACGCATGTCTCAGCAACGTCCCAATCGTGGGAGAGTCGGGTACCGCCTAGTTTCTATGCATATCATGTCCGGTTCACAGCAAAATAGACATTGAAAATAATCTTTGACCACAGTTTCACTGTGTATCTGTTGAATATGTCACAACATAAATGTTGAAAAACTTCTTGTACCTGTTTCAAAGTAAAAGCACTCTAGCCTTGGTTTTTATTGTTATTGTAAGATCTGAAGATATATGGCTTCATACCGTAGTGTCCTGGTATTTAGTTGAGTATATACGCCTACTTTTATTAAAGGTAGTCATACCAGAATCCCACATAGCAGGTCAAACACTGTCTGCAGGCTCCTCTGTTCCCTGCCCTTTTATTCTCTTAAAATACAGATTTGGCTTTCACAAAAGCTATACAAGATGAACTTTAAAAATACCTCACATCAACATATAAAACACCATACACATATTTACTAATATGTAAGCTATGCTAGATCAAAATGTAAAATCCTTTGAATCAGTGATCATTTGCCACGGGACAGACATTTTCTATGCAGGCACTGTGGCCTTCATTGAGGCCTGATCAGTGTATTATTGTTCAGTTAATAGCTGTGAAAAGACTCCTAAAACTACAATGATGTCCAGACACTGCTACTTGCATCGCTCTCTCTCTCTCTCTCTCGAATGAATATGCCCATAAAACTGCAGAAAATGTTTCATTGACAGTAGCTTAATAATGACTAACTATGGCAATGACAGCAGGACTTTGTTTGTGACTTTTCTCATTTTGGTGATGCACACATTCAAAGTGACTTGTGACTGGCCAATAAGATGCTAAAAACATATACCTGCACTGGTAGCCTCCTCCGGTGGTCTGTCCCCTGCAGGAGGAGCAGGGAGGAGTGGAGGAGGATGGCACTCCAGGCAGGGTGGAAGACACCTCAGGAACCTGCTGTGCCTCTGCCCCAGCTACTGCTTCCCCTCTACTTCCCCCTGCTCCACCTGCTGCCCCTCCCACTCCCAGGGGCTTGTGGATGCAGCACTGTCCAGAGAACTCCCTGCAGATCTTCTCCACCGCCTCCCGAACCACCTGGTCCTTAAACTGCAGGGATGAAATCAGAAGAGTGTAAGAATACATGTCTTGGCTTCTTCGGTGTCCAGCAACAGTGTGACCTTCTTACCTTCTCCATGTAGGAGGTGAACCACGCTGGAGGAGTCTTGTCTTCTTCTTTGGTGCCTTTCACTTCTTTCAGGATAACCTGATTAACAGGAGAAGATAATATTCAGTCAGTAAAAACTGCATGTTTACATCTTTATCAGCCTATTACCTCTGCTAGTGTTGTTTGCTTCATTTGTTTTCCAGCAGGATTAAGCAAAAACTAGTGAACGGATTTCCATATAACTTGGAGGAAAGATGGGACATGGACAAATAAACAGCCATTCATTTTGGCACAGATTTGGACACAGGGGCGGATCCAAATTGGCAGATTTTATACTTTCACCATCAGCCACCAACTATTTCATCATCCACACCACTGGATGTACATACTAAAGTATTCCTATAGTTGTCTTTAACTTTATCTTCTGTCTAATCAACATCCCTCTAAAAATGTACAGTAACCTATATATAGGACTACCTTTTGAGGAAAATATGGAGCATGAGAATTGTGGTTATTGAAGTTATTCTGGGTTTTCAGTCCCATGAAGTTGGTTCACTTCTTACAATGTCAAAACACCATGGTAACTTGCGATTAACTGCTAATCTGCTCGAGAGCAGGTTAAGTTTGTGCATTTGACCGATAGATAAGTGGAAGAATTCCTCTGCTCCAGATTGTTCATGTGTCCAATCTGGTTTTAAAAGCAAGCTTCTAATAAACATTCAATAATAGGCTGATAAATCTAATGGTTAATAGTCTGTATTTATGTAGCACTTTTCTAGTCTTGATGACCAATCAAAGCTCTTCACAGTACAGTTTTGCCATTCACACATTTATACCGTGCATCTATATGCAGCACCTTTTCTCCCACTCATCACTTACACACTGCCGGCACAGTCATAAGGGGCAAGTTGGGGTTCAGTATCTTGCCCAAGGAAACTTCGGCACTTGGAATGGGGGAGACCAGTATCAAAATGCCAACCCACTGGTTAGTGGATCGGCATTTTGATCCACATACACACCTGGTATTAACATGTGGTTTTAGTGACTCGATCACATGTGGACAGCTCTGAGTACGTGCATCCACACCTGGTGATAACATGTGGAACCAAATGAGTCTCGTGATCAGATCTCAGATTGGATCTCACTATAGGCAAATAAACACGTACATTATTTTTGTAAATGAAGACCAACCCATGTTGTTTTTACCCAGTCTGAGTACACAAGTGTGTCCGATGTCACTCTTTGTGTGTGTGTGTCGAGTGAGCAAGAGAGAGAGAGAGAGAGAGCGAGAGAGAGAGAGAGAGAGAGAGAGAGAGAGAGAGAGAGAGAGAGAGAGAGAGAGAGAGAGAGAGAGAGAGAGAGAGAGAGAAAGAGATGAGACAGTCGCTGAATGAAAATCGCCAATTTTAGGAAAGTATAGATCATTATGTGGTGATCAAAGTTGATATTGTGGCGGTGATTACAAACAAATTCGATGAAAAGACACCTCCGAATGTGGTCTGGTATGATCTGTCTGCTTGTGATTGATCACAACAAAAACACATATTAATACCAGGTATGTAAGGGGCCGTAGGCCGATTTCCTATTGATGCATTCATTCTAATTCTATGACAACAGCTCAGAATATCATAAGAAGAATCAAAAACTAAACCCTTTGATGTCTTCTATCAGAAGAATGATCCACACACTGTTGAATGTATCTCATGGTTATGAATGAACATTTGAGACTCCTCTCCTCTTCTCTCTGCTTTGGCACCAGCAACAGCCTGGCATTACCCAGGCCTCCATTAACAAAAGTTTGCTACACATTAGACAGTATTGTTTATTTACTGTATATCCTTTAAATATCAAAATTGTTTCTAGTATTTTTTTTCTATTCTAGTTATTTGATTGTGTTATTTACATATCAATTTGTTAAATGTAACTTTTGAATGTCGCTGTGACCGAGTTAACCTGCTGGTATCAGCGTTTCTTTTCATATTATATTCAGAACCTTATTCACGTTCACGGTTCCAAAAATGTTGCTTTATGATGGAATTAATGACTACTTTTTCCACATGAATGCAATCATAACTGGAATAGAAAACCCAGAGTTAACTGAGACAGTTGATAAGCAGCTTCGGTAACCAGGATTGTTATGATTCTACCCTTGTCTGGAGCAGGGGTTTTGTTAAAGGACTTTGACTTATTTATTTTTGGATCTTTTTGTGGACTTTTTGAGTTTATGGACTTAAGCCTTGTTTATTTCCTTGCATTCATTTCTCTGCTTGAGTTATGTTTTTTCTGAATTGCACTTCCTGTTATATTTTATTACTTTATTACTACCCCTGTTTATCATTGCAGTGCACTTAACTTATTGTTTTTGTCTGGTTTCCCTCCTTTATTATCTACCTCACCTTTACGTTTCACATGTGTCTTGTTAACCTGGTGTATATAGACACTGTGTTTCCCTTTGTCTTTGTCTGTTCTTAGTTTCTCAGCGTTGTCATTGTAGAGTTTATAGTGTTTGTTTTCTATTTTGTGTCTTGTGTGTGTCTTCAGCTTGAGAGTTTTAGATACCACTGTTTTCTTGATTGCCAACCTGTGCAACCTACCTTTAAGTTTGATTACATACTGATCATTTAATCTAGTATAGGTCTCAGAGCTTTGTGCATACTGGTAATCATTGTAAATATAAAGTATTGCCACTCACAAGGAAAAATTGTATTATAAGCGTAGAGCAAGCAGTAGGTGATCTCAGAACCAACAGGCAGCTGCCTTTTCACTCCACAGAATATATTTCAACAGAAAACCCAAGATCACTGCTTTTTAATTCTGATCATACCCTGCAAATCTTAGAATAATGGTGAGGATGAAGACAGAAGGCACACATGTTTTATCATTATTACTGAATCTAGCTGTGTACGAATCAGTCTATACTATATATTGAGTTCGCCATTTTGTAGTGCTGTCCGAATGTTTAGTGAAATTTTTCTACCCATTGTTTCCCACAATGCATCATGAACCGATCTGTAACCAATCATGTCAGTAACCGATCAATATACACCATCATGCATTGCGCTAGAGGCAGAGGGAAGAGAGGAGAGAGGGCAGCAGGAACAGCCAGACCTGTCGTACAAATTTAAGTAAGAGCAGAGCATCACAGCACAAAAGTTTATTTCTACATTTAAAGATGGTCATTGAACATGTTTTCTACCATAACGTGTTAATACTAATTGTAAAATTTACATTTAGAATTTACTGTCGGATTCTCCACCGGCCGACGTTGTTGTTGTTGTACATCTTAATCCTGTACATCTTAATCCTGAGAAAATTACATTATTAAATTACATATAGGGTCCAAAAGCATTATTTCTTTTGCCGATGAGCTCACTATATAGTCCTCTACATAGACCCTATATAGTAAAGTAGGGGTTAGTGAATGAGTGGTTGATTTCAGACACAGCCTTGATTTATCTGGAAGACAATTTATGAAAAGAACCAACTCCCATTTCTTCCAGCATTAGTCATCACTACTCTCCTATTACTTTCAAAGCTAAATACTATATCAAAAATAGATTTTACTGGGCATGATGTTATTATCATCATGTCTTGCCAATTTAAAGAGAGGTCTGTGCATATTTTAGCCAAAAAAGCTTAGTTGCTTCTAGTTGTAAGAAGAAACTGTGTCACTCCACTTGTATCCAGGGGCCTCAGTTATAAAACAGTGTGTGGGTTTTATACTAAAAGATTATGTGCACACAAAAGCCAAAAATGGCACCTGAACGCAACATTCCATTTATAAATCACAGTCCATCTTGAAATGTGCATATGGTGATCTGCCCTCTACTCCCCACAATTAACCATAAATGGTCAGTGCAGAGCAACTAATGAATATGAAATGCCTCAGTTGATCAATGGGTTTCTATGGTAATTAACAGCATCAAGGAAAAACTGTAGAACTTTCTCTCATGCCCACAACTGTCAAAGCCCTTTGAATAGCTCACATCATGAGCCACATACTTTTTTAAGATCTTTTTAACCTTTAACTCAAACTACTTATCTTTTTCTATCTCCACAGCATGATGATAACATGACATTGACAGCCAACATCTTTTGTGCCAAGTGATTCAAATAGGTATGACATTGTCTTCCCTGGCAGCTGGTTCCAGTGCCTGGAGAAATGATCTGTTTGGTATATGCAGTGAATACAAAGGGGCATCATTTTCCTGGCTAGCTTCATTGCTAGATTACTGAAAAAAATTTAGAGACAAATTTTGAAAAAATGGGATGAAACTGATGCCACTGTTGTTAAAGTTGTTGTCAGTTGTTTTTAAGTAAAATTAGAATTACTGCCCTGCGGTTATGTGCCTCCGTCAACTGGTGGATTTTGTCACTGTGACCTTTGACCTCTGAAATGACAAATCAGTTCATGCTTCAGTCCAATTGAGCATTTGTAACAAATTTAAGAGGATTCCTCAAGGCGGTGTTAAGACAACGCATTCATGAGGTAAAAAGACTTTCATGAGGTCACAATGACCTTTGAATTCTCATCAGGCCATTTCTGAATCCAAGTGATTGTTTGTGCCAGATGCCTCCAGTTGCTGGCACGAGGGCATAAAAATTATAAGAAAATTGCCAGCCTGACTTGAACAATTGACTGTTTGAAAGGTGAGTAGTGATTTCAGACAAAGATTTTCTTTCACCCTGATGAACACGATGTCAACTTCAGTGAATAAAGTGGACTAAATTCAATGTGATTACCAGGCTAGAGCTAGCAACATATACAATGAAACAAACATGAACCAGCAACAATACAGGTAGTCTCTCTTGTACACTCTTATCAGGTGTAGCTGAGTTATCATCCCTGATGAATGAAGAAGACACAAACTAACATGTGCCCTACATGTGCTTCTGTTTGTAGGGGGTCTTACCATGCCCTGTTCTGGCACTGCAGCCTGGACCTTGCGGCTGACTACCTGGGCCAGAGTGGGGCAGTGCTGTGGGGGTCTGAAGCCCCGCTTGGGCTCTGCTCCACTGGCCTTGGTGGCGGGGACCCTCGTGGACTGACCTCGAGTCTCATACACGTTCATGTGCAGTCGGTTTCCCTGCCTCGCTGCACTCTGGGAAACAAGTGAATGGGTCAGTCACAACTGCTGCAATTTTGGGATGAATTTCTTAACTAAGCTGCGTCTCTGTACAGATAACAACAAACACGCTCGAGGAGATATCATGAAGGACACTGGTGTCCCCTGAGGCATTGCTATATCTAAGTATCTGTGTACATTTTTTAACAATTTTTATACTTATATGTGTGAGCTGCCATTTTCTTTTGCACTGTTTGTTACACCAGGGTTAGTCAGTTATTTTGGGGGGGAGATATGGTCTATCGTTGAGCTGTGGGTAAGAACAGGTCCAGCTGCATGCTAAACTAGACACTTGTGCTGTGTGAAAACAAGCGCAGGTTCAGCTGTACAGGTGCTAAATAGCAGATAAACCAGCTAAGCCTGGTGTTACACTTTTCACCTCTATGAGGGTATAAGTGACATGTATTTCATATTCAGAGGGTGCATGGTGTGCACCAATTGGAGTAGAAAAGTTGTACAATAGGAACAATTGGTGTGTCTGCAGTTGTACGTGTGTGCGTTCACAAGGGAGTATAGTTGAGGCTTAATGCAGGTGTCAGAGAACTATATCATCTTTATCATGGAGCTCAATAACAGGATAACTCGCCTAGAGGCACTGGGGCAACAGGATTATCATTTTTAATCATTGTTTTATCTCTGTAGTTCCACAATGAATTACTATTACTATTACAATTAAGTAATGGGTCACATACAATTATATAACTTTGTCAGTTTTTATAGTTGTGGTCTCAAAAGAACACACATGATGAAAGATTTGACTTATTGAAATCATTAACAACTTTTCAACGTTTTAAGACTGACCATAATATTACCAAGTTACTTCAACACATTGGTTACTCTGCTTGCAACACACTGGACGTGTGGACTATTCAACCAGGTAGAAAGAAACTTCCAATAGGTCTTCTTAAATTAACAGACTTTGTGATATATTCTCATCTCTATTTCATATTCCACTAGAGGCAACTATCCAGATAATGATACATATCATTACAATATTCTCCACCATGTAAATTGGGTGCATGTGTTTAACAGCAGCTGTTATCTCCCTCCATCTTCATGTTATAAGGTGTGTCTCAGGTAAAAGCCTTGTGCAGCGTCTGACCCTGGGCTTTGTTTTGAACATTCTGAGTTCTTTTGTCTCTCTTATGTAGACTCCCTCTGCACTGTTTGATATGAGTTTTGTGTAGGTGGTATGAGAGGTTAGTGGTGTTTTGAATCTGCTGTGTGCACCAGTCTGCGGTGTAATTTGCAAAGTACAGTTTTCTGCATTGTGCCAAACTTTACATCTATGGGAGAGAAGTACACTGGCGGCTCCTTTAGGTATATGGTCCTCATAGTTTTGCTTGTGTCATGACTTGGTGCCATGTTCAGTGTTGTCCAAATTTACAGCACAACAAAATTAACAATAGAGCAAGAAACAACAGATATTATTCTATTGTCACATGACATATAATGTTATATTACACAGCCATAATTACATTTGAATATATGTTTGACACAAAAGAATTGAAGCTGATCTGTCAGGTCGTCATTCATTTCCATTGTTTGCAATGTTTCCTTTTTTATGTTGATGTCACTAACGTTCCCTCACCTTTCAGTTCCAGCTTCCTGCCCTCGGGTGTTTCTTGCTGCTGTCGTAGTCTGCCCAGCCCTACTGTGTTTAACCTGTTTCTCATTGTCTCCTATCTCCTGGTGCGTTTCGCCTCTGTGCTCCCTTTTTCTTGTGGCAGATCATCTTATATTTTATGTCAGTAGCAACCCAGTCTTTATTCCTCAACTCTTATTGGTCATATTCTCTTAAACTAGTTTTTTTACTGTGTCATCACCTCCTCCAGTGTACCACTGTAAGAAGCAGGAAATGAATGAATGAAAATTCACCTGTCCAAAATTGTTGGTATTGCATATGTTAAGGTCTCAAAATTGGCTTTGTCAAGTAGTAGTACGTGGTTACCTCTGTCAAGCTTCAAACAGGCAATGTGAGCTGAGCTAAAATATGGTGTAGGCTACCTAATTGTTTCCCTTAAGTATATAAACATGCATAGCAATTGAACATGTCATCAACTTACCTTCAATGCCTCCTCATACTCCACTGGAATAAAAGCAAAAACAGATTTTTCACATGACATTAATATACATGCAATGCTAAATAGATTGTTTGGTTTTTGCAAATTATACTATATGTGACTATATCGGTTTACTTACCCTGACTGTTGATGGACACCTGAAGGCAGAGAGGTAAATAGGTCGGTTATTGATTTGGTGATACAGTTTTAAGAATTTAAGGGTGTAATTTTAAACTGCTGTAGAGCCCCTTGAAAATAACTCATCTCAACTTTATCCATGTTGCACCATTCATACAAACATAGACCCCATTCAGACCTGTTATTAACATTCATCCTGAGTGAACGGCTCAAAACTGGTCAGCTCTAAAGCCGTGCTTGCAGTCAATCCTGCAGAGGATCTCCTGCTGTGTTCTCACATGGGCTCCTCCCGACTTTCTGCAGACTTTATACTAGGGGGCCAGGTGGAGAAAGTTTGCAGAAAAGCTATAGTTCAGTGCATGTCTGAAAGCAGCTTAAGTTTAGGTCTGAATGTTCACGAAATGTGTCCTCAATGCATTCTGAAATCGAATCGCTCAGACCACATTCAGATTCTTTCCACTGTGTGAACACAAAATTCATGTTGAGCCACATATGCCCATGCAGCTCACATCACTGAGCCACTACTGTGTCAAAATAATTAAAATCTCTTTCTATGCCTCTCCGTGCCTATATGTTGATTTGTTTGTGGCCACAACATCAACACTGATAAAATCTCATTCCATTGTAGTGCTGCTCACGGCAGCTTAACACCCAAACCAATAAAATAATGAATTTAAGTAAAAACAATTGAAAACAAATGATACATCGTTACAAAATAAAACTAAAATTACTACAATTTAACATTAAGAAAGGAGACAGGTTACATAGGTTTCATAAAGATATCCTTTTGAAAACACTAGGAGAGCCAATATCCAGGGGCAGTGTGTTCCACAGTTTAGGGGTGTAAAAACTAAATGACAGGGAAGCAAACTGTTAAAAGCCTCTCACCTCCTCGTTCTCCTCATCAAAATAGGTCAGCTGAAGGCTGCACAGGCCAAAGGAACGCTTCACCTGCACATAAATTAAACACACGGACAGATGAGACGAGGACAGAGGACTATGGGTCAGCTGTTCATGGATGACTGGCAAACACATATTTTCATATAAAATTGGACATTCATTTTCCTGAGGTGTGTGTGTCTTCTGTGTATAGCCTGTGTTCATCGCTGCTCTGCCAGATGAGGCAGTGTTCAGTGGCTTCCCCTTACACTCGTGCTGAAAGCTGGACACTGTATCCAGGTAACACACTTCCAACTGTGGCTCCCTGTGTGACTATAACATGAGCAACTGACAGCTATTGACTCTTATAGTGTGTATAATCCACCAAATCATGACAAATGAAAAACAGATGCTGCTAATCCTTGTGCAGCAAACCCACTCACATCTTTAAATGGAAAAAAACAACAACTCAAAGTGAAGTGTGACGTCTGTGACTCAGCAGCACTCAAACAAATGAACACTTCCAGGCAGCTGTGGCTCAGAGAGATGGACCATAAATCCCAGGGTGAATGGCGTTTACAATGTCAATTATTAAACTAGCAGAGTGCTGCTTGCTTGTCCTGTGTTAATGCTCCAGAACCTACTTCAGAATTATTCCTATTCATTAATGCGCTCAGCGTCCTCCTCAAACAGTTCTACAATATACTAGGGCTGCACCTAACGATTATTTTTTCGATTAAACGATTCATCTAACAATTATTTTTATTAATCGATGGATATAATAATGAATTGATCAAAAATTTAAAATTCTGCATTTGTGTTATGTTTAATAGAAGAACAGATGTATTTGTAAGAAGTATGAACAAATGTGTTTCTATGAGTTAACTTACACTCTACAAGTGTTGATTAAGGAACACAGATGTTTATTGCTTCCCCCCTTTCTGTGAGACTGGGCAATTGGTACAGGGGGTCACCCAAGGTGTTAGAGTAGAGGGGTGCAGGGATTTCTTTCATGAATACAGGACGGGGGTCTTTTGCCTCGTAAACTAAGATAAGAGGTCTGTGGGAAAGATAGTCTCACGCGAGAGGTCACTCCAGGGGGCTGGGACAGAGATGGAGACAGGATGTCTGTCCACCCTGAGTTTACATTAAGGGAGTGACGAAGGCCTTTTGCTCCACGCGGAGAGGGGCTTGTGATTGTATAAGTGTATGGATTTTCCTATGCTCTTTGCTCATTGTTAAACGTCACGCTAGGTGATGTTTGGCAGTGAGTCCACCTGCAGGTGTAGAATTAAACTTACCGAGAAACAATGTATGACTTTGTGCTTGACTTTACAGAAATTCCCACGACACGTGTCATTTAAATTTATTTAATAATCTTATGCTTAATACAAACAAATCCGACAAAAACAAACTATGCACTGCAAGGCATGTTTTTCCACAACAAAAAACAGCCCAGTCTGAACTGCTAATCTGGCTTTTACAGTCCCATATCTCTACAAAATTTAATTAGTGGAAGAGCTTGTTCCATTAAAGTAAAAAGGAATATATCAATCTACATTAAGCTGTCCAACAACAAAATAAATGAAAACCAAAGTAAAATTCAAGTAACCTTCTGGAGGAATATTACCACCGTGTAAATTCAAGTTTAGCAGTGTATCAAAATATGAATCTTGAAGTAGCCTACCAGTTGTATGATTATAATTACAAGTATAATTAAATAGTATTTCAAGAGTGTTTATTATAAATTGTCACACTGAACTGAAGTGTACTCTGATAATTAAATAAATGTTCTTTTCTCATTTCAAGTAAAATAAGGTTTGTATTAAAAAAAGGGCTTTTGAAAAAGGCATCTTAAAATAAAGTGCTTAAATTTAGAAAAGATGTATTTTGACTTTCTCCATTTCTTCTTTTTCTAATGTATAACTACATTTTACAAATAAACAATCTCAACAGACATTAACAACTAAACACCTTTAACTTTCCTCTTTGTTCCCAAACTGATTGTGCTTTCTTACTGTTAGGTATTTCAGGTCTGTTAAGCAATCAACACAGTCTTAAGACCCAAGCTCAGTAATTCAACTCAATATAAAGCATTACAACAAAAAATGAATGTTGTGCTTTTACCTTGAAAAATTCTTAATAGTAAGAGTTTCTGTAGATCAGCACCAGAAAGTCCCTTGAATGTCGGTGTCAGTCCGAATCGGGGAAATAAAAATAATCAAATGATGTAAATGACCCAGCAGGACAGAAGTTATTGGCCACATGCTTCCAGATGTCAACGGCTGCTGTAGTTTATTCAAGGGCGTAGAAGACATGTTTAGCTCGGACGACTGACTGACTGACTAGCTCAGACTGATGGTACACTGACCTGCCCCCTCCACCACTTCTTCAAGCAATTTACAATAGAAAGTGTGAAATTGATTAAAATTGATTGATTGAATTGTTCACGAGATAAGCATTATCCTGGGTCCTTCCTAACCAACCAAAATCACTATCACTTCATTGTATTATCTTGTTTAGAGCCATTTTCTGCTTTGAAGTTGTTTTACAGCATGTAATACAGACAGACAGACAGAAAGACAGAAAGACAGAAAGACGTTTGTGGAATTAGGGTAGATAACGGTTCTCAGTAATTCCATGCTGATTTAAGCTCATTGCTTCACCATTAGCCTTTTCCTACTGCAGGAACCTGACCACACATAACCATAGCCACTGGTCACAGGTCCTGCTGTTGAGTTCCTGGAACTACATTTGGCCACTGCTCTGAAGTGATAACAATTGGTTAGTAGAATACCCAATATCATATGGGTCATATGGTGGAAATATATTTAAGACATCAATTAAAAGGACAAAAAGCAGCTGAAAGTAATAATGAAAGAAAGTGAAATTCAAACTCAGCATTGCTCACTTTGATTTTGTAATAATGCCTTATCATATGTCATCATGTCATGGGGAATCATTTTCTGATCAATATAAGATTTGGATTGTCTCTATTATTTGCAAAGAAATCTAAGAAATTGTATTTTTTAACCATATTTTTGTTTACCTTTAACTACACCAGTGCAAAGGGTAACAATTATGTAAAAAACATTCTGTCGCAAGTTTTGCGATCTGACTTAAAAGCAGACATTGAAGTTTCTAGGGGTGAGTTCCTCACATTAACTATTCCAGAGGGTCGGGACTCTGACAGCAGAGGCCCTGCCCTTGGTCTTCAGCCTAGACTCAGGAATAGCTAACAGGACCTCATCTGAAAATTTCAAGCTACAGGCTGGTGAGGACTGATTGTGCAATGTAACTTGGTGCCAAACCATGCTGTGCTGAGCAATAGAAAGAGTGATATTTTAAAAGTGATTCCAAAACACAAAGGCAGCCAGTATAAGTTTTCATTCAAAGTAACTCCATGTGGGAACAACACGCTAAGCAAAGACATCTGAGAACATAGCCTGAGACAGGCAGGACATGGGTGTGCTTGTGGCATAGAATATTTATTTCTGTTTAGAAGGAGATAAGATGAAACTGCATGTAGTAAAATTGTGATGTGGGACTTCCAATAATTGTGGACATAATGAATGTACAAAGAAAAGTATGACAGTGCTACATCAAACCTTGACAACAAATAGATATTAAACATTTCATTCAGTTCATCGATCCCTCTGATCTCCACATTTAGTTGTTTTGTGACCTATGACCCCTAAGTGGTTCTGTACTAGTCACCGCTTTGCAAGACAATGAGTTACAGCTCTAACCAGTCCAGCTGCATAAAACGTGACCTGTATCTATGGTAACTCAGGGACCACAAGATTTTGAATCTCAGCCACAGAGACAGACACAGTTTGGTTCTGTTGTCCACGTACACACTATGTCTGGCTTCATCCCTCATCACCAGGCACTTTTTTAACTGTACACACAGTGTGATCATGTGAAACAAGAAGCTGTTGTCTAAGAAAATACTGTGTAAACATTTTACTGTGAGAAATAACTCCATGACTTGTTTTCCTGCTTTCCTGCTATTTTACCACTATATTATATTACATAACATATCATTTAGCTGACGCTTTTATCCAAAGCGACTTACAATAAGTGCATTCAACATTGAAGGTACAAACCCAGAACAGCAAGAATCATGTAAGTACATTAGCTTCAAAAAAGCCAAACTACAAGTGCTACATGTAAGTGCAATATAATATACAGTGCATCCGGAAAGTATTCACAGCGCGTCACTTTTTCCACATTTTGTTATGTTACAGCCTTATTCCAAAATGGATTAAATTCATTTTTTTCTTCAAAATTCTACACACAATACCCCATAATGACAAAGTGAAAAAGGTTTCTAGACATTTTAGCAAATTTAGTAAAAATAAAAAACAAAAAAATCCCATGTAAATGGTTTTGTATTTATATAGTGCTTTTCTAGTCTTGATGACCACTCAAAGCGCTTTACAGTACAGTTTTACACTCACACACACATTCATACAGTGCATCTATTAGCAGCACTTTGTTGTTCCATGTACATAAGTATTCACAGCCTTTGCCATGACACTCAAAATTGAGCTCAGGTGCATCCTGTATCCACTGATCATCCTTGAGATGTTTCTACAACTTGATTGGAGTCCATCTGTGGTGAATTCAGTTGATTGGACATGATTTGGAAAGGCGCACTCCTGTCTATATAAGGTACCACAGTTGACAGTGCATGTCAGAGCACAAACCAAGCCATGAAGTCCAAGGAACTGTCTGTAGACCTCCAAGACAGGATTGTATCGAGGCACAGATCTGGGGAAGGGTAAAGAAACATTTCTGCAGCATTGAAGGTCCCAATGAGCACAGTGGCCTCCATCATCCGTCAATGGAAGAAGTTTGGAACCACTAGGACTCTTCTTAGAGCTGGACGCCCAGCCAAACTGAGCGATCGGGGAGAAGGGCCTTAGTAAGGGAGGTGACCAAGAACCCGATGGTCACTCTGACAGAGCTCCAACGTTGCACTGTGAAGAGAGGAGAACCTTCCAGAAGGACAACCATCTCTGCAGCACTCCACCAATCAGGCCTGTATGGTAGAGTGGCCAGACGGAAGCCACTCCTCAGTAAAAGGCACATGACAGCCTGCCTGGAGTTTGCCAAACGGCACCTGAAGGAATCTCAAAAATTCTCTGGTCTGATGAAACAAAGATTGAACTCTTTGGCCTGAATGCCAAGCATCATATCTGGAGGAAACCAGGCACCGCTCATCACCTGGCCAATACCAGCCCTACAGTGAAGCATGGTGGTGGCAGCATCATGCTGTGGGGATGTTTTTCAGCAGCAGGAACTGGGAGACTAGTCAGGATCGAGGGAAAGATGAATGCAGCAATGTACAGAGACATCCTTGATGAAAACCTGTTCCAGAGCGATCTGGACCTCAGACTGGAGCGAAGGTTCATCTTCCAACAGGACAACGACCCTAAGCACACAGCCAAGATAACAAAGTAGTGGCTTCAGGACAACTCTGTGAATGTCCTTGAGTGGCCCAGCCAGAGCCCAGACTTGAACCCGATTGATCATCTCTGGAGAGATCTGAAAATGGCTGTGCACCGACGCTCCCCATCCAACCTGATGGAGCTTGAGAGGTCCTGCAAAGAAGGATGGGCAAAACTGCCCGAAAATAGGTGTGCCAAGCTTACTCAAAAAGACTTGAGGCTGTAATTGCTGCCAAAGGTGCTTCAACAAAGTATTGAGCAAAGGCTGTGAATACTTATGTACATGAGGTTTTTTATTTTTAATAAATTTGCAAAAATGTCTAAACAACTTTTTTCACTTTGTAATTATGGGGTATTGTGTGTAGACTTTTGAGGAAAAAAATTAATTTTATCTATTTTGGAATAAGGCTGTAACATAAAATGTGGAAAAATTGAAGCGCTGTGAATACTTTCCGGATGCACTGTATATCTAAACCAAGGTGTAGACAGAAGAGATGTGTCTTTAGTCTGTGGCGGAAGATGTGTAGAATTTCTGCAACAGTTTTTATTGAGTGGCTAGGTGTCCCTCGCAGTGAGGGAGCAGCAAGCCGATTGGTTGGAGTGGACGAGCTGGGGTGTATGGTTTAACCATGTCCTGGATGTAGGCTGGGTCTAATCCGTTCACAGCACAGTACGCAAGTGCTAGTGTCCTGAAGCGGATACGGGCAGCCACTGGTAACCAGTGAAGGGAGAGGAGGAGCGGTGTAGAGAGAATGCATTTAGGTAAATTAAAGACCAGTCGAGCTGCTGAATTCTGGATGAACTGCAGAGGTCGGATGGCATTAACAGGCAGACCACCCAGGAGGGAGTTGCAGTAGTCTAGGCATGAGATGACAACAGCGAGTGACAAGAGAGAGGGAGGAGTATGTTTGGAATTAATCTGGCAAAAACTTTGTATACACTTATAAAGAAGGTGGTTGAGGTCAGGTTTATTCAATTAACTCTGATCCTTCTCCTCGTGACCTAACAACACAAAAGAGGGAGGTGTGTTTGGAGTTGAACAGTCGGGCTCCATCTCATGTATCAGACTGTTGTTGCTAAGCCGTGCAACACATTATATCTGTTGGATTTCATTTGAATTCTTCTTGTAGGCTAACTAAAACCTGTCCACATACTTGCAAATAATGTCACATTATTGAAGTAAAGACATTAACTGTTCTTTTCATTATTTAAAATGTTACACACAGGTCACAATAAAATAAATCACATAAATATGCTGGAGCCTGACCATTCAAAGCTTTAAAAACAAGCAGTAAAATCAATCCTAAAACTCACATATTCTGTTGTGGTTGCTTATCTTAGTACATGTTAAAAGCCTGAGAGCAGCATTCTGTATTAATTGCAGTCTTTGAATGTTTCTCTTAATTATGCCTGAATAAAATGCATTGCAGTAGTCAAGCCTGGAAGAAATAAAGGCATGGATGACCTTTTCTAGGTTTTCAGTGGAGAGGAATGACCTGGGGCCTGAAAGATTCGTATGCCACTTCTCACACAAACTTTGGTATTCATAAAAACAAAGTTGATGGGAGAAAGTGCACACTTGTGCGCTAACTCTGACCCATACTGCGAACATTTTGGAGATGGGAAAATAATGATGCAGACGTGAAGTGGTGATTTGAAGCCAGATTATTGATGCACTTCATCATTACCATTAAACCAACAGCGTTATTTGTGCTTGCTTGACATAACTGATCCATAAGAATCTTTAAAAAGATTTATAACAACTTACAGCAAATTATGTTCAGATACCATTAAACAGCTGAGTCATTGATAGTTTTTAATAATATCTTCTAATACTGTGCATGTATCATCAAGGACAAGTGTGTGTTAAATCTCTGCAGTGAATGTGAGCGTGCCATCAGGTGCACATAAGATCACTCACTAAAAATAAAGAAAATTTATTCACTATTCACTCCCACACTGATGTGTGAAGTAATTGTTCCTATTGCTCTAAATATATAAATACTGCGGTGACACTCATGCCTAATGTTGCATGATGGATGGATGCAAATATATATATATAATGCTTTTAACTGACAATTAGTATTTTGACCTGTTAATACGATCCGTCCAAAATATATTTTTTAAATAAGATACAGTTGCCAAGGCTGGCCAGTATAGCAAGGCTCTATCTCTGCATTCCTGGCACATCACTACGAGTGGGTATCCTCCACTGCAGATCTCACAGTAAACAGACCGTTACCAGACTAGTCTCTGTTGCTCTTCACACATGAACTGATAACCACATGTACAGTATTAAGTTATTAATCAATGATGTCGGATCATGACTCCGGATTGTTCCGGTCACTTTAGCCCTGATATACTGACTGTGTGCGTCACGTTACATCTCGTGTTGTGTCAAAAGTTAAAACATGTGTCTCATAACCTCTAGAGAATAAAACAAAGACAAAGTAAACGTCAGTCCTGTTTGTGTCCTAATAACTTGTGATCAGTGATGATGTTTATGGTTAAAGTGTAAAGTGAGCGCAGGTCAGAGGGGGAGTGAGGAGAAAGCAGACTCCGACAGAGACTCTGACACAGAACGTCAGGACCTTTAATGAGCGTCTGTCCTGAAGCAGCGGTGTTATAATTATTCAGCGTCAGGATATTGCTAAAACAATGAACATAGCAGAAAACCTGAATCGATTATGCTCTGATCAATGCAGAGTCTTGCACATCTGCATTCGATGCATCTAAGAATCGATAAATTTCAGCTCCTCTAAATATGTATTTAAGTTTTGCCTGCCTTACCCTAAATTTCTTCTATATGTATTGGTAAGAACATAAACCTCAGATTCAACAAACCCTTCTATCTTAAGAAATGTTTGTATATGATGTGCGTAAACATGACAAATGCCACCTGTGCATATTTGAGCAAGCCATAGTACCACTTAAGGCTATGCTTCCTCCCCCATGTCAGAAGTGTTCATAAAAATGTGATAAAACGAGTAAAACGAAGTAGAAGAACTCAGTTTGTGAGTTTGGAGATTAGAGTCCTGATTTCATATATTCAGACAGGAAAGTCTAGACATTTTAGCAGTGTCAGAACTGAAAATTAAGAGACATACTAAAGCAGTGGCGTTATTGCTGTGTCACCTGTGGGTCGCACTGTCACTGAAATAAAACAGAAATTAAAATAGCTTGAAAAAATCTCTACACAGCAAAGTGATTGATGACTGCAACAGGAGGAGGTCAGAGACTCTACCTCTGTCACTGATATGGATGAAAAACATTATGTTACACTGGTATGTATTGTGCTGGTGCTGGATCAGCTTCGTTCATTGCATTATTACACAATGTGCAGCAGGTTAAAATAATAGCAGTGCGTATATGACACTAGTCTCTTATCTTGTGTGCAGGTTGACTCATGATCCAGGGAGTTTTAAGCATAACATAAGTCACCTGGAGAAATTGTAGGTAAACAATTTGAAAATAGCTTATAGCTGATAATAGATTGTCAAGTTACTTACTAAAAGGCAAGCCATCTCAATGCGCACCTTGTGCAAGACATATACCTACTGCATTATTTTGCAGCACAAAGGAGTTGTGCGCTCCTCTGGACATTGCAGTATTTGGCATGCACATGAATATATTTAGGATAATGTTATAAATCAGACTTCAGAATTTAAGTTAATGATAATGATGATAATAATGATGAATTAATATTCTAATTCACTATTATTTATTATGTATTGTTTTAAACAAATGAAATTAAGTAGTGAAAAACTTTAAATAACAGTCGCCTAATTTGCTGTGACCCCTATGACAGGTTTGGACCACTGGACCACAGTTCTGTTCATAAATCCAAATGAAGAAAATGTATGAATCTGTCATATTCTCCAAAATCCCTTGTATGCATAACTTAAGCACAAATCTGTTAGTACAAGCAGTTCTTGCATGAGGCCCAATGTGTTTGTGAGAGTTGGGGAGGGAGAGAAAGTGACAGCGGGGCAAACAACACTGACTGCACACAGCTCTGCTGTGAAGAAAGGGCACAAAATGTCCATTTATACAGTAGATCTGTTAACTATTATTATGATGGGTGTTTAAACATTCTTGCATCATTGTCCAAAGTGGCAGTTGATGCTTGTTTGCAGTTGTGGGTGAAATAAATGTGGTCAGGCTGAACAGAAACACTCATGTATATTGGCCCTGACTTTGAACAGGTATTATGGCAAGAAACCTGCTCATTCCTCTAAGACTAAAACTTAATTCAGGTTACAATATCCCTATACATGAATAACAAGATGGATTGTGATATTATTGGTTACGCTTTGTTGTAAAGTTCTTAGTTCAATTTCATACCATTTGCCAAAAATGAAACAGGGATGGCAGGGATGTATTGTGGTATTAGGCCTACACCTATTCATTCATGTCAAAACCAAATATTCCTGACTGTAGCTGCTACTATGTAATTAACAGCTTTATGTTGACTGATAGGCTCACAGGCCAAGCATACACCTCAGATGGTAGATGTGTGATTCAGACTGACCACTGTGTGTCCATGACGACAGGTCGCTATAATAACACCGGAAGGACCTGTATCCTCCCTGTCCTCTGTGACTCTGGTGTCTCCGCTGTGCTGAGAGGATTTTCACAGCTTCCATGTTTGCAGCTCACTGGGCACGAGCTGCATGCTGGGTAACGCTAGGGCTGATTCAGCGGCATCTGTGTGCATCAGTAACAGCAGCTATGAAGCAGCCACCGCTGAGGCACAACCACAGTGAGCAGCGACCGTGGAAAGAGTGTATGTGAGCGGGCAGACTCTGACTCTTACCATGGCCTCCATCGACTCCCAGCTCTTGGTCTCAGATCCCGATAGGAGGAAATTCTTGGAATTTCCCCTGAAATTCACCTTCAGGTTGATGTAGAAGTCCATGGCGTTACCTGTCTGCGATTTAACGCATATTACACGCGACAGACAAGGGGCGTTGTCGCGGACCAACGACGGCTATTTGGGTTAATCTCGCCGATCCAGTCCACTGTGATTTATCCGACCGGGGAGATGAGGCGTATTTTGTGTTTACATCAGCGCCCTGGGCACGCCCACCGTCCACCACGTGTCCGGAACAGCGAACGCCACTTCCGCTACTACGTCACTGCGCAAAAAGGGTCAGTGAGTGATGTGGAAGAGAACGACTGCCCGAGGACGGCGGAGCATCGACGATAATAGTACTAGTAGTAGTTAAAATAATGATAATAATAATACAAATCATTACTATTGTTAAATCTCTATTCTTACCAAGCAACACCCAAAAAAGGTTCAAATAAATATGAATAAAATTCATATATATAATGCAATTGTAACTTTTGGCTTAAAGCCATCTGCATCCATCCTCTGTCTTGTATCCTTGTGTATTTCACATGTCACTGTCATTAAAATATTGGATCAGGTTCAATATGTCACTGAACATCATAAACAACTGAAAAGAAAAGCAGTTTAAGTCTGATAATAATAATATAATAATAATAATAATATATATTTTTTTTACACTGCAAAAACACTCAAGGTACAAATACAGGTTAAATCAGGCATAGACACCAACAGTGCATCATATGTGAACACAAGAGGGATTAAAAGTAAAACCAAAGGTTAAAGTCTGATTGGTGAGGGATAGATATGATGTAAGGGTAGACTGATCTAAGCAGATGTGATTTGAACAGTTAAATAGTTTCAGAGTCGTGGCACAGAGCATCTGATGGCTGTTGTACCCATATAGTACTGAGTTTTAATGTGGGGACAGCCAAGGAAGAGTGCAGAGCACGGAGAAGAAGTGTATGGATGGTTCAACAGGTATGGGGGAGCCAGGTTATGGAAGGCTTTAAAGGTGAGCAGTAGGAATAGTGCATTCTTTATTGGACAGAAGCCAAATGATGATCCCACCTGATGAGCTCAGTCTGACTAAAGTGTGCGGATAATTTTTCAACACCAACACTGTCAGGAGTCCTCTTATATATGAAGTATTATATATCAAGTAATGTATTCCCTTTCAGGATCCTATATGGAATGATGACTCTGGTTTTCCTCTGTGTTTTCAGGACTTTTAATCTGAAACGACTGAGCTCTCTACTGTTGCTGGCATATGATGTTTACATTAAGGGCATTGCTCACAGTCTGTTCCTCTCAAAGCTGTCAGACGGTCTTGAGGTTAGGTTTAGGGTTAGAGGCACAGAGGCACTTACACAGAATGATGATAGATAGAAGAGAATTGCACTGTAGTGTTGTGATTATTATACCTTAAGCGTGGCACCATTAAATGGTGTGCCTTTGGGCATTCAATAAATTTGTCTGTCAGAAAAATATTTGATATTCATATTAAAAATATGAATATTAAATAATAACTTTCATTTACATTAAAGCTACCTCAGGGCACCACCCTTCAAAGGAAGAGAAAATATAGCCAATTTATTGATTAAGTCTAATGAAAGTACTAACTACAAATTTGAAACTTTGATCAATAATTAAATTAATAAGTTAAACCAACATTATCACATCAATAGCTAGTAAAGTTGAAGGATATGGAGTTCTTGACTCTACTGTTAGAGGTTGGCAAAATTCACCCTTATGCAACATTAATGAGGACGTGTGTTAAAGAAAAACATTTATTATGAAAACATAAATTAATTAAAGGTGTACTTACTATAATACAGATATGTATATGAGTATGCCTGTGTGTGTGTGTGTGTGTGTGTGTGTGTGTGTGTGTGTGTGTGTGTGTGTGTGTGTGTGTGTGTGTGTGTGTGTGTGTGTGTGTGTGTGTGTGTGCTCCTCCTGCTTGGAGGTTAGAAGAGCCTATGGAAAAATTTCTCCCTGGCAGGGTGAGCAGGAGAGGTACGTACTCCTCCGGGAGAGGTGATAAGAAAGAAGCGATACCTGACTCTCCTCCAGTCAGGAAACTGAGTAGAAAAGAGAAAGGAAAGAGGGGGAACTGGGCTTTAATTTGCCTGCTGATCTAATGGGTAATGGGGCACACAGTGACCAATAGTTGTTGAAAGTTGTGTCTAGGGGCATTTTGGTGTGAAGTTGAAGCACCCTGGGAGACTGAGTTCTGGAGGCTCCCCTTTGTGTCTAGAATAAAGAAGACATGTGGTTGCTGGCTTTTGCTACACATGTAGGCCCAACTATTGTTCACAAATACTAGGTCCCAACAGTAGACAGGGCCAGAAAGGACAGTCAAAACTGCAGCAACACAAGCGTTGCACTTAAGCACATTATCCTGTGGATGGTGCCATCAGCCCCTCTGCTGACCCTGGTGCAGTTTGTGTACACATTCAGGAAAGAGTGGAGGCCCACACCCATGGCGAGTCATGACAGATTCAAGGCATCAAGCAATGAGAAGAGGAAGCGAAACTTTCTGACACTGACATCGAGGTGTTTGTTAGTGAGGTGGAGGTGAAGAGCAATTTTATGGGACAGCAGTGATGTCAATAATAAAGAAAATACACTGATACTCTGCTGCTGCAGTGGATAATACAGTGAGTGAGAGTGAGGACGATAGAAAGAACAGAGCCTGAAATAAAAAAAAGATCCAATTCAAAGGTGGAGGCAAAAAAACACACTTAGAATTTGAGGGAACTTGTTGTATTGTCTGTTCGTATTTTAATCATACAAAACTGCAGGATTATTAAATTCAGAGACAGCTTTGATGTACTCAATCTGTAGAATTTAACAGAATTATTATTATATGCTCGTGTTTGTACTGGGATGGTTCGGTTCCGTCAGTCGATCTGTGTGATACTGGACTCAGTTCAGCACAAAGATCACAGATCACATATCAATAGAATCAGACATCGCTGAACCCTCCCTTCCTCCTCATGCTTCCATTCGCATGCATCCATCACATAGAATCACGCACCAGTGTCACGGCAGTATTTATTTATTTAGAGCAATCGGAACGATTACCTCACATCAGTGTATCCTCGCCTCCACTCTGGGGTATTATTTGGAAAGTGAATAGTTTTTCTTAATTTCTTGCAAGTGATCTCCAGTGCGCTCTGTGCGCTCTGTTCGCCTGATGGCACAGTCACGTTCACTGCAGTGATTTGATGATACATGCACAGTGTTAGAAGATATTATTAAAAACTGTGAATGACTTGGCTCTGTAACTCCGCTCTTTAATGGAATCTGTTTTATATATTTTTCATTAAAAGGTTTGTGTGGAACAGATATGTCACGTGAGCACAACTAAAGCTTCAGTTCACCACTTCACGTCTGCGTCGCCACTTTCCTGTCTCCAAAACATTCATACACATGGGTCAGAGTTTGTGTGGAAATGCGCAAATTTTCCTGTCAAGTTTGTTTTTATAAATCCCAAAGTTTGCATGAGAAGTGGCGTACATACGTTTCAGGCCCTGTTTTGTGCTTACTTAACGGTTATAAATGAGGCCCAAGAAGTGTTACGTGGACTCAAACACTTCACCCATCCTTCCATCAGAATAGGGGTGATGAGGGACTTTTCCCATTAAATAACCATTTTCTAATCTACACCAAATATATTTGTCTACATTCATATAAATTTATAAAAACCCATGTTTCTCTCTTTTTTTTCCTGAAAATGTTTCATTGTATTGTTAGATTACATTCTTAACATTCCTTATTTCAATATACCAGTTTCTACGCCAATTGACTCAAACAGCTTACTCTACTACTCTACTCTTTACTGCTGCTTAAGATAATTATATCAAATGCAGTATTCTTGTCACATGTACTGACAAACACGCTTACCAGGACTATCAACCAGCTGGCTTAACACAGTAACCTGTTCTGAATGTCTTACCAGCTTGAAATGACTGTTACGAAACAGATTATTGGAGAAAATATAAGCATTTAGTGAGTGTCTAAGTTAGGTGATAGGCCACCATGTGCTGTCAGGAAAATTGTCCTTCCTTCCTTCTTGGCATTGGCTCTATAATTCTCTGAGCCATGCTGGAAGGATGGAACACCATTTTTCTGAATTATATCAGTCCATGGCATAAAAACAAAGAATCCATCTTATTTTAGAAGGGGACTTTGTCAAACTGAATTTCAAAACTTTCTCTACCAGACTAAAATTAGGATACCCAGAATGTTCTGGAGAATGTGGGCATCGATCCCACTACCTCTCGCATGCTAAGCAAGCACTCTACCATTTGAGCTAATTCCCCATCTGCAGAGCACTCTGTAAATCACATAGTTGGCCACTCTCCCCTGAGGGCCCGTGATGAGAGACTTCATTCATTTGTCTCGGCAATGTGATTTATTTTAGGACAGTACACATTCATGCTGAACAGGTTGTGATGATTTGCCACAGAAACCACTTTCACACAGGGGGATTAGCTCAAACGGTAGAGCGCTCGCTTTGCATGTGAGAGGTAGTGGGATCGATGCCCACATTCTCCACTATTGAACCCTTAATTGCTCCTTTAGAGTGACATCTAATGTCTTCTACCTCAAGATGAAACTTCTCGGTATCATACCTCTGCACACAGGTGTGCATAGGCTTGCTTTGGTTTCTTGAAAACCCGTCACTTCTCTCTTAGATCCTCTTTAAGTTCTAACTTAGTAGTGGGAGGCTACAGGTATTTCAACTCTCTGGCCCTTTGCATATCTTGACATTGCGTGTAACCCTAGTGACTCACACCATAGCAAGGTGCTATACACACACTTTCACTCAAGGAGTTCCAACATCCCACCAATTGGTTGGAGATTAAACGACCTGCATGTTTAACACAACATCTCTGAGGATAGGTGAAGATCCTAGAGAGATTAAATACCTGAAACCTCCCACAAGTCTTTTAAAACTAAAGAAGCCTTTTGGACGACCAGTGTATCATTGGAGAAAATATGAGCATTTAGTCAATGTCTAAGTAAGGTGATAGGCCACCATGTGCTGTCAGGAAAATTGTCCTTCCTTCCTTCTTGGCGTTGGCTCTATAATTCTCTGAGCCATGCTGGAAGGATGGAACACCATTTTTCTGAATTATATCAGTCCATGGCATAAAAACAAAGAATCCATCTTATTTTAGAAGGGGACTTTGTCAAACTGAATTTCAAAACTTTCTCTACCAGACTAAAATTAGGATACCCAGAACTGTTCTGGAGAACTGTGGGCATCGATCCCACTACCTCTAGCATGCTAAGCAAGGCCTCTACCATTTGAGCTAATTCCCCATCTGCACAGAGGCTCTGTAAATCACATAGTTGGCCACTCTCCCCTGAGGGCCCGTGATGAGAGACTTCATTCATTTGTCTCGGCAATGTGATTTATTTTAGGACAGTACACATTCATGCTGAACAGGTTGTGATGATTTGCCACAGAAACCACTTTTACACAGGGGGATTAGCTCAAACGGTAGAGCGCTCGCTTTGCATGTGAGAGGTAGTGGGATCGATGCCCACATTCTCCACTATTGAACCCTTAATTGCTCCTTTAGAGTGACATCTAATGTCTTCTACCTCAAGATGAAACTTCTCGGTATCATACCTCTGCACACAGGTGTGCATAGGCTTGCTTTGGTTTCTTGAAAACCTGTCACTTCTCTTTCCAGATCCTCTTTAAGTTCTAACTTAGTAGTGGGAGGCTACAGGTATTTAAAATCTCTGGCTCTTTGCATATCTTGACATTGCGTGGAACCCGAGTGACTCACACCATAGCAAGGTGCTATATACAAGTCTTTTAGAACTAAAGAAGCCTCTTGGACGACCAGTGTAACATCTTCAAGAAACACAAGCAAGTCCAGTTGCCTATGTACGCAGGTACAATCCCAGAAAACATTAGTGAGAGTCCTGTAATCCCCTCAATTGTTCCCCAGTACAGAAATGATAACCCACTGTGGTCTGCATGCATAGGTTGGAATCCTGTTTTTTCAGCAATAGTTTTTTTTCTTCTCCTTGTGTCCACAGCCACTTGTCACCATTACAACAACTCTCTTAAGAACAGGAACAGTTTGACTTTCAGGAGATAAAGCTCGCTCAGAATAGGACGAGGTGACCGAGTGGTTAAGGTGATGGACTGCTAATCCATTGTGCTCTGCACGCGTGGGTTCGAATCCCATCCTTGTCGTGTTGAAGTTTACAATGTATGAATTTCTACTCCAATTGCCTTAAACAGCTTACTCTGCTGCTTAAGATCATTTTGTCAAATGCAGTATCCTTGTCACGTGTACTGACGCTTACCAGGACTATCAACCAGCTGACTTAACATAGTAACCTGTTCTGAATGTCTTACCAGCTTGAAATGTCTGTTAAGAAATGGAATATTGGAGAAAATAGTCAGTGTCTAAGTAAGGTGATAGGCCACCATGTGCTGTCAGGAAAATTGTCCTTACTTCCTTCTTCTATAATTCTCTGAGCCATGCTGGAAGGATGGAACACCATTTTTCTGAATTATATCAGTCCATGGCATAAAAACAAAGAATCCATCTTATTTTAGAAGGGGACTTTGTCAAACTGAATTTCAAAACTTTCTCTACCAGACTAAAATAAGGATACCCAGAATGTTCTGGAGAATGTGGGCATCGATCCCACTACCTCTCGCATGCTAAGCAAGCACTCTACCATTTGAGCTAATTCCCCATCTGCACAGAGCTCTGTAAATCACATAGTTGGCCACTCTCCCCTGAGGGCCCGTGATGAGAGACTTCATTCATTTGTCTCGGCAATGTGATTTATTTTAGGAAAGTACACATTCATGCTGAACAGGTTGTGATGATTTGCCACAGAAACCACTTTTACACAGGGGAATTAGCTCAAACGGTAGAGAGCTCGCTTTGCATGTGAGAGGTAGTGGGATCGATGCCCACATTCTCCACTATTGAACCCTTAATTGCTCCTTTAGAGTGACATCTAATGTCTTCTACCTCAAGATGAAACTTCTCGGTATCATACCTCTGCACACAGGTGTGCATAGGCTTGCTTTGGTTTCTTGAAAACCTGTCACTTCTCTTTCCAGATCCTCTTTAAGTTCTAACTTAGTAGTGGGAGGCTACAGGTATTTAAAATCTCTGGCTCTTTGCATATCTTGACATTGCGTGGAACCCGAGTGACTCACACCATAGCAAGGTGCTATATACAAGTCTTTTAGAACTAAAGAAGCCTCTTGGACGACCAGTGTAACATCTTCAAGAAACACAAGCAAGTCCAGTTGCCTATGTACGCAGGTACAATCCCAGAAAACATTAGTGAGAGTCCTGTAATCCCCTCAATTGTTCCCCAGTACAGAAATGATAACCCACTGTGGTCTGCATGCATAGGTTGGAATCCTGTTTTTTCAGCAATAGTTTTTTTTCTTCTCCTTGTGTCCACAGCCACTTGTCACCATTACAACAACTCTCTTAAGAACAGGAACAGTTTGACTTTCAGGAGATAAAGCTCGCTCAGAATAGGACGAGGTGACCGAGTGGTTAAGGTGATGGACTGCTAATCCATTGTGCTCTGCACGCGTGGGTTCGAATCCCATCCTTGTCGTATTGAAGTTTACAATGTATGAATTTCTACTCCAATTGCCTTAAACAGCTTACTCTGCTGCTTAAGATCATTTTGTCAAATGCAGTATCCTTGTCACGTGTACTGACGCTTACCAGGACTATCAACCAGCTGACTTAACATAGTAACCTGTTCTGAATGTCTTACCAGCTTGAAATGTCTGTTAAGAAATGGAATATTGGAGAAAATAGTCAGTGTCTAAGTAAGGTGATAGGCCACCATGTGCTGTCAGGAAAATTGTCCTTCCTTCCTACCTGGCGGTGGCTCTATAATTCTCTGAGCCATGCTGGAAGGATGGAACACCTTTTTTCTGAATTATATCAGTCCATGGCATAAAAACAAAGAATCCATCTTACTTTAGAAGGGGACTTTGTCAAAATAAATTTCAAAACATTCTCTACCAGACTAAAATCAGGATACCCAGAATGTTGTGGAGAATGTGGGCATCAATCCCACTACCTCTCGCATGCTAAGCAAGCACTCTACCATTTGAGCTAATTCCCCATCTGCAGAGAGTTCTGTAAATCACACAGTTGGCCACTCTCCCCTGAGGGCCTGTGATGAGAGACTTCATTCATTTGTCTCGGCAATGTGATTTATTTTAGGACAGTCCACATTCATGCTGAACAGGTTGTGATGATTTGCCACAGAAGCCACTTTTACACGGGGGATTAGCTCAAATGGTAGAGTGCTCACTTTGCATGTGAGAGGTAGTGGGATCGATGCCCACATTCTCCACTATTAAACCCTTAATTGCTCCTTGAGAGTGACATCTAATGTCTTCTACCTCAAGATGAAACTTCTCGGTATCATACCTCTGCACACAGGTGTGGATAGGCTTGCTTTGGTTTCTTGAAAACCCGTCACTTCTCTTTCCAGATCCTCTTGAAGTTCTAACTTAGTAGTGGGAGGCTACAGGTATTTCAACTCTCTGGCCCTTTGCATATCTTGACATTGCGTGTAACCCTAGTGACTCACACCATAGCAAGGTGCTATATACAAGTCTTTTAGAACTAAAGAAGCCTCTTGGACGACCAGTGTAACATCTTCAAGAAACACAAGCAAGTCCAGTTGCCTATGTACGCAGGTACGATCTCAGAAAACATTAGTGAGAGTCCTGTAATCCCCTCAATTGTTCCCCAGTACAGAAATGATAACCCACTGTGGTCTGCATGCATAGGTTGGAATCCTGTTTTTTCAGCAGTAGTTTTTTTTCTTCTCCTTGTGTCCACAGACACTTGTCACCATTGTAACAACTCTCTTAAGAACAGGAACAGTTTGACTTTCAGGAGATAAATTTCCCTCAGAATAGGACGGGGTGACCGAGTGGTTAAGGTGATGGACTGCTAATCCATTGTGCTCTGCACGCGTGGGTTCGAATCCCATCCTCGTCGTATTGAAGTTTACATTGTACCAATTTCTACTCCAATTGACTGAAACAGCTTACTCTGCTGCTTAAGATCATTATGTCAAATGCAGTATCCTTGTCACGTGTACTGACGCTTACCAGGACTATCAACCAGCTGGCTTAACATAGTAACCTGTTCTGAATGTCTTACCAGCTTGAAATGACTGTTAAGAAATGTAACATTGGAGAAAATATGAGCATTTAGTCAATGTCTAAGTAAGGTGATAGGCCACCATGTGCTGTCAGGAAAATTGTCCTTACTTCCTTCCTTCTTCTATAATTCTCTGAGCCATGCTGGAAGGATGGAACACCATTTTTCTGAATTATATCAGTCCATGGCATAAAAACAAAGAATCCATCTTATTTTAGAAGGGGACTTTGTCAAACTGAATTTCAAAACTTTCTCTACCAGACTAAAATTAGGATACCCAGAATGTTCTGGAGAATGTGGGCATCGATCCCACTACCTCTCGCATGCTAAGCAAGCGCTCTACCATTTGAGCTAATTCCCCATCTGCACAGAGCTCTGTAAATCACATAGTTGGCCACTCTCCCCTGAGGGCCCGTGATGAGAGACTTCATTCATTTGTCTCGGCAATGTGATTTATTTTAGGACAGTACACATTCATGCTGAACAGGTTGTGATGATTTGCCACAGAAACCACTTTTACACAGGGGGATTAGCTCAAACGGTAGAGCGCTCGCTTTGCATGTGAGAGGTAGTGGGATCGATGCCCACATTCTCCACTATTGAACCCTTAATTGCTCCTTTAGAGTGACATCTAATGTCTTCTACCTCAAGATGAAACTTCTCGGTATCATACCTCTGCACACAGGTGTGCATAGGCTTGCTTTGGTTTCTTGAAAACCCGTCACTTCTCTTTCCAGATCCTCTTTAAGTTCTAACTTAGTAGTGGGAGGCTACAGGTATTTAAAATCTCTGGCTCTTTGCATATTTTGACATTGCGTGGATCCCGAGTGACTCACACCATAGCAAGGTGCTATATACAAGTCTTTTAGAACTAAAGAAGCCTCTTGGACGACCAGTGTAACATCTTCAAGAAACACAAGCAAGTCCAGTTGCCTATGTACGCAGGTACGATCTCAGAAAACATTAGTGAGAGTCCTGTAATCCCCTCAATTGTTCCCCAGTACAGAAATGATAACCCACTGTGGTCTGCATGCATAGGTTGGAATCCTGTTTTTTCAGCAGTAGTTTTTTTTCTTTTCCTTGTGTCCACAGCCACTTGTCACCATTGTAACAACTCTCTTAAGAACAGGAACAGTTTGACTTTCAGGAGATAAAGTTCCCTCAGAATAGGACGGGGTGACCGAGTGGTTAAGGTGATGGACTGCTAATCCATTGTGCTCTGCACGCGTGGGTTCGAATCCCATCCTTGTCGTGTTGAAGTTTACAATGTATGAATTTCTACTCCAATTGCCTTAAACAGCTTACTCTGCTGCTTAAGATCATTTTGTCAAATGCAGTATCCTTGTCACGTGTACTGACGCTTACCAGGACTATCAACCAGCTGACTTAACATAGTAACCTGTTCTGAATGTCTTACCAGCTTGAAATGTCTGTTAAGAAATGGAATATTGGAGAAAATAGTCAGTGTCTAAGTAAGGTGATAGGCCACCATGTGCTGTCAGGAAAATTGTTCTTCCTACCTGGCGGTGGCTCTATAATTCTCTGAGCCATGCTGGAAGGATGGAACACCTTTTTTCTGAATTATATCAGTCCATGGCATAAAAACAAAGAATCCATCTTACTTTAGAAGGGGACTTTGTCAAAATAAATTTCAAAACATTCTCTACCAGACTAAAATCAGGATACCCAGAATGTTGTGGAGAATGTGGGCATCAATCCCACTACCTCTCGCATGCTAAGCAAGCACTCTACCATTTGAGCTAATTCCCCATCTGCAGAGAGTTCTGTAAATCACACAGTTGGCCACTCTCCCCTGAGGGCCTGTGATGAGAGACTTCATTCATTTGTCTCGGCAATGTGATTTATTTTAGGACAGTCCACATTCATGCTGAACAGGTTGTGATGATTTGCCACAGAAGCCACTTTTACACAGGGGGATTAGCTCAAATGGTAGAGCGCTCGCTTTGCATGTGAGAGGTAGTGGGATCGATGCCCACATTCTCCACTATTGAACCCTTAATTGCTCCTTTAGAGTGACATCTAATGTCTTCTACCTCAAGATGAAACTTCTCGGTATCATACCTCTGCACACAGGTGTGCATAGGCTTGCTTTGGTTTCTTGAAAACCCGTCACTTCTCTTTCCAGATCCTCTTTAAGTTCTAACTTAGTAGTGGGAGGCTACAGGTATTTAAAATCTCTGGCTCTTTGCATATCTTGACATTGCGTGTAACCCTAGTGACTCACACCATAGCAAGGTCCTATACACACACTTTGACTCAAGGAGTTCCAATACCTGAGATTAAATACCTGAAACATCCCACAAGTCTTTTAAAACTAAAGAAGCCTCTTGGACGACCAGTGTAACATCTTCAAGAAACACAAGCAAGTCCAGTTGCCTATGTACGCAGGTACGATCTCAGAAAACATTAGTGAGAGTCCTCTAATCCCCTCAATTGTTCCCCAGTACAGAAATGATAACCCACTGTGGTCTGCATGCATAGGTTGGAATCCTGTTTTTTCAGCAGTAGTTTTTTTTCTTCTCCTTGTGTCCACAGACACTTGTCACCATTGTAACAACTCTCTTAAGAACAGGAACAGTTTGACTTTCAGGAGATAAATTCCCCTCAGAATAGGACGGGGTGACCGAGTGGTTAAGGAGATGGACTACTAATCCATTGTGCTCTGCACGCGTCGGTTCGAATCCCATCCTCGTCGTATTGAAGTTTACATTGTACAAATTTCTACTCCAATTGCCTTAAACAGCTTACTCTGCTGCTTAAGATCATTATCCTTGTCACGTGTACTGACGCTTACCAGGACTATCAACCAGCTGACTTAACATAGTAACCTGTTCTGAATGTCTTACCAGCTTGAAATGTCTGTTAAGAAATGGAATATTGGAGAAAATAGTCATTAGTCAATGTATAAGTAAGGTGATAGGCCACCATGTGCTGTCAGGAAAATTGTTCTTCCTACCTGCGGTGCTCTATAATTCTCTGAGCCATGCTGGAAGGATGGAACACCATTTTTCTGAATTATATCAGTCCATGGCATAAAAACAAAGAATCCATCTTACTTTAGAAGGGGACTTTGTCAAAATGAATTTCAAAACATTCTCTACCAGACTAAAATCAGGATACCCAGAATGTTGTGGAGAATGTGGGCATCGATCCCACTACCTCTCGCATGCTAAGCAAGCACTCTACCATTTGAGCTAATTCCCCATCTGCACAGAGCCTCTGTAAATCACATAGTTGGCCACTCTCCCCTGAGGGCCCGTGATGAGAGACTTCATTCATTTGTCTCGGCAATGTGATTTATTTTAGGACAGTACACATTCATGCTGAACAGGTTGTGATGATTTGCCACAGAAACCACTTTTACACAGGGGGATTAGCTCAAACGGTAGAGCGCTCGCTTTGCATGTGAGAGGTAGTGGGATCGATGCCCACATTCTCCACTATTGAACCCTTAATTGCTCCTTTAGAGTGACATCTAATGTCTTCTACCTCAAGATGAAACTTCTCGGTATCATACCTCTGCACACAGGTGTGCATAGGCTTGCTTTGGTTTCTTGAAAACCCGTCACTTCTCTTTCCAGATGCCTCTTTAAGTTCTAACTTAGTAGTGGGAGGCTACAGGTATTTAAAATCTCTGGCTCTTTGCATATCTTGACATTGCGTGGAACCCGAGTGACTCACACCATAGCAAGGTGCTATATACAAGTCTTTTAGAACTAAAGAAGCCTCTTGGACGACCAGTGTAACATCTTCAAGAAACACAAGCAAGTCCAGTTGCCTATGTACGCAGGTACGATCTCAGAAAACATTAGTGAGAGTCCTGTAATCCCCTCAATTGTTCCCCAGTACAGAAATGATAACCCACTGTGGTCTGCATGCATAGGTTGGAATCCTGTTTTTTCAGCAGTAGTTTTTTTTCTTCTCCTTGTGTCCACAGACACTTGTCACCATTGTAACAACTCTCTTAAGAACAGGAACAGTTTGACTTTCAGGAGATAAATTTCCCTCAGAATAGGACGGGGTGACCGAGTGGTTAAGGTGATGGACTGCTAATCCATTGTGCTCTGCACGCGTGGGTTCGAATCCCATCCTCGTCGTATTGAAGTTTACATTGTACCAATTGACTGAAACAGCTTACTCTGCTGCTTAAGATCATTATGTCAAATGCAGTATCCTTGTCACGTGTACTGACGCTTACCAGGACTATCAACCAGCTGGCTTAACATAGTAACCTGTTCTGAATGTCTTACCAGCTTGAAATGACTGTTAAAAATGTAACATTGGAGAAAATATGAGCATTTAGTCAATGTCTAAGTAAGGTGATAGGCCACCATGTGCTGTCAGGAAATTTGTCCTTACTTCCTTCCTTCTTCTATAATTCTCTGAGCCATGCTGGAAGGATGGAACACCATTTTTCTGAATTATATCAGTCCATGGCATAAAAACAAAGAATCCATCTTATTTTAGAAGGGGACTTTGTCAAACTGAATTTCAAAACTTTCTCTACCAGACTAAAATTAGGATACCCAGAATGTTCTGGAGAATGTGGGCATCGATCCCACTACCTCTAGCATGCTAAGCAAGCACTCTACCATTTGAGCTAATTCCCCATCTGCACAGACCTCTGTAAATCACATAGTTGGCCACTCTCCCCTGAGGGCCCGTGATGAGAGACTTCATTCATTTGTCTCGGCAATGTGATTTATTTTAGGACAGTACACATTCATGCTGAACAGGTTGTGATGATTTGCCACAGAAACCACTTTTACACAGGGGGATTAGCTCAAACGGTAGAGCGCTCGCTTTGCATGTGAGAGGTAGTGGGATCGATGCCCACATTCTCCACTATTGAACCCTTAATTGCTCCTTTAGAGTGACATCTAATGTCTTCTACCTCAAGATGAAACTTCTCGGTATCATACCTCTGCACACAGGTGTGCATAGGCTTGCTTTGGTTTCTTGAAAACCCGTCACTTCTCTTTCCAGATCCTCTTTAAGTTCTAACTTAGTAGTGGGAGGCTACAGGTATTTAAAATCTCTGGCTCTTTGCATATCTTGACATTGCGTGTAACCCTAGTGACTCACACCATAGCAAGGTGCTATACACACACTTTGACTCAAGGAGTTCCAATACCTGAGATTAAATACCTGAAACATCCCACAAGTCTTTTAAAACTAAAGAAGCCTCTTGGACGACCAGTGTAACATCTTCAAGAAACACAAGCAAGTCCAGTTGCCTATGTACGCAGGTACAATCCCAGAAAACATTAGTGAGAGTCCTGTAATCCCCTCAATTGTTCCCCAGTACAGAAATGATAACCCACTGTGGTCTGCATGCATAGGTTGGAATCCTGTTTTTTCAGCAATAGTTTTTTTTCTTCTCCTTGTGTCCACAGCCACTTGTCACCATTGCAACCACTCTCTTAAGAACAGGAACAGTTTGACTTTCAGAAGATAAAGGTCACTCAGAATAGGACGGGGTGACCGAGTGGTTAAGGTGATGGACTGCTAATCCATTGTGCTCTGCACGCGTGGGTTTGAATTCCATCTCCGTCGTATTGAAGTTTACAATGTACCAATTTCTACTCCTATTGACTGAAACAGCCTACTCTTCTGCTTAAGATCATTATGTCAAATGCAGTATCCTTGTCACGTGTACTGACGCTTACCAGGACTATCAACCAGCTGGCTTAACATAGTAACCTGTTCTGAATGTCTTACCAGCTTGAAATGACTGTTAAGAAATTTAACAGTGGAGAATATATGAGCATTTAGTCAGTGTCTAAGTAAGGTGATAGGCCACCATGTGCTGTCAGGAAAATTGTCCTTACTTCCTTCCTTCTTCTATAATTCTCTGAGCCATGCTGGAAGGATGGAACACCATTTTTCTGAATTATATCAGTCCATGGCATAAAAACAAAGAATCCATCTTATTTTAGAAGGGGACTTTGTCAAACTGAATTTCAAAACTTTCTCTACCAGACTAAAAGTAGGATACCCAGAATGTTCTGGAGAATGTGGGCATCGATCCCACTACCTCTCGCATGCTAAGCAAGCGCTCTACCATTTGAGCTAATTCCCCATCTGCACAGAGCTCTGTAAATCACATAGTTGGCCACTCTCCCCTGAGGGCCCGTGATGAGAGACTTCATTCATTTGTCTCGGCAATGTGATTTATTTTAGGACAGTACACATTCATGCTGAACAGGTTGTGATGATTTGCCACAGAAACCACTTTTACACAGGGGGATTAGCTCAAACGGTAGAGCGCTCGCTTTGCATGTGAGAGGTAGTGGGATCGATGCCCACATTCTCCACTATTGAACCCTTAATTGCTCCTTTAGAGTGACATCTAATGTCTTCTACCTCAAGATGAAACTTCTCGGTATCATACCTCTGCACACAGGTGTGCATAGGCTTGCTTTGGTTTCTTGAAAACCCGTCACTTCTCTTTCCAGATCCTCTTTAAGTTCTAACTTAGTAGTGGGAGGCTACAGGTATTTAAAATCTCTGGCTCTTTGCATATTTTGACATTGCGTGGATCCCGAGTGACTCACACCATAGCAAGGTGCTATATACAAGTCTTTTAGAACTAAAGAAGCCTCTTGGACGACCAGTGTAACATCTTCAAGAAACACAAGCAAGTCCAGTTGCCTATGTACGCAGGTACGATCTCAGAAAACATTAGTGAGAGTCCTGTAATCCCCTCAATTGTTCCCCAGTACAGAAATGATAACCCACTGTGGTCTGCATGCATAGGTTGGAATCCTGTTTTTTCAGCAGTAGTTTTTTTTCTTCTCCTTGTGTCCACAGACACTTGTCACCATTGTAACAACTCTCTTAAGAACAGGAACAGTTTGACTTTCAGGAGATAAATTTCCCTCAGAATAGGACGGGGTGACCGAGTGGTTAAGGTGATGGACTGCTAATCCATTGTGCTCTGCATGCGTGGGTTTGAATTCCATCTCCGTCGTATTGAAGTTTACAATGTACCAATTTCTACTCCTATGTGCTGTCAGGAAAATTGTCCTTACTTCCTTCCTTCTTCTATAATTCTCTGAGCCATGCTGGAAGGATGGAACACCGTTTTTCTGAATTATATCAGTACATGGCATAAAAACAAAGAATCCATCTTATTTTAGAAGGGGACTTTGTCAAACTGAATTTCAAAACTTTCTCTACCAGACTAAGATTAAGGATACCCAGAATGTTCTGGAGAATGTGGGCATCAATCCCACTACCTCTCGCATGCTAAGCAAGCGCTCTACCATTTGAGCTAATTCCCCATCTGCACAGAGCTCTGTAAATCACATAGTTGGCCACTCTCCCCTGAGGGCCCGTGATGAGAGACTTCATTCATTTGTCTCGGCAATGTGATTTATTTTAGGACAGCACACATTCATGCTGAACAGGTTGTGATGATTTGCCACAGAAACCACTTTTACACAGGGGGATTAGCTCAAACGGTAGAGCGCTCGCTTTGCATGTGAGAGGTAGTGGGATCGATGCCCACATTCTCCACTATTGAACCCTTAATTGCTCCTTTGAGAGTGACATCTAATGTCTTCTACCTCAAGATGAAACTTCTCGGTATCATACCTCTGCACACAGGTGTGCATAGGCTTGCTTTGGTTTCTTGAAAACCCGTCACTTCTCTTTCCAGATCCTCTTTAAGTTCTAACTTAGTAGTGGGAGGCTACAGGTATTTAAAATCTCTGGCTCTTTGCATATCTTGACATTGCGTGTAACCCTAGTGACTCACACCATAGCAAGGTCCTATACACACACTTTGACTCAAGGAGTTCCAATACCTGAGATTAAATACCTGAAACATCCCACAAGTCTTTTAAAACTAAAGAAGCCTCTTGGACGACCAGTGTAACATCTTCAAGAAACACAAGCAAGTCCAGTTGCCTATGTACGCAGGTACGATCTCAGAAAACATTAGTGAGAGTCCTGTAATCCCCTCAATTGTTCCCCAGTACAGAAATGATAACCCACTGTGGTCTGCATGCATAGGTTGGAATCCTGTTTTTTCAGCAGTAGTTTTTTTTCTTCTCCTTGTGTCCACAGACACTTGTCACCATTGTAACAACTCTCTTAAGAACAGGAACAGTTTGACTTTCAGGAGATAAATTTCCCTCAGAATAGGACGGGGTGACCGAGTGGTTAAGGTGATGGACTGCTAATCCATTGTGCTCTGCACGCGTGGGTTCGAATCCCATCCTTGTCGTATTGAAGTTTACATTGTACCAATTTCTACTCCAATTGACTGAAACAGCTTACTCTGCTGCTTAAGATCATTATGTCAAATGCAGTATCCTTGTCACGTGTACTGACGCTGACCAGGACTATCAACCAGCTGGCTTAACATAGTAACCTGTTCTGAATGTCTTACCAGCTTGAAATGACTGTTAAAAATGTAACATTGGAGAAAATATGAGCATTTAGTCAATGTATAAGTAAGGTGATAGGCCACCATGTGCTGTCAGGAAAATTGTCCTTACTTCCTTCCTTCTTCTATAATTCTCTGAGCCATGCTGGAAGGATGGAACACCATTTTTCTGAATTATATCAGTCCATGGCATAAAAACAAAGAATCCATCTTATTTTAGAAGGGGACTTTGTCAAACTGAATTTCAAAACTTTCTCTACCAGACTAAAATTAGGATACCCAGAATGTTCTGGAGAATGTGGGCATCGATCCCACTACCTCTCGCATGCTAAGCAAGCACTCTACCATTTGAGCTAATTCCCCAGCTGCACAGACCTCTGTAAATCACATAGTTGGCCACTCTCCCCTGAGGGCCCGTGATGAGAGACTTCATTCATTTGTCTCGGCAATGTGATTTATTTTAGGACAGTACACATTCATGCTGAACAGGTTGTGATGATTTGCCACAGAAACCACTTTTACACAGGGGGATTAGCTCAAACGGTAGAGCGCTCGCTTTGCATGTGAGAGGTAGTGGGATCGATGCCCACATTCTCCACTATTGAACCCTTAATTGCTCCTTTAGAGTGACATCTAATGTCTTCTACCTCAAGATGAAACTTCTCGGTATCATACCTCTGCACACAGGTGTGCATAGGCTTGCTTTGGTTTCTTGAAAACCCGTCACTTCTCTTTCCAGATGCTCTTTAAGTTCTAACTTAGTAGTGGGAGGCTGCAGGTATTTAAAATCTCTGGCTCTTTGCATATCTTGACATTGCGTGGAACCCGAGTGACTCACACCATAGCAAGGTGCTATATACAAGTCTTTTAGAACTAAAGAAGCCTCTTGGACGACCAGTGTAACATCTTCAAGAAACACAAGCAAGTCCAGTTGCCTATGTACGCAGGTACGATCTCAGAAAACATTAGTGAGAGTCCTGTAATCCCCTCAATTGTTCCCCAGTACAGAAATGATAACCCACTGTGGTCTGCATGCATAGGTTGGAATCCTGTTTTTTCAGCAGTAGTTTTTTTTCTTCTCCTTGTGTCCACAGACACTTGTCACCATTGTAACAACTCTCTTAAGAACAGGAACAGTTTGACTTTCAGGAGATAAATTTCCCTCAGAATAGGACGGGGTGACCGAGTGGTTAAGGTGATGGACTGCTAATCCATTGTGCTCTGCACGCGTGGGTTCGAATCCCATCCTCGTCGTATTGAAGTTTACATTGTACCAATTTCTATCCTATTGACTGAAACAGCCTTACTCTGCTGCTTAAGATCATTATGTCAAATGCAGTATCCTTGTCACGTGTACTGACGCTTACCAGGACTATCAACCAGCTGGCTTAACATAGTAACCTGTTCTGAATGTCTTACCAGCTTGAAATGACTGTTAAAAATGTAACATTGGAGAAAATATGAGCATTTAGTCAATGTCTAAGTAAGGTGATAGGCCACAATGTGCTGTCAGGAAATTTGTCCTTACTTCCTTCCTTCTTCTATAATTCTCTGAGCCATGCTGGAAGGATGGAACACCATTTTTCTGAATTATATCAGTCCATGGCATAAAAACAAAGAATCCATCTCATTTTAGAAGGGGACTTTGTCAAACTGAATTTCAAAGCTTTCTCTACCAGACTAAAATTAGGATACCCAGAATGTTCTGGAGAATGTGGGCATCGATCCCACTACCTCTCGCATGCTAAGCAAGCGCTCTACCATTTGAGCTAATTCCCCATCTGCACAGAGCTCTGTAAATCACATAGTTGGCCACTCTCCCCTGAGGGCCCGTGATGAGAGACTTCATTCATTTGTCTCGGCAATGTGATTTATTTTAGGACAGCACACATTCATGCTGAACAGGTTGTGATGATTTGCCACAGAAACCACTTTTACACAGGGGGATTAGCTCAAACGGTAGAGCGCTCGCTTTGCATGTGAGAGGTAGTGGGATCGATGCCCACATTCTCCACTATTGAACCCTTAATTGCTCCTTTAGAGTGACATCTAATGTCTTCTACCTCAAGATGAAACTTCTCGGTATCATACCTCTGCACACAGGTGTGCATAGGCTTGCTTTGGTTTCTTGAAAACCCGTCACTTCTCTTTCCAGATCCTCTTTAAGTTCTAACTTAGTAGTGGGAGGCTACAGGTATTTAAAATCTCTGGCTCTTTGCATATCTTGACATTGCGTGTAACCCTAGTGACTCACACCATAGCAAGGTGCTATACACACACTTTGACTCAAGGAGTTCCAATACCTGAGATTAAATACCTGAAACATCCCACAAGTCTTTTAAAACTAAAGAAGCCTCTTGGACGACCAGTGTAACATCTTCAAGAAACACAAGCAAGTCCAGTTGCCTATGTACGCAGGTACAATCCCAGAAAACATTAATGAGAGTCCTGTAATCCCCTCAATTGTTCCCCAGTACAGAAATGATAACCCACTGTGGTCTGCATGCATAGGTTGGAATCCTTTTTTTTCAGCAATAGTTTTTTTTCTTCTCCTTGTGTCCACAGCCACTTGTCACCATTGCAACCACTCTCTTAAGAACAGGAACAGTTTGACTTTCAGAAGATAAAGGTCACTCAGAATAGGACAAGGTGACCGAGTGGTTAAGGTGATGGACTGCTAATCCATTGTGCTCTGCACGCGTGGGTTTGATTTCCATCTCCGTCGTATTGAAGTTTACAATGTACCAATTTCTACTCCTATTGACTGAAACAGCCCAGTCTTCTGCTGAAGATCATTATGTCAAATGCAGTATCCTTGTCACGTGTACTGACGCTTACCAGGACTATCAACCAGCTGGCTTAACATAGTAACCTGTTCTGAATCTCTTACCAGCTTGAAATGACTGTTAAGAAATTTAACAGTGGAGAATATATGAGCATTTAGTCAGTGTCTAAGTAAGGTGATAGGCCACCATGTGCTGTCAGGAAAATTGTCCTTACTTCCTTCCTTCTTCTATAATTCTCTGAGCCATGCTGGAAGGATGGAACACCATTTTTCTGAATTATATCAGTCCATGGCATAAAAACAAAGAATCCATCTTATTTTAGAAGGGGACTTTGTCAAACTGAATTTCAAAACTTTCTCTACCAGACTAAGATTAAGATACCCAGAATGTTCTGGAGAATGTGGGCATCGATCCCACTACCTCTCGCATGCTAAGCAAGCGCTCTACCATTTGAGCTAATTCCCCATCTGCACAGAGCTCTGTAAATCACATAGTTGGCCACTCTCCCCTGAGGGCCCGTGATGAGAGACTTCATTCATTTGTCTCGGCAATGTGATTTATTTTAGGACAGTACACATTCATGCTGAACAGGTTGTGATGATTTGCCACAGAAACCACTTTTACACAGGGGGATTAGCTCAAACGGTAGAGCGCTCGCTTTGCATGTGAGAGGTAGTGGGATCGATGCCCACATTCTCCACTATTGAACCCTTAATTGCTCCTTTAGAGTGACATCTAATGTCTTCTACCTCAAGATGAAACTTCTCGGTATCATACCTCTGCACACAGGTGTGCATAGGCTTGCTTTGGTTTCTTGAAAACCCGTCACTTCTCTTTCCAGATCCTCTTTAAGTTCTAACTTAGTAGTGGGAGGCTACAGGTATTTAAAATCTCTGGCTCTTTGCATATTTTGACATTGCGTGGATCCCGAGTGACTCACACCATAGCAAGGTGCTATATACAAGTCTTTTAGAACTAAAGAAGCCTCTTGGACGACCAGTGTAACATCTTCAAGAAACACAAGCAAGTCCAGTTGCCTATGTACGCAGGTACGATCTCAGAAAACATTAGTGAGAGTCCTGTAATCCCCTCAATTGTTCCCCAGTACAGAAATGATAACCCACTGTGGTCTGCATGCATAGGTTGGAATCCTGTTTTTTCAGCAGTAGTTTTTTTTCTTCTCCTTGTGTCCACAGACACTTGTCACCATTGTAACAACTCTCTTAAGAACAGGAACAGTTTGACTTTCAGGAGATAAATTTCCCTCAGAATAGGACGGGGTGACCGAGTGGTTAAGGTGATGGACTGCTAATCCATTGTGCTCTGCATGCGTGGGTTTGAATTCCATCTCCGTCGTATTGAAGTTTACAATGTACCAATTTCTACTCCTATGTGCTGTCAGGAAAATTGTCCTTACTTCCTTCCTTCTTCTATAATTCTCTGAGCCATGCTGGAAGGATGGAACACCGTTTTTCTGAATTATATCAGTACATGGCATAAAAACAAAGAATCCATCTTATTTTAGAAGGGGACTTTGTCAAACTGAATTTCAAAACTTTCTCTACCAGACTAAGATTAAGATACCCAGAATGTTCTGGAGAATGTGGGCATCAATCCCACTACCTCTCGCATGCTAAGCAAGCGCTCTACCATTTGAGCTAATTCCCCATCTGCACAGAGCTCTGTAAATCACATAGTTGGCCACTCTCCCCTGAGGGCCCGTGATGAGAGACTTCATTCATTTGTCTCGGCAATGTGATTTATTTTAGGACAGCACACATTCATGCTGAACAGGTTGTGATGATTTGCCACAGAAACCACTTTTACACAGGGGGATTAGCTCAAACGGTAGAGTGCTCGCTTTGCATGTGAGAGGTAGTGGGATCGATGCCCACATTCTCCACTATTGAACCCTTAATTGCTCCTTTGGAGTGACATCTAATGTCTTCTACCTCAAGATGAAACTTCTCGGTATCATACCTCTGCACACAGGTGTGCATAGGCTTGCTTTGGTTTCTTGAAAACCCGTCACTTCTCTTTCCAGATCCTCTTTAAGTTCTAACTTAGTAGTGGGAGGCTACAGGTATTTAAAATCTCTGGCTCTTTGCATATCTTGACATTGCGTGTAACCCTAGTGACTCACACCATAGCAAGGTCCTATACACACACTTTGACTCAAGGAGTTCCAATACCTGAGATTAAATACCTGAAACATCCCACAAGTCTTTTAAAACTAAAGAAGCCTCTTGGACGACCAGTGTAACATCTTCAAGAAACACAAGCAAGTCCAGTTGCCTATGTACGCAGGTACGATCTCAGAAAACATTAGTGAGAGTCCTGTAATCCCCTCAATTGTTCCCCAGTACAGAAATGATAACCCACTGTGGTCTGCATGCATAGGTTGGAATCCTGTTTTTTCAGCAGTAGTTTTTTTTCTTCTCCTTGTGTCCACAGACACTTGTCACCATTGTAACAACTCTCTTAAGAACAGGAACAGTTTGACTTTCAGGAGATAAATTACCCTCAGAATAGGACGGGGTGACCGAGTGGTTAAGGTGATGGACTGCTAATCCATTGTGCTCTGCACGCGTGGGTTTGAATCCCATCCTTGTCGTATTGAAGTTTACATTGTACCAATTTCTACTCCAATTGACTGAAACAGCTTACTCTGCTGCTTAAGATCATTATGTCAAATGCAGTATCCTTGTCACGTGTACTGACGCTGACCAGGACTATCAACCAGCTGGCTTAACATAGTAACCTGTTCTGAATGTCTTACCAGCTTGAAATGACTGTTAAAAATGTAACATTGGAGAAAATATGAGCATTTAGTCAATGTATAAGTAAGGTGATAGGCCACCATGTGCTGTCAGGAAAATTGTCCTTACTTCCTTCCTTCTTCTATAATTCTCTGAGCCATGCTGGAAGGATGGAACACCATTTTTCTGAATTATATCAGTCCATGGCATAAAAACAAAGAATCCATCTTATTTTAGAAGGGGACTTTGTCAAACTGAATTTCAAAACTTTCTCTACCAGACTAAAATTAGGATACCCAGAATGTTCTGGAGAATGTGGGCATCGATCCCACTACCTCTCGCATGCTAAGCAAGCACTCTACCATTTGAGCTAATTCCCCATCTGCACAGAGCCTCTGTAAATCACATAGTTGGCCACTCTCCCCTGAGGGCCCGTGATGAGAGACTTCATTCATTTGTCTCGGCAATGTGATTTATTTTAGGACAGCACACATTCATGCTGAACAGGTTGTGATGATTTGCCACAGAAACCACTTTTACACAGGGGGATTAGCTCAAACGGTAGAGCGCTCGCTTTGCATGTGAGAGGTAGTGGGATCGATGCCCACATTCTCCACTATTGAACCCTTAATTGCTCCTTTAGAGTGACATCTAATGTCTTCTACCTCAAGATGAAACTTCTCGGTATCATACCTCTGCACACAGGTGTGCATAGGCTTGCTTTGGTTTCTTGAAAACCCGTCACTTCTCTTTCCAGATCCTCTTTAAGTTCTAACTTAGTAGTGGGAGGCTACAGGTATTTAAAATCTCTGGCTCTTTGCATATCTTGACATTGCGTGTAACCCTAGTGACTCACACCATAGCAAGGTCCTATACACACACTTTGACTCAAGGAGTTCCAATACCTGAGATTAAATACCTGAAACATCCCACAAGTCTTTTAAAACTAAAGAAGCCTCTTGGACGACCAGTGTAACATCTTCAAGAAACACAAGCAAGTCCAGTTGCCTATGTACGCAGGTACGATCTCAGAAAACATTAGTGAGAGTCCTGTAATCCCCTCAATTGTTCCCCAGTACAGAAATGATAACCCACTGTGGTCTGCATGCATAGGTTGGAATCCTGTTTTTTCAGCAGTAGTTTTTTTTCTTCTCCTTGTGTCCACAGACACTTGTCACCATTGTAACAACTCTCTTAAGAACAGGAACAGTTTGACTTTCAGGAGATAAATTTCCCTCAGAATAGGACGGGGTGACCGAGTGGTTAAGGTGATGGACTGCTAATCCATTGTGCTCTGCACGCGTGGGTTCGAATCCCATCCTTGTCGTATTGAAGTTTACATTGTACCAATTTCTACTCCAATTGACTGAAACAGCTTACTCTGCTGCTTAAGATCATTATGTCAAATGCAGTATCCTTGTCACGTGTACTGACGCTGACCAGGACTATCAACCAGCTGGCTTAACATAGTAACCTGTTCTGAATGTCTTACCAGCTTGAAATGACTGTTAAAAATGTAACATTGGAGAAAATATGAGCATTTAGTCAATGTATAAGTAAGGTGATAGGCCACCATGTGCTGTCAGGAAAATTGTCCTTACTTCCTTCCTTCTTCTATAATTCTCTGAGCCATGCTGGAAGGATGGAACACCATTTTTCTGAATTATATCAGTCCATGGCATAAAAACAAAGAATCCATCTTATTTTAGAAGGGGACTTTGTCAAACTGAATTTCAAAACTTTCTCTACCAGACTAAAATTAGGATACCCAGAATGTTCTGGAGAATGTGGGCATCGATCCCACTACCTCTCGCATGCTAAGCAAGCACTCTACCATTTGAGCTAATTCCCCAGCTGCACAGACCTCTGTAAATCACATAGTTGGCCACTCTCCCCTGAGGGCCCGTGATGAGAGACTTCATTCATTTGTCTCGGCAATGTGATTTATTTTAGGACAGTACACATTCATGCTGAACAGGTTGTGATGATTTGCCACAGAAACCACTTTTACACAGGGGGATTAGCTCAAACGGTAGAGCGCTCGCTTTGCATGTGAGAGGTAGTGGGATCGATGCCCACATTCTCCACTATTGAACCCTTAATTGCTCCTTTAGAGTGACATCTAATGTCTTCTACCTCAAGATGAAACTTCTCGGTATCATACCTCTGCACACAGGTGTGCATAGGCTTGCTTTGGTTTCTTGAAAACCCGTCACTTCTCTTTCCAGATGCTCTTTAAGTTCTAACTTAGTAGTGGGAGGCTGCAGGTATTTAAAATCTCTGGCTCTTTGCATATCTTGACATTGCGTGGAACCCGAGTGACTCACATCATAGCAAGGTGCTATATACAAGTCTTTTAGAACTAAAGAAGCCTCTTGGACGACCAGTGTAACATCTTCAAGAAACACAAGCAAGTCCAGTTGCCTATGTACGCAGGTACGATCTCAGAAAACATTAGTGAGAGTCCTGTAATCCCCTCAATTGTTCCCCAGTACAGAAATGATAACCCACTGTGGTCTGCATGCATAGGTTGGAATCCTGTTATTTCAGCAGTAGTTTTTTTTCTTCTCCTTGTGTCCACAGACACTTGTCACCATTGTAACAACTCTCTTAAGAACAGGAACAGTTTGACTTTCAGGAGATAAATTTCCCTCAGAATAGGACGGGGTGACCGAGTGGTTAAGGTGATGGACTGCTAATCCATTGTGCTCTGCACGCGTGGGTTCGAATCCCATCCTCGTCGTATTGAAGTTTACATTGTACCAATTGACTGAAACAGCTTACTCTGCTGCTTAAGATCATTATGTCAAATGCAGTATCCTTGTCACGTGTACTGACGCTGACCAGGACTATCAACCAGCTGGCTTAACATAGTAACCTGTTCTGAATGTCTTACCAGCTTGAAATGACTGTTAAAAATGTAACATTGGAGAAAATATGAGCATTTAGTCAGTGTGTAAGTAAGGTGATAGGCCACCATGTGCTGTCAAGAAAATTGTCCTTACTTCCTTCCTTCTTCTATAATTCTCTGAGCCATGCTGAAAGGATGGAACACCATTTTTCTGAATTATATCAGTCCATGGCATAAAAACAAAGAATCCATCTTATTTTAGAAGGGGATAACCCACTGAAAACTACAATTGACTGAAACAGCTTACTCTGCTGCTTAAGATCATTATGTCAAATGCAGTATCCTTGTCACGTGTACTGACGCTGACCAGGACTATCAACCAGCTGGCTTAACATAGTAACCTGTTCTGAATGTCTTACCAGCTTGAAATGACTGTTAAAAATGTAACATTGGAGAAAATATGAGCATTTAGTCAGTGTGTAAGTAAGGTGATAGGCCACCATGTGCTGTCAGGAAAATTGTCCTTACTTCCTTCCTTCTTCTATAATTCTCTGAGCCATGCTGAAAGGATGGAACACCATTTTTCTGAATTATATCAGTCCATGGCATAAAAACAAAGAATCCATCTTATTTTAGAAGGGGATAACCCACTGAAAACTACAATTGACTGAAACAGCTTACTCTGCTGCTTAAGATCATTATGTCAAATGCAGTATCCTTGTCACGTGTACTGACGCTTACCAGGACTATCAACCAGCTGGCTTAACATAGTAACCTGTTCTGAATGTCTTACCAGCTTGAAATGACTGTTAAGAAATGTAACATTGGAGAAAATATGAGCATTTAGTCAATGTCTAAGTAAGGTGATAGGCCACCATGTGCTGTCAGGAAAATTGTCCTTACTTCCTTCCTTCTTCTATAATTCTCTGAGCCATGCTGGAAGGATGGAACACCATTTTTCTGAATTATATCAGTCCATGGCATAAAAACAAAGAATCTACCAGACTAAAAGTAGGATACCCAGAATGTTCGCATCGATCCCACTACCTCTCGCATGCTAAGCAAGCCCTCTACCATTTGAGCTAATTCCCCATCTGCACAGAGCTCTGTAAATCACATAGTTGGCCACTCTCCCCTGAGGGCCCGTGATGAGAGACTTCATTCATTTGTCTCGGCAATGTGATTTATTTTAGGACAGTACACATTCATGCTGAACAGGTTGTGATGATTTGCCACAGAAACCACTTTTACACGGGGGGATTAGCTCAAACGGTAGAGCGCTCGCTTTGCATGTGAGAGGTAGTGGGATCGATGCCCACATTCTCCACTATTGAACCCTTAATTGCTCCTTTAGAGTGACATCTAATGTCTTCTACCTCAAGATGAAACTTCTCGGTATCATACCTCTGCACACAGGTGTGCATAGGCTTGCTTTGGTTTCTTGAAAACCCGTCACTTCTCTTTCCAGATGCTCTTTAAGTTCTAACTTAGTAGTGGGAGGCTGCAGGTATTTAAAATCTCTGGCTCTTTGCATATCTTGACATTGCGTGGAACCCGAGTGACTCACATCATAGCAAGGTGCTATATACAAGTCTTTTAGAACTAAAGAAGCCTCTTGGACGACCAGTGTAACATCTTCAAGAAACACAAGCAAGTCCAGTTGCCTATGTACGCAGGTACGATCTCAGAAAACATTAGTGAGAGTCCTGTAATCCCCTCAATTGTTCCCCAGTACAGAAATGATAACCCACTGTGGTCTGCATGCATAGGTTGGAATCCTGTTATTTCAGCAGTAGTTTTTTTTCTTCTCCTTGTGTCCACAGACACTTGTCACCATTGTAACAACTCTCTTAAGAACAGGAACAGTTTGACTTTCAGGAGATAAATTTCCCTCAGAATAGGACGGGGTGACCGAGTGGTTAAGGTGATGGACTGCTAATCCATTGTGCTCTGCACGCGTGGGTTCGAATCCCATCCTCGTCGTATTGAAGTTTACATTGTACCAATTGACTGAAACAGCTTACTCTGCTGCTTAAGATCATTATGTCAAATGCAGTATCCTTGTCACGTGTACTGACGCTGACCAGGACTATCAACCAGCTGGCTTAACATAGTAACCTGTTCTGAATGTCTTACCAGCTTGAAATGACTGTTAAAAATGTAACATTGGAGAAAATATGAGCATTTAGTCAGTGTGTAAGTAAGGTGATAGGCCACCATGTGCTGTCAAGAAAATTGTCCTTACTTCCTTCCTTCTTCTATAATTCTCTGAGCCATGCTGAAAGGATGGAACACCATTTTTCTGAATTATATCAGTCCATGGCATAAAAACAAAGAATCCATCTTATTTTAGAAGGGGATAACCCACTGAAAACTACAATTGACTGAAACAGCTTACTCTGCTGCTTAAGATCATTATGTCAAATGCAGTATCCTTGTCACGTGTACTGACGCTGACCAGGACTATCAACCAGCTGGCTTAACATAGTAACCTGTTCTGAATGTCTTACCAGCTTGAAATGACTGTTAAAAATGTAACATTGGAGAAAATATGAGCATTTAGTCAGTGTGTAAGTAAGGTGATAGGCCACCATGTGCTGTCAGGAAAATTGTCCTTACTTCCTTCCTTCTTCTATAATTCTCTGAGCCATGCTGAAAGGATGGAACACCATTTTTCTGAATTATATCAGTCCATGGCATAAAAACAAAGAATCCATCTTATTTTAGAAGGGGATAACCCACTGAAAACTACAATTGACTGAAACAGCTTACTCTGCTGCTTAAGATCATTATGTCAAATGCAGTATCCTTGTCACGTGTACTGACGCTTACCAGGACTATCAACCAGCTGGCTTAACATAGTAACCTGTTCTGAATGTCTTACCAGCTTGAAATGACTGTTAAGAAATGTAACATTGGAGAAAATATGAGCATTTAGTCAATGTCTAAGTAAGGTGATAGGCCACCATGTGCTGTCAGGAAAATTGTCCTTACTTCCTTCCTTCTTCTATAATTCTCTGAGCCATGCTGGAAGGATGGAACACCATTTTTCTGAATTATATCAGTCCATGGCATAAAAACAAAGAATCTACCAGACTAAAAGTAGGATACCCAGAATGTTCGCATCGATCCCACTACCTCTCGCATGCTAAGAAAGCGCTCTACCATTTGAGCTAATTCCCCATCTGCACAGAGCTCTGTAAATCACAGAGTTGGCCACTCTCCCCTGAGGGCCCGTGATGAGAGACTTCATTCATTTGTCTCGGCAATGTGATTTATTTTAGGACAGTACACATTCATGCTGAACAGGTTGTGATGATTTGCCACAGAAACCACTTTTACACAGGGGGATTAGCTCAAACGGTAGAGCGCTCGCTTTGCATGTGAGAGGTAGTGGGATCGATGCCCACATTCTCCACTATTGAACCCTTAATTGCTCCTTTAGAGTGACATCTAATGTCTTCTACCTCAAGATGAAACTTCTCGGTATCATACCTCTGCACACAGGTGTGCATAGGCTTGCTTTGGTTTCTTGAAAACCCGTCACTTCTCTTTCCAGATGCTCTTTAAGTTCTAACTTAGTAGTGGGAGGCTGCAGGTATTTAAAATCTCTGGCTCTTTGCATATCTTGACATTGCGTGGAACCCGAGTGACTCACACCATAGCAAGGTGCTATATACAAGTCTTTTAGAACTAAAGAAGCCTCTTGGACGACCAGTGTAACATCTTCAAGAAACACAAGCAAGTCCAGTTGCCTATGTACGCAGGTACGATCTCAGAAAACATTAGTGAGAGTCCTGTAATCCCCTCAATTGTTCCCCAGTACAGAAATGATAACCCACTGTGGTCTGCATGCATAGGTTGGAATCCTGTTTTTTCAGCAGTAGTTTTTTTTCTTCTCCTTGTGTCCACAGACACTTGTCACCATTGTAACAACTCTCTTAAGAACAGGAACAGTTTGACTTTCAGGAGATAAATTTCCCTCAGAATAGGACGGGGTGACCGAGTGGTTAAGGTGATGGACTGCTAATCCATTGTGCTCTGCACGCGTGGGTTCGAATCCCATCCTCGTCGTATTGAAGTTTACATTGTACCAATTGACTGAAACAGCTTACTCTGCTGCTTAAGATCATTATGTCAAATGCAGTATCCTTGTCACGTGTACTGACGCTGACCAGGACTATCAACCAGCTGGCTTAACATAGTAACCTGTTCTGAATGTCTTACCAGCTTGAAATGACTGTTAAAAATGTAACATTGGAGAAAATATGAGCATTTAGTCAGTGTGTAAGTAAGGTGATAGGCCACCATGTGCTGTCAAGAAAATTGTCCTTACTTCCTTCCTTCTTCTATAATTCTCTGAGCCATGCTGAAAGGATGGAACACCATTTTTCTGAATTATATCAGTCCATGGCATAAAAACAAAGAATCCATCTTATTTTAGAAGGGGATAACCCACTGAAAACTACAATTGACTGAAACAGCTTACTCTGCTGCTTAAGATCATTATGTCAAATGCAGTATCCTTGTCACGTGTACTGACGCTTACCAGGACTATCAACCAGCTGGCTTAACATAGTAACCTGTTCTGAATGTCTTACCAGCTTGAAATGACTGTTAAGAAATGTAACATTGGAGAAAATATGAGCATTTAGTCAATGTCTAAGTAAGGTGATAGGCCACCATGTGCTGTCAGGAAAATTGTCCTTACTTCCTTCCTTCTTCTATAATTCTCTGAGCCATGCTGGAAGGATGGAACACCATTTTTCTGAATTATATCAGTCCATGGCATAAAAACAAAGAATCTACCAGACTAAAAGTAGGATACCCAGAATGTTCTGGAGAATGTGGGCATCGATCCCACTACCTCTCGCATGCTAAGCAAGCGCTCTACCATTTGAGCTAATTCCCCATCTGCACAGAGCTCTGTAAATCACATAGTTGGCCACTCTCCCCTGAGGGCCCGTGATGAGAGACTTCATTCATTTGTCTCGGCAATGTGATTTATTTTAGGACAGCACACATTCATGCTGAACAGGTTGTGATGATTTGCCACAGAAACCACTTTTACACAGGGGGATTAGCTCAAACGGTAGAGCGCTCGCTTTGCATGTGAGAGGTAGTGGGATCGATGCCCACATTCTCCACTATTGAACCCTTAATTGCTCCTTTAGAGTGACATCTAATGTCTTCTACCTCAAGATGAAACTTCTCGGTATCATACCTCTGCACACAGGTGTGCATAGGCTTGCTTTGGTTTCTTGAAAACCCGTCACTTCTCTTTCCAGATCCTCTTTAAGTTCTAACTTAGTAGTGGGAGGCTACAGGTATTTAAAATCTCTGGCTCTTTGCATATTTTGACATTGCGTGGATCCCGAGTGACTCACACCATAGCAAGGTGCTATATACAAGTCTTTTAGAACTAAAGAAGCCTCTTGGACGACCAGTGTAACATCTTCAAGAAACACAAGCAAGTCCAGTTGCCTATGTACGCAGGTACGATCTCAGAAAACATTAGTGAGAGTCCTGTAATCCCCTCAATTGTTCCCCAGTACAGAAATGATAACCCACTGTGGTCTGCATGCATAGGTTGGAATCCTGTTTTTTCAGCAGTAGTTTTTTTTCTTCTCCTTGTGTCCACAGACACTTGTCACCATTGTAACAACTCTCTTAAGAACAGGAACAGTTTGACTTTCAGGAGATAAATTTCCCTCAGAATAGGACGGGGTGACCGAGTGGTTAAGGTGATGGACTGCTAATCCATTGTGCTCTGCATGCGTGGGTTTGAATTCCATCTCCGTCGTATTGAAGTTTACAATGTACCAATTTCTACTCCTATGTGCTGTCAGGAAAATTGTCCTTACTTCCTTCCTTCTTCTATAATTCTCTGAGCCATGCTGGAAGGATGGAACACCGTTTTTCTGAATTATATCAGTACATGGCATAAAAACAAAGAATCCATCTTATTTTAGAAGGGGACTTTGTCAAACTGAATTTCAAAACTTTCTCTACCAGACTAAGATTAAGATACCCAGAATGTTCTGGAGAATGTGGGCATCAATCCCACTACCTCTCGCATGCTAAGCAAGCGCTCTACCATTTGAGCTAATTCCCCATCTGCACAGAGCTCTGTAAATCACATAGTTGGCCACTCTCCCCTGAGGGCCCGTGATGAGAGACTTCATTCATTTGTCTCGGCAATGTGATTTATTTTAGGACAGCACACATTCATGCTGAACAGGTTGTGATGATTTGCCACAGAAACCACTTTTACACAGGGGGATTAGCTCAAACGGTAGAGCGCTCGCTTTGCATGTGAGAGGTAGTGGGATCGATGCCCACATTCTCCACTATTGAACCCTTAATTGCTCCTTTGGAGTGACATCTAATGTCTTCTACCTCAAGATGAAACTTCTCGGTATCATACCTCTGCACACAGGTGTGCATAGGCTTGCTTTGGTTTCTTGAAAACCCGTCACTTCTCTTTCCAGATCCTCTTTAAGTTCTAACTTAGTAGTGGGAGGCTACAGGTATTTAAAATCTCTGGCTCTTTGCATATCTTGACATTGCGTGTAACCCTAGTGACTCACACCATAGCAAGGTCCTATACACACACTTTGACTCAAGGAGTTCCAATACCTGAGATTAAATACCTGAAACATCCCACAAGTCTTTTAAAACTAAAGAAGCCTCTTGGACGACCAGTGTAACATCTTCAAGAAACACAAGCAAGTCCAGTTGCCTATGTACGCAGGTACGATCTCAGAAAACATTAGTGAGAGTCCTGTAATCCCCTCAATTGTTCCCCAGTACAGAAATGATAACCCACTGTGGTCTGCATGCATAGGTTGGAATCCTGTTTTTTCAGCAGTAGTTTTTTTTCTTCTCCTTGTGTCCACAGACACTTGTCACCATTGTAACAACTCTCTTAAGAACAGGAACAGTTTGACTTTCAGGAGATAAATTTCCCTCAGAATAGGACGGGGTGACCGAGTGGTTAAGGTGATGGACTGCTAATCCATTGTGCTCTGCACGCGTGGGTTTGAATCCCATCCTCGTCGTATTGAAGTTTACATTGTACCAATTTCTACTCCAATTGACTGAAACAGCTTACTCTGCTGCTTAAGATCATTATGTCAAATGCAGTATCCTTGTCACGTGTACTGACGCTGACCAGGACTATCAACCAGCTGGCTTAACATAGTAACCTGTTCTGAATGTCTTACCAGCTTGAAATGACTGTTAAAAATGTAACATTGGAGAAAATATGAGCATTTAGTCAATGTATAAGTAAGGTGATAGGCCACCATGTGCTGTCAGGAAAATTGTCCTTACTTCCTTCCTTCTTCTATAATTCTCTGAGCCATGCTGGAAGGATGGAACACCATTTTTCTGAATTATATCAGTCCATGGCATAAAAACAAAGAATCCATCTTATTTTAGAAGGGGACTTTGTCAAACTGAATTTCAAAACTTTCTCTACCAGACTAAAATTAGGATACCCAGAATGTTCTGGAGAATGTGGGCATCGATCCCACTACCTCTCGCATGCTAAGCAAGCAGCTCTACCATTTGAGCTAATTCCCCAGCTGCACAGACCTCTGTAAATCACATAGTTGGCCACTCTCCCCTGAGGGCCCGTGATGAGAGACTTCATTCATTTGTCTCGGCAATGTGATTTATTTTAGGACAGTACACATTCATGCTGAACAGGTTGTGATGATTTGCCACAGAAACCACTTTTACACAGGGGGATTAGCTCAAACGGTAGAGCGCTCGCTTTGCATGTGAGAGGTAGTGGGATCGATGCCCACATTCTCCACTATTGAACCCTTAATTGCTCCTTTAGAGTGACATCTAATGTCTTCTACCTCAAGATGAAACTTCTCGGTATCATACCTCTGCACACAGGTGTGCATAGGCTTGCTTTGGTTTCTTGAAAACCCGTCACTTCTCTTTCCAGATGCTCTTTAAGTTCTAACTTAGTAGTGGGAGGCTGCAGGTATTTAAAATCTCTGGCTCTTTGCATATCTTGACATTGCGTGGAACCCGAGTGACTCACATCATAGCAAGGTGCTATATACAAGTCTTTTAGAACTAAAGAAGCCTCTTGGACGACCAGTGTAACATCTTCAAGAAACACAAGCAAGTCCAGTTGCCTATGTACGCAGGTACGATCTCAGAAAACATTAGTGAGAGTCCTGTAATCCCCTCAATTGTTCCCCAGTACAGAAATGATAACCCACTGTGGTCTGCATGCATAGGTTGGAATCCTGTTTTTTCAGCAGTAGTTTTTTTTCTTCTCCTTGTGTCCACAGACACTTGTCACCATTGTAACAACTCTCTTAAGAACAGGAACAGTTTGACTTTCAGGAGATAAATTTCCCTCAGAATAGGACGGGGTGACCGAGTGGTTAAGGTGATGGACTGCTAATCCATTGTGCTCTGCACGCGTGGGTTCGAATCCCATCCTCGTCGTATTGAAGTTTACATTGTACCAATTGACTGAAACAGCTTACTCTGCTGCTTAAGATCATTATGTCAAATGCAGTATCCTTGTCACGTGTACTGACGCTTACCAGGACTATCAACCAGCTGGCTTAACATAGTAACCTGTTCTGAATGTCTTACCAGCTTGAAATGACTGTTAAGAAATGTAACATTGGAGAAAATATGAGCATTTAGTCAATGTCTAAGTAAGGTGATAGGCCACCATGTGCTGTCAGGAAAATTGTCCTTACTTCCTTCCTTCTTCTATAATTCTCTGAGCCATGCTGGAAGGATGGAACACCATTTTTCTGAATTATATCAGTCCATGGCATAAAAACAAAGAATCTTTGTCAAACTGAATTTCAAAACTTTCTCTACCAGACTAAGATTAAGATACCCAGAATGTTCTGGAGAATGTGGGCATCGATCCCACTACCTCTCGCATGCTAAGCAAGCGCTCTACCATTTGAGCTAATTCCCCATCTGCACAGAGCTCTGTAAATCACATAGTTGGCCACTCTCCCCTGAGGGCCCGTGATGAGAGACTTCATTCATTTGTCTCGGCAATGTGATTTATTTTAGGACAGTACACATTCATGCTGAACAGGTTGTGATGATTTGCCACAGAAACCACTTTTACACAGGGGGATTAGCTCAAACGGTAGAGCGCTCGCTTTGCATGTGAGAGGTAGTGGGATCGATGCCCACATTCTCCACTATTGAACCCTTAATTGCTCCTTTAGAGTGACATCTAATGTCTTCTACCTCAAGATGAAACTTCTCGGTATCATACCTCTGCACACAGGTGTGCATAGGCTTGCTTTGGTTTCTTGAAAACCCGTCACTTCTCTTTCCAGATCCTCTTTAAGTTCTAACTTAGTAGTGGGAGGCTACAGGTATTTAAAATCTCTGGCTCTTTGCATATTTTGACATTGCGTGGATCCCGAGTGACTCACACCATAGCAAGGTGCTATATACAAGTCTTTTAGAACTAAAGAAGCCTCTTGGACGACCAGTGTAACATCTTCAAGAAACACAAGCAAGTCCAGTTGCCTATGTACGCAGGTACGATCTCAGAAAACATTAGTGAGAGTCCTGTAATCCCCTCAATTGTTCCCCAGTACAGAAATGATAACCCACTGTGGTCTGCATGCATAGGTTGGAATCCTGTTTTTTCAGCAGTAGTTTTTTTTCTTCTCCTTGTGTCCACAGACACTTGTCACCATTGTAACAACTCTCTTAAGAACAGGAACAGTTTGACTTTCAGGAGATAAATTTCCCTCAGAATAGGACGGGGTGACCGAGTGGTTAAGGTGATGGACTGCTAATCCATTGTGCTCTGCATGCGTGGGTTTGAATTCCATCTCCGTCGTATTGAAGTTTACAATGTACCAATTTCTACTCCTATGTGCTGTCAGGAAAATTGTCCTTACTTCCTTCCTTCTTCTATAATTCTCTGAGCCATGCTGGAAGGATGGAACACCGTTTTTCTGAATTATATCAGTACATGGCATAAAAACAAAGAATCCATCTTATTTTAGAAGGGGACTTTGTCAAACTGAATTTCAAAACTTTCTCTACCAGACTAAGATTAAGATACCCAGAATGTTCTGGAGAATGTGGGCATCAATCCCACTACCTCTCGCATGCTAAGCAAGCGCTCTACCATTTGAGCTAATTCCCCATCTGCACAGAGCTCTGTAAATCACATAGTTGGCCACTCTCCCCTGAGGGCCCGTGATGAGAGACTTCATTCATTTGTCTCGGCAATGTGATTTATTTTAGGACAGCACACATTCATGCTGAACAGGTTGTGATGATTTGCCACAGAAACCACTTTTACACAGGGGGATTAGCTCAAACGGTAGAGCGCTCGCTTTGCATGTGAGAGGTAGTGGGATCGATGCCCACATTCTCCACTATTGAACCCTTAATTGCTCCTTTGGAGTGACATCTAATGTCTTCTACCTCAAGATGAAACTTCTCGGTATCATACCTCTGCACACAGGTGTGCATAGGCTTGCTTTGGTTTCTTGAAAACCCGTCACTTCTCTTTCCAGATCCTCTTTAAGTTCTAACTTAGTAGTGGGAGGCTACAGGTATTTAAAATCTCTGGCTCTTTGCATATCTTGACATTGCGTGTAACCCTAGTGACTCACACCATAGCAAGGTCCTATACACACACTTTGACTCAAGGAGTTCCAATACCTGAGATTAAATACCTGAAACATCCCACAAGTCTTTTAAAACTAAAGAAGCCTCTTGGACGACCAGTGTAACATCTTCAAGAAACACAAGCAAGTCCAGTTGCCTATGTACGCAGGTACGATCTCAGAAAACATTAGTGAGAGTCCTGTAATCCCCTCAATTGTTCCCCAGTACAGAAATGATAACCCACTGTGGTCTGCATGCATAGGTTGGAATCCTGTTTTTTCAGCAGTAGTTTTTTTTCTTCTCCTTGTGTCCACAGACACTTGTCACCATTGTAACAACTCTCTTAAGAACAGGAACAGTTTGACTTCAGGAGATAACTTTCCCTCAGAATAGGACGGGGTGACCGAGTGGTTAAGGTGATGGACTGCTAATCCATTGTGCTCTGCACGCGTGGGTTCGAATCCCATCCTCGTCGTATTGAAGTTTACATTGTACCAATTGACTGAAACAGCTTACTCTGCTGCTTAAGATCATTATGTCAAATGCAGTATCCTTGTCACGTGTACTGACGCTTACCAGGACTATCAACCAGCTGGCTTAACATAGTAACCTGTTCTGAATGTCTTACCAGCTTGAAATGACTGTTAAAAATGTAACATTGGAGAAAATATGAGCATTTAGTCAATGTCTAAGTAAGGTGATAGGCCACCATGTGCTGTCAGGAAAATTGTCCTTACTTCCTTCCTTCTTCTATAATTCTCTGAGCCATGCTGGAAGGATGGAACACCATTTTTCTGAATTATATCAGTCCATGGCATAAAAACAAAGAATCCATCTTATTTTAGAAGGGGACTTTGTCAAACTGAATTTCAAAACTTTCTCTACCAGACTAAAATTAGGATACCCAGAATGTTCTGGAGAATGTGGGCATCGATCCCACTACCTCTCGCATGCTAAGCAAGCGCTCTACCATTTGAGCTAATTCCCCAGCTGCACAGACCTCTGTAAATCACATAGTTGGCCACTCTCCCCTGAGGGCCCGTGATGAGAGACTTCATTCATTTGTCTCGGCAATGTGATTTATTTTAGGACAGTACACATTCATGCTGAACAGGTTGTGATGATTTGCCACAGAAACCACTTTTACACAGGGGGATTAGCTCAAACGGTAGAGCGCTCGCTTTGCATGTGAGAGGTAGTGGGATCGATGCCCACATTCTCCACTATTGAACCCTTAATTGCTCCTTTAGAGTGACATCTAATGTCTTCTACCTCAAGATGAAACTTCTCGGTATCATACCTCTGCACACAGGTGTGCATAGGCTTGCTTTGGTTTCTTGAAAACCCGTCACTTCTCTTTCCAGATCCTCTTTAAGTTCTAACTTAGTAGTGGGAGGCTACAGGTATTTAAAATCTCTGGCTCTTTGCATATCTTGACATTGCGTGTAACCCTAGTGACTCACACCATAGCAAGGTGCTATACACACACTTTGACTCAAGGAGTTCCAATACCTGAGATTAAATACCTGAAACATCCCACAAGTCTTTTAAAACTAAAGAAGCCTCTTGGACGACCAGTGTAACATCTTCAAGAAACACAAGCAAGTCCAGTTGCCTATGTACGCAGGTACAATCCCAGAAAACATTAATGAGAGTCCTGTAATCCCCTCAATTGTTCCCCAGTACAGAAATGATAACCCACTGTGGTCTGCATGCATAGGTTGGAATCCTTTTTTTTCAGCAATAGTTTTTTTTCTTCTCCTTGTGTCCACAGCCACTTGTCACCATTGCAACCACTCTCTTAAGAACAGGAACAGTTTGACTTTCAGAAGATAAAGGTCACTCAGAATAGGACAAGGTGACCGAGTGGTTAAGGTGATGGACTGCTAATCCATTGTGCTCTGCACGCGTGGGTTTGATTTCCATCTCCGTCGTATTGAAGTTTACAATGTACCAATTTCTACTCCTATTGACTGAAACAGCCCAGTCTTCTGCTGAAGATCATTATGTCAAATGCAGTATCCTTGTCACGTGTACTGACGCTTACCAGGACTATCAACCAGCTGGCTTAACATAGTAACCTGTTCTGAATCTCTTACCAGCTTGAAATGACTGTTAAGAAATTTAACAGTGGAGAATATATGAGCATTTAGTCAGTGTCTAAGTAAGGTGATAGGCCACCATGTGCTGTCAGGAAAATTGTCCTTACTTCCTTCCTTCTTCTATAATTCTCTGAGCCATGCTGGAAGGATGGAACACCATTTTTCTGAATTATATCAGTCCATGGCATAAAAACAAAGAATCCATCTTATTTTAGAAGGGGACTTTGTCAAACTGAATTTCAAAACTTTCTCTACCAGACTAAAAGTAGGATACCCAGAAAGTTCTGGAGAATGTGGGCATCGATCCCACTACCTCTCGCATGCTAAGCAAGCGCTCTACCATTTGAGCTAATTCCCCATCTGCACAGAGCTCTGTAAATCACATAGTTGGCCACTCTCCCCTGAGGGCCCGTGATGAGAGACTTCATTCATTTGTCTCGGCAATGTGATTTATTTTAGGACAGTACACATTCATGCTGAACAGGTTGTGATGATTTGCCACAGAAACCACTTTTACACAGGGGGATTAGCTCAAACGGTAGAGCGCTCGCTTTGCATGTGAGAGGTAGTGGGATCGATGCCCACATTCTCCACTATTGAACCCTTAATTGCTCCTTTAGAGTGACATCTAATGTCTTCTACCTCAAGATGAAACTTCTCGGTATCATACCTCTGCACACAGGTGTGCATAGGCTTGCTTTGGTTTCTTGAAAACCCGTCACTTCTCTTTCCAGATCCTCTTTATGTTCTAACTTAGTAGTGGGAGGCTACAGGTATTTAAAATCTCTGGCTCTTTGCATATTTTGACATTGCGTGGATCCCGAGTGACTCACACCATAGCAAGGTGCTATATACAAGTCTTTTAGAACTGAAGAAGCCTCTTGGACGACCAGTGTAACATCTTCAAGAAACACAAGCAAGTCCAGTTGCCTATGTACGCAGGTACGATCTCAGAAAACATTAGTGAGAGTCCTGTAATCCCCTCAATTGTTCCCCAGTACAGAAATGATAACCCACTGTGGTCTGCATGCATAGGTTGGAATCCTGTTTTTTCAGCAGTAGTTTTTTTTCTTCTCCTTGTGTCCACAGACACTTGTCACCATTGTAACAACTCTCTTAAGAACAGGAACAGTTTGACTTTCAGGAGATAAATTTCCCTCAGAATAGGACGGGGTGACCGAGTGGTTAAGGTGATGGACTGCTAATCCATTGTGCTCTGCATGCGTGGGTTTGAATTCCATCTCCGTCGTATTGAAGTTTACAATGTACCAATTTCTACTCCTATGTGCTGTCAGGAAAATTGTCCTTACTTCCTTCCTTCTTCTATAATTCTCTGAGCCATGCTGGAAGGATGGAACACCGTTTTTCTGAATTATATCAGTCCATGGCATAAAAACAAAGAATCCATCTTATTTTAGAAGGGGACTTTGTCAAACTGAATTTCAAAACTTTCTCTACCAGACTAAGATTAAGATACCCAGAATGTTCTGGAGAATGTGGGCATCGATCCCACTACCTCTCGCATGCTAAGCAAGCGCTCTACCATTTGAGCTAATTCCCCATCTGCACAGAGCTCTGTAAATCACATAGTTGGCCACTCTCCCCTGAGGGCCCGTGATGAGAGACTTCATTCATTTGTCTCGGCAATGTGATTTATTTTAGGACACATTCATGCTGAACAGGTTGTGATGATTTGCCACAGAAACCACATTTACACAGGGGGATTAGCTCAAACGGTAGAGCGCTCGCTTTGCATGTGAGAGGTAGTGGGATCGATGCCCACATTCTCCACTATTGAACCCTTAATTGCTCCTTTAGAGTGACATCTAATGTCTTCTACCTCAAGATGAAACTTCTCGGTATCATACCTCTGCACACAGGTGTGCATAGGCTTGCTTTGGTTTCTTGAAAACCCGTCACTTCTCTTTCCAGATGCTCTTTAAGTTCTAACTTAGTAGTGGGAGGCTACAGGTATTTAAAATCTCTGGCTCTTTGCATATCTTGACATTGCGTGGAACCCGAGTGACTCACACCATAGCAAGGTGCTATATACAAGTCTTTTAGAACTAAAGAAGCCTCTTGGACGACCAGTGTAACATCTTCAAGAAACACAAGCAAGTCCAGTTGCCTATGTACGCAGGTACGATCTCAGAAAACATTAGTGAGAGTCCTGTAATCCCCTCAATTGTTCCCCAGTACAGAAATGATAACCCACTGTGGTCTGCATGCATAGGTTGGAATCCTGTTTTTTCAGCAGTAGTTTTTTTTCTTCTCCTTGTGTCCACAGACACTTGTCACCATTGTAACAACTCTCTTAAGAACAGGAACAGTTTGACTTCAGGAGATAACTTTCCCTCAGAATAGGACGGGGTGACCGAGTGGTTAAGGTGATGGACTGCTAATCCATTGTGCTCTGCACGCGTGGGTTCGAATCCCATCCTCGTCGTATTGAAGTTTACATTGTACCAATTGACTGAAACAGCTTACTCTGCTGCTTAAGATCATTATGTCAAATGCAGTATCCTTGTCACGTGTACTGACGCTTACCAGGACTATCAACCAGCTGGCTTAACATAGTAACCTGTTCTGAATGTCTTACCAGCTTGAAATGACTGTTAAAAATGTAACATTGGAGAAAATATGAGCATTTAGTCAATGTCTAAGTAAGGTGATAGGCCACCATGTGCTGTCAGGAAATTTGTCCTTACTTCCTTCCTTCTTCTATAATTCTCTGAGCCATGCTGGAAGGATGGAACACCATTTTTCTGAATTATATCAGTCCATGGCATAAAAACAAAGAATCCATCTCATTTTAGAAGGGGACTTTGTCAAACTGAATTTCAAAGCTTTCTCTACCAGACTAAAATTAGGATACCCAGAATGTTCTGGAGAATGTGGGCATCGATCCCACTACCTCTCGCATGCTAAGCAAGCGCTCTACCATTTGAGCTAATTCCCCAGCTGCACAGACCTCTGTAAATCACATAGTTGGCCACTCTCCCCTGAGGGCCCGTGATGAGAGACTTCATTCATTTGTCTCGGCAATGTGATTTATTTTAGGACAGCACACATTCATGCTGAACAGGTTGTGATGATTTGCCACAGAAACCACATTTACACAGGGGGATTAGCTCAAACGGTAGAGCGCTCGCTTTGCATGTGAGAGGTAGTGGGATCGATGCCCACATTCTCCACTATTGAACCCTTAATTGCTCCTTTAGAGTGACATCTAATGTCTTCTACCTCAAGATGAAACTTCTCGGTATCATACCTCTGCACACAGGTGTGCATAGGCTTGCTTTGGTTTCTTGAAAACCCGTCACTTCTCTTTCCAGATCCTCTTTAAGTTCTAACTTAGTAGTGGGAGGCTACAGGTATTTAAAATCTCTGGCTCTTTGCATATCTTGACTTTGCGTGGAACCCGAGTGACTCACACCATAGCAAGGTGCTATACACACACTTTGACTCAAGGAGTTCCAATACCTGAGATTAAATACCTGAAACATCCCACAAGTCTTTTAAAACTAAAGAAGCCTCTTGGACGACCAGTGTAACATCTTCAAGAAACACAAGCAAGTCCAGTTGCCTATGTACGCAGGTACAATCCCAGAAAACATTAGTGAGAGTCCTGTAATCCCCTCAATTGTTCCCCAGTACAGAAATGATAACCCACTGTGGTCTGCATGCATAGGTTGGAATCCTGTTTTTTCAGCAATAGTTTTTTTTCTTCTCCTTGTGTCCACTTGTCACCATTGCAACCACTCTCTTAAGAACAGGAACAGTTTGACTTTCAGAAGATAAAGGTCACTCAGAATAGGACAAGGTGACCGAGTGGTTAAGGTGATGGACTGCTAATCCATTGTGCTCTGCACGCGTGGGTTTGAATTCCATCTCCGTCGTATTGAAGTTTACAATTTACCAATTTCTACTCCTATTGACTGAAACAGCCCAATCTTCGGCTGAAGATCATTATGTCAAATGCAGTATCCTTGTCACGTGTACTGACGCTTACCAGGACTATCAACCAGCTGGCTTAACATAGTAACCTGTTCTGAATGTCTTACCAGCTTGAAATGACTGTTAAGAAATTTAACAGTGGAGAATATATGAGCATTTAGTCAGTGTCTAAGTAAGGTGATAGGCCACCATGTGCTGTCAGGAAAATTGTCCTTCCTGCCTGGCGGTGGCTCTATAATTCTCTGAGCCATGCTGAAAGGATGGAGCACCATTTTTCTGAATTATGTCAGTCCATGGCATAAAAACAAAGAATTATTTTCGAAGGGGACTTTGTCAAACTGAATTTCAAAACTTTCTCTGCCACACCAGAATGTTCTGGAGAATGTGAGCATCGACCCCACTTTCTCTCGCATGCTAAGCAAGCACTCTACCATCTGAGCTAATTCCCCATCTGCAGACAGTTCTGTAAATCACACAGTTGGCCACTCTCCCTTGAGGGACTGTGATGAGAAAAATTCATTCATTTGTCTCGGCAATGTGATTTATTTTAGGACAGTACACATTCATGCTGAACAGGTAGTGATGATTTGCTACAGAAGCCACTTTTACACAGGGGGAATAGCTCAAATGGTAGAGCGCTTGCTTTGTATGTGAGAGGTAGTGGGATCGATGCCCACATTCTCCACTATTGAACCCTTTACAACTGTTGTTTTTGTTGTTGTGCCAGGGCTAGAGCTCGAGAGGCAGCCGGACACACGGGTTGAGCGTTCGTGGTCGAGAGCTCTCTGCGCGGAGGCGGCTTTCACAGCCTTCACATAAATTTGAATCATAGATTGTGATTTAGAATGTAAACAATGCAAAAACATCATAGAAGAATTGAATGTTCTAAGATTAAAGATACTCTGTCTCTTTGATGTGTCATGCAGCTCTTGACTTTATTCATTGCCAATAAACCAGCTTTGATCATTCTGAAGATGTTTCAGCTTTGAGAAAGAAAACGTTTTGATAAACAAAATCAGGCATCTGCTCAGTGACAAAATCAAACCTGATTCAACCCCTGGAAGAAAGAGCAAGTTCTACCACGTCATGTCACGATTCAGCCTGGTTCAACCACAGGAAGAAAGTTCTCCCACCATGTCACGATACAAGTGGACCTCTGAACGGAGAGAGAGAGAAAGACATTGGTACAACAGGAATGAGTACCAGGGCCTTCAAAAAGAGATCAGACATCTGAAAGACCTGTTGAACAACGAGAGGGACAACGCTCAAAATGAACGAGAGTGGAGAATCCAGGCCTGTAATGACCTGCTGGAGACCCAACAACAGTTGGAAAAACAGAAATCCCTGAATGAACAGCTCATCAATAGGAAAAGAAGACCTAGAACACCCATGTACAAGCAGAGGATAATGCACAGGGACTCTAGAACTACCAGCTCCATGGAGGTGGTGACTGAGCTACACGCTGAGAAGGAAAGAAAAAGTTGTAGCCAATCAGCTGTGTGAGTTTCTCCAGGAAAATAATATATATGAAGACTTTCAGTCGGGGTTTAGAGCTAATCATAGTACAGAGACAGCCTTGGCAAAAGTCACTAATGACCTTCTAATATCTTCAGATCAGGGATTTGCGTCTGTCCTTGTTCTGTTAGATCTTAGTGCAGCATTTGACACATTGACCATAACATTTTATTACAGAGACAAGAACAGTTAATTAGCATTAAAGGAACCGCCCTAAACTGGTTTAAATCCTATTTCTCTGATCGCTCCCAATTCGTGCAAATTAATGATGAGTCATCTGTGCGCACCAAAGTTAACCATGGTGTTCCACAGGGCTCTGTGCTCGGCCCAATTTAATTGTCATTATATATGCTTCCACTCGGAAACATTATCAGGACACACTCGGTAAATTTCCACTGCTATGCGGATGACACCCAGTTATACTTGTCAATAAAACCTGAACAAAGTAATCAAATAACTAAACTCCAAGCATGTCTCAAGGACATAAAAACCTGGATGACCCGCAATTTTCTCTTATTAAACTCAGATAAAACAGAGGTTCTAATACTTGGCACCTTAGAGATACATTATCTAATGATATAGCTGCGCTAGACGACATTGCCCTTGCTTCCAATGAAACAGTCAGGAACTTGGGAGTGATCTTCGATCCTGATTTATCCTTGAATTCACACTTACATAAAATTTCTAGGACTGCCTTTTTCCACTTGCATAATATCTCCAAAATCAGACATGTCCTTTCTCAAAAGGATGCCGAAAAAGTAGTCCACGCCTTTGTTACATCCAGACTGGATTATTGTAATTCATTATTATCAGGCTCCAGCAGTAAGTCGTTAAAGACCCTGCAGCTTGTCCAAAATGCCGCAGCACATGTCCTGACAGGAACCAAGAAAAGAGACCACATTTCTCCAGTATTAGCTTCGCTACACTGGCTTCTGGTTAAATCTAGAATAGAATTTAAAATTCTCCTCCTCACCTTCAAGGCCCTTTATAATATGGCACCATTATACCTTAAAGAGCTGATGGTACCTTATCAACCCACTAGAGCACTGCGCTCCCAGAATTCAGGCTTACTTGTTGTCTCTAAAGTCTCCAAAAATAGAGTAGGAGCCAGAGCTTTCAGCTATCAAGCTCCTCTCCAATGGAATCATCCCCCACTTTCAATTCGGGAGGCAGACACCACCTGTATGTTTAAGAGCAGGCTTAAAACCTTCCTTTTTGAAAAAGCTTATAGTTAGAGCTGGTACATGCTTTTCTTGGACCTGCTCTTAGTTATGCTGCTATAGGTCTAGAAGGTCGGGGGACACATGACACTCAGAGCTTCTCTTTCCAGCTTCTCATTCCTCTTCTCAATCGTTATCATATCAAAGTAATTCATGTCTCATCAATACATGTTACTGACTTGACTTCTTCCCCGGAGTCCCTTTGCCACATTGTCCGCAGATCCAGGGCCGCAGCTGTGGCCACATCATGGATTAGGATCTGTGGATCGCGTATCAGAGATCGTAATGGTGGATCCAGTATGGCGGATTCTGGTCCTGCCCTAGTCAAATACTATAATGTTGGTGTGCTGATGATATAAAAAACCAAGCTTTTTTGTCCATTCATAAATATCACTCTCCAGAGCTTATATTGAATATCCTCACAGCTTGAAGTGACACTATCTTACACAACCAGCTGTAAGGAGATCAAATATGAGATCAATATGTTTTTTGTTTTTTTTACTTGAATTCTCATTTCGATTGGATGTTATTCAGAGATAAGTACTTTTGTCACATGTTGTCCAGAAACTTTCCAGTCATCTGTGCTTTCCTTGATTCTTGAGAAAGTGGGAAATGTATAGTTATATTTTCCCACATGTTTTTTTAATTGAAATGTGAGAGCAGCTCTGCATGCAAGACATAAAAACACCCAATTCAATTTAACATTTTATTCTTAGTCGCAACATAGTAAAAATCCTCAAACTGAGTACAGACTTTGTCAGGGATACGATGTCATCCAGTGTATGTTGTACAGAACCTCAGATGAGGATTAAAAAATCCCCAAATTGCAATATTAGATGATTACACAGTCAGTATTACTAAATATTACTTCTTTCAGTTTTGACATCAAAATCATCATCATTTGTTGCTCCAGTATGAAAAAATACGATAAAAATATAATGTGTGTATCAACCTTAATAGACATCAGCCTAAACTTTTATTGTAATTCGCTGCCAGTGTGATATCCACCGGATAAACCAAACACGGTTAGGAAAAACTGAACAGTGAACAAGTACATCTATATATCAACATCTATTTTCTTTCCTGCTCTCTTCCTTGCGTCCACTGTGTCCTTCAACAAAAGGGAGAGCCTTGGTGCCCTCTTCCCTTCCTCTGCAATGAACTCCAGCTGGTTATAGTAGGAGTCCATCACCTCCCTGGACGTGACCACCTCCAGGTCCTGCTGGATGAGCTGGAGGAACTCACAGAGGCTCTCAAGAGACGGCCCGTCTCCATTTTGCAGCAGCCTCCTGATGCAGCTGTGCATTGTTTTCTCAGCCAGAACCTTTGATCTGAACAGCTCCCCAATAAACCTGATGGTATTGAGGGAGTGACAGGAGGGTCTGGCGTTGTTTCGCTCTTCTCTCAGCTGATCAATCACCCTCACGTCCCTGACTGGCTCCAGGCAAGACGCCCCCTTCTGAGAACTGTCCTCCCTGTCAAAGTTCTTCCTGTACTCTGCCTCGCAGTGTTTGCCAAGCAGAGAACTGAAGGAGATGCTGGCTGAGCACTTGGTTAAGGATTGGACTTCCACCTGAAGAGGAGAAAACCATAAGGAAATATTAACACTAATGCAACTCACATACTTAGGAAAGCATAGTGATTACTTCTATGCAAATAATCACTTTATACAGAAAACACCAAATGCAGTCAACAGTGATCAGTGTGTGCTGATTTTTATCCTCAGCTCTAAATGAACTCATCATTTGATTAACCAACCCTTTGAAACACAACATGGGTCAAAAGTGACCCCACTCAGTTTTTATTATTTATATCTTTGCAGTAAACTCATTTCGTCATTCAGTATTTCAGGTATTCTTCAATTTACTTGTTTTTTATCATCACAAATAATTATTTAAATGTTTCTTTTCCAACTTTTTGAATCAAAATCCTTTTTGTATCACTACCCTTCTAATGCACATGTGTCAAAAATGACCCGTATTCATTTCCTATGTTATTTCATGCATGTTAGAGTGTTTCTTTGATATATCTTTGAAATCAACTTATTTCATCATTTAATATTCTACGTATTCATTCTTGTTTTTCATTAACACAAATTATGATTTTAAATTGTCCTTTCTTACCTTATGAACAAATGTACATTCTTATTAAGTCTTATTTGACAATGCATTACTAGTGAGAAAGATAAGTTATAATTTACCCAAGGGGTTTGCATAGCTTGTTTATCAAAGTGTTAAATTAATATTACAACCTGCAAAAAAACACAAGCTGCTCAACTAAGTAAGAACCAGGATAAAAGTAGCTTCCAGTCAGAGATGCATCACTTACTGCTGAGAGGTGTTGGCACAGCTCGGCGAAGACTGCAGCAGAGTCTGGTCTCTGCTCGGCCCTCTCAAAGAGGACCTCAATAATTTCCTGCAGGCTCTCCTCAATGTCGATCTCCTCGTGACTCAGCTCCGTCACGAAAGCTTGAAAGTTTTTAGTGACATAGCTGACGGACTCCTCAGGCTGGACCTGCTCCTTCCTCACAGCTTCTTCAGAGGCAGCTGGAGCTTCCTCCTCCTCCATCAGGCTGGATGAAAAGCCAAAGGTAATGTTATGCGGCTGCTCCTCGTAGGCGGCAGAGTTGACGAAGACCACGGCCTCGGTTTGAAGGCATCGCCTTTTCCTGCCCTTGCGATCAGATGGGCTTCTTTTCTTCTTTGAGGAGGCGGAATTCTCCAAGAACACAACTGCCTCCCTGTCACTGTTCCTCTTCTCTTCCAGCACAAGAGCAGTTGGCTTGGAAGTTAATTCCATGCTTTGCTTTTGTTTTGGCATCATGGTGATTCAGATAAATCGTAGTTGTCTTCAAGGCAAATCCAAAGAAACGAGTTCCGGTGAAAGAAGCGATTCAAGTGCAACGAGCCAAGTAGTCAGAAGAGAACTGAGTGAAAACTGACGGTTAAGTAACAACGGACATCAAAGGTTTGTTTAATCTGACCTATAAGAAGCAGTGACATCAAAGGTTTGTTTAATCTGACCTATAAGAAGCAGTGACATCAAAGGTTTGTTTAATCTGACCTATAAGAAGCAGTGACATCAAAGGTTTGTTTAATCTGACCTATAAGAAGCAGTGACAACAAAGGAACAAACATGATAACGTTAAAAAAATGCAGAAAAAGCTTAATGTTTTTTTTTATGTACAAGTTGAATGTAGGTATACATTAAAGGTATACATTAAATTCAAACTTAATACCAGTTTGAGTGAAAAATCCCAGAAGAAGTTTCTGAAACTTTAAAAATATAATATACTCAGAAGTGTTACAAAAATAAAGTACATCTATATATCTACATCTATTTAGATCTATCTACAGGAGGGGTTGCTAGTAGCATTCACGCTAATAAGGAATGCTAATGCCTGTTTGATATTGGTAAATGTGTCGCTTTCAGGTTTAATTTAGTCACTGACACTAATATGGCAGACATGAGCTCTGGAAAGTATCCAGACAATGGGGTCCACACTTTGTCAGGAGTTTGCCTTTCACATTTGAAGAACGCAGCAGGAGAATCTCCGGTTAGATGTGTTAACAACAACACATGAAGGTCTCCGGAGCATTTAGGTTGAGGGGTGACGCAGCTCACAGGAGCCAGGACGTAGTGTAAAAATTCCAATGCTGAGATCATGCGTTATTGTTTACAGGACAACCACACCAGTCTCCACCCACATCACCAAAGGCTCTCGAATCAGAAGCTGCTCTCAGACATTCACTGGACGTATTTTCTCCAGAGGAGGTGCATGTGTGACTTCTTCCCCGGAGTCCCTTTGCCTTATTGTCCGCAGATCCAAGGCCGCAGCTGTGGCCACATCATGGATTAGGATCTGTGGATCGTGTATCAGAGATCGTAATGGTGGATCCAGTATGGTGGATTCTGTATCGTGCTGGCTGATTGTGATCATAAAGGCGGATCCTTTATCGTTTTGGCATCGGAAAATGGTGGTGGACCACGACCAAGGTGGCAGCTGATGATGGATCCTAATGGCGACAGTGAACAATGACTGTGGACTATAGTGGCATCCGATCTTGATGGTGGATCATGATCTTGCTGGCTGCTGACCATAGACTATGATTGCAGAAAGACTGCTTGATACATAGTATTTCTCAGATACTTGACCATTAATGACATTAATCCACCAATTCACTGACCTTCAGTTATGCTTCTAAAAGGTCTACCCTTATCAATGCTGCTAAAACCTTGATGATGTTCTCCTTCACACTTGACATCTATTGCACTTCTGTCCGTCCTGGGAGAGGGATCCCTCACATGTGGCTCTCTGAGGTTTCTACGGCCTTTTTACCCTGTTAAAAGGGTTTTTTAGTAGTTTTTCCTCACTCTTGTTGAGGATTAAGGGCAGAGGATTTCACACCATGTTAAAGCCCTATGAGACAAATTGTGATTTGTGAATATGGGCTATACAAATAAAATTTGATTGAATTTGATTGATGTGTGAACGCAAATGTCCGAATGAGACGTTCCGCAGTTTCTACAGACTTTATTCCGTAGAAATCTAGGACAAGACCATGTGAGAAAACAGCGGGGGATCCCCTGGGGGGTTGATGCCGCTTCTAACACGCGACAGATGAAAAGATGTCTGCTGTAAACATGATCAGATGATCTACGCAGCAGAGTTAAAATGTCACTTCCTGCCTCTGTCTGTGGCACCCGGCTGCTCCACCAGGCTGACAGGAGAAAATCCAAAGATTGTCCGGAGCCTCACTTGTACATCTGCGTTCTCACACACAGCCCCTGCTGATAACTTCAGGAGATCATCCAGAGTTCAGAGCATGTCTGAGTATTTAGTATTAATATTATTCTTTTATTTATTCATTCACAGCCTCCATGTCTGTGGTGCATGATATGGCAAGAGAACAGAAGAATCACATGCTCATAATTAAAGCTGACACTGACAGTATTGTGCGGACCCAGTGTCACACGGTCCTGCAATTTCAAATTATAGATTCTCAGTTGCTCATTTTTCAGGAATAATCTCAGTTTTTCGTCTGTCTATCTTATTATCTGGAAACCCATGAAGCGATGAACATATTCTTTACACACGTACAAATGAGAGAAGAAAATCCTAAAAGCATTGTTGTAATAAGCCTTTATTTGAATGCCTATGTTGGGATGACTATATATTTACATAACTCAAAAAACTCATGGGGCCAAGGAAGACAATCATAAAATAGTGTTACTCAACACAAAGCTGCAGATTGTCTGCCCTAGTCAAATAAATAATGTTGTTGCTGATGATATAATAAAACCAAGCTTTTTTGTCCATTCATAAATATCACTCTCCAGAGGCTTATATTGAATATCCTCACAGCTTGAAGTGAAACTAGTCTTACACAACCAGCTGTAAGGAGATCAAATATGAGATCAAATATGTTTTGTTTTTTTTACTGAATTCTCATTTCGATTGGATGTTCAGTTCAGGATAAGTACTTTTGTCAAATGTTGTCCCAGAAACTTTCCAGTCATCTGTGCTTTCCATTGATTCTTGAGAAAAGGGGAAATGTATAAGTTATATTTCCCACATGTGTTTTAATTGAAATGTGAGAGCAGCTGCATGCAAGACATAAAAACACCCAATTAAATTTAACATTTTATTCATTAGTCGACAACATAGTAAAAATCTCAAACTGAGTACAGACATTTGTCAGGGTACGATGTCATCCAGTGTATGTTGTACAGAAACCTCAGATAGGATTAAAAAATCCCCAAATTGCAATATTAGATGATTACACAGTCAGTACTAAATTATTACTTCTTTCAGTTTTGACATCAAAAAATCAATCATCATTTGTTGAGCTCCAGTATGAAAAAATACGATAAAAATATAATGTGTGTATCAACCTCAATATGACATCAGCCTAAACCTTTTAGTGTAATTAGCTGCCAGTGTGAATATCCACCGGATAAAACAAAACACAGGTTAGGAAAAACTGAACAGTGAACAAGTACATCTATATATCAACATCTATTTTCTTTCCTGCTCTCTTCCTTGCGTCCACTGTGTCCTTCAACAAAAGGGAGAGCCTTGGTGCCCTCTTCCCTTCCTCTGCAATGAACTCCAGCTGGTTATAGTAGGAGTCCATCACCTCCCTGGACGTGACCACCTCCAGGTCCTGCTGGATGAGCTGGAGGAACTCACAGAGGCTCTCAAGAGACGGCCCGTCTCCATTTTGCAGCAGCCTCCTGATGCAGCTGTGCATTGTTTTCTCAGCCAGAACCTTTGATCTGAACAGCTCCCCAATAAACCTGATGGTATTGAGGGAGTGACAGGAGGGTCTGGCGTTGTTTCGCTCTTCTCTCAGCTGATCAATCACCCTCACGTCCCTGACTGGCTCCAGGCAAGACGCCCCCTTCTGAGAACTGTCCTCCCTGTCAAAGTTCTTCCTGTACTCTGCCTCGCAGTGTTTGCCAAGCAGAGAACTGAAGGAGATGCTGGCTGAGCACTTGGTTAAGGATTGGACTTCCACCTGAAGAGGAGAAAACCATAAGGAAATATTAACACTAATGCAACTCACATACTTAGGAAAGCATAGTGATTACTTCTATGCAAATAATCACTTTATACAGAAAACACCAAATGCAGTCAACAGTGATCAGTGTGTGCTGATTTTTATCCTCAGCTCTAAATGAACTCATCATTTGATTAACCAACCCTTTGAAACACAACATGGGTCAAAAGTGACCCCACTCAGTTTTTATTATTTATATCTTTGCAGTAAACTCATTTCGTCATTCAGTATTTCAGGTATTCTTCAATTTACTTGTTTTTTATCATCACAAATAATTATTTAAATGTTTCTTTTCCAACTTTTTGAATCAAAATCCTTTTTGTATCACTACCCTTCTAATGCACATGTGTCAAAAATGACCCGTATTCATTTCCTATGTTATTTCATGCATGTTAGAGTGTTTCTTTGATATATCTTTGAAATCAACTTATTTCATCATTTAATATTCTACGTATTCATTCTTGTTTTTCATTAACACAAATTATGATTTTAAATTGTCCTTTCTTACCTTATGAACAAATGTACATTCTTATTAAGTCTTATTTGACAATGCATTACTAGTGAGAAAGATAAGTTATAATTTACCCAAGGGGTTTGCATAGCTTGTTTATCAAAGTGTTAAATTAATATTACAACCTGCAAAAAAACACAAGCTGCTCAACTAAGTAAGAACCAGGATAAAAGTAGCTTCCAGTCAGAGATGCATCACTTACTGCTGAGAGGTGTTGGCACAGCTCGGCGAAGACTGCAGCAGAGTCTGGTCTCTGCTCGGCCCTCTCAAAGAGGACCTCAATAATTTCCTGCAGGCTCTCCTCAATGTCGATCTCCTCGTGACTCAGCTCCGTCACGAAAGCTTGAAAGTTTTTAGTGACATAGCTGACGGACTCCTCAGGCTGGACCTGCTCCTTCCTCACAGCTTCTTCAGAGGCAGCTGGAGCTTCCTCCTCCTCCATCAGGCTGGATGAAAAGCCAAAGGTAATGTTATGCGGCTGCTCCTCGTAGGCGGCAGAGTTGACGAAGACCACGGCCTCGGTTTGAAGGCATCGCCTTTTCCTGCCCTTGCGATCAGATGGGCTTCTTTTCTTCTTTGAGGAGGCGGAATTCTCCAAGAACACAACTGCCTCCCTGTCACTGTTCCTCTTCTCTTCCAGCACAAGAGCAGTTGGCTTGGAAGTTAATTCCATGCTTTGCTTTTGTTTTGGCATCATGGTGATTCAGATAAATCGTAGTTGTCTTCAAGGCAAATCCAAAGAAACGAGTTCCGGTGAAAGAAGCGATTCAAGTGCAACGAGCCAAGTAGTCAGAAGAGAACTGAGTGAAAACTGACGGTTAAGTAACAACGGACATCAAAGGTTTGTTTAATCTGACCTATAAGAAGCAGTGACATCAAAGGTTTGTTTAATCTGACCTATAAGAAGCAGTGACATCAAAGGTTTGTTTAATCTGACCTATAAGAAGCAGTGACATCAAAGGTTTGTTTAATCTGACCTATAAGAAGCAGTGACAACAAAGGAACAAACATGATAACGTTAAAAAAATGCAGAAAAAGCTTAATGTTTTTTTTTATGTACAAGTTGAATGTAGGTATACATTAAAGGTATACATTAAATTCAAACTTAATACCAGTTTGAGTGAAAAATCCCAGAAGAAGTTTCTGAAACTTTAAAAATATAATATACTCAGAAGTGTTACAAAAATAAAGTACATCTATATATCTACATCTATTTAGATCTATCTACAGGAGGGGTTGCTAGTAGCATTCACGCTAATAAGGAATGCTAATGCCTGTTTGATATTGGTAAATGTGTCGCTTTCAGGTTTAATTTAGTCACTGACACTAATATGGCAGACATGAGCTCTGGAAAGTATCCAGACAATGGGGTCCACACTTTGTCAGGAGTTTGCCTTTCACATTTGAAGAACGCAGCAGGAGAATCTCCGGTTAGATGTGTTAACAACAACACATGAAGGTCTCCGGAGCATTTAGGTTGAGGGGTGACGCAGCTCACAGGAGCCAGGACGTAGTGTAAAAATTCCAATGCTGAGATCATGCGTTATTGTTTACAGGACAACCACACCAGTCTCCACCCACATCACCAAAGGCTCTCGAATCTGAAGCTGCTCTCAGACATTCACTGGACGTATTTTCTCCAGAGGAGGTGCATGTGTGACTTCTTCCCCGGAGTCCCTTTGCCTTATTGTCCGCAGATCCAAGGCCGCAGCTGTGGCCACATCATGGATTAGGATCTGTGGATCGTGTATCAGAGATCGTAATGGTGGATCCAGTATGGTGGATTCTGTATCGTGCTGGCTGATTGTGATCATAAAGGCGGATCCTTTATCGTTTTGGCATCGGAAAATGGTGGTGGACCACGACCAAGGTGGCAGCTGATGATGGATCCTAATGGCGACAGTGAACAATGACTGTGGACTATAGTGGCATCCGATCTTGATGGTGGATCATGATCTTGCTGGCTGCTGACCATAGACTATGATTGCAGAAAGACTGCTTGATACATAGTATTTCTCAGATACTTGACCATTAATGACATTAATCCACCAATTCACTGACCTTCAGTTATGCTTCTAAAAGGTCTACCCTTATCAATGCTGCTAAAACCTTGATGATGTTCTCCTTCACACTTGACATCTATTGCACTTCTGTCCGTCCTGGGAGAGGGATCCCTCACATGTGGCTCTCTGAGGTTTCTACGGCCTTTTTACCCTGTTAAAAGGGTTTTTTAGTAGTTTTTCCTCACTCTTGTTGAGGATTAAGGGCAGAGGATTTCACACCATGTTAAAGCCCTATGAGACAAATTGTGATTTGTGAATATGGGCTATACAAATAAAATTTGATTGAATTTGATTGATGTGTGAACGCAAATGTCCGAATGAGACGTTCCGCAGTTTCTACAGACTTTATTCCGTAGAAATCTAGGACAAGACCATGTGAGAAAACAGCGGGGGATCCCCTGGGGGGTTGATGCCGCTTCTAACACGCGACAGATGAAAAGATGTCTGCTGTAAACATGATCAGATGATCTACGCAGCAGAGTTAAAATGTCACTTCCTGCCTCTGTCTGTGGCACCCGGCTGCTCCACCAGGCTGACAGGAGAAAATCCAAAGATTGTCCGGAGCCTCACTTGTACATCTGCGTTCTCACACACAGCCCCTGCTGATAACTTCAGGAGATCATCCAGAGTTCAGAGCATGTCTGAGTATTTAGTATTAATATTATTCTTTTATTTATTCATTCACAGCCTCCATGTCTGTGGTGCATGATATGGCAAGAGAACAGAAGAATCACATGCTCATAATTAAAGCTGACACTGACAGTATTGTGCGGACCCAGTGTCACACGGTCCTGCAATTTCAAATTATAGATTCTCAGTTGCTCATTTTTCAGGAATAATCTCAGTTTTTCGTCTGTCTATCTTATTATCTGGAAACCCATGAAGCGATGAACATATTCTTTACACACGTACAAATGAGAGAAGAAAATCCTAAAAGCATTGTTGTAATAAGCCTTTATTTGAATGCCTATGTTGGGATGACTATATATTTACATAACTCAAAAAACTCATGGGGCCAAGGAAGACAATCATAAAATAGTGTTACTCAACACAAAGCTGCAGATTGTCTGCCCTAGTCAAATAAAATAATGTTGTTGCTGATGATATAATAAAACCAAGCTTTTTTGTCCATTCATAAATATCACTCTCCAGAGGCTTATATTGAATATCCTCACAGCTTGAAGTGAAACTAGTCTTACACAACCAGCTGTAAGGAGATCAAATATGAGATCAAATATGTTTTTGTTTTTTTTACTGAATTCTCATTTCGATTGGATGTTCAGTTCAGGATAAGTACTTTTGTCAAATGTTGTCCCAGAAACTTTCCAGTCATCTGTGCTTTCCATTGATTCTTGAGAAAAGGGGAAATGTATAAGTTATATTTCCCACATGTGTTTTAATTGAAATGTGAGAGCAGCTGCATGCAAGACATAAAAACACCCAATTAAATTTAACATTTTATTCATTAGTCGACAACATAGTAAAAATCTCAAACTGAGTACAGACATTTGTCAGGGTACGATGTCATCCAGTGTATGTTGTACAGAAACCTCAGATAGGATTAAAAAATCCCCAAATTGCAATATTAGATGATTACACAGTCAGTACTAAATTATTACTTCTTTCAGTTTTGACATCAAAAAATCAATCATCATTTGTTGAGCTCCAGTATGAAAAAATACGATAAAAATATAATGTGTGTATCAACCTCAATATGACATCAGCCTAAACCTTTTAGTGTAATTAGCTGCCAGTGTGAATATCCACCGGATAAAACAAAACACAGGTTAGGAAAAACTGAACAGTGAACAAGTACATCTATATATCAACATCTATTTTCTTTCCTGCTCTCTTCCTTGCGTCCACTGTGTCCTTCAACAAAAGGGAGAGCCTTGGTGCCCTCTTCCCTTCCTCTGCAATGAACTCCAGCTGGTTATAGTAGGAGTCCATCACCTCCCTGGACGTGACCACCTCCAGGTCCTGCTGGATGAGCTGGAGGAACTCACAGAGGCTCTCAAGAGACGGCCCGTCTCCATTTTGCAGCAGCCTCCTGATGCAGCTGTGCATTGTTTTCTCAGCCAGAACCTTTGATCTGAACAGCTCCCCAATAAACCTGATGGTATTGAGGGAGTGACAGGAGGGTCTGGCGTTGTTTCGCTCTTCTCTCAGCTGATCAATCACCCTCACGTCCCTGACTGGCTCCAGGCAAGACGCCCCCTTCTGAGAACTGTCCTCCCTGTCAAAGTTCTTCCTGTACTCTGCCTCGCAGTGTTTGCCAAGCAGAGAACTGAAGGAGATGCTGGCTGAGCACTTGGTTAAGGATTGGACTTCCACCTGAAGAGGAGAAAACCATAAGGAAATATTAACACTAATGCAACTCACATACTTAGGAAAGCATAGTGATTACTTCTATGCAAATAATCACTTTATACAGAAAACACCAAATGCAGTCAACAGTGATCAGTGTGTGCTGATTTTTATCCTCAGCTCTAAATGAACTCATCATTTGATTAACCAACCCTTTGAAACACAACATGGGTCAAAAGTGACCCCACTCAGTTTTTATTATTTATATCTTTGCAGTAAACTCATTTCGTCATTCAGTATTTCAGGTATTCTTCAATTTACTTGTTTTTTATCATCACAAATAATTATTTAAATGTTTCTTTTCCAACTTTTTGAATCAAAATCCTTTTTGTATCACTACCCTTCTAATGCACATGTGTCAAAAATGACCCGTATTCATTTCCTATGTTATTTCATGCATGTTAGAGTGTTTCTTTGATATATCTTTGAAATCAACTTATTTCATCATTTAATATTCTACGTATTCATTCTTGTTTTTCATTAACACAAATTATGATTTTAAATTGTCCTTTCTTACCTTATGAACAAATGTACATTCTTATTAAGTCTTATTTGACAATGCATTACTAGTGAGAAAGATAAGTTATAATTTACCCAAGGGGTTTGCATAGCTTGTTTATCAAAGTGTTAAATTAATATTACAACCTGCAAAAAAACACAAGCTGCTCAACTAAGTAAGAACCAGGATAAAAGTAGCTTCCAGTCAGAGATGCATCACTTACTGCTGAGAGGTGTTGGCACAGCTCGGCGAAGACTGCAGCAGAGTCTGGTCTCTGCTCGGCCCTCTCAAAGAGGACCTCAATAATTTCCTGCAGGCTCTCCTCAATGTCGATCTCCTCGTGACTCAGCTCCGTCACGAAAGCTTGAAAGTTTTTAGTGACATAGCTGACGGACTCCTCAGGCTGGACCTGCTCCTTCCTCACAGCTTCTTCAGAGGCAGCTGGAGCTTCCTCCTCCTCCATCAGGCTGGATGAAAAGCCAAAGGTAATGTTATGCGGCTGCTCCTCGTAGGCGGCAGAGTTGACGAAGACCACGGCCTCGGTTTGAAGGCATCGCCTTTTCCTGCCCTTGCGATCAGATGGGCTTCTTTTCTTCTTTGAGGAGGCGGAATTCTCCAAGAACACAACTGCCTCCCTGTCACTGTTCCTCTTCTCTTCCAGCACAAGAGCAGTTGGCTTGGAAGTTAATTCCATGCTTTGCTTTTGTTTTGGCATCATGGTGATTCAGATAAATCGTAGTTGTCTTCAAGGCAAATCCAAAGAAACGAGTTCCGGTGAAAGAAGCGATTCAAGTGCAACGAGCCAAGTAGTCAGAAGAGAACTGAGTGAAAACTGACGGTTAAGTAACAACGGACATCAAAGGTTTGTTTAATCTGACCTATAAGAAGCAGTGACATCAAAGGTTTGTTTAATCTGACCTATAAGAAGCAGTGACATCAAAGGTTTGTTTAATCTGACCTATAAGAAGCAGTGACATCAAAGGTTTGTTTAATCTGACCTATAAGAAGCAGTGACAACAAAGGAACAAACATGATAACGTTAAAAAAATGCAGAAAAAGCTTAATGTTTTTTTTTATGTACAAGTTGAATGTAGGTATACATTAAAGGTATACATTAAATTCAAACTTAATACCAGTTTGAGTGAAAAATCCCAGAAGAAGTTTCTGAAACTTTAAAAATATAATATACTCAGAAGTGTTACAAAAATAAAGTACATCTATATATCTACATCTATTTAGATCTATCTACAGGAGGGGTTGCTAGTAGCATTCACGCTAATAAGGAATGCTAATGCCTGTTTGATATTGGTAAATGTGTCGCTTTCAGGTTTAATTTAGTCACTGACACTAATATGGCAGACATGAGCTCTGGAAAGTATCCAGACAATGGGGTCCACACTTTGTCAGGAGTTTGCCTTTCACATTTGAAGAACGCAGCAGGAGAATCTCCGGTTAGATGTGTTAACAACAACACATGAAGGTCTCCGGAGCATTTAGGTTGAGGGGTGACGCAGCTCACAGGAGCCAGGACGTAGTGTAAAAATTCCAATGCTGAGATCATGCGTTATTGTTTACAGGACAACCACACCAGTCTCCACCCACATCACCAAAGGCTCTCGAATCATGAAGCTGCTCTCAGACATTCACTGGACGTATTTTCTCCAGAGGAGGTGCATGTGTGACTTCTTCCCCGGAGTCCCTTTGCCTTATTGTCCGCAGATCCAAGGCCGCAGCTGTGGCCACATCATGGATTAGGATCTGTGGATCGTGTATCAGAGATCGTAATGGTGGATCCAGTATGGTGGATTCTGTATCGTGCTGGCTGATTGTGATCATAAAGGCGGATCCTTTATCGTTTTGGCATCGGAAAATGGTGGTGGACCACGACCAAGGTGGCAGCTGATGATGGATCCTAATGGCGACAGTGAACAATGACTGTGGACTATAGTGGCATCCGATCTTGATGGTGGATCATGATCTTGCTGGCTGCTGACCATAGACTATGATTGCAGAAAGACTGCTTGATACATAGTATTTCTCAGATACTTGACCATTAATGACATTAATCCACCAATTCACTGACCTTCAGTTATGCTTCTAAAAGGTCTACCCTTATCAATGCTGCTAAAACCTTGATGATGTTCTCCTTCACACTTGACATCTATTGCACTTCTGTCCGTCCTGGGAGAGGGATCCCTCACATGTGGCTCTCTGAGGTTTCTACGGCCTTTTTACCCTGTTAAAAGGGTTTTTTAGTAGTTTTTCCTCACTCTTGTTGAGGATTAAGGGCAGAGGATTTCACACCATGTTAAAGCCCTATGAGACAAATTGTGATTTGTGAATATGGGCTATACAAATAAAATTTGATTGAATTTGATTGATGTGTGAACGCAAATGTCCGAATGAGACGTTCCGCAGTTTCTACAGACTTTATTCCGTAGAAATCTAGGACAAGACCATGTGAGAAAACAGCGGGGGATCCCCTGGGGGGTTGATGCCGCTTCTAACACGCGACAGATGAAAAGATGTCTGCTGTAAACATGATCAGATGATCTACGCAGCAGAGTTAAAATGTCACTTCCTGCCTCTGTCTGTGGCACCCGGCTGCTCCACCAGGCTGACAGGAGAAAATCCAAAGATTGTCCGGAGCCTCACTTGTACATCTGCGTTCTCACACACAGCCCCTGCTGATAACTTCAGGAGATCATCCAGAGTTCAGAGCATGTCTGAGTATTTAGTATTAATATTATTCTTTTATTTATTCATTCACAGCCTCCATGTCTGTGGTGCATGATATGGCAAGAGAACAGAAGAATCACATGCTCATAATTAAAGCTGACACTGACAGTATTGTGCGGACCCAGTGTCACACGGTCCTGCAATTTCAAATTATAGATTCTCAGTTGCTCATTTTTCAGGAATAATCTCAGTTTTTCGTCTGTCTATCTTATTATCTGGAAACCCATGAAGCGATGAACATATTCTTTACACACGTACAAATGAGAGAAGAAAATCCTAAAAGCATTGTTGTAATAAGCCTTTATTTGAATGCCTATGTTGGGATGACTATATATTTACATAACTCAAAAAACTCATGGGGCCAAGGAAGACAATCATAAAATAGTGTTACTCAACACAAAGCTGCAGATTGTCTGCCCTAGTCAAATAAAATAATGTTGTTGCTGATGATATAATAAAACCAAGCTTTTTTGTCCATTCATAAATATCACTCTCCAGAGGCTTATATTGAATATCCTCACAGCTTGAAGTGAAACTAGTCTTACACAACCAGCTGTAAGGAGATCAAATATGAGATCAAATATGTTTTGTTTTTTTTACTGAATTCTCATTTCGATTGGATGTTCAGTTCAGGATAAGTACTTTTGTCAAATGTTGTCCCAGAAACTTTCCAGTCATCTGTGCTTTCCATTGATTCTTGAGAAAAGGGGAAATGTATAAGTTATATTTCCCACATGTGTTTTAATTGAAATGTGAGAGCAGCTGCATGCAAGACATAAAAACACCCAATTAAATTTAACATTTTATTCATTAGTCGACAACATAGTAAAAATCTCAAACTGAGTACAGACATTTGTCAGGGTACGATGTCATCCAGTGTATGTTGTACAGAAACCTCAGATAGGATTAAAAAATCCCCAAATTGCAATATTAGATGATTACACAGTCAGTACTAAATTATTACTTCTTTCAGTTTTGACATCAAAAAATCAATCATCATTTGTTGAGCTCCAGTATGAAAAAATACGATAAAAATATAATGTGTGTATCAACCTCAATATGACATCAGCCTAAACCTTTTAGTGTAATTAGCTGCCAGTGTGAATATCCACCGGATAAAACAAAACACAGGTTAGGAAAAACTGAACAGTGAACAAGTACATCTATATATCAACATCTATTTTCTTTCCTGCTCTCTTCCTTGCGTCCACTGTGTCCTTCAACAAAAGGGAGAGCCTTGGTGCCCTCTTCCCTTCCTCTGCAATGAACTCCAGCTGGTTATAGTAGGAGTCCATCACCTCCCTGGACGTGACCACCTCCAGGTCCTGCTGGATGAGCTGGAGGAACTCACAGAGGCTCTCAAGAGACGGCCCGTCTCCATTTTGCAGCAGCCTCCTGATGCAGCTGTGCATTGTTTTCTCAGCCAGAACCTTTGATCTGAACAGCTCCCCAATAAACCTGATGGTATTGAGGGAGTGACAGGAGGGTCTGGCGTTGTTTCGCTCTTCTCTCAGCTGATCAATCACCCTCACGTCCCTGACTGGCTCCAGGCAAGACGCCCCCTTCTGAGAACTGTCCTCCCTGTCAAAGTTCTTCCTGTACTCTGCCTCGCAGTGTTTGCCAAGCAGAGAACTGAAGGAGATGCTGGCTGAGCACTTGGTTAAGGATTGGACTTCCACCTGAAGAGGAGAAAACCATAAGGAAATATTAACACTAATGCAACTCACATACTTAGGAAAGCATAGTGATTACTTCTATGCAAATAATCACTTTATACAGAAAACACCAAATGCAGTCAACAGTGATCAGTGTGTGCTGATTTTTATCCTCAGCTCTAAATGAACTCATCATTTGATTAACCAACCCTTTGAAACACAACATGGGTCAAAAGTGACCCCACTCAGTTTTTATTATTTATATCTTTGCAGTAAACTCATTTCGTCATTCAGTATTTCAGGTATTCTTCAATTTACTTGTTTTTTATCATCACAAATAATTATTTAAATGTTTCTTTTCCAACTTTTTGAATCAAAATCCTTTTTGTATCACTACCCTTCTAATGCACATGTGTCAAAAATGACCCGTATTCATTTCCTATGTTATTTCATGCATGTTAGAGTGTTTCTTTGATATATCTTTGAAATCAACTTATTTCATCATTTAATATTCTACGTATTCATTCTTGTTTTTCATTAACACAAATTATGATTTTAAATTGTCCTTTCTTACCTTATGAACAAATGTACATTCTTATTAAGTCTTATTTGACAATGCATTACTAGTGAGAAAGATAAGTTATAATTTACCCAAGGGGTTTGCATAGCTTGTTTATCAAAGTGTTAAATTAATATTACAACCTGCAAAAAAACACAAGCTGCTCAACTAAGTAAGAACCAGGATAAAAGTAGCTTCCAGTCAGAGATGCATCACTTACTGCTGAGAGGTGTTGGCACAGCTCGGCGAAGACTGCAGCAGAGTCTGGTCTCTGCTCGGCCCTCTCAAAGAGGACCTCAATAATTTCCTGCAGGCTCTCCTCAATGTCGATCTCCTCGTGACTCAGCTCCGTCACGAAAGCTTGAAAGTTTTTAGTGACATAGCTGACGGACTCCTCAGGCTGGACCTGCTCCTTCCTCACAGCTTCTTCAGAGGCAGCTGGAGCTTCCTCCTCCTCCATCAGGCTGGATGAAAAGCCAAAGGTAATGTTATGCGGCTGCTCCTCGTAGGCGGCAGAGTTGACGAAGACCACGGCCTCGGTTTGAAGGCATCGCCTTTTCCTGCCCTTGCGATCAGATGGGCTTCTTTTCTTCTTTGAGGAGGCGGAATTCTCCAAGAACACAACTGCCTCCCTGTCACTGTTCCTCTTCTCTTCCAGCACAAGAGCAGTTGGCTTGGAAGTTAATTCCATGCTTTGCTTTTGTTTTGGCATCATGGTGATTCAGATAAATCGTAGTTGTCTTCAAGGCAAATCCAAAGAAACGAGTTCCGGTGAAAGAAGCGATTCAAGTGCAACGAGCCAAGTAGTCAGAAGAGAACTGAGTGAAAACTGACGGTTAAGTAACAACGGACATCAAAGGTTTGTTTAATCTGACCTATAAGAAGCAGTGACATCAAAGGTTTGTTTAATCTGACCTATAAGAAGCAGTGACATCAAAGGTTTGTTTAATCTGACCTATAAGAAGCAGTGACATCAAAGGTTTGTTTAATCTGACCTATAAGAAGCAGTGACAACAAAGGAACAAACATGATAACGTTAAAAAAATGCAGAAAAAGCTTAATGTTTTTTTTTATGTACAAGTTGAATGTAGGTATACATTAAAGGTATACATTAAATTCAAACTTAATACCAGTTTGAGTGAAAAATCCCAGAAGAAGTTTCTGAAACTTTAAAAATATAATATACTCAGAAGTGTTACAAAAATAAAGTACATCTATATATCTACATCTATTTAGATCTATCTACAGGAGGGGTTGCTAGTAGCATTCACGCTAATAAGGAATGCTAATGCCTGTTTGATATTGGTAAATGTGTCGCTTTCAGGTTTAATTTAGTCACTGACACTAATATGGCAGACATGAGCTCTGGAAAGTATCCAGACAATGGGGTCCACACTTTGTCAGGAGTTTGCCTTTCACATTTGAAGAACGCAGCAGGAGAATCTCCGGTTAGATGTGTTAACAACAACACATGAAGGTCTCCGGAGCATTTAGGTTGAGGGGTGACGCAGCTCACAGGAGCCAGGACGTAGTGTAAAAATTCCAATGCTGAGATCATGCGTTATTGTTTACAGGACAACCACACCAGTCTCCACCCACATCACCAAAGGCTCTCGAATCTGAAGCTGCTCTCAGACATTCACTGGACGTATTTTCTCCAGAGGAGGTGCATGTGTGACTTCTTCCCCGGAGTCCCTTTGCCTTATTGTCCGCAGATCCAAGGCCGCAGCTGTGGCCACATCATGGATTAGGATCTGTGGATCGTGTATCAGAGATCGTAATGGTGGATCCAGTATGGTGGATTCTGTATCGTGCTGGCTGATTGTGATCATAAAGGCGGATCCTTTATCGTTTTGGCATCGGAAAATGGTGGTGGACCACGACCAAGGTGGCAGCTGATGATGGATCCTAATGGCGACAGTGAACAATGACTGTGGACTATAGTGGCATCCGATCTTGATGGTGGATCATGATCTTGCTGGCTGCTGACCATAGACTATGATTGCAGAAAGACTGCTTGATACATAGTATTTCTCAGATACTTGACCATTAATGACATTAATCCACCAATTCACTGACCTTCAGTTATGCTTCTAAAAGGTCTACCCTTATCAATGCTGCTAAAACCTTGATGATGTTCTCCTTCACACTTGACATCTATTGCACTTCTGTCCGTCCTGGGAGAGGGATCCCTCACATGTGGCTCTCTGAGGTTTCTACGGCCTTTTTACCCTGTTAAAAGGGTTTTTTAGTAGTTTTTCCTCACTCTTGTTGAGGATTAAGGGCAGAGGATTTCACACCATGTTAAAGCCCTATGAGACAAATTGTGATTTGTGAATATGGGCTATACAAATAAAATTTGATTGAATTTGATTGATGTGTGAACGCAAATGTCCGAATGAGACGTTCCGCAGTTTCTACAGACTTTATTCCGTAGAAATCTAGGACAAGACCATGTGAGAAAACAGCGGGGGATCCCCTGGGGGGTTGATGCCGCTTCTAACACGCGACAGATGAAAAGATGTCTGCTGTAAACATGATCAGATGATCTACGCAGCAGAGTTAAAATGTCACTTCCTGCCTCTGTCTGTGGCACCCGGCTGCTCCACCAGGCTGACAGGAGAAAATCCAAAGATTGTCCGGAGCCTCACTTGTACATCTGCGTTCTCACACACAGCCCCTGCTGATAACTTCAGGAGATCATCCAGAGTTCAGAGCATGTCTGAGTATTTAGTATTAATATTATTCTTTTATTTATTCATTCACAGCCTCCATGTCTGTGGTGCATGATATGGCAAGAGAACAGAAGAATCACATGCTCATAATTAAAGCTGACACTGACAGTATTGTGCGGACCCAGTGTCACACGGTCCTGCAATTTCAAATTATAGATTCTCAGTTGCTCATTTTTCAGGAATAATCTCAGTTTTTCGTCTGTCTATCTTATTATCTGGAAACCCATGAAGCGATGAACATATTCTTTACACACGTACAAATGAGAGAAGAAAATCCTAAAAGCATTGTTGTAATAAGCCTTTATTTGAATGCCTATGTTGGGATGACTATATATTTACATAACTCAAAAAACTCATGGGGCCAAGGAAGACAATCATAAAATAGTGTTACTCAACACAAAGCTGCAGATTGTCTGCCCTAGTCAAATAATATAATGTTGTTGCTGATGATATAATAAAACCAAGCTTTTTTGTCCATTCATAAATATCACTCTCCAGAGGCTTATATTGAATATCCTCACAGCTTGAAGTGAAACTAGTCTTACACAACCAGCTGTAAGGAGATCAAATATGAGATCAAATATGTTTTGTTTTTTTTACTGAATTCTCATTTCGATTGGATGTTCAGTTCAGGATAAGTACTTTTGTCAAATGTTGTCCCAGAAACTTTCCAGTCATCTGTGCTTTCCATTGATTCTTGAGAAAAGGGGAAATGTATAAGTTATATTTCCCACATGTGTTTTAATTGAAATGTGAGAGCAGCTGCATGCAAGACATAAAAACACCCAATTAAATTTAACATTTTATTCATTAGTCGACAACATAGTAAAAATCTCAAACTGAGTACAGACATTTGTCAGGGTACGATGTCATCCAGTGTATGTTGTACAGAAACCTCAGATAGGATTAAAAAATCCCCAAATTGCAATATTAGATGATTACACAGTCAGTACTAAATTATTACTTCTTTCAGTTTTGACATCAAAAAATCAATCATCATTTGTTGAGCTCCAGTATGAAAAAATACGATAAAAATATAATGTGTGTATCAACCTCAATATGACATCAGCCTAAACCTTTTAGTGTAATTAGCTGCCAGTGTGAATATCCACCGGATAAAACAAAACACAGGTTAGGAAAAACTGAACAGTGAACAAGTACATCTATATATCAACATCTATTTTCTTTCCTGCTCTCTTCCTTGCGTCCACTGTGTCCTTCAACAAAAGGGAGAGCCTTGGTGCCCTCTTCCCTTCCTCTGCAATGAACTCCAGCTGGTTATAGTAGGAGTCCATCACCTCCCTGGACGTGACCACCTCCAGGTCCTGCTGGATGAGCTGGAGGAACTCACAGAGGCTCTCAAGAGACGGCCCGTCTCCATTTTGCAGCAGCCTCCTGATGCAGCTGTGCATTGTTTTCTCAGCCAGAACCTTTGATCTGAACAGCTCCCCAATAAACCTGATGGTATTGAGGGAGTGACAGGAGGGTCTGGCGTTGTTTCGCTCTTCTCTCAGCTGATCAATCACCCTCACGTCCCTGACTGGCTCCAGGCAAGACGCCCCCTTCTGAGAACTGTCCTCCCTGTCAAAGTTCTTCCTGTACTCTGCCTCGCAGTGTTTGCCAAGCAGAGAACTGAAGGAGATGCTGGCTGAGCACTTGGTTAAGGATTGGACTTCCACCTGAAGAGGAGAAAACCATAAGGAAATATTAACACTAATGCAACTCACATACTTAGGAAAGCATAGTGATTACTTCTATGCAAATAATCACTTTATACAGAAAACACCAAATGCAGTCAACAGTGATCAGTGTGTGCTGATTTTTATCCTCAGCTCTAAATGAACTCATCATTTGATTAACCAACCCTTTGAAACACAACATGGGTCAAAAGTGACCCCACTCAGTTTTTATTATTTATATCTTTGCAGTAAACTCATTTCGTCATTCAGTATTTCAGGTATTCTTCAATTTACTTGTTTTTTATCATCACAAATAATTATTTAAATGTTTCTTTTCCAACTTTTTGAATCAAAATCCTTTTTGTATCACTACCCTTCTAATGCACATGTGTCAAAAATGACCCGTATTCATTTCCTATGTTATTTCATGCATGTTAGAGTGTTTCTTTGATATATCTTTGAAATCAACTTATTTCATCATTTAATATTCTACGTATTCATTCTTGTTTTTCATTAACACAAATTATGATTTTAAATTGTCCTTTCTTACCTTATGAACAAATGTACATTCTTATTAAGTCTTATTTGACAATGCATTACTAGTGAGAAAGATAAGTTATAATTTACCCAAGGGGTTTGCATAGCTTGTTTATCAAAGTGTTAAATTAATATTACAACCTGCAAAAAAACACAAGCTGCTCAACTAAGTAAGAACCAGGATAAAAGTAGCTTCCAGTCAGAGATGCATCACTTACTGCTGAGAGGTGTTGGCACAGCTCGGCGAAGACTGCAGCAGAGTCTGGTCTCTGCTCGGCCCTCTCAAAGAGGACCTCAATAATTTCCTGCAGGCTCTCCTCAATGTCGATCTCCTCGTGACTCAGCTCCGTCACGAAAGCTTGAAAGTTTTTAGTGACATAGCTGACGGACTCCTCAGGCTGGACCTGCTCCTTCCTCACAGCTTCTTCAGAGGCAGCTGGAGCTTCCTCCTCCTCCATCAGGCTGGATGAAAAGCCAAAGGTAATGTTATGCGGCTGCTCCTCGTAGGCGGCAGAGTTGACGAAGACCACGGCCTCGGTTTGAAGGCATCGCCTTTTCCTGCCCTTGCGATCAGATGGGCTTCTTTTCTTCTTTGAGGAGGCGGAATTCTCCAAGAACACAACTGCCTCCCTGTCACTGTTCCTCTTCTCTTCCAGCACAAGAGCAGTTGGCTTGGAAGTTAATTCCATGCTTTGCTTTTGTTTTGGCATCATGGTGATTCAGATAAATCGTAGTTGTCTTCAAGGCAAATCCAAAGAAACGAGTTCCGGTGAAAGAAGCGATTCAAGTGCAACGAGCCAAGTAGTCAGAAGAGAACTGAGTGAAAACTGACGGTTAAGTAACAACGGACATCAAAGGTTTGTTTAATCTGACCTATAAGAAGCAGTGACATCAAAGGTTTGTTTAATCTGACCTATAAGAAGCAGTGACATCAAAGGTTTGTTTAATCTGACCTATAAGAAGCAGTGACAACAAAGGAACAAACATGATAACGTTAAAAAAATGCAGAAAAAGCTTAATGTTTTTTTTTATGTACAAGTTGAATGTAGGTATACATTAAAGGTATACATTAAATTCAAACTTAATACCAGTTTGAGTGAAAAATCCCAGAAGAAGTTTCTGAAACTTTAAAAATATAATATACTCAGAAGTGTTACAAAAATAAAGTACATCTATATATCTACATCTATTTAGATCTATCTACAGGAGGGGTTGCTAGTAGCATTCACGCTAATAAGGAATGCTAATGCCTGTTTGATATTGGTAAATGTGTCGCTTTCAGGTTTAATTTAGTCACTGACACTAATATGGCAGACATGAGCTCTGGAAAGTATCCAGACAATGGGGTCCACACTTTGTCAGGAGTTTGCCTTTCACATTTGAAGAACGCAGCAGGAGAATCTCCGGTTAGATGTGTTAACAACAACACATGAAGGTCTCCGGAGCATTTAGGTTGAGGGGTGACGCAGCTCACAGGAGCCAGGACGTAGTGTAAAAATTCCAATGCTGAGATCATGCGTTATTGTTTACAGGACAACCACACCAGTCTCCACCCACATCACCAAAGGCTCTCGAATCATGAAGCTGCTCTCAGACATTCACTGGACGTATTTTCTCCAGAGGAGGTGCATGTGTGACTTCTTCCCCGGAGTCCCTTTGCCTTATTGTCCGCAGATCCAAGGCCGCAGCTGTGGCCACATCATGGATTAGGATCTGTGGATCGTGTATCAGAGATCGTAATGGTGGATCCAGTATGGTGGATTCTGTATCGTGCTGGCTGATTGTGATCATAAAGGCGGATCCTTTATCGTTTTGGCATCGGAAAATGGTGGTGGACCACGACCAAGGTGGCAGCTGATGATGGATCCTAATGGCGACAGTGAACAATGACTGTGGACTATAGTGGCATCCGATCTTGATGGTGGATCATGATCTTGCTGGCTGCTGACCATAGACTATGATTGCAGAAAGACTGCTTGATACATAGTATTTCTCAGATACTTGACCATTAATGACATTAATCCACCAATTCACTGACCTTCAGTTATGCTTCTAAAAGGTCTACCCTTATCAATGCTGCTAAAACCTTGATGATGTTCTCCTTCACACTTGACATCTATTGCACTTCTGTCCGTCCTGGGAGAGGGATCCCTCACATGTGGCTCTCTGAGGTTTCTACGGCCTTTTTACCCTGTTAAAAGGGTTTTTTAGTAGTTTTTCCTCACTCTTGTTGAGGATTAAGGGCAGAGGATTTCACACCATGTTAAAGCCCTATGAGACAAATTGTGATTTGTGAATATGGGCTATACAAATAAAATTTGATTGAATTTGATTGATGTGTGAACGCAAATGTCCGAATGAGACGTTCCGCAGTTTCTACAGACTTTATTCCGTAGAAATCTAGGACAAGACCATGTGAGAAAACAGCGGGGGATCCCCTGGGGGGTTGATGCCGCTTCTAACACGCGACAGATGAAAAGATGTCTGCTGTAAACATGATCAGATGATCTACGCAGCAGAGTTAAAATGTCACTTCCTGCCTCTGTCTGTGGCACCCGGCTGCTCCACCAGGCTGACAGGAGAAAATCCAAAGATTGTCCGGAGCCTCACTTGTACATCTGCGTTCTCACACACAGCCCCTGCTGATAACTTCAGGAGATCATCCAGAGTTCAGAGCATGTCTGAGTATTTAGTATTAATATTATTCTTTTATTTATTCATTCACAGCCTCCATGTCTGTGGTGCATGATATGGCAAGAGAACAGAAGAATCACATGCTCATAATTAAAGCTGACACTGACAGTATTGTGCGGACCCAGTGTCACACGGTCCTGCAATTTCAAATTATAGATTCTCAGTTGCTCATTTTTCAGGAATAATCTCAGTTTTTCGTCTGTCTATCTTATTATCTGGAAACCCATGAAGCGATGAACATATTCTTTACACACGTACAAATGAGAGAAGAAAATCCTAAAAGCATTGTTGTAATAAGCCTTTATTTGAATGCCTATGTTGGGATGACTATATATTTACATAACTCAAAAAACTCATGGGGCCAAGGAAGACAATCATAAAATAGTGTTACTCAACACAAAGCTGCAGATTGTCTGCCCTAGTCAAATAATATAATGTTGTTGCTGATGATATAATAAAACCAAGCTTTTTTGTCCATTCATAAATATCACTCTCCAGAGGCTTATATTGAATATCCTCACAGCTTGAAGTGAAACTAGTCTTACACAACCAGCTGTAAGGAGATCAAATATGAGATCAAATATGTTTTGTTTTTTTTACTGAATTCTCATTTCGATTGGATGTTCAGTTCAGGATAAGTACTTTTGTCAAATGTTGTCCCAGAAACTTTCCAGTCATCTGTGCTTTCCATTGATTCTTGAGAAAAGGGGAAATGTATAAGTTATATTTCCCACATGTGTTTTAATTGAAATGTGAGAGCAGCTGCATGCAAGACATAAAAACACCCAATTAAATTTAACATTTTATTCATTAGTCGACAACATAGTAAAAATCTCAAACTGAGTACAGACATTTGTCAGGGTACGATGTCATCCAGTGTATGTTGTACAGAAACCTCAGATAGGATTAAAAAATCCCCAAATTGCAATATTAGATGATTACACAGTCAGTACTAAATTATTACTTCTTTCAGTTTTGACATCAAAAAATCAATCATCATTTGTTGAGCTCCAGTATGAAAAAATACGATAAAAATATAATGTGTGTATCAACCTCAATATGACATCAGCCTAAACCTTTTAGTGTAATTAGCTGCCAGTGTGAATATCCACCGGATAAAACAAAACACAGGTTAGGAAAAACTGAACAGTGAACAAGTACATCTATATATCAACATCTATTTTCTTTCCTGCTCTCTTCCTTGCGTCCACTGTGTCCTTCAACAAAAGGGAGAGCCTTGGTGCCCTCTTCCCTTCCTCTGCAATGAACTCCAGCTGGTTATAGTAGGAGTCCATCACCTCCCTGGACGTGACCACCTCCAGGTCCTGCTGGATGAGCTGGAGGAACTCACAGAGGCTCTCAAGAGACGGCCCGTCTCCATTTTGCAGCAGCCTCCTGATGCAGCTGTGCATTGTTTTCTCAGCCAGAACCTTTGATCTGAACAGCTCCCCAATAAACCTGATGGTATTGAGGGAGTGACAGGAGGGTCTGGCGTTGTTTCGCTCTTCTCTCAGCTGATCAATCACCCTCACGTCCCTGACTGGCTCCAGGCAAGACGCCCCCTTCTGAGAACTGTCCTCCCTGTCAAAGTTCTTCCTGTACTCTGCCTCGCAGTGTTTGCCAAGCAGAGAACTGAAGGAGATGCTGGCTGAGCACTTGGTTAAGGATTGGACTTCCACCTGAAGAGGAGAAAACCATAAGGAAATATTAACACTAATGCAACTCACATACTTAGGAAAGCATAGTGATTACTTCTATGCAAATAATCACTTTATACAGAAAACACCAAATGCAGTCAACAGTGATCAGTGTGTGCTGATTTTTATCCTCAGCTCTAAATGAACTCATCATTTGATTAACCAACCCTTTGAAACACAACATGGGTCAAAAGTGACCCCACTCAGTTTTTATTATTTATATCTTTGCAGTAAACTCATTTCGTCATTCAGTATTTCAGGTATTCTTCAATTTACTTGTTTTTTATCATCACAAATAATTATTTAAATGTTTCTTTTCCAACTTTTTGAATCAAAATCCTTTTTGTATCACTACCCTTCTAATGCACATGTGTCAAAAATGACCCGTATTCATTTCCTATGTTATTTCATGCATGTTAGAGTGTTTCTTTGATATATCTTTGAAATCAACTTATTTCATCATTTAATATTCTACGTATTCATTCTTGTTTTTCATTAACACAAATTATGATTTTAAATTGTCCTTTCTTACCTTATGAACAAATGTACATTCTTATTAAGTCTTATTTGACAATGCATTACTAGTGAGAAAGATAAGTTATAATTTACCCAAGGGGTTTGCATAGCTTGTTTATCAAAGTGTTAAATTAATATTACAACCTGCAAAAAAACACAAGCTGCTCAACTAAGTAAGAACCAGGATAAAAGTAGCTTCCAGTCAGAGATGCATCACTTACTGCTGAGAGGTGTTGGCACAGCTCGGCGAAGACTGCAGCAGAGTCTGGTCTCTGCTCGGCCCTCTCAAAGAGGACCTCAATAATTTCCTGCAGGCTCTCCTCAATGTCGATCTCCTCGTGACTCAGCTCCGTCACGAAAGCTTGAAAGTTTTTAGTGACATAGCTGACGGACTCCTCAGGCTGGACCTGCTCCTTCCTCACAGCTTCTTCAGAGGCAGCTGGAGCTTCCTCCTCCTCCATCAGGCTGGATGAAAAGCCAAAGGTAATGTTATGCGGCTGCTCCTCGTAGGCGGCAGAGTTGACGAAGACCACGGCCTCGGTTTGAAGGCATCGCCTTTTCCTGCCCTTGCGATCAGATGGGCTTCTTTTCTTCTTTGAGGAGGCGGAATTCTCCAAGAACACAACTGCCTCCCTGTCACTGTTCCTCTTCTCTTCCAGCACAAGAGCAGTTGGCTTGGAAGTTAATTCCATGCTTTGCTTTTGTTTTGGCATCATGGTGATTCAGATAAATCGTAGTTGTCTTCAAGGCAAATCCAAAGAAACGAGTTCCGGTGAAAGAAGCGATTCAAGTGCAACGAGCCAAGTAGTCAGAAGAGAACTGAGTGAAAACTGACGGTTAAGTAACAACGGACATCAAAGGTTTGTTTAATCTGACCTATAAGAAGCAGTGACATCAAAGGTTTGTTTAATCTGACCTATAAGAAGCAGTGACATCAAAGGTTTGTTTAATCTGACCTATAAGAAGCAGTGACATCAAAGGTTTGTTTAATCTGACCTATAAGAAGCAGTGACAACAAAGGAACAAACATGATAACGTTAAAAAAATGCAGAAAAAGCTTAATGTTTTTTTTTATGTACAAGTTGAATGTAGGTATACATTAAAGGTATACATTAAATTCAAACTTAATACCAGTTTGAGTGAAAAATCCCAGAAGAAGTTTCTGAAACTTTAAAAATATAATATACTCAGAAGTGTTACAAAAATAAAGTACATCTATATATCTACATCTATTTAGATCTATCTACAGGAGGGGTTGCTAGTAGCATTCACGCTAATAAGGAATGCTAATGCCTGTTTGATATTGGTAAATGTGTCGCTTTCAGGTTTAATTTAGTCACTGACACTAATATGGCAGACATGAGCTCTGGAAAGTATCCAGACAATGGGGTCCACACTTTGTCAGGAGTTTGCCTTTCACATTTGAAGAACGCAGCAGGAGAATCTCCGGTTAGATGTGTTAACAACAACACATGAAGGTCTCCGGAGCATTTAGGTTGAGGGGTGACGCAGCTCACAGGAGCCAGGACGTAGTGTAAAAATTCCAATGCTGAGATCATGCGTTATTGTTTACAGGACAACCACACCAGTCTCCACCCACATCACCAAAGGCTCTCGAATCTGAAGCTGCTCTCAGACATTCACTGGACGTATTTTCTCCAGAGGAGGTGCATGTGTGACTTCTTCCCCGGAGTCCCTTTGCCTTATTGTCCGCAGATCCAAGGCCGCAGCTGTGGCCACATCATGGATTAGGATCTGTGGATCGTGTATCAGAGATCGTAATGGTGGATCCAGTATGGTGGATTCTGTATCGTGCTGGCTGATTGTGATCATAAAGGCGGATCCTTTATCGTTTTGGCATCGGAAAATGGTGGTGGACCACGACCAAGGTGGCAGCTGATGATGGATCCTAATGGCGACAGTGAACAATGACTGTGGACTATAGTGGCATCCGATCTTGATGGTGGATCATGATCTTGCTGGCTGCTGACCATAGACTATGATTGCAGAAAGACTGCTTGATACATAGTATTTCTCAGATACTTGACCATTAATGACATTAATCCACCAATTCACTGACCTTCAGTTATGCTTCTAAAAGGTCTACCCTTATCAATGCTGCTAAAACCTTGATGATGTTCTCCTTCACACTTGACATCTATTGCACTTCTGTCCGTCCTGGGAGAGGGATCCCTCACATGTGGCTCTCTGAGGTTTCTACGGCCTTTTTACCCTGTTAAAAGGGTTTTTTAGTAGTTTTTCCTCACTCTTGTTGAGGATTAAGGGCAGAGGATTTCACACCATGTTAAAGCCCTATGAGACAAATTGTGATTTGTGAATATGGGCTATACAAATAAAATTTGATTGAATTTGATTGATGTGTGAACGCAAATGTCCGAATGAGACGTTCCGCAGTTTCTACAGACTTTATTCCGTAGAAATCTAGGACAAGACCATGTGAGAAAACAGCGGGGGATCCCCTGGGGGGTTGATGCCGCTTCTAACACGCGACAGATGAAAAGATGTCTGCTGTAAACATGATCAGATGATCTACGCAGCAGAGTTAAAATGTCACTTCCTGCCTCTGTCTGTGGCACCCGGCTGCTCCACCAGGCTGACAGGAGAAAATCCAAAGATTGTCCGGAGCCTCACTTGTACATCTGCGTTCTCACACACAGCCCCTGCTGATAACTTCAGGAGATCATCCAGAGTTCAGAGCATGTCTGAGTATTTAGTATTAATATTATTCTTTTATTTATTCATTCACAGCCTCCATGTCTGTGGTGCATGATATGGCAAGAGAACAGAAGAATCACATGCTCATAATTAAAGCTGACACTGACAGTATTGTGCGGACCCAGTGTCACACGGTCCTGCAATTTCAAATTATAGATTCTCAGTTGCTCATTTTTCAGGAATAATCTCAGTTTTTCGTCTGTCTATCTTATTATCTGGAAACTCATGAAGCGATGAACATATTCTTTACACACGTACAAATGAGAGAAGAAAATCCTAAAAGCATTGTTGTAATAAGCCTTTATTTGAATGCCTATGTTGGGATGACTATATATTTACATAACTCAAAAAACTCATGGGGCCAAGGAAGACAATCATAAAATAGTGTTACTCAACACAAAGCTGCAGATTGTCTGCCCTAGTCAAATAATATAATGTTGTTGCTGATGATATAATAAAACCAAGCTTTTTTGTCCATTCATAAATATCACTCTCCAGAGGCTTATATTGAATATCCTCACAGCTTGAAGTGAAACTAGTCTTACACAACCAGCTGTAAGGAGATCAAATATGAGATCAAATATGTTTTGTTTTTTTTACTGAATTCTCATTTCGATTGGATGTTCAGTTCAGGATAAGTACTTTTGTCAAATGTTGTCCCAGAAACTTTCCAGTCATCTGTGCTTTCCATTGATTCTTGAGAAAAGGGGAAATGTATAAGTTATATTTCCCACATGTGTTTTAATTGAAATGTGAGAGCAGCTGCATGCAAGACATAAAAACACCCAATTAAATTTAACATTTTATTCATTAGTCGACAACATAGTAAAAATCTCAAACTGAGTACAGACATTTGTCAGGGTACGATGTCATCCAGTGTATGTTGTACAGAAACCTCAGATAGGATTAAAAAATCCCCAAATTGCAATATTAGATGATTACACAGTCAGTACTAAATTATTACTTCTTTCAGTTTTGACATCAAAAAATCAATCATCATTTGTTGAGCTCCAGTATGAAAAAATACGATAAAAATATAATGTGTGTATCAACCTCAATATGACATCAGCCTAAACCTTTTAGTGTAATTAGCTGCCAGTGTGAATATCCACCGGATAAAACAAAACACAGGTTAGGAAAAACTGAACAGTGAACAAGTACATCTATATATCAACATCTATTTTCTTTCCTGCTCTCTTCCTTGCGTCCACTGTGTCCTTCAACAAAAGGGAGAGCCTTGGTGCCCTCTTCCCTTCCTCTGCAATGAACTCCAGCTGGTTATAGTAGGAGTCCATCACCTCCCTGGACGTGACCACCTCCAGGTCCTGCTGGATGAGCTGGAGGAACTCACAGAGGCTCTCAAGAGACGGCCCGTCTCCATTTTGCAGCAGCCTCCTGATGCAGCTGTGCATTGTTTTCTCAGCCAGAACCTTTGATCTGAACAGCTCCCCAATAAACCTGATGGTATTGAGGGAGTGACAGGAGGGTCTGGCGTTGTTTCGCTCTTCTCTCAGCTGATCAATCACCCTCACGTCCCTGACTGGCTCCAGGCAAGACGCCCCCTTCTGAGAACTGTCCTCCCTGTCAAAGTTCTTCCTGTACTCTGCCTCGCAGTGTTTGCCAAGCAGAGAACTGAAGGAGATGCTGGCTGAGCACTTGGTTAAGGATTGGACTTCCACCTGAAGAGGAGAAAACCATAAGGAAATATTAACACTAATGCAACTCACATACTTAGGAAAGCATAGTGATTACTTCTATGCAAATAATCACTTTATACAGAAAACACCAAATGCAGTCAACAGTGATCAGTGTGTGCTGATTTTTATCCTCAGCTCTAAATGAACTCATCATTTGATTAACCAACCCTTTGAAACACAACATGGGTCAAAAGTGACCCCACTCAGTTTTTATTATTTATATCTTTGCAGTAAACTCATTTCGTCATTCAGTATTTCAGGTATTCTTCAATTTACTTGTTTTTTATCATCACAAATAATTATTTAAATGTTTCTTTTCCAACTTTTTGAATCAAAATCCTTTTTGTATCACTACCCTTCTAATGCACATGTGTCAAAAATGACCCGTATTCATTTCCTATGTTATTTCATGCATGTTAGAGTGTTTCTTTGATATATCTTTGAAATCAACTTATTTCATCATTTAATATTCTACGTATTCATTCTTGTTTTTCATTAACACAAATTATGATTTTAAATTGTCCTTTCTTACCTTATGAACAAATGTACATTCTTATTAAGTCTTATTTGACAATGCATTACTAGTGAGAAAGATAAGTTATAATTTACCCAAGGGGTTTGCATAGCTTGTTTATCAAAGTGTTAAATTAATATTACAACCTGCAAAAAAACACAAGCTGCTCAACTAAGTAAGAACCAGGATAAAAGTAGCTTCCAGTCAGAGATGCATCACTTACTGCTGAGAGGTGTTGGCACAGCTCGGCGAAGACTGCAGCAGAGTCTGGTCTCTGCTCGGCCCTCTCAAAGAGGACCTCAATAATTTCCTGCAGGCTCTCCTCAATGTCGATCTCCTCGTGACTCAGCTCCGTCACGAAAGCTTGAAAGTTTTTAGTGACATAGCTGACGGACTCCTCAGGCTGGACCTGCTCCTTCCTCACAGCTTCTTCAGAGGCAGCTGGAGCTTCCTCCTCCTCCATCAGGCTGGATGAAAAGCCAAAGGTAATGTTATGCGGCTGCTCCTCGTAGGCGGCAGAGTTGACGAAGACCACGGCCTCGGTTTGAAGGCATCGCCTTTTCCTGCCCTTGCGATCAGATGGGCTTCTTTTCTTCTTTGAGGAGGCGGAATTCTCCAAGAACACAACTGCCTCCCTGTCACTGTTCCTCTTCTCTTCCAGCACAAGAGCAGTTGGCTTGGAAGTTAATTCCACGCTTTGCTTTTGTTTTGGCATCATGGTGATTCAGATAAATCGTAGTTGTCTTCAAGGCAAATCCAAAGAAACGAGTTCCGGTGAAAGAAGCGATTCAAGTGCAACGAGCCAAGTAGTCAGAAGAGAACTGAGTGAAAACTGAGTGAAAACTGACGGTTAAGTAACAATGGATATCAAAGGTTTGTTTAATCTGACCTATAAGAAGCAGTGACATCAAAGGTTTGTTTAATCTGACCTATAAGAAGCAGTGACATCAAAGGTTTGTTTAATCTGACCTATAAGAAGCAGTGACATCAAAGGAACAAACATGATAACGTTAAAAAAATGCAGAAAAAGCTTAATGTTTTTTTTTATGTACAAGTTGAATGTAGGTATACATTAAAGGTATACATTAAATTCAAACTTAATACCAGTTTGAGTGAAAAATCCCAGAAGAAGTTTCTGAAACTTTAAAAATATAATATACTCAGAAGTGTTACAAAAATAAAGTACATCTATATATCTACATCTATTTAGATCTATCTACAGGAGGGGTTGTTGGGGTAGGGGGGGCTAGTAGCATTCACGCTAATAAGGAATGCTAATGCCTGTTTGATATCGGTAAATGTGTCGCTTTCAGGTTTAATTTAGTCACTGACACTAATATGGCAGACATGAGCTCTGGAAAGTATCCAGACAATGGGGTCCACACTTTGTCAGGGAGTTTGCCTTTCACATTTGACGAACGCAGCAGGAGAATCTCCGGTTAGATGTGTTAACAACAACACATGAAGGTCTCCGGAGCATTTAGGTTGAGGGGTGACGCAGCTCACAGGAGCCAGGACGTAGTGTAAAAATTCCAATGCTGAGATCATGCGTTATTGTTTACAGGACAACCACACCAGTGTCCACCCACATCACCAAAGGCTCTCGAATCTGAAGCTGCTCTCAGACATTCACTGGACGTATTTTCTCCAGAGGAGGTGCATGTGTGACTTCTTTCCCGGAGTCCCTTTGCCTTATTGTCCGCAGATCCAAGGCCGCAGCTGTGGCCACATCATGGATTAGGATCTGTGGATCGCGTATCAGAGATCGTAATGGTGGATCCAGCATGGCGGATTCTGTATCGTGCTGGCTGATTGTGATCATAAAGGCGGATCCTTTATCGTTTTGGCATCGGAAAATGGTGGTGGACCACGACCAAGGTGGCAGCTGATGATGGATCCTAATGGCGACAGTGAACAATGACTGTGGACTATAGTGGCATCCGATCTTGATGGTGGATCATGATCTTGCTGGCTGCTGACCATAGACTATGATTGCAGAAAGACTGCTTGATGCATAGTATTTCTCAGATACTTGACCATTAATGACATTAATCCACCAATTCACTGACCTTCAGTTATGCTTCTAAAAGGTCTACCCTTATCAATGCTGCTAAAACCTTGATGATGTTCTCCTTCACACTTGACATCTATTGCACTTCTGTCCGTCCTGGGAGAGGGATCCCTCACATGTGGCTCTCTGAGGTTTCTACGTTCTTTTTACCCTGTTAAAAGGGTTTTTTAGTAGTTTTTCCTAACTCTTGTTGAGGGTTAAGGGCAGAGGATTTCACACCATGTTAAAGCCCTATGAGACAAATTGTGATTTATGAATATGGGCTATACAAATAAAATTTGATTGAATTTGATTGATGTGTGAACGCAAATGTCCGAATGAGATGTTCCGCAGTTTCTACAGACTTTTTTCCGGAGAAATCTAGGACAAGACCATGTGAGAAAACAGCGGGGGATCCCCTGGGGGGGGTTGATGCCGCTTCTAACATGCGACAGATGAAAAGATGTCTGCTGTAAACATGATCACATGATCTACGCAGCAGAGTTAAAATGTCACTTCCTGCCTCTGTCTGTGGCACCCGGCTGCTCCACCAGGCTGACAGGAGAAAATCCAAAGATTGTCCGGAGCCTCACTTGTACATCTGCGTTCTCACACACAGCCCCTGCTGATAACTTCAGGAGATCATCCAGAGTTCAGAGCATGTCTGAGTATTTAGTATTAATATTATTCTTTTATTTATTCATTCACAGCCTGTGGTGCATGATATGGCAAGAGAACAGAAGAATCACATGCTCATAATTAAAGCTGACACTGACAGTATTGTGCGGACCCAGTGTCACACGGTCCTGCAATTTCAAATTATAGATTCTCAGTTGCTCATTTTTCAGGAATAATCTCAGTTATTCGTCTGTCTATCTTATTATCTGGAAACTCATGAAGCGATGAACATATTCTTTACACACGTACAAATGAGAGAAGAAAATCCTAAAATCATTGTTGTAATAAGCCTTTATTTGAATGCCTATGTTGGGATGACTATATATTTACATAACTCAAAAAAACTCATGGGGCCAAGGAAGACAATCAGTGCAGTTCTGCCTGTTGCACAACTTTTCATGAAGTGAGTGCATAGGACATTTTGGCAGGCCAGGCCCACCCATCCATGCAACAACTGTCACACTTAAGCTACTGGAATCCTGAAATATGCTGCAAGATTGTCTCCCAAAAAAACGATTTTTAGTCCAGTGCACAAACATAAGCTCACAGACAGAGTCTCTGAGTTTCAGCAGACGATACTGTGCTAATTTTAGGAGTCTGACCTCGGATGCCGTCTTTATTACACATGCACTGAAATATCTTAAGGATTGGTTTAAAATAGTGTTACTCAACACAAAGCTGCAGTTTGTCTGCCCTAGTCAAATAATATAATGTTGTTGCTGATGATATAATAAAACCAAGCTTTTTTGTCCATTCATAAATATCACTCTCCAGAGGCTTATATTGAATATCCTCACAGCTTGAAGTGAAACTAGTGTAACCTTCTTCTTAGTCTTCTCGGGTTCTGTCTGATCAACTAGGTTCGGATAAGGAGACTGGCAGTAGCACTGAAGCATGAGAGCAATTGATCTCCAACCCACATAACACACAACACAAAATATGGTATGAATGTTTATGTTCAAGTATTAGTTTTGTTTTCTCAACTTAAATTGTTCAGCCTTGCACACATTAAATGAAATGCAGTTCTCTTCACATGAATTAAATTCACAGAATGAAATAAAATTAGCTGACCAGGTAAGTACCGGTATAGAAAATAATAAAGATAAAATAAAATAAAATGTCTCTTTCCCCTTTAATGGGTTGAATTGTCCTTTTTATTCCCTGTTTTCCACTGTTTGTTTCAGTTTATTTATTGTCTTTCAGGGTCCTCCAAGGAGAAAACAGTTCTTTAAGTTTCTTTGTCAGTTTGTTTTTTTAGCAAAAAAATGTAAAAAAATAGGAAAAAAGTCAAAAATAGGAAAAAGTCAAAAATAGGAAAAAGTCAAAAATACTGAGATCTCAGAAAAGAAAGTGCAAATAAAATGTGTTACTCCTCAGGACTGAGTCCTGTCCTACCACACTGGTGCCACACTGGTCCCGATGAACCAAGAGTCTTCATGCAGCATGGCGGTGATACAGGTTGCAGTTGAACCAAGAGCCTCCACGCGGCAACTGCGGTGGTGTGGATCACAGTTGAACAGAAGAACTCGTCCCTCAAAAAAAACCAGCCAAAATAGTTCAGAAAAGTCCGTGGAAACACTCTTCCGAGTCGCTCCCGAGATCGGTTTCACTTCCACCAGGTAAGTTTCTTTTCACACTCACTTTCTAACGACAGTTTTATCACAACTTCCACGAAATATCATCATGTTTGGCCGCCGAACGGGGACACTTTGCTCTGCGGCTGCATGAGGTTTCTCCTTTCTTTTTTCCTCTTTTCTCTTTTCTCACCTTCTCACACACACCGAGGCCTGCAGGTGATGCGTTCAGGTAAGCTCGGAAATTCTACTATCGGACGAAAAACAACTACAATACAGGAAAACTATGATGCATTCAGGGAAACTGGTATTTCTGAGTGTTGTAATTCTAACCAGGGTTACACTAGTCTTACACAACCAGCTGTAAGGAGATCAAATATGAGATCAAATATGTTTTTTTTTTTACTGAATTCTCATTTCGATTGGATGTTCAGTTCAGGATAAGTACTTTTGTCAAATGTTGTCCCAGAAACTTTCCAGTCATCTGTGCTTTCCATTGATTCTTGAGAAAAGGGGAAATGTATAAGTTATATTTCCCACATGTGTTTTAATTGAAATGTGAGAGCAGCTGCATGCAAGACATAAAAACACCCAATTAAATTTAACATTTTATTCATTAGTCGACAACATAGTAAAAATCTCAAACTGAGTACAGACATTTGTCAGGGTACGATGTCATCCAGTGTATGTTGTACAGAAACCTCAGATAAGATTATAAAATCCCCAAATTGCAATATTAGATGATTACACAGTCAGTACTAAATTATTACTTCTTTCAGTTTTGACATCAAAAAATCAATCATCATTTGTTGAGCTCCAGTATGAAAAAATACGATAAAAATATAATGTGTGTATCAACCTCAATATGACATCAGCCTAAACCTTTTAGTGTAATTAGCTGCCAGTGTAAATATCCACCAATTAAAACAAAACACAGGTTAGGAAAAACTGAACAGTGAACAAGTACATCTATATATCAACATCTATTTTCTTTCCTGCTCTCTTCAATCAATCAATCAAATTTTATTTGTATAGCCCATATTCACAAATCACAGTTTGTCTCATAGGGCTTTAACATGGTGTGACATCCTCTGCCCTTAACCCTCAACAAGAGTAAGGAAAAACTACAAAAAACCTTTTAACAGGGTAAAAAGAACGTAGAAACCTCAGAGAGAGCCACATGTGAGGGATCCCTCTCCCAGGACGGACAGAAGTGCAATAGATGTCAAGTGTGAAGGGAAACATCATCAAGGTTTTAGCAGTACTGATAGGGGTAGACCTTTCTGAAGCATAACTGAAGGTCAGTGAATTGGTGGATTAATGTCAATAAGGGTCAAGTATCTGAGAAATACTATGTGTCAAGCAGTCTTTCTGCAATCATAGTCTATGGTCAGCAGCCAGCAAGATCATGATCCACCATCAAGATCGGATGCCACTATAGTCCACAGTCATTGTTCATTGTCGCCATTAGGATCCATCATCAGCTGCCACCTTGGTCGTGGTCCAGCACCATTTTCCGATGGCAAAACGATAAAGGATCCGCCTTTATTGTCACGATCAGCCAGCACGATACAGAATCCACCATACTGGATCCACCATTACGATCTCTGATACGCAATCCACAGATCCTAATCCATGATGTGGCCATAGCTGCGGCCCTGGATCTGCGGACAATAAGGCAAAGGGACTCCGGGGAAGAAGTGAAGTCAGTAACATGTATTGATGAGACATGAATTACTTTGATATGATAACGATTGAGAAGAGGAATGAGAAGCTGGAAAGAGAAGCTCTGTGTGTCATGTGTCCCCCGACCTTCTAGACCTATAGCAGCATAACTAAGAGCAGGTCCAAGACAAGCCTGTACCAGCTCTAACTATAAGTTTTATCAAAAAGGAAGGTTTTAAGCCTACTCTTAAATATACAGGTGGTGTCTGCCTCCCGAATTGAAAGTGGGAGATGATTCCACAGGAGAGGAGCTCTCTTCCTTGCGTCCACTGTGTCCTTCAACAAAAGGGAGAGCCTTGGTGCCCTCTTCCCTTCCTCTGCAATGAACTCCAGCTGGTTATAGTAGGAGTCCATCACCTCCCTGGACGTGACCACCTCCAGGTCCTGCTGGATGAGCTGGAGGAACTCACAGAGGCTCTCAAGAGACGGCCCGTCTCCATTTTGCAGCAGCCTCCTGATGCAGCTGTGCATTGTTTTCTCAGCCAGAACCTTTGATCTGAACAGCTCCCCAATAAACCTGATGGTATTGAGGGAGCGACAGGAGGGTCTGGCGTTGTTTCGCTCTTCTCTCAGCTGATCAATCACCTTCACGTCCCTGACTGGCTCCAGGCAAGATGCCCCCTTCTGAGAACTGTCCTCCCTGTCAAAGTTCTTCCTGTACTCTGCCTCGCAGTGTTTGCCAAGCAGAGAACTGAAGGAGACGCTGGCTGAGCACTTGGTTAAGGATTGGACTTCCACCTGAAGAGGAAAAAACCATAAGGAAATATTAACACTAATGCAACTCACATACTTAGGAAAACATAGTGATTACTTCTATGCAAATAATCTTGGGTTTGAATCCCATCCTCGTCACAGTGAAGTTTACTATATACCAATTTCTACTCCAATTGACTGAAACAGCTTACTCTGCTGCTTAAGATCATGATATCAAATGCAGTATCCTAGTCACGTGTACTGACGCTGACCAGGACTATCAACCAGCATAGTAACCTTAACATAGTAACCTGTTCTGAATGTCTTACCAGCTTGAAATGACTGTTAAGAAACAGAATATTGGAGAAAATATGAGCATTTAGTCAGTGTCTAAGTAAGGTGATAGGCCACCATGTGCTGTCAGGAAAATTGTCCTTCCTACCTGGCGGTGGCTCTATAATTCTCTGAGCCATGCTGGAAGGATGGAACACCATTTTTCTGAATTATATCAGTCCATGGCATAAAAACAAAGAATCCATCTTATTTTAGAAGGGGACTTTGTCAAACTGAATTTCAAAACTTTCTCTACCAGACTAAAATCAGGATACCCAGAATGTTCTGGAGAATGTGGGCATCGATCCCACTACCTCTCGCATGCTAAGCAAGCGCTCTACCATTTGAGCTAATTCCCCATCTGCAGAGAGTTCTGTAAATCACATAGTTGGCCACTCTCCCCTGAGGGCCCGTGATGAGAGACTTCATTCATTTGTCTCGGCAATGTGATTCATTTTAGGACAGTACACATTCATGCTGAACAGGTTGTGATGATTTGCCACAGAAGCCAATTTTACACAGGGGGATTAGCTCAAATGGTAGAGCGCTCGCTTTGCATGTGAGAGGTAGTGGGATCGATGCCCACATTCTCCACTATTGAACCCTTAATTGCTCCTTGAGAGTGACATCTATTGTCTTCTACCTCAAGATGAAACTTCTCTGTATCATACCTCTGCACACAGGTGTGCATAGGCTTGCTTTGGTTTCTTGAAAACCCGTCACTTCTCTTTCCAGATCCTCTTGAAGTTCTAACTTAGTAGTGGGAGGCTACAGGTATTTCAACTCTCTGGCCCTTTGCATATCCTGACATTGCGTGTAACCCTAGTGAGTCACACCATAGCAAGGTGCTATACACACACTTTGACTCAAGGAGCTCCACCATCCCACCAATTGGTTGGGGATTAAACAACCTGCATGTTTAACACAACAACTCTGAGGAAAGATGAAGATCCTAGAGAGATTAAATACCTGAAACCTCCCACAAGTCTTTTAGAACTAAAGAAGCCTCTTGGACGACCAGTGTAACATCTTCAAGAAACACAAGCAAGTCCAGTTGCCTATGTACGCAGGTACGATCTCAGAAAACATTAGTGAGAGTCCTGTAATCCCCTCAATTGTTCCCCAGTACAGAAATGATAACCCACTGTGGTCTGCATGCATAGGTTGGAATCCTGTTTTTTCAGCAATAGTTTTTTTCTTCTTCTTGTGTCCACAGACACTTGTCACCATTGTAACAACTCTCTTAAGAACAGGAACAGTTTGACTTTCAGGAGATAAAGTTCGCTCAGAATAGGACGAGGTGGCTGAGTGGTTATCCATTGTGCTCTGCACGCGTGGGTTCGAATCCCATCCTCGTCGCAGTGAAGTTTACTATATACCAATTTCTACTCCAATTGACTGAAACAGCTTACTCTGCTGCTTAAGATTGTTATATCAAATGCAGTATCCTAGTCACGTGTACTGACGCTGACCAGGACTATCAACCAGCATAGTAACCTTAACATAGTAACCTGTTCTGAATGTCTTACCAGCTTGAAATGATTGTTAAGAAACAGAATATTGGAGAAAATATGAGCATTTAGTCAGTGTATAAGTAAGGTGATAGGCCACCATGTGCTGTCAGGAAAATTGTCCTTACTTCCTTCCTTCTTCCATAATTCTCTGAGCCATGCTGGAAGGATGGAACACCATTTTTCTGAATTATATCAGTCCATGGCATAAAAACAAAGAATCCATCTTATTTTAGAAGGGGACTTTGTCAAACTGAATTTCAAAACTTTCTCTACCAGACTAAAATCAAGATACCCAGAATGTTCTGGAGAATGTGGGCATCGATCCCATTACCTCTTGCATGCTAAGCAAGCACTCTACCATTTGAGCTAATTCCCCATCTGCACAGAGCTCTGTAAATCACATAGTTGGCCACTCTCCCCTGAGGGCCCGTGATGAGAGACTTCATTCATTTGTCTCGGCAATGTGATTTATTTTAGGACAGTACACATTCATGCTGAACAGGTTGTGATGATTTGCCACAGAAACCACTTTTACACAGGGGGATTAGCTCAAACGGTAGAGCGCTCGCTTTGCATGTGAGAGGTAGTGGGATCGATGCCCACATTCTCCACTATTGAACCCTTAATTGCTCCTTGAGAGTGACATCTATTGTCTTCTACCTCAAGATGAAACTTCTCTGTATCATACCTCTGCACACAGGTGTGCATAGGCTTGCTTTGGTTTCTTGAAAACCTGTCACTTCTCTTTCCAGATCCTCTTTAAGTTCTAACTTAGTAGTGGGAGGCTACAGGTATTTCAACTCTCTGGACATTGCGTGTTACCCTAGTGACTCACACCATAGCAAGGTGCTGTACACACACTTTGACTCAAGGAGCTCCAACATCCCACCAATTGGTTGGGGATTAAACAACCTGCATGTTTAACACAACAACTCTGAGGATAGGTGAAGATCCTAGAGAGATTAAATACCTGAAACCTCCCACAAGTCTTTTAAAACTAAAGAAGCCTTTTGGACGACCAGTGTAACATCTTCAAGAAACACAAGCAAGTCCAGTTGCCTATGTACGCAGGTACAATCCCAGAAAACATTAGTGAGAGTCCTGTAATCCCCTCAATTGTTCCCCAGTACAGAAATGATAACCCACTGTGGTCTGCATGCATAGGTTGGAAACCTGTTTTTTCAGCAATAGTTTTTTTTTCTTCTTCTTGTGTCCACAGCCACTTGTCACCATTGTAACAACTCTCTTAAGAATTTCTATGCTAGTGCTGAGTGTCTTCCGGTTTCCTGTCCGCTTATTTTTTACTTCATAAACAATGCCGAAAGTTACTAAGCGGATCGTGTTGGACTTGGAGCTCATAGATTCTGAAGAGCAATGACTTTTTCATAAAGAACGGCAACGAAGAAAAGAAAGATGTCGTCCGTTTTGGTTCCTTCAACTCAATTCAAAACTGGCGGCGAGTCTGCCGGAAATGCGAGGCTACCAAGCGGACCAATCACAGCTCTTACGGTGTTTATAGATATAGTTGCACGGGTTCAGACCTTCTCTTTATAGTCCTGCAGTTGGTTGTTCACATTAAAAGTAACAGACATAGCTACGTCAGGCTTGAGAGAAAAATACAAACCCTGCTCCTTTCTCAGTTGGCCGGTCACGCCAAGAAGCGGGTGTCAGTACCTTTCTTTCTTTCTGCAGTCCAAAAAATATCAGACAAACTGTCCAGGCACAGTACACTGGCACCTTAAGTGGACCTCGTTGAAAAAAAAAAGAAGGGGAAATTTGCATGAAGACATGCATTGGTGGTTCAGTGGTAGAATTCTCGCCTGCCACGTGGGAGGCCCAGGTTCAATTCCCAGCTAATGCACTAGACTAACTTTGGCCCAAGTATGTATAGTGATGGTCTTTACTTCCTTCTGGAATTAGTGTCTTTGTGTAATAGAAAATGAAAAGTGAATATGAAAAGATAGGAAAGTGTGCTGTTTCATCACTTGAAATCTTAATCCTTTATGTGGCAACGAGTTTGACTTGAAATTGAGAGCAGGCACTGCAGGTAAGAACTGTTCATCAATAAGCAACATAAAGATACCACACAGCTTCATAGCAGAGATCAATGTTCTAGAACAGGGGTCTTCAATGTTTTTCAGGCCAAGGATCTTCTCAAAATCGTCTGCATTGTTTGTCAAAATAAAGAAAGTGAAATCAGTTTGCAGTCTTGTCTTTAACATTCATCTGAAAATGCACATAACGTCTACGTCGAGTGAGTCTTCAAGTTTGTTTTTCATGCAGAGATAGATCGCCATCTTTGCTTGACCCAAAACAAAATTGAAGAGTTGACATTTTATTTAATTTTTACTGTTGTACTTGTAACCCAGGATGAACATTTGATTTGAGAAAACTTCATTAAACAAAGCAAACAAGTGAGTCAGAAACAAAAACAGTGAGGAGAGCCGACCACACTCCAGAAAAATATAAAAAACTGTCTCCCTCTGTGGACAGAAGGGACAAGTAGCAGCAACGTCAGAATTAATAACAGAAACAAAAGCGTTTACAGTAACAGCTCCGTGTAGAACCCTCCACTGTAAGTCACCCCCTCCTCTTTGTCAGCGGTGGTTTGTAGAGTGCTCTCCACTCAGGCCTCTGAGCCTCTGTCAGGGCCAGATGAGCCCTCCATGGAGAGTCAGTCCAGTCTTCCAGTCTATTCTGGTTCAGAAGTTTAACTAAAAAATAATACATAGTTTTTGAGTTGGTGCTCAGTGTGTTACAAGAGGCATTTTTTAACTTTAACAAAAAACCTTCACATTTAAGGACAGGAACAATGTTTACATCAGGAAGAGGATCACTGGTGTCAGGCTGAATGAGTCCATCACAGTGAGCAGTGATCAACAGAAGTTCAGGGTGTGTCAGCTGCTGTTTCCAGCCTCTCAGCAGGAGGCTCACCACCCTGACTGACCTGATCCCCAAACGTGAGGCCAGACCTGCAGCGTTGTCCAGGTGAGGGCCACATACCTCCACCACTTGGCCCAGTGTGAGGACTTTGGCCTGGCACAGTTTCTGAGGTAGGCCTGGTTCTGCATCACTCCGGAGCCGATTCCCGTGGACCACTGGCTCTTTAAGGAGCCAGAGCAGAGAGTCACAGTTCTTAAGTCTCTCCTTGTGGAACATTCCCCACACTTTGAGCAGTCCTTTGTAAAAACCTGGAAGGTTGTCCAACTTACATCCATTTACATCCATGAGAAACAACGACTCAGCCAGGCCCAGCCCACCACACCGCTCTAGTATGGCACAGGCTACTGGTCTCCAGACCAGGTCCCCAGGTCCAGTCAGGAGTCTTTGGACGAACTGGAGCCTGAAGGTGGCCCCCCTGCTCGCCAAGTGGACGTCCATGTCCCCCCTTCTCCTTAGGCAGAAAGAGGATACTCTGTGGGACCCAGTGTAGACGGTCTCAGAAGAAATTGACCATCACAGCCTGTATTCTGGCCAGCAGACATGCTGGGGGGTCCACACATGCCAGTCAGTGCCATAGCATGGAGGACACCAGGTTGTTAATGATTAAGGTGCGGCCTTTAAAAGACATGTGTGGGCAAAGCCACTTCCATTTTGTGAGACGTCCTTCTACCTTCTCTAAAACATTGTCCCAATTTTTGCTCATGAAGGTTTCATCCCCAAGATAAATGCCCAGATATCTCAGCCCTTCTTTATTCCAGGTCAACCCCCCGGTAACAGAAGTTCTCTGCTCAGCTCAGCTCCCACTGCTAAAGCTTCACTTTTTTCCCAGTTAATTTTTGCAGATGATAATTTGCCGAACTGATCAACAGTTTCAACTAGTACATCGATGTCATCTTGTTTTTTAACAAAGACCATGACATCGTCAGCATAAGCAGATACTTTCAGAGCTTGTGGACACCCTGGGAGATTTACCCCTGACAGCTGTACCCTCAGTCTGTGCAGGAGCGGCTCTATGGCTAGAGAGCATAGCATGCCAGATAGAGAGCAGCCCTGTCTGATTCCCCTCTGGACTTTAAAAGGAGAGCTTAAACCACCATTAATCTTTAAAACACTCTCAATGTCACTGTACAATATCCGGATCATGGCTATGAGACCAGGGCTGAACCTAAAAACCTGCAGCGTCTGCCACAAGTATCTGTGTTCAACCCGGTCAAAAGCCTTTTCTTGATCTATAGAAATAAGACCAAGTTCACAGCCCAATGAACCAGAGAGGTCCAAAATATCACAAATCAGAGTAATGTTGTCAGATATCAGCCTGCTGGGCACACAATAGGTCTGGTCTACATGAATGACATGCTCCATCACTTTTCTCAGCCTTGTGGCCAACACTTTGGAAAAAAGTTTATAGTCAGTGCAGAGCAGGTCGCCAGTTCTTTATCTCCTGAAGATCTCCTTTTTTGGGGAGAAGGGTGAGGACCGCTCTCCTGCAACTCAAAGGTAGCTGTCCTTTGTTAAAACTGTCTCTGAGGACAACAGCAGATCTCTTCCAATCACAGGCCAGAAAGCTTTGTAAAAATCCGCAGGAAGTCCATCGATGCCCGGAGCCTTGGCGTTCTTTATCTTCTGCAGCGCAGCATGTAGTTCTTCAGCAGAGAGCTGTGTGTGTGTGTCTGCACTGACCTCTGCAGGAACCTTGGGTAGACCATCAAAGAAAGTCTGCACCACCTCTGGTCTCTCTTGGAACTCCATCTTGAACAGTTCCTTACAGAAACTGACAGCATATCTGCGAATCTCTGCAGCAGCTGCCCTGTGTTGGACCGTAGGGAGTTCATGAGTCTTTTTTGTCCATTCTTATGTTCAAGGCCAAAGAAGAAGTGAGAGGGAGCATCCATCTTGGCAACATGCTGGAACCGGGAGCGAACCAGAACACCTTGAGCAGAGAAACCCAACAGGTCTCACAGAGCTGACTTTTTGTTTTCGGTGGATTCTGCTAGATCTTGCAGATCCACTACTTCTGTGTGTAGGATTCTGGTGAAGGAGTAAAGACTCTCTTCATCCACCTGCAGGTTCTCCTGTGTGTTTATTAAACACTCTCTCACACTCTCTGACTGAGAGGAAGAACACGGTGGGTTTATCTTTGACACTTTTTTGCTTGTTCACTGTTTTTGTTTTCTGGGCTTTTTCTTTTGGTTGACAATTTGAAAAAATCTTCCTCATCAGTGAGCACTGACTCCGCCACTGTAGTAGCTGTGTGACTATCTTTGACCTTGTTCTCCTGATGGTTGTCCTCACTGTTCTCCTCCTGTGAGCCTTGTGTGTCGCTCCGTGGCTCCATCGGGACAGAGGCCTCAGCATCACCCGAGGCAGGCGGGGGCCCCGGTGTGGAAGCAGCGGAACCACCACCGGCCGAGGCAGGCGAGGGGCCCGAGGCAGGCGAGGGGCCCGATGCAGGAGGAGCGGAGCCATCGCCGGCCGAGGCAGGGGGGGGGCCCGGCACGGAAGCAGTGGAGCCACCGCCGGCAGAGGCAGACGGGGGGCCCATTCCGGAGGCAGCTGACCGGCTCTCACCGGCTCTTTCTGGGCACAAGCGGATCAGGTGTCCCTCTTTTCCACAGCCAAAACACTTAATTTTACCTGATGTGACATGCACCGTGTAATTAAACTCCTCAATTTTAAACCTGAAGACCAAGTTTAATTCTTCCTCACTCTTTTTTAGCACCATGAACACGTGTCTCCTGAAAGACACAACATGTTTGAGATGTGGAAATTTACAGTAGATAGGGATCATTTTTATCAGGGACATTAACTGTTCGTGTCTTACCAGCTCTTTCTCTAAGAGCTCATTTTTTAGGAACGGGGGCACATTAGAGATCAGGACTTTTTTAACAGGATTAGCCAGGGACAACACAGGTGTGAAGGAGCCCTGAATCACAACTCCACTCTCCAGTAGCTGGTTAGCTTTGTTTGTACTGTCTAGAAAAAACACCACTGACTTCCTGTTTGACACATGGCAAAGTAGGTCGCAAGCCAGGAATACTCTGTTCACATTCGGTCAAAATCCTTTTTTAATCCATTTAATTCCATTCAACTATTGGTGCTAACGCTGACTTTAGCTGAGAGTATGAAAAAGACAAATAGAAAAACAGGCCAAACGGCAGACCAACAAGATAAAGAAACAAAACAAGCCGACACAGATAAGCTAGCGGAACAACCGGACTCTGAGGCTAGCAACCTTCTAACCCTGCCAGATATGGAGAGATTGCTAATGTCCGTGGAGGAGCGCATTATAGCTAAACTTTCTGCTCAACTGTCGGCTGAGAGAGCTATTATCGACCAACACCACAAAACCATTGTGCAGCGCTCTCAAAAGACAACGAAGAGCTGAAAGCTAAACTGGATGATCTAGAAAACCGATCCAGGCGAAACAATATTCGCATAATAGGACTGCCTGAAAAAGTTGAAGGACTGCATCCCACTTCATTCATTGACACACTACTGAGAGAAACATTTGGTGTGGAGGCTTTCCCTACCTCAACGGTCGCTGACAGGGCTCATCGGATCGCCATGGTCAGGAAGAATCCAGCTGACTCCAGACCACGTCCCCTCATCGTGCAAATTCACCACTTCCAGACCAAGGAACGTATTCTGAAGCTAGCAAGAGAGGCCACCTCCGTTTCTTTCTGCGGATCACAAATTCACTTTTTCCCGGATTTCAGTGCTGAAGTCTCCAGGAAGAGAGCTGCATTTATCCCAGTGAAGTCGCAACTTAAAAATGCTGGATTCAACTACAAGATGCTGTTCCCTGCCAAGCTCCAGGTTACCGACAAGGACAGACAGGAGAAGCATATTTTTCTCTCACCCAACGAAGCTGTCTTGTTTGTGGAAAGACGTACAGGCAAATAGGGCTGGGACATTTCCACACAGGCTGAAACATAGCGTGGGTGAGTGAGCTAACTCCAGATGCATCTTATTATACGAACTCTGACCGTGGCTTACTCCATAGGACTTCATATTAGTCAACTTTCATTATAAATGGTCATTCTTCTTTTTACCTTGACTGCTATGTGATGCATAAAAGGCCCTGTTGGATTTTTAAAAAAAGTTAAGAAAATGCTCTAGTTATATGCCAAGTTTGGTTGCCTACTATGTTAATGTGACTTCATTTTGGTCGTTTAACTTTGTTTTATGTACAGATGCTTGAAAATCACATTTTCTCCCTTCCTATGTCGTACTACATTTTTTAAGAGGCTAAATAGACTATTTTATACTATATCTTCATAGCTAGGCTATTTTATCTTTCAAAATCTAAAAAGGGTGGCACACGCCACCCGCAAACTGTTCCTCCTACTCTTAAAAGGTGTTATTCCTAGTGACTTTGTGTTGTGCACATACCCTTTTAATGAAAAAGCATATTTTCTGTATTAACAGAGTACAGAGTGTAGAGTTTAAGCATAGGTAGCGCGTGTTCTTTGTGCTTTTTGCTAAAGCAAGTTTTTCAGCCCAGCCTTTTTACTTTTATTTTCATTTGTATTTTTATTTCCCCCCTCTCCCTCCTCTCTGTGCATTACCCTCACCCCTCGCCATCATCTCACTTCACTATGGCTTCCCACAACTCTCAATTGATCTCAAACCTCATTTCCTGTGCTAGACAAAACGACATCTGGAGTTAACACTCCAGATGTCATTCCATACAGTGTGTCATGCAAAAGGACTAAATAACCCAGTGAAAAGACAGAAAATAGTATCCTATCTCCAGCAGCTAAAGGCAGATATTGCATTTATACAGGAAACTCATTTAAAAACTGATGCTGTCAGTTATCTTAAAAGAAGATGGGTTGGACAACTGTACCACTCACAGTTTAACATCAAAGCCAGAGGGGCCGCAATCCTTATACACAAAGATATCGCATTTCAAGCAGAAGAGGTGATTGCCGACACCAATGGGAGATACGTCATTGTCATTGGTCAGTTATTCTATCTTCCTGTAATTCTTGTCAATGTTTATGCCCCAAATATTGATGACCACAACTTTTTTACTAAACTCTTTTCTGCCATACCTGCCCATAACACTTGATAATAGGAGGCGATTTTAACTGTGTGCTCAACTCCACACTAGACAGATCCTCAGCTAGACCTCAGGCTCTCACCAAATCAGCCAAGGTCATCAATGTTTTTTGTGCTCAATCTGGTCTTTCAGACATTTGGAGATTTAGATATATCCCTATAAAAAAGGCTTCTCCTTCCTCTCCAGTGCCCATCATACCTACACCCGTATTGACTATTTTCTGATAGATAACAGGTTAGTAGGGAAGGCAGACTCTTGCCAATACCACTCCATCTCTGTCTCAGACCATGGCGCTCTATCCTTTCAACTGAGCTTGCCCAATTGCTTCAGACCCTCTTGCCATTGGAGGCTTAACCCACTTCTATTGGCTGATGAAGAGTTTGTAAATCACATCTCCTCCCAGATTAATTTCTTTATAGAAACTAACACTAGTGTCCCACTCAATCATATGGGAGGCACTTAAAGCGTTCCTTAGAGGGCAGATAATTGAATACTCCTCCAGAATAAAAAAAGCAAGAATGGCCAAACTTGAGACCATCTCCCAAGCCTTAGCTGATATTGACAAACAATACGCCTCATCCCCCTCTCCAAGTCTTTATAAAGAAAGGCTGCGCTTGCAGACAGAATACGATACACTGACCACAGACAAAGCCACTTATCTACTCACCAGGGCCCGTTATAATATTTATGAATCTGGTGATAAGGCTGGCAAACTGTTAGCCCAACAAGCCCGCCAATCCGCCTCCTCTCGCCTCATACCTAAGGTCCATGGTGAAAATGGTGAGATCATGACCAACCATTTGGGGATTAACAATGTCTTCAAACAATACTACAGTGACCTATATAGCTCTGAACAAGATGAAAACTCCCCAAAAATTGAGAGCTTCTTCGACAAACTCACATTTCCCTCTATCCCTCCGGAGCACAATTCACCACTTGGGGGAGAGATCTCAAACACAGAAATCTTAGAAGCTATTAAATCTTTAAAATGCAATAAAACACCTGGGCCAGATGGCTTTACCTCAGACTTCTATAATTAGAGATATAGAGATATTTAGATATCTCCAAGTAAGACATTTTGTGCAGAAAAACATTGCTTCATTTCCAAATTTACCATCAGATAACACAACTGACAATCTTCTCACTTTATCTCCGCACCGTAAAGGCTTAATCTCAGTCCTTTACAAGCAAATCTGCAACATCTCCCCCCAGTCACTGCAAGAAACTAGAACACTTTGGGAAGAAGACCTAGGGGAAGTAATGAGAGAAGATCAGTGGGAGGCTGCACTAAACTTAATTCAACTTAAAATCCTCCTGAGTGTTCACTGGACCAGGGCTAAACTTGCCAAGATTTTCCCTGATGTTGACCCCTCTTGTCCCCGCTGTAAAAGTCAACCAGCTGATCACATACATATGTTCTGGTCCTGCCCTTTTCTCAGAACATTTTGGGCAGACATCTTTCATGCTTACTCTAAAATGTTTGGTGTGGTCATCCCTCCAAACCCATTATGTGCCATTTTTGGCTTTACTGATGAAGCTCATCCTCTTAAGGGCAGGGCCCATGTTGTCATAGCTTTCACCTCTCTGCTTGCCAGACGTCCGATATTACTCTTATGGAAGGAACAAACACCACCAACATTCAGCAGATGGATTAGAGACACCATGTCTTTCTTGAAACTGGAGAAAATCATTTTCTGGTTTCTTTGTTTTATTTTGTTCTTTGTTCTATGGGTAATGTGCAATATGGTTGACGGGTACTGTGAAATCCTGGTTTAATGGCTTGAATATTGGTGAGTTATTGGCTCCGTAAACTAGAGGCCCTCTTCTGTCATTTCATTGTATAATATCGCTTGCAGTGATAATCCACTGGTGCAATCACACCAGTGTTGGGATTCTTAAAGTGTGCTGTGCTTGTTTTATGCATGATAATTTAGCTTTGTTAAATTGGGTCTGGAGCCTTTAATTTCTCTCTTTTTAATCAGTTATTTATATCAAGTACAGGCCAGTACTCCATACTTTGCACATGATCCTGTGCTGTTTGATCAGTCTTTTTAAATCATTTGTACAAATTGAATAAATTGTCTATTTCTGGAATCATCAGCCTCCCGTCCCGTTTATTCTGGATATATGTGGTGAACCAGATTGGCTGTCACCCTAAACTTTTGACCACTACACATACATGTAGAAGGGACAGTGAATCCTCAAGCCATCTGTGGATGGCACACATACTCCCACATTAGTGAGATAATTGATGAGTAACAACTTATCTAACCTTGGACGGATGGAGCTCGTCAGGCAGAGGGTCATATCAGCCTCAGGCTGCAGTCTTGACCTGTATTTGTTTTTCTGGTAGGTGAGTGAGGAAAATCCACTTTCGCAAAGATATGTTGTAGCAAAGGGCAAAAGGCTCATCATAGCTGTCAATTGTGGAAAGTCTTTCTGGCAAGAGATCCAGAACTGGGTGAGTGGTTTAGTTTCATATATGTTTCTGAACGTACTGTCAGTGTTCGATGAGCTGATCCTCCTCTTTCACTGTCAGGCGTGTGCCGTCTGCTGCGTTGTCTCTGAATGGAAACTATCCATGTCTTGTCCCTGCGTCAAGAGTCAGCCTCAGAAAAGTAGTTCCTAAATTGTCCCTCGAGCGCCTCCAAGTGCAAGAATTGCGCATGTTACGGGCGGCGAGAGCACAGCAGAATCTCCCAGCTCATCCACTGATGGAAACATGGAACATAATCCCGCTCCCTCCATCTTCTCCATCATTTTTTTGAGAAAGCCTTCCATTCTGTCATACAGCTGAATGGCATGTGTATTGCGACCTTGCATAGAACTGTTAAGTTTGTTCAGCTCAGCGAAAATGTCAGCAAGATATGCAAGTTTGGTGACCCAGACATTGTCACTGAAAAGTGCAGCCAGCTCTGTGCGCTTTTGGAGAAGTAAAAACTCCCGAATAGACGTGCGTAATTCCAACACACGTAACAACACTGTTCCATGTGAAAGCCATCAAACCTCAGAATGGTACATAGCGCAGTGTGTTCCTCTCCCTCAGCAGCACAGAGATTAGAGAAGAGAGGCATTTGCAAAGCACTCTTCTTGACTATATTGACAACTTTCACGACAGAGTCCATGACATCTGACAATTCAGCGCTCATGTCTTTGGCAACAAGTGACTCCCTGTGTAGCATGCAGTGCGTCCAAAACACTTGCAGAGCCACATCCCTTACAAGCGCGATTAGTCAACTTTTAAACCAGTCACGGCTCTTACACTGTCGGTGCACAGCACAATACATTTTGCCCATGGACTGCAATTTTCTCAAACATCAATCACTTTGAAGATTTCAGAACTAGTTGTGTGTTCAGGAAGCCGCTTACAAAACAAAAAATCCTCCTGCATTTCCTTTTGATCGACAAAGCGCACAAACGCCAGAAGCTGGGTGTCTTTTGACACATCTGTTGATACATCCAATTTTAATGCAAATGCATCTTCCAACCTCAGCTTCTCTATCAGGTGCACCCTCACATCAGATGCCATCTCGTCAATACGGCGAGCAATGGTTGTGTCCGACACTGGAATAGTTTTCAGTTTATTAATGTCAATATCATTCCCATACATTGTTTTACACGTCAGTTGCTGAAGGCAATATTAAATCCTCTCCAAGTGTGTATGGCTGTTTCTTCTGGGCAATCCGAGGAGCAACTTGTCAAAAGCTAGCTCACCAACTTTGGCAGATTTTCTCATCAATGTATGTTGACCTTGGAGGGATTTGAGACTAGTTTGGAAGTATTCAACAGGTTTGTCTTTTAAGTGGCTGTGGGTTGTCTCCAAGTGACGCTGCAGCTTTGATGGCTTCATAGATTTGTTTGACAGCACAGTAGAGCAAATGACACACATTGGTAATTCAATGCCATCTGTCTCCTTGAAGGTAAATCCAAACTTCAGATAATTATCTGTATGTTTTCGGGTCTTCTCTCGTTTGTGCTTACCCTTATCAGCTGCTACATCAGCAGCAGGTGCCGCCTCGCCACTTGCATTTTCCCCGGTGGTTTCTGTGCATGTGGAGTTTTTTGGTCGGGTTACAAAACTATCCATTTTCACTCATAACAATGTCCATACACTTGGCATAATATACTGGCCTCAGTACTGTTTTAGACCAGGAATATCTTGCAAAAATGATTGCAAAAGGATTTGTGAACTAAATGTCGTCATTTTTTAATTTGTTATTTGTTCTTTTCAATAATATTGATGTGTCGCTGAATGTGTGCATTGCTGACTGAAAGATAACGTCTTCTGCCTCCATTTATCCGTTTGCTACAATATGTTGGATTCATGTTAATGTCTATTTAAAGACATTTAAATTTGTGGGAAAACAAATAAAAAATTAAAACAATAGTCGAATCAACCCAAAATTTCACGACCCCCCTGCAGTACCTCCGCGGACCCCCTAGTGGATGGGCAGAGGGGGAAATTGAATCATGTGATGGGGAAAATCTGGGAAATTGAAACTCCAGGACAACAGCAGGGATAGTTTTCATCTATTGCTGTTGTCACACATCTGGGACTCAAGTACAATTACAACTAGAATGGTACTCTGAGAACATACTTCTGTCAAGGCCCACCAGCCCCCTTAAATTCAATCAATGTTGCAAACTCGCAGATATCAGTCCCCTAAGTAGGCCTGATTTTTTACAAAAAGATCTCTGCATTACTTGTTTAGAAAGTCATTAAAATGTTAAGCAACCATCCTATATTGCAATGTTAAAGAAAGCAGAAAAAATGTATTCCTGGATCTAACACTTAATCAAATCCACTACAAAAGTTACTGGGTTCTTCCTTGGTCCGTCAAGTTTCAAGTTGGAGACATACAACTGCAAGTACATAAAACCAAGACCCAACAATAAGATTAGAAAACTTAGAATTTAATCTGTTGACAGACAGAATTTACACTGATGTAATGAAATCATTCAGACAGAAGCAGGACGGTCCAGGACATTTAATATCAAATCAAAAGTTCTTCATCAATATCTACATCTTCAAAGGTTTGGAACTTTTTGATATAGATTTTCATTATGATCAAATGACAAAAATCATCATAAAAGAGACTTTGCTTCATTTACACCATATAAGAAATTAAATAAAAACAGTAGTAAAGTTGAGAGGGCAAGTGCAATAAAGCTGAAATCTTTTGTAATCTTCATTGCCACTGTGTTCCTTCCGGTAAATGTTCCACTTAGACCTGACAGACAAGTCTTGAAGCTTTCATTCTTAAACATCACACATTTTACATTCAGGCATCAACTAATTAGGCTCATTCACCCCCATTCAATTACAAATGGTATATAAAACAACAATGATCCCCCTTTGATCCTGTTGTTTACAGGCGTTCGCATGTTTTGCAAGTTCCAATCACAGTTTCTTATTATACAACCCAATAAAAGTCAGCAGATATGAGCCCAAAAGTATCAGCGTTAATGTTTGCCGATACATGTCGATATGAAAATTTATTTAACAAAATAAACAACGCAGAAAATGTTTATTTTCCTTATATTTGATTGTGTTTGTGATTTATTTTTATTTATAGTTATCTATAATAAGGTTTATGGGTAAACTGTAAAAATAACAATTATATTTCTTCACAAAGTTCTTAAGTATTTAATTTTAGGAATTATATGTACTATTTTCCAATATGTCTGTATAGGACATTTTGACTCCATAATATGGTATTGCATCAGCCAAAAATGCATATAATTTGGGCTCTATTTGTTATCACATATGTGTGTGTGTGTATTCATGACACTTCTCACCACTTTGTTACACTGTGTGAGGTGGTCAACTACAATCTTGGACAAGTCAGACTGTTCAGTATGATATCAGTCTTGAGAGCATGTCTACAGGAAGTTTAAATTATTATAGTTTTGCATGACTTCATACTATATTCTGAATGGCTGCTTTGTAGATGTGCTCATTACATTGTCTTTGGTTTCCAAACTCAAAACAGGGTTTAGTGGACGACCATTTGAATTCACAACCACCATGTTTCACTTATGACTGACTGACTTTCATTTGGGACAGGCCAAAACCACACAGTGTACAGCAGGCTTCAGGATCTCACCTGAAAAATGTTTGTGATCTTATCCTGGTGTGAAAGACACATGAAAAGGTTATCAAGAGTCATGTTGAACAGAATCTATTTTAAAAAACATTAATAAAGTGCACATAGCATGCTCACAATCGGCCTGTGCTGCCCATGATTTTTTATATTATACAAACAAGAGCTAAAGATGGGCCATCAGTGTCGGACGGGAGAAATTCAAAGACAAACATAATCAACTGAGTTGTTCCAAAAATGTGAGAAAAAGAGAAAACTGGTTAGGCCCTCTAATGTGGCACTTAAAAACATCCTAACAGGAAGTGGTTTGACCCATGTCTGTCAGGATGTTTTTGGCAAAAAAGAAAACTTCCACATACAGTAAATACATGCCAAGCAATGCTCCTCTGTGGCACAAGGCCACATTGGACTCAGGTAGCATTACTGGCAAAAACAACAAAACATTCACATCCAAATGAAAATCTGGGTGTGTAATCTGATTCTGATTTACAAAGATGTTCTGACTTCTCATAGAATTTGGACTGAATTTGGACATTTCTTCTCTCTCAAGCAGTGCCTCTGATAGTCCATCGTCGTGTTGTGGGGCAGTGCACACATGAGGGGAGGAGTTTGGAAGCAGCTGACGGCTGTTAGTAGTCATTTAGATTAAATAGATGATGTTTTCTTCCTCATATACAGATTGATTTGATCAGAACTTATTTTATTGTAGATGAGTAACTAGGTATGTTAGATATATATATATATCTATATATATATATATAGATATATATATATATATATCTATATATATTATTTACAGTGAGGACTCTAAACATTGTAATTGCAGTGACACTCATTGCTTTTGAGCTGCTTTAATTCCAGATTAGTGCTCAAGTGAATTCAATATTAAGTTTTCATTTCTCTTAAAATCAAAACAAAAATTTAAATAAAATCTGTGTGTGCAATATGACTAATTTCTCTGCTCGACAATCCAACGTCACCCAATGTCATCAAGTAACAGAGTGATCACTGTAAAGAGCAACACAACACCAAGCTGAACGTCCCTCTACTCCATCCACCCTGAAACATGTACACTTCCCTATGTTTACATGGATTCCTGAATACAAAGGGAATCAGAGAAGACACGAGTCGTGTCATGACACATCGAAAATATTTTTAGTGCAGCTACAAAGGACAACAGAACATTTTCCATCAACCTAAAACATGAATGTAAAGGCAACTATCACACATGGGGAAAAGTGACCACCCAGGAGGCAGGTGCAGTAAAGCTCAACAGACTACGCCATGGACCCATAACTGCAAACAGCAAAACCACACGGCCATGTCCCTTTTTAGGAGTGATTAAAAGGAATTCAATAAAATGTGGGAGAACACACTAAGCCACCGGCAGAAGAAGAATATCATATTAAAACACTATCCCTACATAAGTAGAATGCACTGGATACAATGTCAGTATATCCATGGGGTATTTATCCATTAACTCTGACATCCTCTAGGACCTGAAACATACAACTGAGACAAGCAGCCCAATCTAGTTCATCTTAATCTAGTTTTTTTTCTTCGAAACAGGAAGAGTTAGATTCACAAAGTAATAAAGCTTTTTTTATTAAACATCTCTTAGGCTGGTACCATTTAGAGGAAGACTGGAAAACACCTGCATTGAGGGTCATTCTATCTCCTGCTCTGCTCCTCTTGGCCGTCGGGCTGCCTCTCCTCTGAGGCCTCCCCAGGCTCCACATGTGTGTTGTGCATGTGCTCACATGACTCCAGGACTTTCTCTGTTGATGCATCACTTGCAGTGTGCAGTGAGTCCTCCTCTGGTTCAGGTGCAGAGAGGGTAGGGTGGATGCTACTGCTCACAGTGGTACTCTCCTCCTGGGCCTTTTCATCAGATGGTCCAATGGAGCTGGTCTCACTTAAGGAGTCGGAGCTCGCCCCTGAGCGCTGGAATAACCTCTGACCTGTGAGGAAATGTAAGAGTCAGGAAGAGAATGAGCTGAGTGTGATGTTGCTTCTCCATATTCACCTTCAATTTCATGTGTGTCAGCTGCAACTTGCAGCTCCAACTCTACTGTGTGTTACTCATTGAATTATAAACGAGTAATACAGGCAGACATGTTTAGAACAAAGATGAAGAGGAAGAAGAATGAAATGAACAAGGCCACCAACAAGTCAGAGTTTTAGCATTGGACAGTAATTAGGGTGTAAATGTTACAGTAAGTGTCAACAGCACTTTGCATACACATAAGAACCAGGTAGCGAAGCTAGGTGTCTGCATCTGCTTGTAAATATATATAAAGCAACTCTGGAGTTTTCAAACAAGTTCAGGGTCGTGTTGCTAAAAATCTCCGTGTTAGGGGCTAAAGAACTCCAAAGTAGTATGGACGCCAACAATGCTAAAAATAGAACAGGGAATTAGAGAAATAAAGAGAGAGCATTAAGAGTAAGCATTACATGAATGTTGCTCTATTTACAGAATTAGTGATATAGAAATGGAAAGTATGCCGAATTTACTTATTTATTTGATATTTGGCTATTTGAGAAAATCATCAGCGACAAACATGGACAAACCCACCTGGCATTCTCTTTGATGAGGAGGTGGGAGTGTCCTGCTGGGACGGCCTGTCTCCCTGGGCCATAGTGGAGTAAGTCATCTCTGTGGAGTCCAGGGAACCTATTGACATACACCATTACAATCATATGTACTGACAAACATTAACATACTTTCATTTATATTTTTATAAGAGCTAACTAATATAATGGACATAATGGTTACACATCTCTATTTAAAACAAGATCACACATTTAAAGTACAATCTGTACATTTAAAAATATCTGACTTTAGGCTCGTCCCACAAACTGACCTTTGAAGCATCTAAGCAAATTATTGAAGAAATAACCAGTGACATGGAATCTGCTACAATGTAGTTCACAGCGTGTGCAAACTCAAACAAATTGACCACAACGTTTTTCATCACTTACTTTTGTTTTCAATAGGTGTTTTCAGGAGTGTTTTTGTTTTCACCCCTGCGTGTGTTTAAGTGTGGGTGTGCACTTGTGCACAAAACTATTCAAGTAGTTGTTTTTACTAAATTTGGTGAGAATATTTCTTAGGTATCTACACATGATTAACTTTTGAAGCTGATCGGTAATAGGTCATGGTCAACAACAATAAGATAACCCCAGAATAGATAATAATAGAGAAACAATCAGCTTATATTAATACAATAATTAGTGATATAATTGCACTGTACCACTGTCTGGCACAAATCAAACATGGTGAACGTTGTCTGATTGGGGTATATACAGGATATACGTCACCTAACCGGTGTGCTTCACATTTGTCAGAAGGTTTAAAAGTTACACCTGATATAACAATTGAGTGACTTCAGAGAGTTATTGGTCTTATTGGTCATTGTCCCAATGTATGCACACAGTACCTGCAGCCAGGTTAAAGGTCCTTCCCTGTATGGAGCTTCCAACAGGAGAGAACCAGTTTAAAACAGAGCCAACCAGAGGAAGCTGTCTCAGCATCCCCTGAAATACACAGAAGAAGACACACAGATCAGTGGAATGGATTTGTATAGTCTCTCTCACTCACTCACTCACTCACTCACACACTCACTCACTCACTCACTCACTCACTCACTCACACACTCACACACTCACACACTCACACACACACACACACACACACACACACACACACACACACACACACACACCTCTTCCATGAGTTTCTCCTCGTTGGCCTTTTGCAGCTGCAGCTCTGCCTCCAGGATGCCTTTCCTCACCACCTCTGTCATGTTCTCTAACAGCTGCACAGGAAGAGTCACAATGATTTAGAAATGTAATATGTAAGTTATGCAAAGTACATTTTTCTGGTCCAAGAATGATTGTTTATCAACCAAAGCTGTGTGGTTATGCCACTTAATTACCCTATTTGGATACACTGATATACTCTCAATCTATGATCAATAATTCAGTGTAGATCCCTTCTGCTGTGTTGTGTTTCATCATCATTTACATCTGACAGAGTTTAACTAAATCTGAGAATTTTCTACAATAAAACTCCCATTTACCTCAGCAGACCTTAACCTGAGCTGTTTATAGTTTGGCCAAAGCTGGAGGATGACTACCAGCAGGAACCACTGCTATCACTATCAGCCTCTGAAAATGTGACATCACTTCACGTCGATAAAACTGTCAGCAGCAAAGAGAAAAACTAATGCCCAACATGTTTAAAATGAGAAAGATAGGAAAGTCAAAATCTTTCCAGTGGAAGCAGTGCCTCTGCTGGTGTTTTCCCTGAGGTACAGGAAAGCTCTGGTTACTTTGCTTCACCAGTTAAATCCTCACTCAAATCTTTGAACTGTCACTTTTGAGCATGCACTGACTCAGGACTGGCAAGTTAAGTAGGTACAATTGTGTATTTAATATATATTTGCCTAGAAGTTGATTAGTGTATCTGACACACTAAACAAACAGCTTGACACAAATGCTGAAGGTCCTGTTTCAAAAATCTTTTTCCACATTTCACACTCACTGAGCAATACTGTAGAGCCTGGTTTTAGTGAACAGTGCTGCAACACTCGCAGGCTGAGGCAGACAGAGCACCGCATAAATCTGCCTGCAACTCCAGTCAGGATATCTCTAACCTTAAATTTTTTAGGCACTACTGTTTTTGAGAAATGTTCTGGTCTTCAGCCCTATAAGGGTAGACATTAGAGATCTGCCTCACATCACCTGCAGGTCCTGAGGTCTTCATATCAGGGTGTGTTGGCTGTTCCTTGCTTCAGATTCAAAAATAGAGAAGGCATTCTAAATTGGCAAGATTATTATTTATTGTTTACTTGTGATTTACTCTGTTGTTTCTATTTTGAGTCACTTTTTTTTTGTCATTTGTTTGTTCTTTATTGTGAAACACTATGATGTCTGATCTACAGCTACTCTCATCAATAAATAAACATTTCTTACACAGGGTACATTTGCTTACTTAAAATTATTGGACGCCCTCATTAAGTCTGGTTCTTCTAAAGGTTTCAGTTAAAAGGCTTCTTTTTCTTTCTCCACAGTCGCCAAATTATTTGCTCGTTGTGGGAAGTGGTGGGTTTCAAAATCCTTTTTAAGGTCCCAACCTTACCATGAAAAGTTCCTTGAGATAATGTATGTTATGATTTAGGGCTATACAAATAAAACTGAATTTACTTGTGTTATCCAAATATTGTAGCTGATATTTAATTACACAGGTGGAATTTGTGTCAAACTAATAACTAATCAAATAAATAATCTCAACTTTGTCAGACTGAGACACTAATGACTGACTTGAACTATTGATTTAATATCTGAGAACAGTTTTTGCATTTTTCTAATGACCTTCGGGTACCACATAAATTCATTTAGCAGTTACCCTTCCACTCTCCTCTATGTCCCTCCCGAGGGCAGCTATGGTATCCACTAGCTCTGAAACATCGACATCCTCAGTCACCATGCCCACAAAGATACAGTCCTCTTCCGCCCCAAACTCAGGACCTGGGGACAGAGGATGACACAGAAAAGGCACAGGTGTTTAATGAGACACTTACTGTTTGTCTCATTGTTCAAAGGCCAGTCAGATGTGAGACAGTACTAACCAGTGGAGAAGATTATGTCTGTGTCAAGGTCTTGTAGCTTCCTCAGCAGCTCAGAGTTTATCTTTTCCAGCTCCTGCTTCCTCCTGCTCTCATCCATTCTTTCAGCCTGTGGTTCGTACCTGCGCATTAACACATCTGTTTGAATCCCACGAGCCACATTCATAATGGATTTACTAATGGCTCATAGCATTCTGCTATCAAAGTCATAACTAATGACTATTTTGTGAGGGAGGCTTGACTCCTGTTCTCAATCAACAAATACATTTCTCAACTTATCATAATTACATAATTCACCACCAATAATCCCACCTATTCATCAGCATTGATTCTTACCTTACTCTACCCACACTCCAACCTCTGCAGTTCACTGATGTACCACCTTACCTGAGGAAGTGCTCTGAATCTGTCCAGCTGCTGTGCCCACCAAATCCACTACTCAGCCATGTTATGCAACCATTAGCTAAACCTAACATTGCCATCTTTCCCAACATCCTGCAACTGCACTTGACTTGAATTGATCCCTCTAACACCATACAGCCCATTACCCAGCTTCACTTCCACTGAACCTCTCCCACTTCAGATGCAGAGTGTTCACACTAACATCAAAACACCATCTGTCAGTTTCCATATTGTGTTTTTAATCCTTCATTACCATGAATGACAAGTATAAATGTAAGAAGAGTTTCTACTGACTGAAGATTGGGCCTCATTCATCAATGTTGTCTTATCTGGGATAAGAACTGAATCTATGCACACTCCAGAGCACTCTTACACGCACTTGACTACTGACATGCAAAATAATCAGGTATTTTCTTCAATGATAGTAATGATATATTATTTTGCTGATATGTGATTATTTAAAGTTTAGAATTAATCTCAAGACTGAAACACATCACAAAAATAGTCACTCTTGTTTAGGTTTTACACACTGGTGTTTACATATTCAATGTATCACATATTCCATGGTTTTACAGCTACAGACTTTACTTAAAATGTTCTGTCCTTTTATAGCCTGTTAACTATAAAAAACAAGCTTGATTTTCAGACAGGAGAGGACCCAGGAGATGCAACCAGCAGTGTGCACAGCAGCCAGGTCTCTTTCCAGATTGGAGCACAGCTCAGGTCCCATTTTTTCTGTCTGAACCCGTCTGAGCCAGAGAGAAAACTAGCCGAGCCCGTCCCACACCTCGTTTAAAAATACTTGTCTGAGCCCTGCCTGTCCGGCCGGCAGTGCTGTGTTTCTAATGCTGGCTGATCCAGCTCAAATAACTCTGTCAAGTCTGTCCCCCTTCCTCTCCCTTCCCTCCCCTCTCTTTTCAGTAACTGACAACTGACTTTAGATTTGAGAACTGCACCCCAATGTTTTTTTGGTTTTATTTTATATCCACTGCTTAGATTTTCATAAAGGCATTCTTGACTTCTTCAATTTCATTTTTTGTGATTTCTGTGTGTGCACATGGCTCTGCACTCTCATGCCCCTTAATGGCCATTGGGGGGGTATTGACATATGCTAATTAGGAATATATGGCATGCACTTTCTTCTGAAGACAATAGCATTTATCAATATAAGAACACAGGTGTGAAAATTCTGCAGTTTAAGAACACATCATGAATCTGACTTAGAAGTTTCTTAAGAACAAATTTAAGATAAAACTTAAGAACCTATTGGTAAATGAGACCCAATGTTCTTGACAACTTAGTTTAAGGTTCATTAAACTGATTGTATTTTCTTTATGCGTAGATGATGATTTACTGCAGTTCTTTATAGCCTCAAACCTATTCCACCTTACCTCACAGCTCCCAGGCCAGGCCAGCTGATCTCCTCTACGTATGTGAGCGAGGCTGAGTGTCGGTGGCTCTCCTCTCTGAAGTCCTGTCTGAGGCTCATAGTGGAGCTCATCACAGGCACAAGCTCAGTCAGCTTCTCCACCAGCTCCTCAACATCCTCCTGCTGGGTCCCCAAGACTGGGTGGGAACAGGAAGTCACAGTCACCACTGATTCCTGGTGACTTTGTTGCTCTTGCTGGCAACATTGAGCAATAGTGCAATATATATAATATATTGTACAATATGTACAAGCCAGAGTGTTTGTGTGTCTGTGAGTTCATGCTACCTGCAGCCGTCAGGAGGGGACTGAAGCGAATACAGAAACCCTCGTCGTCGAGCTCCACCACATCTACTCCACTGGTGGGAACCAACTGTGCTAACTGTTCACCCAGCTACATCAAAAAGGAGTACACATGTCATGTTGTTTGTCAATTTGGGACTTAAGTGCTGAAACCACTGACAAAAGTATTAATGCCTGTTTCATTTTTATCTAAAAGAGCTCATTTCTGTATGTGTATGTGTATATATATATATATATATTCATATACACACACACACACACACACACACATATATATATATATATAAAACATATAACATTTACATGTACAGAGTTCAGTTGTAAATGACTATAACATAATATATGGTAACCAAGTAAAATATACAGTATAACAATGTAATATAGTGACAAAGATTGTCCCTGTGTATGTGTTAAATTCAGCACTAGTTGAGCCATAAATCAATGATATCATTATTGTCAGCGTCTCTTTAAACGAGCTGGCCTGAATGCCACCATTCTCTTCTCCAACACAGTGGAAGGGAGGGGTATTGAGTTAGTTGCAATATGCACCTTCAACACTAGATGGCACTAAATCCTACACATTGGCACCCATGTAAATGGTAAATGGTCTATATTTATATAACGTTTTTCCAGTCTTGATGACGACTCAAAGCTTTTTACAGTACAGTCTATTGCCGTTCACCCATTCATACAGTGTATCTATGGGCTTTTTCAATGAGGGGAAATTCTTGGTTGAAATACTTGCCCAAGGACACTTATACAATTTGGAAGACTGGGATCGAACCGCCGACCTTCTGGTTAGGGATGTCTACCTGGCACTTCAATGTTCTCTAGTGTACATTGGGTTTATCAGAATCTGGATATGAGGTTGATGAGATTAGATTTGCAGGTTGTGAAGTCATAATTAACTTGCTGGAGCTGATAAGAACTGTATAGTTGGTAGTAATTCTCAGGATTTTTCATATTAGTTTTCAATACTAATAATAATTTGATCCTTTTTTAATGTATAAAATATTGATTAATGCAGCACTAACAAGCATACACACAAAAGTACAAGTTACAATACGCGTTTACACTCACCCATCTGTTGAACGTATCAAGGACATCTTTCTCTCCGACACAGTAACCCTCCACTGAGCCTCCACTAGATGCTATAAGAATGTGAACAAAGGAAAAAATTTGAGCCCAAACGCTTTATGTATTGGCTGATAATATTGGCCCATATGAACCTTTCACAGACATATCAGTAACTGCGAATATGCCTCCCAATATGCTATGAAAATGTATATTTTACAGAATTAACAATGCAGGAAAGATGTGTGTTTACATTTAAGTTATATATTTGGTTGTATTTATATTATATATTTACTGATAATTAAGTTTATGGTTAAACGATAAAATATCAATCAAACTTCTTTGTATAGCCAATATTTACAAATCAAAATTTGACTGATGAGGCTTAACAAGGTGCGACACCCTCTGCCTCAAACCTCTACTGGTGTGAGGTAAGACTGACAAAAAACAGTTTAGCAGGGGAAAAAAAAAAACATACAGCCTCATTAACTAATATTTTCTTATGAATGTTCCTTAAATTTTCTAAGAAAACTCTTCGTCAATTTTATGACGCGTTCTTAAACTGCAGAATTGTTCACATCTGTGTTCTTATTTTGATGAATACCATGTGTTCATAAGTGGAAATCACATGTCAGTTTTTCCTAATTAGTATAGGTAAACGCCCTATGTGCGCACACACAGAAACTGAAAAGAACATTAAAGAAGCCAGGAATGCTTGAACAAGAGTGAGACCCTTACCAGCACTCATTTCCTGGGAAAACTTGAACAACACCACAGGAGAGTTGTTTTCATCCTCCACCTGTTGGACACACGACGACACTAATCAGGTACCCAAGAGTTTGCTCTGTGTCCATGCCTACTGAAGCGACTATATGTTTGACCCATGCTAACTGTAACTGAACAGTAAGTCACATACAGGTTTTGTTTAAGTTGTCAGACTGCTGTGTATGCAGGTGGTGGTGCCCACACTCTCAGACCTCGTTCAGACCTGGTTTTAACATCAGGCTCAGGTGATCTGATCACAAGTGGTCAGCTCTATAAGTTCAGGTGTAAACACACCTGAGACACATTGAGGTCTTTGAAATTTGATCACTCAGACCACATTGTGAGGTGGTCTGTGACGCATATGGCCACATTCTTTTATCTGTATGAATTGAAATGTGTCCTGGGCCACATATGAATGTTTCAGCTAACATCCTCTGACCTGTTAGAGTTTCATAATGAACCCAAAGTATTTTTACACTTGTCAGTGCCCATACATTGAATTAGTTGTGGTCAGCACCACAATGTGAAGATTAAAAGTGACCCAAACAGCTCCAGTTTAAAGGATTTAGCTGTAGAGAGGAATTGGCTGCCACATACTTGAGTTAAGTCAAAATGAAACTGAGCAAACAATCAAAATATGACAATGGACACTTAATTTACTCGTTACTCTATCACTTCATAATATTCCAAAACATGCAACCAGGTTTATGATGCAGGCAGTACCAGGACATTCAGTACCTGTGTTTTTAAAATTCATCCGTCTCCTCTTAGCACCATCTTAATATTTGTGTCAAATTGAGCAATGTGATTTAACCAGAATCATATTCAGCAAACAACCAATCTCAATGAAGTCACATGTAAAACAGTAAGACAGAAAATAAAACCTATAGTGAGGACTATCATTGATGACATTCAGGTGAAAGAAAAAGGCAAGCATCATGTCTGGTTGGAACTGAAATGAACGTTAGTGTTTCTGTGGTGTTGATCTGAGGGTCATGAATAATTCATGTGCATGTGAGGTATTGTCAAGTTTTAAACCCTGATGTGATATGTTTCAAATATCGTAAGAGACAAATGGTTATTTGATCCAAGCCGGGGGCCTGTACAATGAAGCCAGTTAAACATACCCAGGATATATTTTCTGTATCCGGTTGAAATTAACCCAACATCAGCCCTGCTGATAACCTGTACTACGAAGCTGGTTATCAACTTTGGGTTTTTATTCAGTTACGATGGCTTTAATTATGAGCAACATTGTCAAAACCATGAAAAAAGTTCTTAATATGATATGAAAAAAATATCCAAAAGTGACATTCAACAAAGTGAAACTTAATTGATGATCACATGACTAGAAAAGAAACTAAACAGTTTGTGAATATCCATCATCTTAGTATATGGCTAAAAATAAACTGTAAATCAACAGAGGACATTTATTAAGGTTATTACTGAGTATTATTTATGTATTTTTATTTTTTGTCTGATGATGAAGTAACTACTATGAACATGTGATCCAGATTTTTTTTAAAGTTAAAGAGATGTCAGACTGTGATGTACTTTTGTGGGAGAAGAGAAGTACAAATGTGTGATGAGCTCAGTCTGACTGAAATGTTCATTTATATCATGACAAATATTGAAGTGTGTGAATATTTTTTTTTATAAAAGTCATTCAAAGCGTGGTGGATCTGGAAACTCGATAACCACACATCTTGCTTCATAGTACTGTACATGCCCCAGGTTTTAGCCTCAGAATGCAACAGTGTTTTAAGGCCACTTAACCCTTCTCAACAATCTTTGTAACTTTCCAAACCAAATATCTGTCATTCAATCCCACTTTAGAAGGTGAATCGTCAGGTGTGAAGTGGTGTGAAAGTAGCCAGTGTTTGAACACAGATTTGGTGTATCTAATGTAGATAGACGGTTGGTGGGATGAGGCAGCTTAGACTCTCCAGGGTTTTCTCCTTTTTGACCCCACAGACCAGAGGGCACAGGCTAATGAGGAGTGGCAAAACTAATCTTTAAGTATATAACCACAGGATGAACCCAGCACTAGATGAAGCAACAGACTCAGACAGGAGTTAACGATAGATAAATGAAGGCTCAAGAAGTCCACATCAGAATCCTATATATACAGTTATTAAGATATTTTTAGACCAAGCAAGAAAGAGAAATAACAATGTAGACAAAGAAGAGTCAAGTAAAAAGGAAAACTAAATATTGCTAGATCTGATGCCCCTGCTGATTACATGAGAATCAGGATAACACTATGACAACAAACATTTTTCGATAAACAGAGGAGAAGTAGAGCTCATAGCAAACAAAAACGAGTGCCATCTTTTCTTTGACAAGATGTGGCAAAAAGTCTGAACACAACCAAGGCTTTTCTAAGCCTGGATTCTGGTTAACATTTGATAGTTATCCACCAGCATGTATATAGAAGATTGCCATGGATGCTATGGACCCAACATTCACTGCTAAAGTTTGTAACAGAAAAACAATTAAAACCATCCCTGGTACCGCAAAGACAACAAAGAATGAGTGGCAGTCATCATAGCTGCATTTAACTTCAGTAATGCTCATGAGGATTCCAGTATTTGTTGTTCTGGTCTAAAATAACATAAGGAGTCAGCTTTGGCTTCATGTTGAAAGGAGCCATGTTGACATCTTTGGGGCATCTGATTAGGACACTTTCTAGCCACCTCCCTGTGGAAGTATTTTAGCCACCTCCAAGTGGGAGGGAACCTTTGCATGTTACTCATGATCGTAGCAGCAGAATCAAGACAGACTTCTAAAGAAACATTTACTCTGAAAGTCAACAGACAGATGCATCCACAACAGGGTCACTGGACCTGAATCATTTCACACATCTAGACCCAATACCAGACAACATGTTCTCATCTCCTATTCATTGTTTGATCTAATGCGTTCGGTGTACAACAAGGAGAAAAGTGTTCGAATACATTTCAAGGTAACTGTATGTTCGTCAACAACCTTTTTTCAATGACTAAGACAAGATGGCATCAATGTCATAAAACAATAACTAAATATATCAACATGCACTATCCCACATGAAAAAAGAAAAGTTGATCATGTAGTTTAAAAAATGAAAAATCAATATATGTCTCAAAAATATATATTCATCGATGAAATAAGAGGAGACAAAATTGCACAGAGCTTTGCATATTTCTCTTCTTTGAATTCTAAACATCTTTTTGGTGATTGTACACAACAGCAGCACAACATGAACACAATTACAATGGTGGACTGGAGCGAGTAATGTACTTAAACTATTAATGTTTGAGATAGATAACACAGAAAAGGCAAAAGAACGTAAGAGCAATAAACTGGTTGGAATTTGGAACCAATTCAAATATAATGTGGCAGAGATCATAAGTGAGTGTGTTCTGTCAGGAGAGAAACAGCTACAAAATCCCTGCGAATACATCCACAAACCTGAGGAAACACCTTAAAAGGACCACAGAGAAACTAAGGTGACCTAATTTCAAGATGTTAAAGGTTCAGTGTGTAGAATTTAGTGACATCTAGTGGTGATGTTTCATGTAGCAGCTGAATACCCCTCACCTCACCCTCCTCTCAAACATGAAAGAGAACGTGTAGAAACCTTCAGTTGTTATAAAATCTCAAAAGGTGTTAGTTTGTCCAGTAAGGAATACTGCTGGACAAACCTGACATCATCATTGCCTTTAACCAACTCAAAGGGTTAAGTAGAGAGATTCAGCATCCCTCCGGGATTCCTAAAGACCTTCTGCTTTACTGCTGTGGAAAATATCCTATCAGGGGCATCACCACTTCTTGTGGGAACTGCTCTACTCAGGACCATAGAGCCTTACAGAAAGTGGTTTACCATCAAGGAGGAACCAAAAACAGGTGCTACATAGGCTGGGGTGTGTTGTTTAAGGTAACAGTAAAATAATAAAAGGCTATCCTGGAAGTCCAGATATAATATAAAAACACCAACAGACTGCACAATCGTTTACCATACTCACAGACCTCTCAGTGACACACAAACAGAAGACACCGACAAAGACGTCAAGAGAGTTTGTGGTGATAAGAGGTGTCAAGAAAATCACGTGATCTGCGCAGCTTCCTGCTTCTGTCTGCTGCACCTGGCTGCTTCACCTCTCACCTGAATAATGCAGAGGATTTGACGCATCTGTGCCGAGAACCTCCTGCTGTGTTGTCCATGTGTGAAAAGCAAACTGTGGGTAAAGTTCGTATCCGATTCTCCGGACTTAACCCGCAGGTCATGTCTGAAAACAACTTGTTTGTGCTTCTACAGCCACAAGACTAACATATAGATCTAAACCATCAGCATTTTGAACTGACTTCTGAATGTCCCTGAAATCCTCACACAATGTCCTCTAAGAATATTTCACACTGACCTTCATTTGCATAGTTAAGTTAACAATTGCATTGTATAGCATAACATCTGTGTGAAATTTTTACTCATAGCTACACAAACATAATTTTGTATTCTATATAATTTTTTGTTCTAATTCTCATTTCAAATTAGTGCTGGGATGCAACAGCGTGTGACACATTAATTAATTATTCATGACCCTTGTATTTTTTCCAAAGGCAACATGACATAATGAGTGTGGAGAGGCATTCCCTGAAGTACCTCAAAGAACATGCCTGAGAGGTCCACATCCTAAACAATTAGGAAGAAGTGAACAGTCCATCAGCCAATGGAGACCCAACACCGCTGAGCTGATGTGGGTGAAGGAAAATGGCCAGGAGTGACAGCAAGAAAGAAAAGGAAGACAAGGTAGGACAGAGGGGAAGGCGCAGGGAAAGGGGGAGTGAGGGAGCAGGCAGAGGCTTGGTCCCACCTACAATAGAGATCATGAGAGAGCCCAGAACGTCCCGCAGTGAAGCCCCGGAGATGGGCGGGATCTGCGACACCACGCCCTGGAACCAAGGTAACCCACACTGACTATAATTACAGCTATACACACACGTTCAAAAAGTACAGACACCTACACACTCATACATATCTTACTAACACAGTGGCACTAAAAACTCAATCTGCTGAATCTTCACAGTGAATGTCATCGACGAAACGGAAGTTCATCGTACTCTGCATCGGCCAATTGGCTTGTTGCTCCCTCACTGCGAGCCAACACTCTTATCAACATAACTCGGATATTACCATGGTCAAAGCCTCGACGAGAGAGATCTCCGTCTCAAGTACATCCTATAAACACAAATGGGTTTTGTCTTTGAACATCCAGAAGAAATTTGTTAGAAGTTCCACGTGTTATATATGAATACAGGAAGAGGGTCTGATCCCATTTGGTCCTATACATTCCTACCACACATAACATGACAACTGTACAGCTGTATATCATGCAAATAATCTAATTAACCAGTATCTATATATCAACACATAAGAGACACAAAAACACAATTAAATAAATGATTATTGATGAGCCAAACTGTACCACAATCTAATGAGTTCATCTTTATGAGGGTATACTTATTACATTTCCCCACATGCTGCTCTTGAGTTAAAATCTAAACAGACACAAAGGCCTCTTGTTTCATGGTGGTGGGATGACGCTAGCAAGGTAGGGCTACCTGAAGAGTAATGACCTGGCACTCTACCAGCCATTTCATCTACTGAAATCATGAACTGTATATATCACCGTTTAACAGAGGTTTATTTGTCCAATTCCATTTCACCACTGAGATCGACTAGAGTCCAATGTCACATTATCAGCATACAACTGAGCAGCATGTGTATTGATACGTTTTTTTTTTTTATATTTTGTTGTTTGTCTTCTTTGATCATTGCACCTACAATGTTCTTCTTTGTGATTAATAATTACATGAATTAATATAAATTATCTGTCAGAAGTATAGTTTGTCACTTGACCATTATTACCAGACAGTGCAGCATGTAATGGACAGTGTTGTGAACAGGTGACTGCAGCACTAAGACACACACAGTACAACATTTTAACTCAAGTGCAACGTATAGGCAAATGTGCATAGCATGAGTGCGCACAGCACACCGACATCTCTGAAACCAATCTGTGGGGACTCATAAAATACTCTTTCTCAATCTCTTCACCCACAGCACAGTATTCTTGACCTTTTTCTTATAAAATACCTGACACCTGACCAGACAGCCTGTTCACCTTCCATTTTTATGCAAACATTATCTTATTATTGGCAGAACATATCAAGAGATCACATACCGATGTTTTGATAGAAGACAGAGATTTAAGTTTCTGCAGGAGCTGCTGGCTCTGGAAGGAGAGAAATAAAGGTAAAATGTAAAGAATGTGCATGATGATGTACCTAACTTCATTTCAAGAAATAGTTTTTTATTTTATCTAGCAATAGCATAGATTGCCAAATACAGTGGGTTGGCACATGTTTTGATTTCTGCAAAGGTACATCAGGACCATATCATTGCCTGACTGTGCCTGTTTGTTATTCACTAACAGTTCCAGCACATAACTGCTCCCAACAGACCTGTTGTGTTTCATTTGTTTATTCTGTACACAAGCAGAAGTGTAAAAATGACCCTCTGATGTTCAGGGGAGGTTAAGTGATGCTCACCAGAGTGGTAGCGTGCTTGATCTTCTGGACAATTCCATTGTGACCGAGATATTGCAGGGAGAGCCAGAGAGGCAGCGCTCGCAGCTTCTCCACAGGTTGGCTGGAGGTCAAACCTGCTGCCAAAGACTGAGGGACAAAACACACAGCTGTCAGACATCAGAGAAAGACAAACACACTGAGTAAAAGTTGGACAAAAAATACACTTAAAAGAATGAATTAAGAAAAATCAGGTACAGGTAAACATTTATTCTTCCTCATACAGTGTATGGCAACAGAGTCAAACTGCAGGTCAAAAACAACACCAATTTGTTTTGATAATTAGATTTTGTAATTTCACCATATTGAACTGACACAGCACAAGTGGTGATCTCTGTCATGGCAACATTCATAGAATTCATAGCACAACGTTCATTTTGTTGCTGCAATGCTTTATACAGAGTGGAATGGCAGAGCTTTTATTTTGAAAAGTTGTGAATTTGGGTCTGAAGATTGTGTGTATTGCTTAACAGACCTGTGAAAAGCCTACATAAAATGTATGAAAAAATTACAGCATTTAAATAAATCATTCAAAGTTTTATATATATATATATATACACACACACACTCCACAATTAACCACACGTTAATAATAAAGCAAATTCTGTTTCATTTTATGAAAGAACACTGACTATTAAATCTTCACTGCAGATAAACCACTGTATTGGAAAAATGAACTAAGTAGGGTTGAAAAGTATTTTGTAGTTGGAAAGTAAGTTTTTGCAGACCTGTCTAAAGACTTTTATGACCTATATCGACATATATATACAAACTGTCCAAATAATTTATGACCTGAACTGTTTTATGGTCTGAACTGTTTATGACCTGAAAACTGTCAGACCCTTTTGCCACTTATTTACTCTCCAAAGAACTGAATGTATGTCTGCTTATCTCCAAAGAAAACATATGTAAATCAGTTGTCAGTGTTTAGATTCCCCTCTCTCTTCCAGTCTGAACTGGTTCTGAGAGACAGCCTTAGTCCTCCTATATAAGATCCTTGCATTTGACTGTTCTCCATCTTCACTCTGAGATCCCTGTGACTCTCTGTGTTGATCCTTTCTGCAGAAAGTCCCTATTAAAATACACGTAGATAACTTTGGTGTTTCCAGCCTCTTGTATTTCCAGATTTACATCACACCACGTAGGATGAAAATAAAGTTGCCAATCTCTGTTCACAGTGTCAAAAACTCCACAAAAAAAAGTGACAGAAAATTGTTGTCCTACCAGCGCTGGGTCCTCATGCCTGTAGAGGGTGATAGCAGATATAGCAGGCAGTCCCAGCCACTGACCTGGTGTCAGTGTCATACTGTCACTTCTGGTAGCTGCCTAGAGAGGGAACAACAATATGTTACCAAAAAAGTCAACATAAAATGGTATTTCCTGTCTGTTTCCCAAGGTGAGACAGTAGCATTTGATGGGATGGCAGGTGTGGAGAATGGAGACTAACATTGTTACTTTTTCTCCTCTGTCTTTCTCCTAGAGGTAATTCAATTGTGCACATGTGATCATAGGCATTTTTAAGCACAGAATATCCCTTTGGGGTTTTGATTCCGAACTACATAAATATTTTATTATTACACAACATTGTCGGATTTACACCAAACTTGGTAAGAGTATTACATTTAGAGCTGATCAGTCTTGAGGGGGCATTGGGGATGACCTATGCACACAACATGCACCTACAGAGCAGGGTCTATGTTAGGCTGAGGTTTGTCTGTCTGCTGAGCACAACAGGAATTTCACAGTGACAACTACAGCCATTGTTGCCTCTGCTCCTCTGTCACACTCTTTTAATTTCTCATCATGTCGGTGGCCTGTTAAAACATCTATAAAGTTTTTACTGTCCTGCCTCAGGCAGAATTCGGAATAAAATCGGTTCCCCTTTCACTGTGCACAATGCTATGATGAGCATAAAACCTTCAGTAGACAGACAGACGAAGGTAGTATTGCCTGCTTGGATTACAGTATATACATAATGTATGCAGGGTATGCACCAACCCTCAAATGCTTTTCGTTGCTTTATTCAGACATCAAAGAAATTGTTTAAATGCTTGTGTGATTTTTGGCATCTGATCCACAGAGGATTTTAACACTTATTTTGATGCAATCACATAGTTTGGTTTATCTATTCTGTTATAATCTATAGTTATTCACAGAAACATCAAGCGAGTCCTAACCATTCAATTCAGACAAAGTCATGTACATGTACAACTAATACCTTGGGTAATGTTGCATTACATTACATTTTGCTGACGCTTTTATCCAAAGCGACTTACAATAATGTAAATCCTTTCACCAAAAACATGGACGATGGCATTTAAACATGATTACCATCACAGTAGACGTGACCTGACCGAGTGCCAGGGTTGCCAGGTTGACCCTGAAAAAGAAGAAGAAAAAAACACTATAAACAACGTCACCAGTGACTCATGCCTAAAAATATCAAAGTGCTCATTTGCATAAAACCAAACTACTTTCATCATCAATATTTCCTCAAATCCTGTTGAATGTCTCTCATTACATATATGTTTATTCATTTGTATTCAAATTACAACTTTAATTTAGATGCTAATTTGCATATGCAATGTGGGACAAAATATCAATTTGATGCAGGCCCCAAATATTTAGTTATTTATAGTTTTATATGTGTGCATATATATATATATATATATATGGTTATTATATATATATTTATATATATATATATATAGCTAAAAGGAAGCAATAGTATATCCGCCAACTGGCTCCTTTTCGACTTGAAGAAGCAGCAGCTTTACTCTGAGCTCCCTGTGGATGTCTGAAATCTGCACCACCTAAGACTGAGCCCCATCTCAGTTGTTGTATCCACAATCACATTCTTCACTACCCAGACAATCCTTTTCCTTACAATGTATTTCACAACCTCTTCTCTAGTACATTCTTTTTTTATTTTGTTTCCTATTTTTATATTTATGCTTGCACAAAACATATCACAGCAAATTCCTTATATGTGTGTATTGAAAAAAACTAAGTGTGGTTGAAACCTATTTTATAGTTGAAGAGTAACTTTTTGCATACCTGTCTAAGACTCCATGACCTGAAATGTTTATGACCTGGAACCTGTATGACCTTTCTATATACCTGTTTGACCTTTCCATTACTTATTGACTGTCCAAAGAACCCAATGGAAATGTATGCAAATCAGTATTATGTGCATTAATTCCTGTCTCAAACTGCGCCTACAGAACCAGTCTGAACTGGCTCAGGTAAACAGCTTTAGTTCTCCTATATAAGATCCTTGCATTTGACTGTTCTCCATCTTAACTCTGAGATCCTAGTGACTCTCTGTGTTGATCATTTCTGCAGAAAGCCCCTATTAAAATACACGTAGATAACTTTGGTGTTTCCAGCCTCTTGTATTTCCAGATTTCCATCACATGTGTATACCTGCTTGGCAATTAATCTCAATTGTGATTCTACTTGGGGCAGCTTCATGCTAAGCTAAGCAAACCGTAATCTGTCTCCAGCTTTGTACTTAACGCCTGATATTGCTCTGACAGTTTACTCTCTGCAAACAGCAAACGAGCACATTTTAGACTTTCTAATATCTTAAGACAAACTATTGTAGAGGAAGAAAATGGACTCACCCCTCCACATGAAGCCACATGTTGTACTGGTCACACAAGTCCTTCAGACGGCCCAGCTTGTCTGTGTGGCCGGCCCCAGGGGTGCCTGGGAAATAAACACATACAAGTTACTCCTCTTAAGTCCAAATAAATATATTTACACTGCAGAAAAGCTACTTATCTAGTGTTAAATTAATATTGCAGAAATTGTACTACATGAAAACAGATTGCAAAGTTAAATCACTGATTATCCTTTACCTGCATTGGCAATCAACAGCAAAGGAAGCTTTCCAGCTTCTATGTCCTCTTTGATGAGTTTGTCCAACAGGGCAACATCCTGACAGTGACAAACAGGTTATAATTTTAATTTGAACTATCTAACTTACATCTGGATATGTGTCTCTTTCATATACTCTCCTACCATTTGGTGTTGGGACCCAAAGACGGTGTTGCATGGGACTGTGCACAAACTGGACAGAGGCAGGCCGAGCTGTCGACACAGACACTGACATTAAAATCTCTTTCTATTATTTATGCAAAAAAAATGATACGGTAAAATATGTTTGACTACAATGGGGTCCAGAAGTTTGAGATTTTACCAAAATGGTAAAAAGTGGTCTCAAGCTTCTGGACCTCACTTTATATCAGTCTTACAGTAATCACACTGCTTCCAGGTATTTTAAAAAGACTGACTGAGAATGCTTGTTTTTCAATCCCTCTTTGTATGGGATGTGAATATTCACAGTGGTAGTAGAAGAGTGGATCAGCGACTGTTCTGTGTGTTCCTTTATGTTTAATCTTTCCTACCTGGCTGCACAGGTGCTGTCCCAGACCAGGCCTGCAGGAAGCACTCTGGTAGATGACGGGCTGTTTGGAATTGAGAACTGCATAACCTTCAGAGGCATATTCTTCATAGCGGTCATTGATGACCAGCCGACACACTTTGACTAGGCCATCTCTGTCATCCTCATGGAAGCAGGCTGAACCATTCTCATACCTGAGAGACAGATTTGATGTGTTGAGTTGTTCAGACTTATTACAAGGAAAACTAGAAAGGCGCTTGGGCACCATATATGCCACAGCCAAGGCTAAAACCCTATCTCACCATGTTAAAAAAAGTCAAACAGATCTGAATAAATGAGCAGATCCAGGATTTTTTTCACTTTCATTAACATGGTGAGATAGGGTGTTAGCCTTGGTGTTATACAATATCTGAGCATGCTTCTTGTTTTGAATTGCAGTATTGTATCCAAGAGAAAAAACTGGTTCATATGACCATTTTTATCATAAATAAAGAGTAAATGTCTTTATTTATTTGTAGCAGATTTGTAATAGGTACATTTACTTTTTAATGTTTCATTTACTTTTTAATTTGACGATTGATTGTAGGTTTTCATGCCATCAGTTCTTTCACCTGTCTGTTTCATGCCTGTCTGCAATCCAAATTTCCATCAGGATAATAATACGGTTAAGAGAATAAACAATAATGAAATGTACTTAAAGCTTATAACACATCACACAGGCAAATAATAAATTGCTGAACAATACTTCCGAGTAATGTATTGCAAGTTATCTCTAGTAAATATACACAGTAGATGTGTAGTAGTTATTCATATTTATGAAGGCATATCAATCAATTATTTAATATTTGTTCACAGCATGATTTTTGTTTTTGTACTGCATATTAATTATTTTCAGTGTGGTTGAGCAGATCCACTCATCTTATTGAACAACATTTTTTGTTTCTCCTGACCTTTTTTTGAAGCCTACCAGGCTTCACTGCACAGTCAATAACTGTGCAAACAAGCCATGAGAAAAACAAAGACTTAATGAAGTCATTGTTGAAATCCAGTTTTGTTTGTGGTAGGTTTATTATCAGGAAGCTGAGAATACACTGGCATTTACAGTAAATACACACTGGCAAACCCTTCAATGCCTAAGTGCTCATCAGTCTGAGACTTTAAAGAGCTGAAACCTATGAGCTGGTACAACTGGCTGTGATAGAAATGTACTGAGCTCACACTGGTATTAACTGTGTAGCCATCATGTCACCAACACATACAGAGGTGATTTCTACAGACCATAAGCTGTTGCCACAATGGTACCTGAAAAGTCTGCAGAGCCAGAGTGTGGTGTCAGACAGGATCCGAGTAGTCAGCTTCCGCAGTCGCTCTCTGTCCAACACTGAGATGTAGGCTGCCAGGCTGTGACCCAGCAGCGCTATGTGACCCTGTTCACCCACATTCTGCATCCTACTGGAGAAAACAAATAGCAGCTTTGTCATGCACTTTATGTCAACTGCCTCCATTTATCTATCTCCATGGAGCAGTGTGTGTTGATCTCCGATAATTTACATGCAAAGCTAATGTCACACAACATAAACTGTTCTCCTCACTGTGCTTCTTTCCTTCCTTGTAGCAATCAGGCCTTTACTAAGGTATTGTGTCTGCAGTGTCTACAATTAGACATGCACTGTACAATAATCAATCAATCAATCAATCAATCAATCAATCAAACTAAGGCTTCATGACAGGACTGATATGACTCAGCTTTTCCACACCTTAAAGTACTGCCATCATTAAAAACACATGAGAAATTGCTTCAACTTAACTCATAGTTATAAAGAATTATTTATTGTTAAGAATTTTCCCAGATGAATTTGATTTAGAAAATAAAAGTGACCAAATACAGTTCAGTAACAACAGTAACAATCTGCTGACAGTGCTATGCAGTGTTCAGTATTATGTCATATTGTATGCCTCTACAGCAGTGACAGCTGCTGCCAGAGGCTTCATGTTTTCAGGTTGTCATCTGTCCATTGTGGAAACAACGATGTCAGGAATGCTTTGAGAAATTTGCTACAAACGTTCCCTTGGACTCAATAGCTGTGTCTCAATTTCGAGGGCTACATCCTTCGGAGGCTGCATTTGAAGATCAATTGCATCACAGCGGTGTGACTAGACTGTCACACCTGTGTCCTTCCACCGCTGAGAAACGGAGGCCCCACCAGATGAATCCTTCCCGGCTCGGGAAAGTGATTATAGTTTAACTTAGTTCTACTTACTGTCGGCAGGGCTTGTCCTCATTCTCTTCCTCTTCATGAAGGAGGTTGTGAACTAAGTGCAGTATAGTGGCAACATCCTGACCACTGCACAGGAGACACAAAGGAACCAATAATCAGCTTCAAACTCTTGCCACTTTCCAACAAACCATATACAATGTACTATCAACCTCAAGTGTATATAGAATGTATACTATTTTTAAAAAGTATTAATATTCATCAGATAAAAAGTAATAAGTTCCACAAAGGATGTTATGTTTTGACTGCTGTTTGTCTTTAAGCAGGATTACCGAAAACCAATAGAACTGTGGTTCTGGTGGAGGGCTACAACACAAAAGAAGGTATTAAACTTGGACAAAGGGGCGGATCCAGGGATCGTTTAACGCTTCAACATTGTGAGATTGGCCATTTTGGACTGATTTCCCATGCAATAAGTAAAGGATCGTGTTGAAAAAAAATCTGGCACATTTAAGGGACTGATATCTATGATTGTGCGCAATTTGGTGCAGGTTGATTGCATTTAAGAGGACTGTTGGGTCTTGGCAGAAGTCTGTGCTCTATTGAGTGCCATTCTAGTTTTACTTAAAAGGGTGGGGCACTTAACTTGAATAGTGAGTGTATAGGGCCACCCGGCTCTGTGTATGTTCAACTATTGGTACACCACTGTATAAACGCTGTTCTACTTTTTTTCGAGAGAGAGAGCAGGTGCCATTCACCATACTGGAGTGGCTGCTTTTTCACCATGCTGTCACCTCCCATATGTTTACTTAAAAACATATGGGTAATAAAAGAGAAGGTAATAAAGAAAACGAAAAAGTGTGTACACGCCCTTGGCCTACATGAATATTTACCTTTGTGTCCTGAAGTGTCTGTTTACCTTTCAAATAGCCTACATTCTGATACAGCTGCCAGGTCCACGCTGTCACCATTTTAATCTCTGAAGGCTTTTCAGGTCTTTTTAATGGTCTCAAATTTCTCATAATACCAAGTGGATCAATCAATCAATCAAATTTTATTTGTATAGCCCATATTCACAAATCACAAATGGTCTCATTGGGTTTTCACACAGTGTGACATCCTCTGCCCTTAAGAGAGTGAGAGTAAGGAAAAACTACTTAAAACCTTTAACAGGGTAAAAAGAACGTAGAAACCTCAGAGAGCCACATGTGAGGGATCCCTCTCCCAGGATGGACAGAAGTGCAATAGATGCCACGTGTAATGGAGAACATCAGAAAGATAAGAGTATTTTCAGCATTGATTAGAATAAACACTAATGAATCAGAGTCAGAGGGCTACAGTCTGGCTGTGAATAACTTTAAATTCCATAATTGCCTGTTCGTTTGTAAATGTGTGTTTGTTTTTGTATTTGTGTGTATGTTTGTGTGTGTGTGCGTGTGTCTTACTCTCCCTGCAGGGGTCCAGGGATGCTGGTTCTGCTGAAACGTCGGATTTCTGTTCCCGTCTCCAACTCTCTAAATAAACACCACAGACACATAGAGATCTAAAGTACAATCTAGGACATTATTATAATGTTGAATTCATGTGCTTCTTAGCTAGAAATTCAAAATTGGATGCCATTCATTTTTCTCTTTGGTTGTTCTAGCTGAAAAAAATTGAATTTCCATTATCAAGAAGACTAACTGAGGCAGCATGGTCAAAGTGAGTCTATAATCTAAGATTCACAGGATCATCAGAAAGTCATTTGTGTAACTTTTTGTTACATTTCCCTAATGTGAGATTTGTAGACAGCAGCGTCTAATCTTACCTCTGTCCATCTCCCAGAAGCCTCATGGCTTCACTCAGATTCTTGCCCACTTGAGCCAGTGTGAAGTCCACCATCATCTAATGTGTGTGTGTGTGTGTGTGTGTGTGTGTGTGTGTGTGTGTGTGTGTGTGTGTGTGTGTGTGTGTGTGTGTGTGTGCTAGGAGAGAAGTAAAGAGAATATTAGGACAATCATTTTAAAATCAGTTTACAGTGAATATACACACACACACATTTAAATATTTAGACACACTGGCATTGTATTCACAGCATCTTTCACTCATAGCAGTTTTATATAGTCTTCAGTTTTCACATCATTGTATGACTAAATCTGGTCACTGCAAATATTGATTTGATAATGCTCTGTTTCTCTGTTTGTGCCCGAAACTTTGCTCAGTATTGTACATGTTTATCAACAACACAAAACTCAACACTTCAATTCAAGGAATTGAAGTGTTGAGTTTTGTTTGAGACTATAATGTGGAGCTGGTCCACAGAATGGCTGTGAAATGAATCTGCTGTTATCCCTTACTTTCAATTAAATTGTTTTTGTTTTGGGCCAAATCATAATATACATTACTTCAAGTCACTTTACATAGAAGGTAGCGACCTTAACAAATATAGAGAAACCCAACAGCTCCCACAATGAGCAGCACTTTGGCGACTGTGGAGAGAAAAACTCCCTCACTAACTGGAAGAAACCTCTAGCAGAGGCTAAAACTTGGTTAAGTTCTGTATCTATTATTGTGAATTAATGGTGAATCTCTTGGTGCAGTGAGTGTGTTCACCAGCAGTTAAAAGTCTTCTGCCTTCTGGGTTAAAGCTACTAAATGGTCTGTATTTACAGTATACAACCCTTTCATAGTCTTGATGACCACTCAAAGTGCTTTATAGTACAGTTTGCCATTCACACACATTCATACAGTGCATCTATTAGCAGCACTTTTTCTGAAATTGGTGATGGGGTATGTGGAGGTGAGGGGGCTGGGAGAGCACCCTCACCTGCACCACAGAGGATCAGTCAGTGCAGGTGAGAGCTGTTAGCTGATTGGTCCTCGTGCTTAAAAGGGCAGCGTCTGCGCTGCCTCAAGGAAGGAACTCGGAACTCAGACACTGGAGAGACTCCCGGACACTCTCCGACAGAGAGACATTGAGCTGGAAAGCTCAGGGAGATTAAGTTTGTAGTTTGAAGTATGTTTTGAATTCAATAAACATGTTAAAAGCAGAATGGTTCGTCTCTGGTTGTTGTGATGAGAGCCCCGTGGCAAGGTCTACTGCCACAGATACTTTCTAAAAAAATATGAAACATATATAATATCAAATATATACATGTTTAATGTGTTGGATAAAACAATATTTCTCATTCTACACTTTTTTTAAATAAATAGAGTAAGTGAAGAGAAGAGTGATCACGTTACAAACTGTCAAACAAAATGTAAATTTCAAAATCAAATTTGACTCAATATCTCAGCATAATTTTTATTACAAACAGATGTCTCTCGTTTTTGTTGGGAATTTGTCATTTATTTGGACATTTTGTATTTATCCAATCTACCAGCCTCTTTTAAAATTTCTAATGTTTTATAGTTATTTTATAATGGTGTGATTGTTTTATCACAGTGTTACTGTTATAGTTGAATTAAATAGATACATAACCTTTCAATAAAAAATTTAATCAGTGAAAAATACTTGAGTAATGTTATTATGCTACCTGCTATTGCGGCCAACCAATCGTCCAGATGGCAACATTGTAATCAATGCCCAAATACACAATTTTAGAAAGGCCACGCCCCTACACACAGTATTGACTTGAAACTTATCTCACAAATCGAGCCCTTGCATAATGTGTTAAACAGTAGAAAGGCATCTTCCTTTTGGATTTTGACTGTATAAGTCTACATTTAGTACACAGCCTTGCAGGTATACGCAATACTCAAGTATCACATATAACAATTTAGCATTTGAGCTGCTAGTTGTTAGCATTCAGCCATATTACCTGCCGCGGGAGTTCTCGCAGGTTCTCGCGATAACTGTCTACATCCCCCCGTCGGCCGATGCTGCAATACACACTGTTGTATCACAACTGCAGACGTCGAACCTCCAGTCACTCTTCATCATCTCTGGAGATTTCAACCATGCTTCCCTGTCTTCCAATCTCCCTACCTTCACCCAGTATGTTGAATGCCACACCAGGGACAATAAAACACTGGACTTACATGTATGCAAACGCCATGGATGGAAAACCTAGTTCATCTGCTCCCTGCCTACATAACCGTGAATAAACAACCCCCAACCAAGAGGTATGTGAGGAAATGGTCTTAGGAGACCTGCCTGGCACCAAGGGATTGTTTTGAGACCATGGACTGGGAAGTGCTGTGTGGGCCATTGACAATCCAACCCATTGCATAGCTGACTACATAAACTTCTGCATGGAGAACACTGTGCCCACCCGGATGGTAGGGCACAAACCCTGGGTGACCCATGCACTAAAGGCCATACTGAACAAGAAAAAGGGGAAAGCCGGGGATAAAGAGGAACTGAAGAGGGTACAGAGGGACCTAAGGAAGGAGATAAGGAAGGGCAAGGATGGGTACAGGAGGAAGTTGGTGGAACCTCACCAGTAGAACAACACAAGAGAGATGTGGAGAGACCTCAAAATCATCTCCGGCCACAGCAAGGACAGTGGGAGGGGCCCAGAATTTTGGAGACAAGGAGTGGGGCAGTTGAGCAGAATTTGTTTTTTTAACAGATTTGATTCTGTCCCTGACGCAGGGACAGAATCAAATGACACAGAAATGACACAGCCATTGTCAGTCGTGTAACAGAGGGAAACAAACTGCAGTACAGGGGGGGGGGGCATTCTTTTTCCAATGGTGTTAACTAAATTGCCCTCACAACAATGCCATCAAGACAATCGAGATGGTGACAGACTTTCACAGGAAGTCGCCCCAGACTACATGGAAGAACATCCAGGATGTGGACATTGAGATCGTAGGGGACTACAGATACCTGGGTGTTCACTTCAACAACAAACTGGACTGGTCCACCAACACAGACGTCCTGTACAAGAGGTGCCATCTGCTGAGGAGACTGAGGTCCTTTGGAGTGTGCAGGACACTAAGGACTTTCTTTGAGATTGTGGCAGCTTCTGCAGTGTTTATGTCATTGTCTGCTGATGGCTATCAGAGAAAAAGACAGAGGCTAGCTATCTGCGGACACACAACGTCACACAGCTACATATTACACAACTTCGCACAACGTCGCACAACGTCACACAGCTACACGCAGCGTCACACAGCTACAAACAGCTTGACTCAGCTTCACATAGCTTCACATAGCTTCACACAGCTACAAACAGCTGACAGAGCTCTCTCTCTCTCAAACACACACACACAGTTGACAGTCTCACCGAGGTGGATCTGAAGAAACAGAATGTGATGGAGTATCTTCAGCAGGTTCCTGCAGGTTGGGACTGACACGTATTTACTGCTGCGGCTGCTGCACCGTCAACATACCGGACACTTCACTTCCTGGACTGACGCGCTACGTGCGTTCCACGCTGGCAGCGTCGACGTCACACTCTGTCACAGAGCCTGACCGGTCACCATGACGACGACGTAAGATTTTTAGAATTAGTATATATTATATACATTTTCTTGAGCTTCGATTTGATTTGTTATCATGAAACGGGGGCATTGGTAAAAAATACATTATTTCAGCAAGATATTTCAAATGTGAAAAATTATCCCTCACTTACAATCACAACACACAGTTGACAATATATACACTGATGACATGTTGCAGACAAAACAGGTAATTTCCCACAGACCATGACTGTAACATCCGTCATATGTCAACACAGATAATTTACCCCACTCTCAACTATTCAGAATCAGTTTATGCAACTGCACCATCATTTGCAAAATACCCCCTGTCTGTTGTTGAATTTAAAAATGAATTGTTCATAGTTAATCATTTCTCCCCACCACTCGTTAAAGGGGGTGTTTTCTTTAGTTTTCCAGTGTCTGAGATCAATCCTGCAGCTTGTGATAAGGGCCAGTCTGCACTATAAAATCTGCTGAACACACAATCCCATCCTTTCTTATATTTTGCCAACTTTATACCAAGTACTTTGTTAAGGAATGTGATAATACTTTCCCAGTTACCAATCATTTGCATTTAGGTGACATGTAAATGAGTGTGCCTCTGTTCCTTTCACACCTCCACCATGTCAGAATCCCGTAGCTTTTCCCTTATGTCTTACACCAGCTTCCCACAATGATTTTTCATATAAACACAGATACCCCATTTTTTCTTTAGTCTTTTTTCATGGGTTATCAATCACTGTCAATTTGTAGACTAAATCTGTAACACACGACATCTGTTGCCATTTTGCAAATAAAATTTGATTGATATTGTCATTTTGGGCTGAGATGATTTAAGGAAAAAAATTTGATTGCAATTATTGTCAGCAGTATTTCAATTTACCTGTCCAATGTGTATGATATATATATACACAATGATAATTAACGTTAGGGAGGAGTAATATCCATATTTAACCATGACAGAAGTGAGATTACGTTTTTTTTAATTGTTGTTCAGTTGTTTCACTAATTTATAAAAGTCAACTTAAACAAGACAATGAAAATCCAGGAGTAGAAAGAGTCTGGAGAGTCCAAGTAAAATGAGCAGGGGCTCATGTGTCCTGCATCCACCTGTCTGGGTTCACTGCCACTGGTTCTCTGGTCCTCGGGTCAGTCTCTGGGCTATTGAGGACACCTGGGGAAGAACAGCAACACCAGCAGAATCCAGTACTATGTAGCCCGGAGGCCTTTCAGTACAGAGGCCTTATTCACAAAGGTTAAAAGCACAGTGCTCTGTCATCGAGGCTGGAGCTCAGCTCCGCACATCTGTCAGCGTAGATGATTCCTATTTTTGTTTCTCTCTCTGCATTTGTTATAAGGTTACTATAGGCCTACTGCACACCAATTAAAAAGTGTGATGAGCATGTGAGAACATAGCTGCTGAGCAATGGCAATATGGATGTTCATATGTGCTCTACTGTTGCATCTAGAAAACCATCTAGGAAGTAGGCAAGTGGGTAATTTAATATAGGAAATAGACATTTATTATCACAGAAGAAAAAGATGACTGTTTGGAATATCATTTTCTTTTAATTTCTGAAGAAAAGCTGCATATGAATAAAATTAAAAAAGCAGCAAATATTAAGTGATTGTTTTTTGCATCATTTTCAACAAAAGTAAATTTTTGCAAAATATCATGGGTACCATGGTGTGATAAATGTAAAGTAAGAGCTGTAGTGCTGTAGACATTTGTAATTGTCAACATTGTACCATTAACTTAATTTAATTAAATCAAGTCATTACAACAACTCTCCCAACTCAGACTATTAGTAATGCACCCCAATAAAACCACATTTAAAGTCACTAGTCATATTTGGCTCCACACCAAATATCACATATCAATAGATGTAGGTCTCCTAAATATGCATCACAGGAGAATCTAACTAATGAGGTTCATCTTTAATTGGTGTGGTGGTTAACACCACTGCCTCGCAGCAACAAGCTTCCCTGTTGGTATTTCGGCTTTGTGTGGAGTTAGCATGTTCTCCCTGTGTCTGCGTGGGTTCCTCCCACTGATTGGTGTTAGGTGAACTGAAGACTCTAAATTGTCCATATGTATGAATGTGAGAGGTTGTTTGTTTCTGTGTGTTGGCCATGTGAGGGACTGTAACCCGTCCAGGGTGAACCCCACCTCTCGCCCAATGTCAGTGGGGATTGGCTCCAGCTCTCCACATGGATGAACCCTGGTGTGCAAAAATTTGATCTGTTCCCCTTCAATTTCTATGAATAAATATACTGCAATTGTGTGACCATCATATTACAAACTAAATGTACCACTGTGATGTCTATGAACTCATTGACTGTGGACTCTCATTGACAGTGTTTTCATTTTGATTATTGATTCCGTGTTTATTTTTGCCTTTTTCAGTGTCTCATTGTGTTTATGTATGTGTTTGGATTTATGTTTTCTCCCTGAGTTCTGTTTCCTGTTTTATTTTGTAGTTTGTGCTCCTTGTGTGTTTTGTCACCTTTACTTCCTTTCTTTGTCCCATTTCCTGCCCCTGTGATGGTCTGCACCAGTTCCTCACGTGTTTCACCTGTACCCAATTCCCCCTGTCTCCCCTGTGTAAAGTCTCTGTGCTTCCCTTTGTCAGTTTGTACTGTCAGGATAGGGTTAAAGCAGGAGGACCCAAGTTGTAGAGACAAAAAAGTAGCTGAAAGTGTCCTTTAATGAGGCAAAACATCCACAAACCAAAAAGCACAGGAAAACAAGAGGCAGGGCTGACAAAAATCCTCAAACAGAAAAGCATGAAAAAACTAAATCCAAAAAGTCCATGAACACAAAAGCACTGGTAAACTAAAGACACATACAAAGGGAAGCACAGAGACTTTACACAGGGGAGGCAGGGGGAATCGGGCACAGGTGAAACACATGAGGAACTGGTGCAGACCATCACAGGGGCAGGAAACAGGACCAAGATAGGAAGTATAGGTGGGATAACACATAAGGAGCAGAAACTACAAAATAAAACAGGAAACAGAACTCAGGGAGAAAACATTAATCCAAACACAAACATAAACACAAGGAGACACTGGAAAAGGCAAAAGAAACACTTCATTTTAGAAGGCAAAAGTCCAGAATAATATAGTCCACAGTCAATGAGTTCATGACATGACAAACACCCTGCGGTTGTATGCCTCTGCCAACCTGTGCAGTTTTGTTTACATACTTTTTCTCATATGAGGTCACTGTGACCTCTGACCTGTGACCGGTGATTAGCCAACAGCATGAAACCATTGAGACAACCTGCCCTATTGCTGAGTAAATGATCCAATAACTTGTGCAGCTCTGCTAGAAAGGATTTAGTAAAAAGTGTGTAAATAACAGCTACATTTATTTCCAAACTAATTCAGAAATTATGGAATCTGGTACATAAATACAGGTACATAAAAAATGAATTGTAATATATGACATGAGTAAATGTAGTAGTGAGCAGTGAAGCTTAAAACTGTGGTGAAGGTGGTCTTAGGTCATTAAAATTAAAAGGGTTGGAAAAGCCGGAAGGAGCTGAAGTGGACTGCCACCTGGCTGCATGGACCATCACCTCACTGACAAACCACAGTATGTGAGGCTCCGTGACTGTGTGTCGTTTTTAGTAGTTTGCAGCACCGGAGCCTCTCAAGGGACAGTGATTTCTCCTTTCCTGTTCAACATATATACATTGGACTGTACTGTCATATCCAGAAGTCCTCTGAGACAACACGTCTCACCCCCTACATGACACAGTGGGGGCCCTTAGCAGCTCTTTCAGCAACAGACTGCTGGTGCATGAAGGAACGCTTCTGCAGGACCTTCATTCCCACTGCTGTTAGACTGTACACCACCATCCAGAATGTTTAAATAATTGCTGCTTTGGTTGTATTTTACTGACACTATTTGCACAATTTTTAAGTGAAAGGAACTGTTTGCACCCTTGTTTTTTTTGGACTATTGTCTTACTCCTGTGTTTACAGAATGTTCATACTAAGCATCTTTTTCTAATTTTTTTATACTTTTAAAAATTCTTTATTTTGATTCTATTTTCCCTTTTTCATATTTCTTTATTCTCCTGTCTACCTCTTTCTGACCTGCCTGCTGCTGTAACAAGTACATTTCCCCAATGTGTGGATAAATAAAGTTCTATCTAATCTAATTAACACATAACACAGGCAGCAGGAATGTGTCGATTTTATCTTTGTCAGATTAGGAAGCAGTGTTGGCAGCTTTTACCACAGTGACACTGCACCACTTATTGTGGTGGCAGACAGAGGGCCAAAAGCATTAAGATTCACTTAGATCCTCAGGTGAGCCAAATGTCTACGACAAACATTACTTGGATTGACACTGTAAAAGGGCAAAATCCCACAGTGAAGCAAAACCACTTTGAATTCGGGTAATCTGGGATATATTTAGCAATTTTGACTTTTGTGACTTATCCCAGTTATATATCCCATATTATACCTTTCTGTAATCCTTAAGATGTTTTCTGACCACACTAGAATAAAGAAGGGAGACATGACACAGCTTTTAGAGTTCTTTGTGCCAAAAAAGAAAATGATGTCTGAATTTGATCATAGGACAGGTCACTTTTGTAAATTGTAATATTTAAAAAGCTTTATGCAAAAAGGACAGATAGCTGAATAAGAAAATGTATATTATTCATAGAAATGTCTAAAATTAAATAATTCATACTGAGATTTTTTTCATAAAGAAATCTATCTTAGATAAAGAAACTATAAAGAATAATGTATTTCTTACTACACACATGCCACTGTCATCCACCAGTTGTCAAGATAAACCTGCTGTCCACTACCTGGTCAGCACAGGTGACAGTAGTCAACACCAGCTGGTGAACATGGGGGAGTGTTTACGGACTATGAGAACGGTACCATGATGGGAACTAGAGTGGATTCTTATGTTTCTTTCCCCTTATCTTAAGCCATTTTCAGACATGACCTAGACGGAACTCTTGCGAATTGGGTCCGGACTTTCTTCAGAGTTTGCCTTTCATACATGAACAACACAGGGGGAGATTCTTCGCTTGCAAAAAAACCTCCAGAAGATTCAAGTGAAACGCTAAACACAATACACAACTCCACCCCAGCTAATATTTGAATTGGACTGGCAGGTGGACAGAAACCAAACTTCCATTCATTGCTAATATGTCCCTGAGATTGCTGGATGTGTAAATAGACAGCTGTTTGCTCACATGTTCAACATAACTTTATAAGATGATAATTGGCCTGATCTACTAAAGCTTTACGCCTGTAAAAAAGTCTGCAAACTTGATTTCACCTGCAAAAAACATGCAAGCTGATCTACTAACATTGCACACAGAGGATTGCGTGCAGAATAACATGCACTGTCCATTTTGTATTTTTGCCATAATGAATATGCATTATCAGCATTTCCAGCATTTCCATCCCCAAAATATTGGGAGTAATAGATGCAAATACTTTAATTTAGCACACGCAATGTGATTTACAAAGCCTGAAAATAATTGCGGTGGTTGTGACTGCGTTTAAATTTAGTTCATTTGAACAGCAGCTGCCCATCGGCACAGATGGCTGCAGCTATTGTGGTGAGGAGGAGATGGCATGGAAGAAGACGGAGAGAACAGTTTTTTTCTGCTCGTGTTCGCATGTTTGGATTGACAGAAGTTTGTTTGCCTCTTCCACTAACACCTCCAATTCCATGGCATTAAATTTCACTTTGCGCTTGTGATCACTCTGCTCTCTGTAATGCTCCATGGTGGAAACCAGTAACACATGCAAAACACTCTACTGCCTCTACCGTGTTTGCACCTGTTATCATGTGCACAATTATTTTTAGAAGATCACCCGCAAAACGCACACAATCCCAACGTGCAATCTGTTATAATGCACACGCAATTAAGCACTCTTTATTTGGGATCTCAGTTGATCAGGCCCAATATGTCTGTCTTGTATTTTCAGCATCTTCCATGCCCCCAAGTGGCCAAAAATGAATAGGTGCAGCTTTAACGATAAAGACGCAGTTGCACAAATAGAAGCAGCTTATGGTGTTAACACATCATTTGTTATTGAACAGTCAGAGTCCTCTTCTTTGTCCAGTGTCACATATTTAATTCCATCATCGAGCCATGTAAAGTGCACATACACATTCAACTGACACAGACCGTTTATCAAAACTAGAAAGCTCTTGTTGCTGCTGTGTTTCTTTTCTTTTTGAGGGTTAAAATATCCCATAGACGAAAGGCAATATCAGCCAGCTAGACTTTCACAAAAGGCTTAGAAACATGCACTCATGCTTTTAAAATACTATATGTAATGCTTGCAAGGCCCCGATAGCAGCAAGCATTCATCATTTCAAATTTACTTGCAGGAAAAAACATTACAAAAAAAACTGTTATGAAAGGAATTAGGCATTCAAGCATAATAATACAGATGATAGAACTATTTGCCTGCAATGCAAATAATGACATTCAAAGTCTACAGGAGTGTATCACCACCCCCTTTACATGCAATTGATTCAGAACTGCACCAACCAACTACTTTTAATGCAGTTCATATTCAAATTAGACCAAAATATAATTTAAAAAATCATGCACAGTTACACACCCAGTCACCTCTTTACCTCTTTCTCATAAAATTGCAGTTGAGGCCAAGCCTCACATTTTGACACTTGCATCTAAGGTTGAGGTTTTTGGCTGAAGCTTCAGTGCAGAGAACAAGGTATAGAAAATAGCTTAATATGTTTAGGGTTTATAAAATATACTGAAAACCATATGGTTTGGAATCTGCCTGCACATACACATGATGCACACAGAGCACTCGTGGCCTCTGGTTTGGTGGTGGTAAACAATTGGATCTAGCCAGTAACAGAGCGGGATGTGCCAGCTCCTTTTTGTTAGTAGAAAAACATTCTTATCTGGTTAAAATCTCAAAATGCATGGAAGTGGACTTTAAGATGGAATTGTTTCATTTAAACGACCATTTTCATTCTCAAGAACTTTCAGACCTGACCTTTGAGCAGACACGGATGAAAAGTCCTATAAGTGCATAGGATTGCTCTGCATGTCAGCAGTGCCATCTCCATGACGACTGAGCAAACTACATCTGCTGATTATGACTGCTTGATACAATTGAACGCTGCATAAAAAGCTATTTAGTGGACCTTAAGTTGCGATTATTTTATTCAAACGATGATGAGGCTGAATGACACACTGAGAGAGATCAATGATGTTGTGTCATACAGATTTACATTATCCAGATACATCTCAGTTAAACTGTGAGGAGATGGTAACTGTTGTTGACACAACCGTTCTCTCTTGACTGCTGGCTGTGCATACACCTCTGTACCACACAACCATGAAACTAGAGGCTGCTTATTTTTACCTCATGTCATGTCAACAATGGTCACCCAACACCCTGAGGTGTTTAAGTATTAGGACAGCAACGGTTAGAGTTCCACATTTGTAATTAGTACTGTCATGAGACTTAATCAATAAATTGTCTATCTTTTCCCTTCCTTTGAAGGGTGGTGCCCCAAGGTAACTTTAATCAATTAAAGTTATTATTTAATCTAAATATTTTTAATATTAATATTCAAATTTATTGAATGCCCAAAGGCACACCATTTAATGGTGTCACGCTTAAGGTATCATATGCACAACAATAGATACAAGGAATGCCTCTTCAGCTACAAACATTTCTATCATTTTACAGTCACATGATTAAGTCCCTGATACCAGACACAATTCTATTGCTGTTTAAATACCTAAACTCATCCCAGACTAATGATGCCACAACACAGCCCTGTGTTTGATCAAGGTTTGATCACCCCTGGTTGTTGAGGGTTGTACACAGGAAAACAGGAGCAGCACAGTCAGATCAAACATACACTGTAAACTCTCTTCTGCATAGTAAATGTTTGTCTAGAAAAGTCTGCAGGTTAGATACAGGGATTCCATCAGACTGCAAGACCATCAGATTTTGTCTTTCTACAACTGTCTCCAAGCACTTTCATGTATTGAAATGTTCTGTCCTTCTGGGTTTGGTAATACTGTGTTTCTACGGGGTCTACATAAAAGAATAGGTTTCATGCATTCTCATTGGAAAACCACAGTATGGTTAACTACAGGGAACATCTCAGATATGCAGGAGATTGTAATGTGCAAAGTACCTGAGGCCTTGTTTAGGAAGCATAGTATCTTACCACAGTGCGTTTTTCGCAGGACTAAGAAAGACTGTAAGACTAAGAAAATAAGAGACTTAGTCGTTCACTCCTCAATGTTTGGGTTTGGTTGTAGGAGTCTTCTTCATTATCCCAAACTGGATGAAAAACAATGTTCACTGACCCACATTGTGGTGCCAAAGTTGTTAATATTACTAAATTATCTTAACAAAAAGCTTCAGCCATCATCAGCTCAACCAGCTGTTTTCATGACAGTGGCATCTCTTCTCCCTGTGCCCAACAACCTAAGCTGGATATGAATGGAGGCAGCTAAAAAAATCTGAAATAACAAATAACGCATTACTAAAAAATCTAAGAAAGTCACATCCAGCGTTTATTAGACCGCAGTCTGTTAAATTTCCTCTATTGTTAAGCTGTGTGCACTGGGGTGTAATTTAAAATATACTTGAAGTTAATGCATTGTATGTTTGCATGTGGTAAAAATTGTGTTAGAGAGGACAAACATTCATTTCAGTCATATTTCCAAATGACACAAAGAAATATGATCTACAGGCAGATGACCAGCAAGTTACACAAGCTGGAACCTGAATGTGTTAACAGAAAGTGCAGTGCAAACTCTAGCAGAACCATCCTAATCTGAAAAATGCCTCCTTTCTCCTCTCCTATTCCTAGACTTCCAGCCATTTCCTCCAGTTCATCTTCAGTCTGAGAAGCTGCACCATCACCTCTGCTCTGCTTCTCACTTGTGTAACGAGTCTTTGCCATTTCAGTCCTTTTTTTCTTGTTTGTTCCTTATTTTTGTCTCAGTCTAGTTACCCACCCCGAGGACTTTCTTCATGTGCTCATACACAACGTAGGAGATGCTGACTGCAGGAATGACTTTGAGGAAGTTGGGGGTGATGCCGCGATACAGGCCCTGTACACCTTCATGAGATATGATGTACTTGAACTGGCCCGCCATCGTCAGCTTGGGTTTACCCTCATCAGTGGCTGCAAGAAGAGAAGCAACAGAGGTTACAGTGGTTCTCAGAAGAAACCAATCCATTATTGTTCATGCTCAGTATGTTTGTAATAAGTCAGAATAGGCTACCTTGCGCCTGCATGCGTGTGCGGATGAGAGCGAGAGGATAGGATGCCAGCTGACCACAAGTGCTGGAGACGGTGCCACAGCCCAGCAGGACCAAAACTCCTGGATCTGCTGAATTTACACAGTACCTCTGGAGCCAGGCGTTCTTCAGAGTCTTACAGCATGAGCAGTGAGAGTGTGGAAAAATAAAGGAGAAGAGTGGTGAAGTTATAAGAGACACACACAGTCAGTGCTGCAAATCACTCGTTCTACCTCAGTGGACTCACCAAAGATTCTTTATTGGTAACACTGGAGGGACTGGATTATAAAATAGAACCCTGGTTTCCTTTTCCCAGTAATGTCCCATAGACTTTTACCACACACAACACTAGCAAAGACAAGCAATGGAATCACAATGCAGTTTGGCAACACATGATGTCACCACGTTCAAATATAATGAGAAGTGTTTCCGTTGAAGCCTCCAATGCGTATGTGTGAGTGTAGTAAGCAAAGATTGTAATTTGTTATCTAAATCTTGTATTCCTTCATTTACTAAATCATTTTATATTTATGTTTTACTGAGTTCTTCTAACTGGTTGTTAACATGTAGTGAATTATTGAGATAGGAAAATTAGGAAACAGAAATTTAAACCATCAATAAATAATGATGATATATATATTTGTTACTGCAGGAAGTTCCATTCCATCATATTTATTGTGTAAAACATGATTTGGAGAATCTAACAAGACAAGACAATTAAATACTGTTCGCAGGGGAGCGACATGAAGCAAGAGTCCGACTCAGCCGTTCCTCCTGTCCTCTCCTCTCTCTGCAGCTGTTGTGATTCACTGTGGGTAGCACTGATGGGGTGGGGGAGTTTACCAGATTTACTCTAAACTAACATAATCACTCAGACTACACAGACAGACAGCTTTAATTTGAGCTTCTTAATAACAATTCCCTAATGTAATTTAACCAGTGCCCTGTGTGTGTAAATCATGTCACCTGCAGTCCGCGAACCAAACAATTAAAACTATTGCTTTTCTACATGTGTGTTGAACAGGTGCTTTGATAATTGACCCCCCCCCCCCAACTCCAACGTCACTTCACCTCTTGACCGCTGCATATGTGTGTGTGTGTGTGTGTGTGTGTGTGTGTGTGTGTGTGTGTGTGTGCCTGCATATGCAGCTCTACCCCAGGAGCAGAGGACAATGAATCAGAGTGAATGGGAGCAGATCTAAACAAGACTATGTAATTAATCACGGCCAATTCAAACCGGGAATTTGAATTTAAGGCCATAACCAAGAAAGTGTCAGGACAAATGACTACAAAGCTCAGTAGAGCTGAGGGGAACTGTGTAGTTGATGATCATTTGCTGTGGGATCATCACTACAATACAACAAGGCTCTCTCACAATAGCATTATCAAATGTCATTGGATATAATATTATTGTTATGTTGCTATAATTTAGAAATGTAATGTTAGAAATGTCAATATCCAAATCTAAAGCATTGCTGCATTCAGTGTGTCTATTCTCTCATCAAATGATATCAAAGAGTGGCACAGTATGTCAAATAAACTATTTTTGTAAAGTTTTAACTGTCACTCTTTTATCTCACACAACTGCTGAGAATTTAACAAACCTCCTAAAGTCTTTGGCCAAGATTACAACCTTTTTATTACTGTACATTTTAGTTCCAACACCAGTTAGAGGCCTGTTCCCTTACACACACATTACAGGTTCAGACACATACCTCATATACAGCCAAGTCAATGCCAGCATAGGGGATGATGCCCAGGGTGTTTGGCAGGTAGCCCCTGTAGAAAGCTCGGACCCCCTCTTTCTTCAGGATCTGTCGGGCACAATCAGCTAAACCTGAGTATTGTCCCGTCTTCCTTAATGTAAGACGCGTCTTCAGCACCTACCCAGCAGAGTGGGACAGGAGAGGATGAAGAAGAATAAATAATGCAATTATTAAGTGAGCCTGTTTTTGTTGCAGGCTACATTGCTCACAACTTTGCAAATAATGTAAGAAATTATACTGTTGTTCTGCCTGATTTTTGACTCGCCCACTTTCAGACTGTTGGATTCTGATGAATCTTCCGCTGATCTGGCATTTTATCCAACACTTGCCAGTGACACATATCCTAATCCATGCAGAAAGCAGTGCTTATTTATCCACATCCCAGAAAATCTCCTCCAAATAGCCAAAGAAGCCTTTCAGCCAAAAGGCTGAATCTGAAATTCAGCCTATTCCATTTTTCATAGACATGAAACCCATTTGGTTAATTTTCATGTATCAAAGTAGTGCAGGCTTATCACATGACAAGGGGAGAGTTGACTGACATGGCCAAGCATTAACTTTCATCTACCAGAATGCCTATTTTACTTCATCTGTCAGTTCCAATTCATATTTTCATATTGTACATTCAGTTCACATACATCCTATCCTAAAATGTGATTCCCCTTGAATCCCCCACTCATTAACACTTATATTCACTAATCTTTACCCACTTCTAGTTTTCATTTATAGAAAGAAAGCGAAATCACTCAGGGCTTGATCTCTGGTCCTGGTTTTTCCTCGCACACAAGTAAAAACAAAAGCTGATCAAGCATTTTACATTATGGAATGTCCTTCATATTGACAAAAGATCTGCAGTCTCTGGTGATCCATCCAAAATAAGTTAAAAAGTAATTTATTCAAAATTTGCCAAACTCATGTGCAAATGCTTTGTCTGTTTCTTTTGTTCTTTAACTTTAAAAACTGTACTCTTGTGAATCACTTGCTCCATTGAATAAACTTTACTTACCGTACTTGATTAATACTCATGGGATCCAGTCTTAATAAAACTCTGCATTCATGCTAAAATGTGTCACTGACACAATACAACTTTGGGGAGTATATTCATATCAAAACTTGGGTCATAATCATTTAAACATGTAGTTCAATGACAACATCATATCTTAGTTGAGAGGAATCCTACATTTAAAGATTGGGAATATACATAACATACAGAGAAAAGAAATAGAAAAGAGAAGAGGGAAAGATCTACCCAATCTACCCAATTTTTAAACTGACCTCCATTGGGTAGATGATGGTCTGGGCAGTAGCTCCTGCCAGAGAGCCAGCAATGAACCTCTCCTGTACCCTCAAACTGCCCCCCTCTTTACTGCCCCGGATCACCCACTTGATCTGGAGTAAGAGAAGAGGAAGGAAAGGAGGAGGGGATGACATAATGCACAGACGAGTGGTGGAGATATTGGAATTTGTAGCATGAGATGAAGTTAGTGCAAAGGCATCCACATCATTTTATCATCCTGACATGATTTCCTTTTTTTATTTCTACAATGACTAAAGCAAACTGTCAGTGCTAGCCATCAGATTCCCACTTCAGTGATTGATATGAATGTGCTGACCTGCTCATAGGCCATAAACTTAATGGCAGATTCAGGGGCAATCTTGAGGACATTGATACCATTTCCCCTCCAGAGTGACACGACACCTCCCTCTTTGACCATTCCCCTCAGTCCAGACCACAGATTAATCCCTCGAGACGTAGAGCCGTGTACCTGGACACACCAACAAGTGCATATCAGTCATGTCATTATGACTTGCAAGTTACAAATGTTTAAAATGTCCCTGTAGGCAGAATGGCTACGAAGGTGGATATTATGTATTTCCAACAGGTACGAGAGAAAAAACTGAACAGGAAGGAAAAGGAGATGTTGTACCAGAAGCTTGGAAGCTCCCGAAAATGTAATTCAAGAAACAGAAATCATTAGGCTGCTGTTTAGCAGGATTATGCAAAAAAAAATTTAATTTGTTAAAACTTGGTGGAAGGGTGGGGTATGGGCCAAGGAAATTGGTAAATTTCTCAAGAAATAATGTAGTAGTCTAAAACAATTAAGCATAAGAAAAGTGCTAATATCTACGAACAAATGAAAATCGGTGCAGATCCAGATAATAAACCGGATATTGTGAATCAAAATAAGTATTTTATTGGGGTGATCTTACGCTCTGGCACTCAGAGAGCGATATAGTTCAGGATTAGACTGAATACTACTACTCCACCACAAACGGCTAAGGGACATATCTGACTCTGTAGCAGTTAAGTACTCCTCTGTGCTCACCAGCTGTTCTCCAGTTAGGTCTCTAAGTGTGCTAGGGAGCAGGTAGTGGATATTAAGTTTATCAGCGCTCTTTCACGGAAATCACCTTTGTACTGTGGCGCTTATCAGTTTTTTTTACAGTTGCACGTTGGAAAAACAACAGTGAGCTAAACGATGTTATAAAACTGCAGTACTGCAGAGTACCCGTTTCACATATAGTCTTGTACCCCATTACTGATATTGAAATAACAATTATAGCTGCTTCAACACTCACTAACACTGAAATACTGCTATGTAGAGAGACATTGGTTATTAGGTTTCAACCTTTTATCAGTAATCACAGAGTTTCTTATTAGACTTTAATAAATGAGTAGGAGGTTTGCAGGTGCTGATCAGTGTTATTCCTCTGTTCCAGTATCTAAATGGTTTGTGATCATTTTTAACATGGGCAGAGCAAACCTTTTCTCTGTGTTTTTGCTAAGAACGCTTAAACCACCCACCGAAACTACCCACCATGTGCTTTATTTCATTTCTCTAAGCGAAGTGAAAATCAGTGGGCTTCAGCCTTGAACATTTTTTTGCAACATGCACACACAAATGTGTAGTATCACTTTCATTATACACAGAAACATTTTTTTTACAAAACCAATATATTATATTACAATTTAAATACAAAGATTAGGGTAAAGTGGGGAACATGCAACATGCTTATTTGCAAAATAATAAGCAACCACACATACTGTAAAATATGGTTTCCATTACATTACTCAATACTTAACAAGCCTGTCTATCCCTGAGCGTTAAGTCTTTGTATCTGGTTGGTGGATGTGAGATGACTGACCTGCAGGAAGACTTTGAGGCGATCCAGAGGAGCGGTTCCTGTCCGGGACACTGCCCCTGCCATGGCTCCAGCCACCAGCTGCCTCCACACTAGACCTGACCGCCGCTCCCGCTCTGAGAACTCATCGGGCACTGTCAGATGTTCCCCGATGTCAAACATCTATTGCAACATTAGAAATCAAATGCCCAATCTTTATTTGTTAGTAGACCCTTAAGTTTATAGAATATGGGTATTGCCTATCTTTATTCAGCCTTTCAGTTTGAGATTTGATTGATTTCATGATCTGATTTTGTAATGCTTTCTCAAATATACCCCGTTTGTGCTTAGATTTGCTCTGCTTGTGCTCAAATTGTGCACGTGCACTCAGATATTTTGATGCTTGGACAGATTTCCTGTGCTCCAGTTTGAGCTCTTCTCTCGTGAAACGTCATTTCTCCTCCGCTCAAGGATTTTTTCTTCTTTGCTTGGAGCTGTTTTTGAAACAAGTCTTTCCAAATTCCATAACCAAATCTAAACACAACCAAAAGCTATTTGAGTACAAGTGCAGGGTTTTGAGTGAAGCATTACTAAATCTGAACATTCAATCTAGTCCTGCTATCAATCTAAAAGGCCATGCTCTTAAATAAAGATAGTAAAAAAAAATATAATAGAACTTATTTTACTATATCAAATTACCTATAATTATTGATAAACACAGAAGTGTTGTTGAACCACTTTTGTGTCCAATCACCTGCTTAGTTTTTTTGTTACACTTTGATAAATAGTGCTACGTCCTGCTTCTGTTCTCAGACGTATAAAAAGTATACATACTGTCAGGATGTCATCACTTTCATTACATTACTATCAATGGAGCCCAGTTACTCACATGGGAGTGCTTCCAGTGGTGGACAATCTCCTCCATGTTGTGGAAGGGGTTAAACAGGAAGTGATCTCGCCATTCATTCCAGTCGATGGTCGTAGTCCCATCCCTGTCCATACTGGGGGAGAGCATACAGGACAGGGCTATCAGCAGATTACTACCCACTTTTGCTTCATTACATGGTACCATGAACGTTTCAGTGACTCAAATGTTGACCCGGGCCAATAATTCACTCATAATTACACTGTCTATAGCGAATTTTGAACTACAGATCTATTTAGAATGAATAAATAGCCTATCTGGCATTAATAAATGGATGATTAATCCTTAATTAATGCACCAATAATTTTTGGAGAAAAATGTATACTATCATGTTTTACTTAAGACGTGAAAACATACAAACATAACGTAATTATATATGCTCTCCTAGCCTTGAGTACAGTTTTACATTCACCCATTTACACAGTGAATCTATGTGCAGCATTTTTTTCTATGAGAAGGGACAATTTTGGGTTCAGTATCTTGCCCAAGGACACTTCGGCATTCGGAATGGGATCGAACCACCAACCTTCTGGTTAGTGGATGACTGCTCTAACCCTGAGCGTCTTAGTGAAGAAGCCTCTTAGATAAGAGGTGAAACAACTTCAAGAAACTCAACTTAAATCCACTTGACCTGTTTGTAGCACTTGGATAAACTGTTACAACCATTAAAACCGAGTCACTCGAATGACATCTTCTGCTGCCATCCTGCCTGCAACTTGATGTGGAAGTGAGGACCTACTGATATAATTGTTTTTCGAGATAAATGATAAATGCTTCTCTCCCTCAGAGTCATCGTCTTCAGAGTTTTTCTCTATGTTGTCTTCCTGCATCCACATCCTCCTCCAAATCACTATATGCTTCCTCATCTTGAAAGATCAGGTCAAGGGCCTCTTGCACAGTATGTCTTGCCACCATAACCTCAGTCATTGAAATGGCAGCTCAACTACTTTTGTAATCCCCCAACCCCTTGTTTTAGCTCTGTTTTGAGCTCTATTAGATCAGAATATGTGTATTCAAATTGTATTCTTGTTTATTTTAAAAATATTTTGTTACATTTCTTATGCTTCTGTTCCTTATGTGCACCATATATGATCACTCCTATGCTGTTTTACTCTTTAAAGATTTCCCCATGACCCTTCAAAGACCAGCAGGTGCCTGTCTCTGCAGGAACCTGTGGTGGGAGCACAGACAGTTCTTGTAACACACAGTTTCCCTACAAGATTCCCTAAAACAGAAATGTTCCTTGATTTGACCCACACTGGTGGATCTAAAATCCATCTCAATAGATACGGGTCAAATGTGACCCAGAACAGCCTTGATGTACAACAATTGTGTCACCTGTACGAAAGTATAACATTTTAAAATATTGTAATTTTGGGAGTATTTTGGGTCACTTTAGAAAATCATTTAGGGTATTGTTACTGCTGTCAAATGTCAAAGTGGGTCAAATTTGACCCGAACGGTAACTGAAGTATACTATGACTATTCATGAATAAATGCATTATAGATTATATATTATAAATTGCAACTATTCAGAGACAACAAAACCTTAACTTAGACAGTGACATTATGTTTGGAATGAGTTAGACTCAAACTTCAACCTTTTCTGAACAAAACTCTAATATTAAATCAAAAACAAAACCAGTATTATAAAAGTATTATTAAAGTAATGCTCCTATGGCACCTGCAGTAATTTATTTTTATGATTATTTTCTGTCTGATATTGTACTGTTTCCTCTTGTCACACACAAACAATGCACCTCTGCATTATTCTGGAGGCCTGCTGCGTGGTGACCTCAACTCCAAGTTTATGCAGGGAGTGCTGGATCTCCCCCACGTCAATCCGACCTACCAGGCAGAGCCAAACAGAAAGATTCTAAGTTCAGTCCATATAAAGACGATATTCAGTGTATTTCACATGTATTACTGAAAAAAACATGAGGGTGAATTGGTGGAGAAGTAAAATATGTCTCTTTGTGCGTGTTTAGTGTGCCCACACCATCATTGTTGCGGTCAAGACTGTGAAACATGAGCTGCAGCCTTTTCTCGTGAGCCCGCAGGTACTGAGAGAACTCCTGGAAGTCCAGCAGACCATCATGGTTGATGTCGCTCTCGAGGACGATCTGGGATCACAGAGACAGGCCGTCAGTCACTCAGCAGGGATTACACCGGGGTAAAGGGAGCTGGGGGTGGCGGTGGTGGTGGGGGAGTAGACAGTGAGGACAAGCCACTGTGCTCCCTGTGAGAGTAAAGATGTAAAGCACGTCCTACCTGGCTGCGAACATAATCTCTCCTCTCTTGATCAGGACACAGAGAATAAGAGGACACAAGACTTGTTATTGTGCAAAGAGAGGTGGAAAACACATTTGTGTACTTCTATTCTAACTAGAAATAAAACATTCAATTACTTCTTGTATTTTCATTGCTGTTTGTTAGTTTTGTTTGTGAGCAGGATTACGCAAAAAATACACAAAACTGATTTTAAACCAAACTGTAAATATGATTGTGGATTGCGGTGTGTGCCCTTCATCATGCAAAATGAAGGACACAAAACTAAAGAAACATAAACTGTGGTTATGATTGTGGATTGCGGTGTGTGCAGGTGCCTCTGCCACAAACATTTTCTTGTTAGAAGAGGATGAGTCTGATGAAAAGCAAGCAGTGAGAACCAAGCAGGCAAAGCACCCCCTGATAAGGGGTGCTGATCTGTGACTGTCTGTGACCTCCACAAACATAGGGTCTGCAGCTCTTCTGTAACCTATCCAGCAAAGGCAATACTTACAAAAAGAGGAATTACAAGCATCATTTCATATTAAAATATGGACATGATAGTACAAAATCAATATTTCATTCATCTTCTGCTCTAAATCTTTGTTACCAGGATACTGAAAACCTGTCAACAAAACTTGCAGTGAAATATAGAGGAAGAATTGGCCATACAGCACAAAAGATTGTGGAATTTATAAAGTAGTAATTTTATGAGACCAAAGTCATAATATTATGAGAATAAAGTCGTATAGGCAAGAATAAAGTTGTATTAATACGATAATAAAGTAGTAATCTTAGGAGAATAAAGTCGTAATTTTAGAAGAATAAGTGAGAGTGATATTTATTGACCTATTATACTCATACAAGTCATGTCCCATGAAACAACAGAGCAAGGGTTAGGGTTAACATATGCATTCTACCTATCGTCAGCTAATTTCATCCCTTATCTGTTTGCTTTTGTCCTCTGTTCTGTGCTCCCCTATACAGTATTTTAATACAGATTCTCATCTTCATGTTTTTCTGTTTCTGTGTCAGATAATGGATCAAGTATGAAACGGTGACTAAAGCATGAGCCATTAAGATGACATGTTAACCAGCAGCCACTTCCCTGTCATTTCCAACCACACACATAAGTCAAAGACATCAGCTGTTCTGGGATTTCAGCCACTGATTTACTGATTGGTCAGAGAGACATGAAGGACTAGATCACGTCTACATCGGCTTCTCTGCAGTCAACTGAATGAGAACATTTCTGTACACGAGGCTTGATGTTGTAACTTGTGCCAGTTCATTTTGAAAGAGTAACAGCCAACGGAGAAACAACAACACTCAGCTGACTCAGACTGTATTTTTATGCATAAAGCTGAAAAATAGTGTAGCCTCACCAGTCAGTCAGTCATATACATCCAGTCAGAGATCCATTGAAGTGATAGGAGAGCTAGACTGACAAATCAGTTGACAGCTAAAGTCAGCAGTGGAGCAAATTGTTACAGATTGTTCAAATATTCATCCACAGAGGGTTCGATTCCTCTGCAAACTGGAACAGGTTGTCTTTATATGGTCTTAAAACCAGGCCACAGAAATTAGTCTCACAGAGATTTATGACTTGAAATGGCAGTCGCCCCAAAGTGTGAGACTTGACGGCACTGTTTGGTTTTTTCACACTACAATTAAAAGCCTATTAAAATTGCTTACATCACTGTGGTGTCATAAGTAATAATGAAGGATTCTCAGCATTTTAAATATGATATTGTGTAATGATAATGCTGCACTATTGTCATTGATGATTATTTTAAGGCTCATTATCAAGATAGTCATATTTTCTATATTATGTAATAATTATTTATGTCTTTTAAAATCAAAATCAAGTGTAAGACACTAAGTATTCACCATCATTTTGATAAGTAAGTGATATTATGAGGTATGGGAAGTCTATGACATAATCACTCAAGTTTTTTCAAATTGAAACTTTGTGACTTTATTTTCATCCATTAGTCGTCTCCTTTCCAAGTGTGCCTTCCATACACATGGTCGTGAGGCTGAGAACTCGAAGCCCCATGGATAATGATAAAATTAATTTTGGTATGAAACCTCAAGGCAAGAATTAAAGACTGGAATGGAACTATTTTGTTTGACTTTATCTATGTACAAAACTCTTGTGGCATTCACAGTGTGGAAGCTTGCCTGGTTGTAATGGAGAAACATGAGTTGTAGAAGTCTTTTAATGTAATCAGGAAGGTCCTGACTCCCACAGAAGGTTTGAGAGCCATGGTAAGAGCTGCTTGAATTCTCAAAAGAGGAGCTTGTGTACTTCCAACATGTTGAAAGGATAATTATTTATGAAGAGAAAGCAGACATTGCAATGCCAACTCTCATTTTCCACAAACCTGTCTGAGTGACTTGATTTCATACACAGGTTAGAATTCAAATCTTGTGTAATTGGTAATGGTTATGGTATGTATTTATATAGTGCTTTTCTGGTCTTGATGACTCAAAGCACTTTACAGTACAGTTTGCCATTGCAGATGGGGAAGACTGAGGATGGAACTGCTGACATTCTGGTAGACGACCGCTCTACCCCTCAGCCACAGCCGCAAACATTCTTTCTTTCTTCCTCGGATCTACTCATTGTTGCTTATTGTAAGAAGCAAAGTAAGGTGGAAGGGAACAGAAATGTTAATTGTGCACATTACAGAAAGGTTTAATTTAGATGATTTTGTTGTATCAAAATAGATGTAGAATCTACAGTAACAGCGCAGCACGAAAATAAAAAATAAAACATGAAGAATTAATCCAAGGCAAATTTAGGATGACTTTACGAGGATTACCTTCATTGTTATGAAGGCCTAATTTTCATGTTCATGGTAGAGCCTAGACCTCGGTCTGCTGCGTTTTTAACACCCCAAGTAATATTTATAGTTGTAATATTATATTGGATTTGGCCACAACACTGTTTAACCCTGAGACTCTAAAAGTGTATGTGGACTCACATTCTTCGGTAAATTACCCTTTATGTTATGATATAAATGACAGTGATTGTTTATGTAGCCTCTATATGAGGATATATTTGATGGCAGATTGTGATCACTGGCAGCCATTACCTTAAAACCTATGTTCTTCATATGGGAAGTGGAGTTCACAATATGCTTTGGTGTTCAGATGGTTAAACCTGTGTTCTTACAAGTTGTTGTTTGGCATCTGATAACAATCTGTTAATGATTTATCCCCCACTTCATCTTAAATGTCGTCAAGTAGTTGTTGAACACTGCAGGCAGCAAGCAACCTTGTACAGTTCGAACTGTTGTTTTACACTAAATGATTTATATCCTTTTTCTTTATTATGCTATGTAAAAGTTTAAATCTAACGATCAGACTGCGACATCGAGCTTTTCAAAGTAAAGCCTCGGGTTGTTGCTGCATGGCAATAAAAGAGACATTCTGTCCACAATCAGAAGACAAGCTGATACTTCGATGACACAAGTGGCTGATCAACATGTGGATGGATCCACTACACAGACCCTCCCCCTTCATACAATATGTACAGAGGATAGTGTAATGAGCTGATCCTCTCGGTTTGCAACAGGCTGATGTTACTAGGCTGCAGCTGCCTCAGTTTACCCTGCATGTGCACCTGAGCTACAGAATCAGCCTGTGGCACTGTCCCGGAGTAAAAACCCTCTGGTCTCCTCACCTCCTCTGCCTCTCCCCGGTGTAAACCACGAGCTGCCAGTCCGGTCCTCAGCTCGCTGATGTCTACTCTGCCATCTTTATTCAAGTCCAGCTGCTCGAACAGCTCCGCATATCTCCTCTCTCTGTCCGGGTCCAGGGACGCTGCACACTCTCCGCTCTCCTCGTTCCCTTCGCGGTTTCTCCGGGCGCTGAACCCCTTCTCGTCTCCGCCCATGTGAAAGAGAGAGAGCCGGTGTTCGGTGCTGATCGGCCGGTAGTGTCACAGCCGAGCATAACAGAGTCAGCGCCGAGAAGAGCGGACCGCTGCCTCACACCACACCGCGGAGGGGGACGCAGACCGGGGGAGCAGAGCGGGGCTGGTCCCGGGTGGATGGATGGATGTGGCTCAGACGAGCTCGCCTGGGATTAATCTGCGTGTCAGATTCACTCAGTCACTCAGATGTATTAGTTTCCGAATCTCGTGACCGACCGAGCGGTTTTACCGCAGTCCGTCAAACCAGCGCTGACACATCTGCGTGCGCGCTAACGCGGTCTATCCACTGCAGGCGCCCGCTTGAGTCCGTGCCGGTGCAGTCGGTCAGAAACGAAGATCCACTGACATAAAGGAAAAGTGACTAACACGCATTTAGATCCGCATTTAGATCCACATGTGAATCCGCCTCCTCTCTGTGACGCACGCGCTTCCGCCGCAGCTGATACGCGTGACATTTTAAGCGCCCGCGCTCACAATAGTTCGCGTGGTGGGATGGTGATATAGAAGGACTACAAACAAGTCAGGCTGTGAGATGAATTATTTTCATATATTTATTTATAGTTCCAACATGATAAATCCACTCAGAATCATACGAGTCTCAAAGATAAATCAGAACTGTGTCATTAAGTCAGGGTCTATTATTATTTATTAGGATTACTGCTGAAATGCTAAACCATGAGTTAAATTCGTCACCTTATGTTGAAATATCTCTGTTTATTAGGCCATAATTAGTTTTCTAATGATGTAGGATTTAGGTGCATATGGCAATAAATTGTGCAACTTCAAACCTTGTTTAAGTTGACAAGCATTAAGGAAGGTACACAACTGAAGATATGCCCCTAACATCCGCTGGTGGTCACTAACATCCTCTAACATCATCTGACAGTAGGCATTAATTAGTGCGGTAGAACGTACAAGGGATATTCTCTATCTATGTATTTGTTTAGTTTAAAAAGGCATAGAGGTAATGATGTCTGATTTACTGAGTGGGTCACATGGCTTTCATAGGGCTGCCATACAAGCCAGTCCCCAGTCAGATTTACCTTTAGCCTGAGCGTACCCTCAAGTATGAATGATTATGGATGAATGGATTGCATATCAGCCCCATGTTTGCATATCAGCCCCATGTTGGGGTTGATGATTCTATCATCTACCTGCTGCAGAAGGCTTACTCCTCCCTGGACAGACCCAACACCTCAGTCCGGATCATGTTCTTCGACTTCTCCAGCGCCTTCAACACCATCCAGCCCAGACTGCTGAAGGCCAAACTGGAGGGCACGCGGGTGAGTGCTCCCCTCATCGCTTGGGTCGATGACTATCTGGCGGGCAGGCCGCAGTTTGTGAGATTACAGAACTGTGTGTCTGATCGTCTGATCAGTAACATCGGGGCCCCCCAGGGAACTGTACTGTCCCCCTTCCTCTTCACCACATACACTGCCGACTTTAAGTACTGCACTGAGTCGTGTCATCTGCAGAAGTTCTCTGATGACACGGCCATTGTGGGGTGTGTTGAGGGCGGGAGGGAGGCCGAGTACAGGGACCTGGTTGACCGCTTTGTGAAGTGGTCTGGGGAGAACCACATGCAGCTCAACGTGGCGAAGACGAAGGAGATGGTGGTGGACTTCAGGAGGAACAAGCCCCTGCCCTCTCCTGTCTGCATCGGTGGGACGGATGTGGAGGTGGTACCTACATACAAGTACTTGGGTGTCACACTGGACAATAAACTGGACTGGTCCACCAACACAGAGGCCGTCTACAAGAAGGGCATGAGCCGGCTTTACTTCCTGAGGAGGCTCAGGTCCTTCAATGTCTGCAACAAGATGCTGCAGATGTTCTACCAGTCTGTTGTGGCGAGCACCATCTTCTTTGCTGTGGTGTCTTGGGGTGCGGGCATCAAGGCAAAGGACGCCAACAGACTGAAAAAACTCATCCGGAAGGCAGAGTCTGTGGTTGGCTCTAAGCTTGTCACCCTAGAGGAGGTGGTGGAGGACAGGATGCTGGCAAAACTGCTGGCAATCATGGACAATCCCTCTCACCCCCTCTACAAATCACTGGACAAGCTAAGGAGCAGCTTCAGCCACAGACTCATTCAACCCTGCTGCTCTAAGGAACGATACAGGAAATCGTTCCTCCCAACCGCAATAAGACTGTACAGTTCATCTACCTCTGTCAGAGCCACCATCACAGAACTGCACTAAATATACCTGTCTTCTTGCACTGTGTACCCTGTACAACACTCTGCTCCATATACTGGAACACTTACTTCACATCATATGTGATATGTGTTAATACAACCCATATTGATATTATATATCATTTTGTACAATAATATTGTCTTTTGCACACTGTCTACATATTCTCACACTCATAGTATATTATATTATCTATTGTATAGTCAAATACTTATATTATACCTCTACTATATATCATACTCTTTGTATACTCTTTGTATATTCTTTGTATATATAAGTCTATATACACATATTTATACATGTGTACATGTTATTATTATTTTTATTTACTATTATATATACTGTTGCTGCCATTATTATTATTATTATTATTATTATTATTACTATATACTGCTATATTGGTATTATTATTATTACTATCATATATACATATATATTATGTTATATTACATACTATATATACTGTACTATTTTTATTTTTATACACTGTCTAACAATAACATTACCATCATATCATCAGTACTATTACCATCATCTTGCCACTGCACCTTATCTACCTATTTATCGTGTGTTTCTGTTTTTATTCTTTCTACCGCAATTATTTTTTATTTGATTCTATTGTATTGTATTTTATTGTATTCAAATATACCGGCTGCTATGACGACTTAATTTCCCTTCGGGGATGAATAAAGTAATCTATCTATCATCTATCTATCTACATTATCATCAGCTATTTTGATATGCAAATGTCCTGCAAAATGTGGAATTGAAAAAATGTTGGTTTCTACAACAGGACTGTATTAGTTGTATCTAGATGTGTCTTATAAACTGTCAAGAGAGTGTACACCGCTTAACATATACTGTATGTTATTGCAGCAATGACAATGATTAACTGATAAAATGATAAAACACACAGTTATGATTAAATAACAATAACACACTCAAATCAACGATCTGTATATTTGTATATAGCTGTAGATGACTGTGTATTAACCATTGAAAGGTTATTGCTATTAATAGCATTATTAATTGGGATTGTGAGCTGTGACGCGCAGCAAAGGATAATGAGATGCTTGGTCAGCATCCACAGGATAGGAGACGGAAAGAGAGAGAGAGAGAGTGAAAGAGAGAGAGAGAGAGAGAGAGAGAGAGAGAGAGAGAGAGAGAGAGAGAGAGAGAGAGAGAGATTGAAATGATCAGTTTTCACAAAGACTTTCAAGGACTTCACCCATATTAGTATTTACTTATCAGCCAGGGTTCTAATAACAAGCAGGAATCAGGGCCATTGTTCCCTCATAATATTTTAGGTGTAAGGAACTTCTTGGTGCAGTCCCACAATTTTTATCCAAAGTGAAACACCTCTGAATGTAGTAAAACATTTTTCAACCCATCTCTAAGAATGGCAGTAAATATATCTGGTTCTGTGATTGATAACTCACAGCAAAGAACATTCTTCATGCAACTCATACATGTAATTTCCTACCAGGCCACCAAATACATTCAGTAATTCATCATTTTATTCTCAGACAGTGGGGATGTATTTATTCTGAGGACTGACTGACTGTCTGTCTGATTGTCTCTGACTGATGACTGAAGAAGATAGTACATTTCTGAAATGTAGTGAATTGGAAGTATAGAGATTAAAAATTAAAATATAGTAATGAATAATATTAAAGAAAATAATTGAAATACTAAAGGAAAGTAAAAATGATCAATGATAAAAGGCAAGAGTTAAAAAATCAATTACACATGTTCTATAGTGCAATACAGAACATGTGCAGTTTCATTTTTAACTCTTGACTTTTAACTTATTTATATAGTACTTACATGTCTGTTTTATATGTGTGTATGTTATCCACTGTTTTTGATGTGTGTGTATATATGTGTGATCCACTGGAGACACTTAATTTCGTTGTGCACTGTACAATGACAATAAAGGCATTGAATTGAATTGAATTGAGACAATACAACAAGTCTTAGAAGTCCACATGTGCCTTGTTGTACCATCACATCATAATCACTTAATCATGTGGGAAGTTCTTATTGACATTACTGTATTATAGAAAGACACTGACAACATGGGCCAACGTCCCACGTCCCAGTGCATATAACCAGCACCTTGTGGTGTGGAGGCCGAACTGCTTCCTCCCAGCAGCAGTGTGAGTTCAGGCCAACCCACCACCACCACCACCACCACCACCACCACCACCACCACCACCACCACCACCACCACCACCTGCTGCTGCTGCTGCTGCTGCTGCTGCTGCTGCTGCTGCTGCAGGAGGAGGAGGAGGAGGAGTGCGTGCTGCCCACTAACATCCTCATGCTACATCCGCCACAGAACGACACCCACACTGATCTCACCACGAAACAAGATGCCTCTGCCCGTTCAGGTGTTTAACTTCCAGGTAAGTTTCTGCCACCGCCGCGTATCAGCGAAGGTTGCTGGGAACTGAACGTGTTAATCAGCACCAATGGACTTAGCTAAGTTAGCTTGCAGTTAGCTAGCTAGTTTAAGCTATCGAGAACTACGACGGTCGCGGTTCGAGATCACACAGCAGCAGTAGTTTTCTATCAGTCGTGTGAATGGATTTCAACTAAGTCACCTTTTAGTGGCCCTCATTCTAAAGCCGCGGCCCGATCCCAGTCACGGTGCATCTTGGGGAAATGAATGTAAGGAATAGCAAATTAATGTGATACTTAATTGGACGACTCCTGTTTGGAGCATTAGATTCGAACAAACGGAAGAACGGCCCTCAGGTTTTCATGAAGACGTTTTAAATGACCATGTGTCTGCCGAGAAGCCAAGCATTTTAAAACTTAACCGATTATCTGAATGGATGTGGCAGCTGAAGGCTAACAGCGAGGTGAAGGCCTCTGGTGGACAATAACATCAACAGTGACGCTAGCTGAGCTGTTGTAATGGTGACGTACACATGCTAAACAACAAATAACTATTGTAGTTAGCTGTCAGATGTGAAGCAAGAAAATGTTTTCAGACAATGCTAAACACCAAGACGAACATTTACAACTGCCGTCATCTGCAGCTAGCGTTACCAAGCTAGATACCCGTTAATGGCAGACAGTTATATTAGCCTTGAATAGTAGCTAGTGCTGCCACATATGTAGCCATTAGCACTACTTCTGCAAGACGTTTCTGTCACTCAAGCTAATGCTATTTAACTGTCAGTAACCAAAGTATGAATGTGCCGCCCTACACTTTACCAGCAGGTTAGCGCGCTAAGAAGCTAACTCCTGCTAACGTCCCTTCAGGAGAACAGCAGGGACATGGTAGCTTTGCTGTTGCCAACAGTGTGTCCAGAGTAGGACAAGACTGAAGAGCTGATGTGACGGACTGTTGTTCACTGGTGACATTTGCATGTACTTTATATCCATGAGCAGCATCAGCTTCCCAATACCACATTTCCCACATAGCTGTTCACCAAAACATAGATGACCACCAACAGCACTATAAACCAGCTCTTGGTGCAGTTATTCAGTAGCCACAGACTGTATTTGATAGCATTGAAATTAATTCAGTGTTACTCTAAGCTCCAGTAGCCCTGTATTCAGCAACCTGACTTGATAAACAGCTGCAGGGGCCTACACCAGAGTGAGATTAGTGGGAAATGTAGCCCTCTTTGATCATAAGTTTTCTGGCATCATGAAGCTGGCTCACTTTTAACTGGGGTAGATCATGATAACCCATGCTGCCTAGTTATCCTCCTCCTGAGCAGAAACTGACAACTAATAAATCACACCCCCGGGAAAACAGAAATCAACATTCCTACAGGGTGTGGACATAGGAAAAAAAAATACGAAGAGATTGAGAAATGATAAAGAGCAATAGATGTTGTGATGAGTATAACTGTTTGGCTGTTGCAGGTTGTACATTTGCTTGTTACACACAGAGCAAATGTTTGCCAGTACAATTGTCCTGTCAGTATCTCTACATATTCTGTCACTGCAGCTCAGAGTAACACAAAGACTTGGTTAAACACTGTCTTTTATCAGAAAAATAATCCACACACTAAATGCAACCTTTCAGACATAAACTCAGCTCTCCTCATAAATGTACATTTTATCAGCATTGTAAATTCTGTACTTCCAAAGACTGACCTCTGGAAGTAACTGTCTCTCATCGCTCTAAACGTTTTAATGTGCCTCACATACTCAGATTAATTTCTTTGTCAACATACAAAAAAGTTTCTGTGTATATTAAAAGCCTCAGGCTTCTTTTAGTTAATTTAAATAGTTCCAGAGGAAAATACAAGTCTTGTGTTGAACTACAGATCACTTATTTTATTCTTATGATGAGGTATGATTATATTTTTCACAGTTCATCTTGTTGAATGTCACTTTATCTTATCGCTGTAACTGATCTTACCCCAGGTATCGCAGTTTCCCCTCATGTCATATTAGTTCCTTTATTCATGATTCTTGCGACGTTGCTTGTAGGTTAACGACCCTGCTTCTTTCACATGATTTTGTTTGTAGCCCAGTTCAAAAATCAGGATGACCGATGTTAGGCTCAGTGAATCTTGCCCCGTGCTAAAGCCCCAGATCTAGTTTAAGGTTACTTATTTAAGAAGCCAGCATCACCGTGAACAACAGAAGTTAATCTTGATAATGTTTACAAAGCTCAGCTGCTGGCACAGGCTGCTGAGTGCTCTTCGTTTTGGTTGTAAATATTCAACTGGTTGACTGTATAAAATCTTCGTTTCTTCACAGCATCAGAGCAAACCAGAATGATTTACTTACTGAAAAAGATACATATTCTCAGTTCTCACTAAATTGACTACAGTATTATATGTTGTAATTTTATTTGAATGGGGATCAGATATTGCACTGTGATGTCTGCTAAACACTGTTTCTGTGATTCTGTCAGGGGTCTGTGGAGCCAATGCAGATTGATGCAGACCCCCAGGAGGACCAGCAGAATGCTCCAGACACCAACTACATAGTGGAGAACCCAACACTGGTATGAACTTGACAGACTTTCATATACATAACTTACACTAACCCATAATGGCAGTACACCAGTGACGTTTGTACTTACTGTCATGAAACCTTAGTGGCAATGATGTGAAGCCATGTTGTTAAAAGATTCAATCGTCACTAAGGTATAAAGCTGTGTGTTCAGTTTGTCAAATCACTGCCTGTTATTAGGATAACAAATCGGCAGGCTGCAAACTTTTAATCCTGTTTCAAAGAGACACAACTACAAACAACAACTGTGATGTAAACAGAGGCCAGTGTTACGCAAAAACTGCTCATTGATGTGATGTTCTCTGCTTCTGACAAATTATAATGTCACCTGGACTTTTTAGTGGAGTGGTTTTGACATAGTTTTAATGCCTCATTTTGTGTAGGATCTAGAGCAGTATGCAACCAGCTACAGTGGATTAATGCGCATTGAGAGGCTTCAGTTCATCGCTGAGCATTGCCCTCAGCTGCGGGTCGAAGCCCTGAAGATGGCCCTCACCTTTGTCCAGAGGACCTTCAACGTTGACACATATGAAGAGATTCACCGCAAACTCACCGAGGCCACAAGGTATTGTAGTTGATGAGAGAGAGCCTCTTTTTAGTGCAAGAGTAAACAGAACATGCTAGCAAAGGTAATGAAGTCTTACCAAATGCTGATGGAGGGGTGTGTGAGTCCACAAAACACTTTTGGAGTATCAGGGGTAAACTGGAGACCACTTCTTATAACGTAAAAATACAACAGAAAAAAACTGCCTCCATACTCCTTTAGCCTAAATGTCCGCTGTTATCCTCCTGCCTGGAGCTGTGTTCACTTTCGCAAGCAAACACCGCACACAAGATCTCACCCAAGGGGTGCGTGAGACAAGTTCAGCGAGAACTTGCGATAAGAACTGGTAGCATCGCTAGTTCCAGAAGCCTCGCTGCATAGCTGCAGTTACTGCTGCAGTAACTCGCGGATGTCGTCACGTGTCCCTTTGGCGAGAGCATAGAGGCGCGTGCTTGTACGATGTGTATGGTGAACGCGGCTCCAGGCTGAGGATGACAGCGGACATCTAGGCTAAAAACATGGTGAAAATGAGGCCGTTTCGAGTCAAATTTCACTTTCGGGGCTTCAGGACACTTGGATGACACCACAGAAGCAGTGTGGAGGCATTTTCTTTTTTTCTTCTTTTTTTTTCTGGTTTGATGAATCGGTCACCAGTTACTTCAATAATATTGGATTTGGCTGCAACCAAGTTTTTCTGTGTATTTCTGCTTTTGTCTATGTAAGCTAAACTGTGCACATTGATAAGAGTACACTACTGAGCCTTTCATAGACTCAGCTAATATATTAGCAGATATGAAAACTTTTATTTTACAGAATTAACCATGCTGATAAAATTTGCATTTATATATATATATATTTCACGTAAATAAACAAATCCTAATTACATGTTTATTTTCTAAATCAAAGTTATACTTATTTGTAATTTTTTTCTTTTTATTTAATTATTCATAGTAAAGTTTATGGTTAAACTGTGAAATATCAGGCCTATATAATAACACCTGTTGCTTTGTAATAGTAGAAGACAAGGTGTTGATCTGCACAAGTGAAAGTGTAGATTATTCAGTCCAATAAACATAACAGCATGAACAGGGTGTAATATGTTCCTACTGTTCCATTCATAGATTTATGACCAAACTGTATTAATTGAAATTAACAAGATTTTACATTTTGTAGCTTTTAGGTTCTAAATCTGTTTTACTTTTTGCTTATAATAATAATAATAATATTACTTTTTACTTGTATCCTCTGTTTTTAAACGTTTATCTAAGATTAGCTGCGTTCATGATACACTTTATATCAGTATCATCTGGAATAAAAATAAGTCCATAAGTCTCATATCAGTGGAAATGTGAAAAAGTTCATGTGTAATCTAGGGGGATTCCAATATACAGTATGGCACCACAGTCTGATGGCCAATACTTTGCATTGCTTTGTTACTTGTCAATAAATATGAATTGTTTGGTTTGTGATTTTCTTCTTTTACATACAGGGAGGTACAAGGTGTGCCGGACACAGTGCCTGAAGGTGGGGTTGTTCCTCCTCCCTTAGATTCAGCATGGGCCGAGTCTACACGGAAAAAGGCTCTGCTTAAACTGGAGAAGCTGGATACAGATCTTAAGAACTACAAGGGAAATTCCATTAAAGAGAGCATCAGGTATGATGGCAGAAGCCCTGGTGTTCACAGTTCATTAGCATCAGTGAAAACCAGAAAGGTTTTTCAAAGTCTATTCAACGAGAAGAAGGTTAATCAAGTTAATAATTGTTTATGGTCTACAGCCTTACATGGAAGATTGAAGTCAAAGTGGGGTTAGATAAGCAACAGTAAATTACCATTTCACCACCACTTAGTCACTGTGTTTGTGTTCAGAGAAGGCAGCTGTTCTTCTGAGACTACAATGGTATATGTTGTAGCTAGCAAACACTATATGGGCCTTACATCCACACCATCAAAGATACTAGTATAACAGGCCCTGGTAACAAAGTATTAAAGATTTTAGTATTGATTAGATTTAATGCTATTGGTTCTGCTCTGGGTATTGGATAAATAGAGAAATCATTTCTGTTTCTGATTGAGACATTCTTCTATAATCTATTTTCAATTTAAGTACCTCTGCTGATAATAAACAATATGATTACTGTTGAAGTACCAGATTAGTAAGTGTGTTAGTAGTATCTTAACGATACCCATCTCTTGTTGGTCATTAGAAACTGCTTGGAGAGCCTGACTTATAACACTTCAGTGTTGTCATGTAGTGACTCTCTCTCTCTCTCCGTCTGTATTTCCTCCCCAGGAGGGGCCATGATGACTTGGGGGACCACTACCTGGACTGTGGTGACCTCAGTAACGCCCTCAAGTGCTACTCCCGAGCCAGAGACTACTGCACCAGTGCTAAACATGTCATTAACATGTGTTTGAATGTCATCAAGGTATAGCAGGATGCAACCACAACACTCATCTGCTGCATTCATGTCATATGGCAGTAACTGTAACCATTAGTGGTGGAGTTATGAAGGTTTCTTATGGTTTACTGGATCAATGCCTATACAAGCATGTCAGGCCTTACCATTATCTGTTATGTACAAGCTTTTGATGGATATCATGACTTAAACCTGTTGACTGTGTACAGGTGTAGTACAGTGGATTTATGTACAGGTAAGCAAAGTGGGGTAGAAGACTGAATATCTGAACAAGTAAACCTCCCCTCTGGTCCCACAGGTTAGTGTTTACCTCCAGAACTGGTCCCATGTACTGAGCTACGTCAACAAGGCAGAATCCACGCCAGAGATAGCAGAGGTGAGCACTACCCTCTCATTGGCCAGACCATATTTCATGTGCACAGTGCAGCATTTAATGTTACCACAACATAGAAAAACTCGATTGATAAGTTTTTGACAGTAAGAGAGAAACTGAAGTTTTCATTCCAGCCTTAAAGAGCTTATTAATGTGATGCGTGAGTTAGAGTGCAAACCTTGAGTTGATGCCATTTCTGTTTCTTCTTTAGCAAAGAGGAGAGCGAGATAGCCAAAATCAAGCTGTCCTCACCAAATTAAAGTGCGCTGCAGGTAAGACAGCGTTATGCTCACCCAGTACAACACTTGTGAGAGTGTAACAGCTGCTCAGTCTATTTAGCAGTTATTAATAATTTTGGTAAGATATAGTTGTATATATTATTTTATTATTTTGAAGTCTTATCCTGTTTTTCATGTGTCAGGCCTTGCAGAATTGGCCTCAAGAAAATACAAACCAGCTGCCAAGTGCTTTCTGCAGGCATCCTTTGACCACTGTGACTGTCCAGAGGTGAGTTGCGGTCAGCCAGTGGGTCCAATGGTACGACAAAAAAATTTGTGTGAAAGAAATGTCATTGTTTCCAAAGTCTTTGTTCCTCTTGTCTATAACTCACTCTCTGGAGTTTCCAAATTAAAACCAGCAGCATTTCAAAAAGGTTCTGTTTTAGAGACTCGAAAACTCTGTTGTAGTGTGGACAGCTTAGTGCTAAAATACTCTAAGAGTTTGAAGTTTGAGGTTTCAGCACCCAACTTCCCACTAAATAGGCTGTTAAATTGTATATGTGTTAAATTAGACTGCTGAAGTTTGCCTAGTGCAAGGACTGTGGATAGTTAGGTCAGTTGCACCATCCAAGTTTAAAGCTACTTGCTAAGAGCAGGCATAAATATTGTAGCTGGTCAGGAGCAGGTGAAAGTCAAAATCTAGGCCAGTAGGTGGAGTAGTAAAGTTGGAGGTTACTCAATGTGCCCGAGCCAGATTTATCAGCTGGTCGAATGGAAATGGACTATATGAACCTTACACAGACATTTAAGTGTCTGTGTTTAAAACTTATTTTACAGAGTAAACAGTGTGGAAAGGAGGTGCATTTAGGTTTACATTTTATGTAAAAATCACAATCACATTTATAATAAAATGTATGGTCAAACTGTAAAATATCAAGCTTTAACTACATTTATTTGTCATAAGGGTTTGACAATGACATCCTAGGAATAATTAACACATTCTTACTTATATATCAGTATATGAAAGATGTTCACCCCCTATTAGTATCTTTATCGTCCCCCAAAAACCCACATTGGGGTAGTTAATGTTAAGACTGTTCTACAGCCCTGATGACTACACTGGTGTTGCAGCATAGGCAGGTGAAATAATCATTGTACAGTATGTGAGGGCATAGTGTACTGTAAATAGTTTTAAGATACTTGTACTTTCTTGTAAAGCATCACATAAGATACAGTAGATCTGATCTATCAAAACAAGGTGTAATGTGGATGTTCCACTGTGTTTGGAATTGTTTTTCCTGTGGATAATGTAATGTTTAAAGCAAGAGGATAGTTGGTCATGCACCTGAGATGTATTTGTGACTACTCACCAGAAAAGGCTTATTTAACTGAGGAAACAGCACAATTATTGTTTCTTTACACCTTACACTGCTTACACGTAGTACTGTTGTTTCTATATTTTTTATTAGATTTTTTATTTTCTTTACTTAACTCAGTTCACCTTGTATTATTCTGCACAACATGTTGTGTAGCTTCATACGACCAATTTTCATCCTGAAATGCTACTGCTGTCAAACCAGGATAATATTCACTTAATAAAGTTATTCAACGCACTGTTAAAAACGTGTGTGTGTGTGTGTGTGTGTGTGTGTGTGTGTGTGTGTGTGTGTGTGTGTGTGTGTGTGTGTGTGTGTGTGTGTGTGTGTGTGTGTGTGTGTGTGTGTGTGTGTGTGTGTGTGTGTGTGTGTGTGTGTGTGTGTGTGTGTGTGTGTGTGTGTGTGTGTGTGTGTGCCTGCCTTGCAGCTCCTCTCACCCAGTAATGTTGCCGTGTATGGGGGTTTGTGTGCTTTGGCCACGTTTGACAGACAAGAGCTCCAGCGCAACGTCATCTCCAGCAGGTAGGAGCTGGCAGTTTAGTAGATGGCAACTTAAACATATCTCTGTGCATGTAATAAAAACAAGTTTTTGTTTCTGTCCTCAGCTCCTTTAAGTTATTTCTAGAGTTGGAACCTCAGATCCGTGACATCATCTTCAAGTTCTATGAGTCGAAGTACGCGTCTTGCCTGAAGCTGTTGGATGAAATGAAGGTTGGAGCAGAAAACTGTGTGGAGACTACACACAGTGTAGTTATGACACAACAAAGTGTCAATTTCTTTAGTCTGTACAGAGGTTTTGGGAGCACATCACATGGCAGTATATTTTGTGATAAAGTATGTATTGAGATGAGTGACTGTGATGTTTCCTCCAGGATAACCTCCTGCTGGACATGTACCTGGCCCCGCATGTCAAGACACTGTACAGCCAGATCAGGAACAGAGCCCTCATTCAGGTGAGACAAACTCTGCTTTTCTACCTATAAAACAGAGAGGCGATCACTTTAGTACATGAGAGGGGTGATCACATCCACATGGCTTTATATCAGTATTATTATCATCTTTTAAAAATGATGACACTTCTTCATTCTTCTTTGATTTAAGGTTTGTCTGATATCGAATATTTTACTACTGTTTACTAACATGCCAGACGTGTCAGGTGTGTGTGTGTACATTGTTTTGCGGACATTTTGCCTGGTCCTCACAGCTTACAAGGGCTTTTTGAGGGTTAAGACTTGGCTTTAGGGTTTAGAGTTAGACATTTAGTTCTGATTGGTTATATTAGGGTAAAGGGCTAAGAAGGAATGCATTATGTCAGTGATTGTCCTCATAACCACAGAAAGACAAACGTGTGTATGTTTTCAGTATTTCAGCCCGTACGTGTCAGCAGACATGACTAAGATGGCTCAGGCCTTCAACACCACAGTAGCAGCTCTGGAGGATGAGCTCACCCAGCTCATACTGGAGGGGCTAATCAATGCACGGATCGACTCCCACAGCAAGGTAGAGAACCCACACATATGAAAAATTTCGAAATTGGTCACTTCTTATATAAGTCCCTATAAACGGTGCTCTTTCATTTGGATAGATTCTGTATGCAAGGGACGTGGACCAGAGGAGCACCACGTTTGAGAAGTCACTGCACATGGGCAAAGAGTTCCAGAGACGAGCCAAAGCCATGATCCTCCGAGCTGCTGTGCTGCGCAACCAGATCCACGTCAAGGTAAACAAAAAACAGAGTAGTGTGGATGCCAAGTGTATCTGTAGCAGACTTTATGTATTTTCACACAAAAATGTAGTATTGTGGATGTAGCCTTATTTTAACCTCCAGTGATTAGGTGTAGATAGCTGATAAACTTTCAAATAACTTTATTTATTATGAACTAATATTCCAGTTGACTTTTTAATGAAACCAAAAGATTATAAAGTGCACGGTCAGACAATTGTTGCCCTCTGGGATCTAACAGGACAACAAATCTGACCAAAAAACTGACCTACATATAGAATGATAGAGGAGATCATAGCAGTACCTTGTCAAATTTTATTTATATAGCACATTTAAAAACAACTTGGTTGACCAAAGTGCTTTACATGTGGATTGGTACGACCAAAGGACAGTCAAAACATAGTACATTAAAGTTCAAGTAATACAAATAAAATACATAATAAAATGTAAAATACAAATAATAAAATATAAGAAGTACCATAATAAAATCAGCTGCGATGAAACCCACTCAACTCGAGGAGAAAGCCTGTGAGAACAGGTGTGTTTTTAATAGTGATTTAAATTGTGTTAAACATGGAGCAGATCTAATGTGAAGTGGTAGGTTGTTCCACAGGTTTGGGGCGGCTACTGCGAAGGCGCGATCACCTCTTGTTACAAGTCTTGTCCGAGGAGCAGTTGTGTGGCTCAACTCAGTTCCCTAACTGGAGTGTGCATAATGAGAAGTTCGGATAAATAAGATGGTGCCAGTCTGTTAAGAGATTTAAAAGTAAGATTTTTAAAAATGATCCTGTGACAGACAGGAAGCCAGTATAGGAGGCGCAACATGGGTGTAATATGGTCTCTCTTTTTTGTCCTAGTCAGCAGGCGAGCAGCAGCATTTTGGACTAGCTGCAGGCGTTTTAATGGATGATTTGTCTAAGCCTACATACAGGGAATTACAATAATCCAGACGGGAGGTTATGAATGCATGTATAATTCTCTCTAGGTCTTTTTGTGGTAGGTAGGCAGGCCTTTACCTTTGTCTATTTGTCGCAGTTGAAAAAAGCTACCTCTGACTACTGAGGAGATTTTTTTTATCAAAATTAAAAGCCCTGTCAAAAAGAACACCACTGCGAGCTAAACACTCGATCAAAATCATGACTGTTTGCTGTCCTGGCTCCTAAATGGTGGAATGAGCTCCCCATTGACATCCGGACATCAGATAGTTTACACATCTTCCGCCGCAAACTAAAAACACACCTCTTCCGACTATACCTTGAATAACATTTTAAACTAACAATTTAGTAGCACTTAAATTGCACTTTGTAGTTTTGCTTTAATTGAATAAATTGTACTTTCTTGACTCTTGTTGTTCTAGGTTTGTACCCTCATGGTTGAATCCACTTATTGTAAGTCGCTTTGGATAAAAGCGTCAGCTAAATGAAATCTTTTTAACCAATTTTTCTCAATCACAGAGGACAGGTGTAGGCAGAATAGGAGTACGATTACCGGGGTTTATGATATTATTAAAAATATTAAAAAGAACCTGAGGCCTGTGATAGTTATTGGAGACCAGGTTAGATATGAACTTAGTTTTTGCTGATTTTACCGCTTTCTGGTAATCAGATAGATGGCTCTGTAAGATTTCATATGATACTCTAAGTTTGTCCCTTGATTGTGTGATGTCACACAATCAGCACACGTCATTTAACCTAACCAGGCGGCTGTGGCTGAGGGCTAGAGTGGTCGTCCTCCAACCTGAAGGTCAGCAGTTCGATCCCCAGTCTTCCCCATCTGCATGCCGAAGTGTCCTTGGGCAAGATGCTGAACCCTGAATTGCCCCCCATAGAACAACAAAGTGCTGCTAATAGATGCACTGTATGAATGTGTGTGAGTGGGTGAATGTAAAACTGTACTGTAAAGCGCTTCGAGTGGTCATCAAGACTAGAAAAGCGCTATATAAATACAAAACCATTTTACCATTTACTAGGAAAACATTTCATCGGCCATTTAATATTTCACAATTCAAATGAAAAAAATCTAAATTAATCCTAAAATACTGCATTCATACAATTATTTATTTTTTTTATAGAATTTTCTAATATGGCTCCAACATTTTCTGACCCTGAGTCATATTTGTGAATAGGGCTGGGGCCTAAAACATTGATTTGCTTAAGGTGCGTCAACACCTTGTAAGGAAGGTGGCTGCGCACTGTTAAAGCATGGATTCACTTGAAGCTGAAAAAAAAACCGCCTTGATCATCTAAAGCAGTGATCACCAACCTTTTCGAGCCCAAGATCACTTTTTAATTCCAAACATAAGCCGAGATCTACCACCCTGATATCTTCCAAGAAACTCACTCAGGAGGGTCATATTTATTATTTTTTGTAATTTCTGTTAAAGGCTAAATGTACAAGAAATAAAAATACACAAAGAGAGGCAGCTGTGCAATTGTTTTCTATTCAATGCACAATATTGAAATTAATATCAATTTATATTTACAATGCACAATATGCAGCTTCTCAGTTCCACATCATGTTCTGCAGAGGAGCTGCTACTGCAGCACAATGTTTTTACATATAGGCTTTGATTTTAATATGGCCACAAATATGATTATTGCCTTGTATATGAAAGAAGTCCCTTGTACTCAAATAAATACCAGTACTACACAGTCTGAAGCCGTGCATCTTCCGCTCCTGCAAATATTTCACAATAAAAAAACCTTTTTTAAACGAGGGAATGGATTCCATCAACAGAAACGCTGGAGTGCTTTTATTTTGAAAAGGCATACAGAAAGTGTGGCAACCATTTTTTTGTGACATAAATTCATCAGATAAACATTAAAACCCAGGTAAGATAATTTTCTCAGTTTATTCTGCTGTGAACCACAATGTTTATCTCTCTATGACACAAATGTATTTACAACACTTTCTGAACCCGTTTCAAAGTAAAAGCACTCCAGCATTTCACTTTCTGAACCCACTCATTTGTTCCAACGGGGCTTTGATTGTTATCGACAGATGCAAAAAAAAAGATGCGCATCTTCATACCGTGAATGTCGAGTCCTGACATTTAGTTTAGTACATAAACCAACTTGTTCTTGAAGGAAATGCAGGAGATAAACCTGCAACTCCACCGTCAGTAGCGGGGACACAGCGCGTGTGAAAAACAGACAATGGACACACAGCTGATCTGCGGCGCGACGACAGCCAGTGAGTCCAGAGAGTTGGGGGATCGACAGTGAAGACTGGTAGATCGACCGGTAGATCGCGATCGACGGGTTGGCGACCACTGATCTAAAGCAGAGGTCACCAATAGGCGGATCGCAGTCCAGATCCGGACAGAAACACAGTTCTATAAGGACCTAGACCTATTTTGATAGGAGCATTTCTATTTTATCCTGCGCAACTTTTCTTGCATTTACGGTAGTCTTATTTTAACCTGTGCAGCTTTTTTGTCTCTACGGTAGTAAATCCTGGCAGCACACAGTTTACTTCTCTCACTGAACAAGAGAAAGTGTGAAACAAAGAGAAAAGGAGTGTTAAAGCTGTGTAGTTGTTAAAATTTATTGAGATTTTTCATATGTGAAATGTAGATAAGATAAGGGGAAACTCGAACTACATCTTTTCATTTATTATTCAAATGAAGCTCTTTTGTTTTTAAATGCAGACCTTATTTTACTTGAAATGAGAAATTTATAGAACCTAAATTTATTATTTCATTGAGAGTACCCTCCAGTTCAATGGGAAAAATTATAATAAACATTGTTTAAATCCTATCTTTATTTTATTTGACAGCCAGTTTTTACTTCATACAGACATTGATACAACTACCAGGCTACTTCATATTATATGGCACTGAATCATAACGCATGTTAGACATTATGATGTTTCAGACCTTTGCTTGAGGAAATTCTCTCTAACTGGACCTCTTTGAATTTTAATTGAGTACCTCTGATCCCAAATGTGGGAGCTTTTAGTCAGAGACCGTTTTTTATTTATTTAGTTGTTGGACAGCTTAATGTAGATTGATATACATCTTTTCCTTGAATCGAACAAGCACTTGCACTCATTTTATTTTGGAGAGGGACTGTGAAAGGCTGATTAGCAGTTCAGACTGGGCTAGTTTTTGTTGTGGAATAATGCCTTGCAGTGCATACTTAGTTTAATGTCATATTTGTTTGTACTTAAGTCAAGATGATTAAATAAATAATAATGACAAGTTTTTAAATACTTTAAACATTGACACACTTCTCAATTATGTTACAAATTGTTTTTCTAATCAAAATTGTAAATACGGTTATTTTGTTGATGTGTTCAGTTACACGTGGCATCTATTCCTGGGAGAGGGATCCCTCACATGTGGCTCTCTCTGAAGTTTCTACATTCTTTTCCCCTGTTTAAAGTTTTTTTTCTTTCCTTACTCCTGTTGAGGGTTAAGTACAGGAGATGTCACACCTTGTTGAAACAAATTGGGGTTTGTGAATATGGCCTTATTAAAATTTGATTAAACTTACACCAGGCGTAAATATAGCAGCAGTGTTGTGATTTACTAAAAACGCATTAGTGTGGATGAAGCCTCAGTCTGCTCCACATGAATCCATATTATATAAAAAATACAAAAAACCCTGTCACTTTAACAACCATATTGATGATAACTGGTGATAAATGCAGCATATTTGAGTAGAAACTCAGCATCTTTGAGTAGAAACTCTGTGACACAGCAGTAAATAACAAACAAATGTTTGAGTGCCTCACTCCTATCGTCTCTCTTCCTCAGTCTCCACCCAGAGAAGGCAGCCAGGGGGAGCTGACACCAGCCAATAGCCAGACCAGGATGAGCACCAACATGTGAAAAGGATGTCTTATTCATCGTCTGCACGCTGACTCTACTGAATGAGAGGAATCACCCAAACACCAACCACCCCATCCTCAGTTTCTCAGCTGAAGACCGAATATAAAGACTCTATAGTTCTCTGTTGATCTTTTGTCCCTGTATGAAGATACAGGGAATGAAACCTATTGTTAGTCTGATGTTGTGGAGGTTTTGGACAAGATGAAAAATGTTTTTGATGAAAGTGCAGTACTTATGCTGCAGGTTTACTGGTAGGCTAAGCACTTTGTTCTGCTCACACACGTTGGAGGCCTCATTAACACAAACAAGGTTTTAAAATAAAAACGCCTGCCGAAATGTACACTTCTGTCGTTTTTACATGTTGACTCCATTGTCAGTTTTGCCAATTGCAGGAACTTAGTGATTTGGGACAAAAATGAGGTACGATGATGCCCCATTGTATCCACTTATGTACTGTGGCGCTGTCAGACCTGTTGGGTACACTAAGCTTGAAGCAGCATTTAATTCTATGGTTTAAACACGGTGTCTTCAGTGCTGCTGCTGCGAGTTTCCCACTACAACCCAAACTGCTTCTGTATAAATCACCTTGTAACTGTTGGAGGTTTTCTTTAAAGGGCCCATATTGTGTAAAATACATTTTCTGGGCTTTTACTATTGATAATATCTTGAAGGGGGTCAGTAGGGACCCTCAAAGTGTGAAACGTCTCGTTTCATACTTCCTCCCCGTATGATGTCATTCGGGATCACACTCGTCTCTCAGCCAGTGCCAGTCCAGCCTCCAAAGGAGGACGGTGTAACTTGCCGTTCAGAAACATTTTGTTGTAACCGACTAAATATGTGGCTGGTCTTCTATAGCTGCAAACATAACTTGAATTTCAGCTGTGTTTACCAGCGTGAATGCGCCAGAATGAGCCCGGTGATAGGCCTGGTTGCTTGTCGCTCAAATTGCAGTCAGTTAAACAGAGGAGGGGGTCAAGAGGCAGGCGAAAACAGCCTGTTTGGTCTGCTGCTCCAGAGAGAGGCAGAAGAGAGGACGTGCAAATACACATTGCAGCAGTTTTTTGACTTTAAAACACTGATATATCATCTAAGTGGTACCAATACTTCAAATTAAATCCCAGAAAGGTGTAAAATATGGTCCCTTTAAAAATGGTCCAAGTGACAGGTCAGTATACACAGATTTCTTCTGCCCAATCATAAAAAGTTCAGTTTTTCACCAAGCGTTGTATAGAGTAACATTACCACGTACTGTAAGTGTGTACATTTAAAAGGTGTCACATCTGCCCTAGCATATGATACTAACTCACAGCTTTTGTCTTAGATTTGTTATTAAACATATGTAGGAGTGCAGCACCTTGAAGGGGAATATTTCTTGCATGATGTTGGCAGGTGTGACCTGAACTGTTCAGTCACAGGAGTCAGAAAGAAGAACCACATCGTAGGCTGATTACTTAACAAGGAGGTAATGTTTTTACCTGTTTGCTTGTTTGTTGGTTTGTAAGCAAGATTACAAAAAACTGAATGGATTTCCACAAAACTTGGATGTGGCATTGATCAGGGAAGAACTCAGAATCAGGTGGGATCTAGGATTTCTTTCTCTTTCAGAAAGTCAGTTTTCCAAGGGAAAAATGTATGGCTCTTTATAAAAAATATCAGGCACATTTAAGGAACTCACATCTACGAAAGTGTGCAATTTGGTGCAGCTTGATTGAATTCAAGAGACAGTTGGACTGTGGCAATATATGCTGTCCACTGAGTGTCATGCTAGTTCCCACTGAAACCAGTATGAGCTAAGATATTCAAGACATTGAAGAAGCTGTAAAGGCAAAAAATGGGCCTAATTGTTCTGAAATATGATTTTGATTGAATTAGAAATGACATATAACAGCTATCAAATCAATATCCTTTGATCCAATCCCCCGCAGGATTGGTGGGGGTCACAAGTCTCTGACTGGTATTTCCTTTGACTCATTGTGGAGCATTGAGTGACTTGTATGGAGCAGACCTTGTACAGTAACTTAAGTTTCCCTTAAGATGAACCTAAGCTTATTTTGAAAGAAGTGAAAGTTGAAACTGCTGTTTGATACTGGTTTCAGGTTTAAACCTGTCCTAAACCTAAACCAAAGCCCAGTGTCACAAACAGAAGAACAAAGATGTAACTGGATAGAGTTGTGTTATTGTAAAGGATCGGAGAACAGGGCATCATGGCCTCAGTATGTAAGAATCATTAAGAAAAACATAACTGAAATCAATTTACACAAAGTCAGACAAACAACACAGGATGTAGTTAGTGGTTTAATCTTTTAATGTGAACCTCTTATCATAAGATCCTCTGCAATGATCGTTCAGTCGTGGCTTCAGTTGAGAAATGAAGGCACTTGTAAGACAAAGTCAGGAACCACAGGAGAAGGACAACACTGCAGAGGAACGCTTTCTGTTTACAAACACAATAGTCACATCACACTCAGGTCAATTTAAAAGGTAGGAAACATCCTTTGGCTTTTGTAGTCATCTTTTTCAAATCATTATGCACAAGGACTTGTTAGGCTCCCGTCACAAATGTTGGATATTAACTGACTCTGACATGAGCCTGTTCTTCCTTGATGATGGTGGGAATGTGGATGAAGTGTGTTTGGTGGGGCCAGCTTGGCTGACTTCAGTAGGCGTGGTCTGCTACAAACAGAGACTCCTGAGCTGCTGCTCCTTTCTTTCCAGAGGACAAATAATTTCCCAGAGCTGCCTGGCTGTTGTTCTGTGTGGAAACACGAAGCAAAGCTCAGTTCATTTCTCTGCCAGGATTTTACACAAATAGCTCGGAACTCTTGCATGACTGAAAAACACTGGTTACCAGGATACATGTCACCACTGGGAGAGAAGTCTACATTAGCCAAGTTTTGTATTTAAATCAAATCAAATCAAATCAAATTTTATTTGTATAGCCCATATTCACAAATCACAGTTTGTCTCATAGGGCTTTAACATGGTGTGACATACTCTTACTTGCCTATTTGGAGTATATTAAGTATAATCACTTTTTGTTTGTCTCCACCAGCTAATCAAGTTCTGTTATTAATGTGTGGTCATAGCATGATGGCTGCATCACGGTTCTGCTGTGTGTCATGGTTGTCTGTTGTTCACACATGCGTGTCTGCTGCGGAGCTGCAATGTGAGGTTTCTGGTATAATCACTATATTTTCTTTTAAGAAAAATTGTGCAGACATTCTCCGCCAGAGTTCATGTCTGAAAACAGCTGAAAATGACACTTCGACCCTTAATCTTTGACCATTTAATTCTAATCTTTGAGTGAAAATTTGTGCCAAATTTGAAGACACTCCCTCACTGCGGTCCTCTTGCCACAGTGGCCACCAGCACTGAGCCACGACCTGTGACACTTGTGTGGTCTTGAAACCCTCTAAAGCAGTCACTTAGTGACACAAGAGACAATCACAGAGAGAGATAGAGAACGAGTGACCAAGTCCCAAATTCACCAGATACAGTGTCAATTCATTGATTTCCTCCTGTATCTGTCATCTCTGCCTGACAGCCATCTTTAAATCTCCTCCCCCCTACCCCCTCCTTACCAGGGCTCTCTTGATGTACTCATCCTGGCAGGCTTTGCCGTTTTTCTCCTTGCCTCCCCAGGCCTTCAATGCTGAGGCCTGCAGGGCCCGGCCGAAGGAGAAGGTGAGGGCCCAGGGCCGGGGAAGGGGACACTGGTTGATTGCATTTAGGTTAATGGTGGCCTCCTCCTCACTCTGGCCTCCAGAAAGAAAGGTCACACCTGGGGGAGAAAGACATACAGAAGGAGTGTCAGGAGAAAATAAGATATATTTGTGATAACCATGTGTACATACTGTGTATCCATTTCACCTGGCACGGCCGGGGGTACTGAGCGACGCAGGGTGGTGACAGTTGCCAGGGCAACCTCTTGAGGGCTGAACTTTTTTGGGCAGGAGTGTCCAGCAGTTACCATGTTGGGCTTGAGCAGCGTCCCTTCCAGGTAGACATTGTGGTCAGACAGTGCCTTATACACAGCTGCCAGCACCTGACACAGAGCGGAACACATTCTATAAACACAGTCACAGATTCACATTGTGCTGAAGGATGACCGCTGTAACAGACGTGCACTTGACTACCAGTCCCTCATCTCCATGAAATATGACTGAGATTAATGGTTCAATGTGTAGAATATAGTGACATCTAGTGGTAAAGTTTGCATGTTGCAGCTGAATACCCCCTCACCTCACCCTCCCCTTCCAAACATGAAAGAGAACCTGTGGAAACCTTCAGTTGTCATTAAAAGTCAGAAGGTGTTTAGTTTGTCCAATTTGGGCTACTGTAAAAAACATTGCAGCCTCTGTAAAGAGGACCTGCTCCCGATGTAAATATATGATATTTAAAAATAAAGGCCCATTCTAGGGTAAAGAAAACAACAATTCTTACAATTTAGATGAAAAATACTAGTGCAAACATCACTAGGATTATTTTTATATTCAATTTCTGCCAATAGATCCCTTTCACCTAAATCTTACACACTGGACCTTGAATCTACTTATTCTTTTTGTTCTTCATGGTAAACTGCAGGTCTATAACAGTCAGTTGAAGTGTGACAGGAGCACATTGTTGCTCACACAGCTTTTAAACTTGATTTGTTTTGAGCTTAGTTTGACTTGGATATGACAAATCATGTTGTAATATCACATTTACCTACAGTTGGAATATTTCACAACAGCCAAATGATAAAATTTTTTTAAAAACTTTGCCGTAAGCAGATCATTTAGTTTACTTTACATGCATCTTCAGTTATCACAACAGTTTGGAGTTTTTGCATAGCTTATTGGTAACATCAGAGTTGAGGAAGAAGCAAATTTGACTTCGAGGTGTTTTGCGTAAAAGTGCAGAAGAGAAGCAGCAGGATGTGAACCATTCTACAGCCAAGAAAAAGATTCCTTCAGCACATGCTTTAATGCTGATATTAGTAAGTATTTATTTCAAGGAAGGACTGAATCTAAACTAAGACACCACAGATCTATTCTGGTATTAAACTGATCTCAGCGTCCATATCCAGGTGGATAGAAAGATCATACATCTATCTTTGCTTAAGTTTAGCAAATAAAGGATGTTTTATTTCGGCGCTTCCTTCTGCCCTCTTCCAATATCTCTTCATGTGGAGAAGCCTCTTAAATACCTTTGAAGACATCCACATTGATAAAAGAGCAGATATAACTTACACAATCCTCAAAACAACAACGAAATACAAGTGAAAACATGCACAACACAAGTTATTACATGACATGGACAACTACCTGCAGGCAGAGTATTGGCTCTGATGACATCAGAATCTGCACGTATGCTTGACTCATCCACCCATCACCCACTCAAAGGAATTGTTTTTTTCTCCCATTTAGAGAACGTTCCACTCCGCCTCTACTGGTGATAATATGGTAACACATTACACTTCAGAAGGCTGGTTTTAATTAAATTCACATTCATTTAAAGTAGAGTCGCCACGACTCGGAACGGGATAAATAAATCGGGGCCACGAGATATAAATCTGTTCTTTACCAACAAGACCTGTCAAACTGAACTGAAGAAGCCTCTCGGATGAGAGATGAAACGTTTCACTTAATCACATACTGTAACCTCTAAAATGGGCTTTAGTTTGTTTGCGCTGACTTTGAGGCCACACTGTTGTGGATACGTTTGCAATTACTAGTCAATAAAAACATATGGACCTATTTTCATGTGCCATGAGGGAAGGGGCAGGGATTGACTTAACCAATCAGACATTGTTTTAAACTTTCTTTCTCTTTCCCTTTAAGGAGAGTGTGCAACAAACTAACCCTAACCCGCGAGTCTCAGAGAGAGAGAGGGGGACCTTGACAAGGTAAATCTGTAAACTATCTATCTCCCGTTACAAAAAATGTATAATTTCATAGGATAAACTTACTTAAAGGGATGGATGATAATTAAACAATAACAGGTTAACCCGCCGCAAACACACCCAGTACATCTCAATCTCTCCCTGTTTCCTAAATGTGCCAGGCGCATCCTGTCACCACGATACCAAACGTGCAGTCAACCTCACAACACACTGGACATTCAACTGCACTTTGCACAGTGTGCCAAGGTGCAAAAGAATAGGGCCCTATGTTTTCATTGACTAGTAATTGTGCTCGCAGCTCTCGTTGCAGGAATACAAGATTCTCTTTTTTTGGGAATGTAATTAAAATTTTCCACATTAATGATGTATTATACCTATTTAACCCATCCACTATTCATCAGCAAAGTTCATCTTTACGATCCTGCCCACCCGACCTGCAGATCAACCGTGAGTCTGTGGGTATTACTGCAATCAGCGCATCACTAGCAGGTACAGAGTGAGATGGTGCAACATTAGAGAACACACTAAATTAAGAGTGGTTAAGAGACACTGTCCTGCATTAGCTAAGTCAATGAAACCATCTGTCTCAGCTGTCAGCAGTTAAATGGTTTGTATTTATATAGCACTTTTCTATTTTTGATGACCACTCAAAGCACTTTACAGTACAGTTTTTTGCCATTCATCCATTCACACACACACACACACATTCATGCAGTGCATATAGTGCATCTAAGGGCAGCACTTTATAGTTAGTTAGTCCTCCTCCTCCTTCTCTGCTGTATCTGTCAAACCTTCTCATCACTCACCTTCTCGGTCACATACTGGCAGTGCTGCAGGTCATGGTCGCCGTCTGGGAGAATCTCAGGCTCCACAATGGGCACAATGCCATGCTGGGAGAGGGGGGTCAAGCATTGAATTGAGAAAGAGAGAACAAAGTAAAGCAGCTTCATGACAACTGCACTTCCTCTCTTGGGGTAGTGACTTGCATACCAACTGTTTCACGGTTAGTTGGAGCTGTGTAACTGCTGATAGTGTTACATCACTGCATTGAGACTGCAGCTTCACTGACTGAGCTGTGGAGATTGAAATGTAAATGTGTGTGAGTGTATGTGTGTGTGTGTCTCACCATCTGGCAGATGCTGGCGTAGCGGGCCAGCACATTGGCGTTCTCCATGATAGCTAGCTGGGAAGGGGTGGTTTGGGTGATCTTTAACACACAGCGCCACTTGGCGAAGTCAGCACCGTGCTTCTTGTACTCAGCACATCGCTCATAGAGCCCGTCCAGACCTGAAGGAAACAGAGCACAAAGGGCGGGTCTCAGTGGTGACACTCATGAGGCAAGAAGCGAGATACAGAAGCAGACATCCGCCTGCAGACTGAAGTAGTTTCAATCAGTCACTACATGTTAGCAATGCATTTTAAAAGGTAGAGAAACACTGGCGACACATTGGTGCAGTGGTGAGCACTGATGCCTCACAGCAAAAGGGCTTCCTCTGAGGTTGACTTGAGACTTTAGATGAAATGTAGGTGTGAATGTGAGCATGAATAGTTCTCCCACCACTATACATTCTGCTGACAGTAAAACCAATCAGTAATCAATAACCTATGCTGAGGTCACGAATAAGCCAGAACAACAAAACAACTTGTGATGCCAGTGTTTGTCTTGCTTTCACTGTAGTGAGGAGCCCTTTTGTACCTTGAGTTGTGGTCTCTCCATTAGTGCCGGCCAGGGGAACCACGCCCTTGTCCACTTTGATGCCCACCACCATGCCCTTCTCTTTGACCAGCTCGGGGAAGGGCTTGCCGCCATCTGTCTTTTGGTAGAGCGTCTCATGGAAGAAGATAACTCCGCCGATGCAGGGGTTGACCTTGCTGTCAGCAGTGAAGAGGAGTTGACGGTAAAGACGCCTGTTTTCCTCTGTGTTCTCTACACTGATGCTTTGGAAGCGCTTGGCCATGCTGCCTGGAGGAGCCAGGAGACAGGGAGAAGGTTTCAGATGGAGAAGCCACTTCACACACTATAGATAACTACAATTAGGGTTGTTGGGGTCAGGAGACACACCAGGTTCATGTCTGAAAGTGGCTTATGTACACCTCTGCTGCTACACTTTAAATCATGCTGACCCTGTCACAGGTTACTTCTATCAGCTGGGAGCAGGTGACCCGATTTTTAAAGCTCTTTCACCTAGTGTTCATTAGAGGAAATCCGGGTTAAGACACAGACAAACACAGTAAAGCATTGTCCTTTAAAAGTCACTATGATCATTTGTGTTGCGTAGCTAGAAAAGGAAGTGTCAATAAAACATGACACAACTATGTCCCAAAATTCAAGAAGACAGAAAATGTTGTAACGATCACATAGATGGTTTGACACACACAGGTTGTGAAACTTGGCCTCTTTTTCTTTAAATGGTAAATGGTCTGTATCTATATGCCCAAGGACAAGAGAAGTTTAACTGTAAGTGCCTTTTACTTCTCTAGCAGATTACTTTGAAAACTTTAGGTTAATTGACAAATATATTCAGTAGAAAACATCCTGCCTAGTGTGATTACTGAGTATGAGAAATGAGAACTGGACTGTGGTTGATCGCCATGGTGAACAGGAGGAACTGTTTCCTCCTTCTCAGCAGGCCACACAGTGTGTCTGTGCCTGCTGCTGCTGTACCTGTGGATTCATCTGCCGCCAGGATGCCTTTCCCAGGAGCTATGATCCTCTGAGCGATGTCACTGAGCTCCTTCTTTTGTTCAGTCCTCAGGAAGGGATACGCATGAGTCATGTTGACTGGAGACTAGACGAGAAAGAAAAGCATTACTGATGTACTTCTGAGGAAATGGACACAGGATAGTGCCGGCTTACAAAAATCAAGCCACAAGGTGTCTCAACTGTATCCGCCACATATCTGCAAAGGAAATGTCAGGAGAGAGTCCACAACTTTTTTCTATCTTAGTGTATATATAAATAACACTACCACTACAATGTAACTAAACCCTTACATTATAAAAAGTATGTATAGGAACAAACAGTAAATAATAACTATTATCAAGGAATACACATAATTCATGGATACCAGTAAAAAGTATTTCTAATTCAGAGAGAAAAATAATGAGGTGTATTGAAATGTACTCCACTACTGTGGACTGTATCTAAAGCTGCTTTTCACATTACTGTAAATTTTTGAGATTATTTTGTAGACATTTTGCCTATATTGAAAAATAGAGACAAAAAAGGAAAAGACAGTATTGTGACAATTACTCAAGAGACATCATACAACAGACTTCAACACTGCTGCTATATATAAGAATTATACACACACACACACACACACACACACACACACACACTAATAACAAAAACTTTCTTTCAGAGTATTTTACCGTGGGAACCTTTGCACTGTCGTCGTCCTGTTTCACTGATGGACTTTTAGAAGTGAACTTGTACTTCAGCTTCAGTACAATTGTAATAATATAATTAGCCACATGACGGCACTTCCTCGTTCAGCCTTTGTGAATGACTTGGAGTTCTACAGGGAGTTTCCACTTAAACTCCAGGAACAATCTACCCTGACTGTTCAGTCACATTAATCTGTTATTTCACAACACAACAGTAACCGCAGAAATGATCCAAAGTGAATGTGAAGACATGTCAGGCTGGGAAGATGTCATGTTTGAGTTGTGGCTGGATAGAGAGAGCGGGACTCACCAGATGTTGGAGGCTGAGATGCAGGAAATAGCTGCTGTGACAGATCTCACATGTATGACATGACGGAACAGGACAAGAGAAAAGGGGCGGGGTCGCTGTGGATCTCCTCCAATCAGAACGCAGCTTCACCAGGGTTGACGCACAGCGTTATCCAGTAGGAGCACGTCGTGGTTGTGTCGTCCGGCTCTGACAGTGATGCTGAGAGTGAAGTAAGTCATGTTAACCCTCATCCTTGTCTTACAGGTAACGACTGTAGCAGCTGCACAGTTGTAGCTCTGAAGAGTTCTTCTGTTTGCCTTAAAATAATTCTAGAGAGCTTTGTCAGGGTTTAGTGTGGATCTTCTTTAAAACAGACAAATATGAAAGGGAGCAAAGCCGTTAACTAAGTCAAGGTCCGAATTAAAAGGACGATCAGAGATTCTCTTGCTGTGTCCCTACTCAGGGGCCCATCCTTCAGCGACATGAATACACTGTCCCATTTGAAAGGGTTCATTCAGAAGTGGCTAAGGAGTGTGTCCTTCCATTCCAGGGCATCACTGGATCTAATGGATCCTTCTTGGGCCAACCTATCCCAGGATTTAAATGTGTATCATTTTCAGAAGGCAGCAAACACCACAGACAAAAAGGTTGTGAGGAATACATGTGATTGCTAGCAGAGAACCTCATTTATTTGTTTAAATGTTTTCATGTGAGGTTATATGACATTACATGATTGGCCTTTGTGGGCTGGCCTTAAACCATGGATGTTTGTCTCTATTCACAAACATTCAAAAACACAGATCATTAGATGGAAAAAAAAGTTTGTAAATATCTTGTTATATTATTACATTATTATTATTACATATTTCATTTAGCTGACGCTTTTATCCAAAGCGACTTACAATAAGTGCATCAACCATGAGGGTACAAACCCAGAACAACAAGAATCAAGAAAGTACAATTTTCTTACTACAAAGTGCTATAAGTAAGTGCCATTTAAGTGCTACTAACTTTTTTGTTTGTTTATCTTTCATTCAAGGTAAAGTCGGAAGAGATGTGTTTTTAGTTTGCGGTGGAAGATGTATAGACTTTCTGCTGTCCTGATGTCATTGGGGAGCTCATTCCACCATTTAGGAGCCAGGACAGCAAACAGCCATGATTTTGTTGAGTGGTTAGCTCTTAGTGAGGGAGCAGCAAGCCGATTGGCAGATGCAGAGCGGAGTGACCGGGCTGGGGTGTAAATATTATATATTTTCATGAGAGCTTCTCCAGACCTCTCTGGGGTAAACTAGTGGGGTAACTTTTCCATGCAAGATTTCTGAGAGCTCTCAGCTAATTGCCCAATACTGTAGGTCCCTCCGTAAATCAGTGTTACTTTTTTTTTTGACCGGTTGCTCGTGGCAGCAGTAAACATATTCAAGCATGTCCATTTATTTCACCAACTAATGTGAGAGGCCACACACTGAACAGACTGCTTGCTGTTAAAAAACAACTCATCATCTCTGTCACCAGTTGCAAATGATGTGCTTGTAGCCTGTAAGACAGAGCTGAGGGCTGTAATAACCCTGAGTCCTGCCGCTCTGAGCCTACGAGAGGATCTTCACGTGCATGTTGCATGGGTGATACGTGATGAGAGCATCATCATCATCTTCATCATCACACAGGGGAATCTTCACTCATGCAGAGTAGAACTACTTTAATGTCCAGCCATGTGTTTTTATCAAATATAGTTAGATGTGTTTATTGTTGTTGAAGTGATCATTAACCTTAAGGTACTGATTACAAAATAGATAGGTGAATGTTAAAGTAAACAAGTAAACACATAATCATCATCATCTCATCATAGACCGCTTCCACCCCTGAAACACAAATGGCTCATCTTTGCTACATTGAAGGCGCACGTGTCCAGTTCTATCTGACAACTTGTCAAAATGGTAAATGGACATGGAGTTAAATGAGCCGAGGGACATGTACATACAGTCAGAGGTGATTCGATAATTGACAGCAGCTACAGATGTGTCTAGGATGGGGACAGCTGCTGGACTTGGAGAGAATGGTGCTGGAATAACAGCAGAATTGGTGGAAAGCAGACAGATAAAAGAGCTTAGATATGAAGATATGAACAGGATAAGAGACAAACACTAACTGAAGCACAGCATTGTGTTAAATAGCGGTTCCAAATAGGGGTTGGAATTTTTCAATTTTTCAATTACAAGCAACAAATACAGAGCCTGGGACATTTGTTAAAAATGAAAACTATGTGGCCATGAAATATTAATGTGAGTGGGAACAAATTAATAAGTAATTTGAACTCGACAAATAACTCACAGCCACATGATATGAATCTGTTCTTTCTTAACAATTAACACCCAGTAGATCTCAATCTCTCCCTGTTTTTAGATGCACCAGCTGCATATTGTCACCAAAATACCAAATGACTGCAGTCATGCTCCCCGTGTAGTGGACATTTAACTACACTCAGCGCCATGTCGCATGAAAACAGGGCTCTATGTTATTATTGATAGTAATTGCAAATGCTTCCATCACAGTGTGGCTTCACTCAAAGTCAGTGCAGACAGTGTGTGTCAAAATAAATCCCATTATAGAGGCTACATCATGTGATTAAGTGAAACGTTTCTTCTCTTATCCAAGAGGCTTCTTCAGTTCAGTAGTCGTGAAGAACATAATCATGTGGCTACAAGTTATTTATCTTGTTTCCACAACTTAATAAATTGTGGCGACATATAACATATTTTTTTCCCCCGAATGTCACCATCAAAAAGCAGCTTAAAGATGAACAAATGGTAAAACACATGGCAGTCGAAAAGTAAAAAAAAAACTATCTCCTTTCCGAACCACGATTCCATGACCCCAATGAAAAAAGATCATGAGGTCAAGGAAAGACTTACAGTAGAAGCCCTAAGAAGTTAGGAAAAGAGAAGCTGGGAGGTGGGAAGAAAATGTACTTACACTCAGTGTTTTTTTTAAACAACTTTATTTATAACCGAGGATATGTACAGTATAGTGATAAATTCTGTGCTGTACGCCTACAATTCAAGTTGCCTAAAAAGCAGAATGACGCCTTCTAATAAAAGATGTTTTGCGATTATACAGAGGGAACATTTAACCATTAGTTCCTGAGAGGAAATGATAAAATAGATGATAAAAATGGGGGGTCAGAGTAAATGATATTCAGACATGGGTATATAGATTTACCTTTGAACTTCTTCTGTATTTGGGGATTATTTTGTGCATTTATCATTTACTGAAATTACTTTTACATTTGTATTTAGATCTGATCATGATATTGTGAACTATAAGTTGTTGACTGTGACTCCTGACTGGACACAGAAGAAATCCGGAGCTCAGACGACCATGTGAGATAAAGTCTGTTTGTCCACTTGTCATAGTCATTTTATATTTTGGGAATATGTTTTTTAAGGAAGAGAAGGAAGGAATGAAGGAAGCGATAATCAGGACTTAAGAAAGAAAAACAGAAAATAGTGTTATACCCCCTGACATGAGGCAGGTAAAGATAGCCAATAAATCAATAGGGAGTACAGCGAGCGATTATAACATTAACTACTGTACACTGGCTCAATACCATTTTGGTCTGTCACTAACTGAGGTGAAAAAGCCAGCAGAAGAAAGACACACTCCCTAAAGCCCCACCCTAAACTGGCTCTTATAGAAAGCCAGTGGAAGCAAGCTTTTAACAAGGTTTTCTTTGACAATCCGGAGAGGTGTTTACGTCGACATTCACTGGGACCAGGGGACATCTGGAATATGGATGAAAATGGTGTGATGACTGTGCAGAAATAAAACAGATTAGTGACCAGAGGTGTGTTTAAACAGGTAGGGTGAAAGGGGTTTGAGTAACAGGGAACAATACTCCACCCAACTTCATATTCCCTTGGAGCTGCTCAGCTGCTATTCTTACTTTTGGCTTATGAAGAGCGCACCCCAGGTGAGGCAATCATATGTTCTACAACTGCAATTCTGATGAGTCTGATGAGGTTTTCTTAATGATTTTCCAGTTCTGAACTTTAAATGTATTAAAAGTTGGTTTCTAGTTGATATTATTATTATTATTTTTAGAGACTGATTTAACGGCTTCATTTCAGGATCTAATCAGTTCGGTGATTAATCAATATTTTTGTCTGTAGCTGAATGTAATTTTGAATTTGAATTATAACTGGGGTTTGTTTTGTTTGCTCCAAAGTCAATGGTGACGTCTTACCCCACATAGTGTGACAACATGTCTGCTGGTAATGTGTCACATGTGCGCACTCACTATTTAAATGACTATAACTCTGTGCTGAAATATGAAAACAATTTCAAATATATACATGAGAATTTGTTGTCTCATTTACACTTTTTTAACAATATGATGTATTGATCGTAAGACACATTAAAGAGTGTGAAAAGTGTGACAAGACGCCCCAGTCTCCCCTTATTTACCTGCATTAAACTGTACAGTAAATCGCTTTGAGTGGTCAGTAAGACTACAAAAGCACTATATAATTATAGAGAAGAAGAAGAAGAAGAAGAAGAAGAAGAAGAAGAAGAAGAAGAAGAAGAAGATGTATAGGTGTTGGCAATGGCAGCATGCAGCATGTCAGTAGCTTCGGATGATTTCCCCTTGTTTATTTTTTTCTTATTTTATCCATACAACCATTTCTGTATTTATTTAAGGGATAAATCTCTAAGAGTCTATCTAACAATACAACAAACTTTTTCAAATGTGGCGCCACAAAGGCAGATGCCTGCAGCAACATGCAAGTCTACCAAAATCTACAATCAGGCCTCCACTGCAGAGCTGGCAGCAGTAAATCCGACATGAACAGGCTCAACCTCACAACAAACAAATGACCTGTTAGACATTGTGAAAAATTATGTATATATGAAGTATATATCCTCATTTCCACTGGTTCTTATCTATTCTCATCATGTGATCATATTATACTAATAACTTTAACTTTAACTTTAACAGAGTTAAATGAGCCAGTTGATAACAGGTTACATGATATATCAGGGTATCATGTTGGGCTCAGTGAAGCCTGATAACTCAGACATATTCTGGATTTGTAGAACATGCTCTCTGGTCAGAGGTCATTTTCTGTCAAAACACACAGTGTCCTCTTCACTCTCACCTTTGTAAAGATCATCACTTCCATCTGTGGAGAGAAGACAGACAACTGAGGAGATCATTATATATATGTTGCTCATTAAACACACCAATGTTGATCCAAAGTGCTTTACAGCATAAAAATAGCAAATTGAAAACAAGACAAAAATATAGTCATTATAATCTGTATCTCTACCATCATCAATGACAGTAATAAACAATAATAACAAAAACAACAACACTAACAACACAACAATTTAGGCAAATTGGAAGGCTAATGATTAAAAATGTGTTTTCAGACCATTTTTGAATATTTCTTTTGAGAGGGGGGAATCGGATGATGGAAGGGAGAGTTCCAGAGTTTTGGGACAGTGGTGGAGAAGGCCCTGTTGTCATGGTTTAGAATTCTTTAGTGTTTTGTTTGTGTTCTTTCTGCGTCTTTATTAAGAGTGTTTTCTGTTTTATTTTTACCTCGTGCTTCCAATTGCCCCTGCCTTCCCTGTGTGTGTATATAAGCCTCTGTGCTTCCCTTTGTCCTGGTCGGATCATTGTCTAAGCATCGTTATGTCCTCCAGTGGTTTTTGTATCCTGTTGTCTCCTGAGCTCCTGTCCTGATCTCCTTTGTAAGCCTCCTGTGTTTCCTCCCGTGTGCTTTTGTTTCTTCAGTTTTTACCTTTTTGAGATTCCTGCGTTTGTTATTTTTTCTGTTAAAAACCTTTTTCATTAAAAAGACTATTTTTGTTAAACTCTGCACCCTGGGTCCATCTGCCTCTCTGCCTTCACCGTAATCCCTGACACCTGTCCCCAAAACCCTTTGTCTTTGATCTGGGGACAGACAGTGGTCTCTGGTCAGATGACCTCAATGTTCTGATAGTGTGATGGGGACAGGAGCCCTGAGATGTAGGACGGGGCAAGACCAATTAGTGCCTTGTACACAAACATAAGAATTTAAAAATCAATCCTGTAGCTGACAGGCAACCAGTGTAGACAGGCGAGAATGGGTTTAATCTGTTCCCTCTTTTTTTTGACTGAGTTCAAATACTTGCTGCTGCATTTTTAACCAGTTGGAGACAGGATGAAGAAGTGATGCCAAAATATAATGAATTGCAGTAATCAAGGCGTGAGGGTACGAGGGCATGGATGTATTTCTCCAGGTTGAAAGTACTGAGGGTCAGTGTTCACAGAGACTCACTTCTTCAGCTTGGAGTCAGTGATGCAGTAAATTCAGTACAAAGAGCAGGGACATCAGTCGTGTTCAGAGCGGAGGTGGAGCAGCTGTGCAGCAGAGCAATGTTTATATAATGTGCAGAGACTTCAGGGGTGGATTTACATCTGTTGCAGATGAACTAATGTTCCATTTAAAAAGGTCTCTGGGTGTTGACTGATATCCTACCTGATTCTGAAATGTCATCTGTCAAATAAACATGGGGGCTGTTAGTGAAGATGTGTGAACACGCCCACATTCATAATGGTCAATGCAAAGTACCCCATGAATATTGACGGGTACAAATGACCCTGATGATCAATGTTTTTGATGGTGAATCACAGCATCAAGCGAGAAGGAGACCGACCTTTCCGACAGTAAAAGCAAAGAGCTTGTGAGTGAGGTAGAGGTGAAGAAAGACCTTTTTTGGTTGCCACAGCAGAGATTTCACAAATAAAACGTGTTGCTGCTGCAGTTAATGTAGTCACAGTTAGGATATATCCCTCCCTGTAGAATCAAACACAATTGTTTGATTCTATAGGTCAGGGATATTATAATATTACTATATAATCTACACTGATCCCAAAAGAGGGTTAAGGCAAAAAGCTAAACATAGTGTTGAGTGTCACTGCAGTATTTATGTTTACAGCCATCTGACTGATTACTTCACACCTTAACAAATTGATCACAACCAGTGGTATCCTAACATCCACCTTAGGTCATTTGGAAATGGAAGTTTGAAGTTGAACATTATTTATTTATATTTTTAAGTGGTCTCCATTGTGCCGGACAACACAGCCATGTGCTGTTCAGTGATTTCACACAGAAAGTTGAATGAAAATTGAAGTTGTACTTTGTGATACATGCCCAATTTTAGAAGATGTTATTAAAAGCTATTAATTAATTGCTTCTGCAACTCTGGAGGATAAGTGAGCTCCAAGCACTGTCGGTACACAGTGACTGTTGCAAGGGTTGGGTTGAGTGTAGTATTCTTGCCTACTGTTCTGTCTGAGTTCCTCCTGTCCCTGTCAGTTCAACTGAGGTCACTCACCTCTTCTAGATCAGCACCAGTCTGTGCCCTGTCAGAGCCATGGTGCAGTGCATCCAGTGCACAGGCCATCAGGGAGAAAGATCAGTTCTTCATTTCCTCCACTTGCTGTAAACTGATTAGCCCTGTACTGTAACCTAGATTTGGTTTTGGACAGAATTCAGGGCCTATCCCACTTCTGTATGTGCAGCAGGCACATGGTTATCTCAGTTTACATTCAAAGATTCTACTGCCTACATGTTGCAGCCAGCCCCTCCTGAGCGGTTGCTGGGTGTGACTCTCAGGTCAGGTCATACAAGCTGTCCAGAGTGGCCATCCTGTTGACAGGTTTGACCTCTGTGTCTTGTCTCCTTGGGTCAGTTTTGTGTCTTGCTGAATAACCTATGAAGCCCTTCTGCCTCTCTGGCATTGTGTTTTTGTATTGTTGGGCTTTGACCTGGTTGGTATGTAAATACTGTACATTTGTTAAAATGCCAACACAGGCATTTATAGGTAAAACATGGCTGTTGCCAGGCAAGCTGGGGTGTCTTAAAGAAATATCCATGCAACTATGACATCTACAACAGTAACAGACAGTGAACTGACCTCAGTCTCCAGGCTACAGCTTGAACTCTGCAAAAAAACACACAGCTCTTTCACTCCTGAATCCTGCAGCTCTTTGTGGCTCAGGTCCAGTTCTCTCTGATAGGAGGGGTTCGACTTCAGAGCTGAGGCCAGAGATGGACAGCTGATCGCTGACAAACAGCAGCCCCTCAACCTGATGTTGATGAAATCATCAATAATCAGTCAGATGTGTCCTAAGCAAATTTCAGCAACATTCAAATAGCTGTGCATGTCAACACAGGTTCATAATATGCCGCTGTGACTGGAAGATAAATAGCAAATCAGACATGATAGACAAAAAATCTGTTCATTCTTTGTCAAGGAGCTAATAATTTCCCCTGTGATTGTCAGCAGGATTAAAAAAAGAACATGGATTTTCAGGAATCTTGGTGTAAGGCTGTGACATAGACCAAGAAACCCACTGACTTCCCAGGGAATAATGCATGAACCTTGGTTGAAAAAAAAAATCTGTCATATTATGAACCTATTTGAAAATTAGCATGTACAGCTATCTCTGTCTCATTTACCCCATTTTGTCTGTTGATTATTATTATTATTATAATTGGGCACTGTCCAATCAAATAAATGAACAAATAAATGAATGCTTCCTCAATGGTTATGATTTCATCGTCTTCATTATTTTCTTGGCTTTATTAATAAAGCTTGATTATATCTAAGGGGATGTTCTCCATGTATTTTGTAATTGAGTAGATTTGATTAATTGAACAATGTTGAAGGAAAGCTCCACATTGCTTAAGATTGTTAATATATTTTAGATAGAAGATTTGAAATACGTTGATTGAGCTTAAGTACAAATTATTCCACATAAACCCCAAATACTGCCTTCCCTCCTACTGTGACCAAAGACAAATGTAAACATAAAGTATTTAAATATAAAGAGCTCATTCCAGGGTAGAGAAAACAATCTGATCTAGTGAATATCTAATTTTCCAAGTACTGACTTAACTGTAGAGCCATAAACAGTAAACCACAGTGGCAGACCTGCTACAGTAACAAAGAGATCTCATCCTCTATGAGACTATCATCAAATCAAATCAAATTTTATTTGTATAGCCCATATTCACAAATCACAGTTTGTCTCATAGGGCTTTAACATGGTGTGACATCCTCTGCCCTTAACCCTCAACAAGAGTAAGGAAAAACTACAAAAAAAACTTTTAACAGGGTAAAAAGAACGTAGAAACCTCAGAGAGAGCCACATGTGAGGGATCCCTCTCCCAGGACGGACAGAAGTGCAATAGATGTCAAGTGTGAAGGGAAACATCATCAAGGTTTTAGCAGTACTGATAGGGGTAGACCTTTCTGAAGCATAACTGAAGGTCAGTGAATTGGTGGATTAATGTCAATAAGGGTCAAGTATCTGAGAAATACTATGTATCAAGCAGTCTTTCTGCAATCATAGTCTATGGTCAGCCGCCAGCAAGATCATGATCCACCATCAAGATCGGATGCCACTATAGTCCACAGTCATTGTTCATTGTCGCCATTAGGATCCATCATCAGCTGCCACCTTGGTCGTGGTCCACCACCATTTTCCGATGCCAAAACGATAAAGGTAAAGATAAAGATAAACTAGAAAAGCACTATATAAATACAGACCAATTACACACAGTTTGGCAGTGTCCCAGTTTGTGTTATATCAGTGATGATAAAGACTGTCTTGTGTGCAACTGAATTATTCATCTGGTTCTCATTCTACATTTCGCTTCGACCCTCTGACCTCACTCCTCTGTCTGTGTCTCTCAGCTCTCAGCACGATGGTTCCTGAAAAGGAAAATCTTTTGAAACACCTCACAGATTTATATTTTTTCATTTCTTTAAAAAACCTTATTAAATTCCTGCAGCAGCTTGTCACTGTAGTTTTCATCAAACATGGCAAATTTCAGTAGCAGATTAATCTAAATTTGGTGCTGCTCAAAAAGCTTTCTCTCCAACATGCTCATTTGCTATATTTTGCAAACTGGTCTCTTTACTTTCATTCTAATCTAAAGCTACTGAAAAAGCGTTTTTTTCAAACAGGTCTCAGAGTTCCTCTCATGAAATCTGGTTGTTGATCCTCGACAGTAGTCTGGTGCTGTTTCCATCCATGGACACGAGCCAATAACAGTCCAGACTGTTGGGTGTCTCTATAAAAAATGTTTTAACCTTCTTTGTAAAGTGCCTTGAGATAATGTATATTCTGATTTGGTGCTATAAAAAGAAATAAATTTAATTGAATTGAATTGGTTCCTCGATGGTGGGACGAGCTGCCACATGCTCTCAGTGAATCTATCGATCTTCAAGAACCTCCAGAAGACTCGTGTTCTGAAAGCACCTCCTCACCTAACAACCTTTTTATCTCATTGAACAGACCGTCCTGAAGCTTCAGTGCCATCGCTCAACTCTCTTGATATAAACGTTTGATGAATAAATAAATGAATAAATATATTTGTAGTCGCAGGACAGTTGCTGAACAAACTACAGTGTGGTTTCATGGTAATGATAGAACATGTCACCCAATACATCAGTTCAGATGGCTCAGAGAAATAAGAAACATCCGGCTGTGATTCACATTCAGTGTATCTTTTTGTCCTGTGAAAAACATCACTCTCGGCCTTCAAGCTTAACACTCCTGTGTTTCCTACTGTTCACATGCTCTAACAATGTTTACAGGGAAGCTCTGACATGCGACACTCATCAATCAGGCTGTGAAGTAATCCTGCAAAGAGATGCAAACACTGTTAGATCACAGAGTTTCAAGGTTGCCCAGAACAGTGGAGAAACTTCCTCTGTGGCTGCGTCTCTGGTCCGACACAGGCCTTAAATACTCATGTCGTTTATGACTGTTCCCTTAGTTAAGTGATTTTTTTTCAAGTCTTGCACATTTTCAGTTACTTCCTGTTTGCGGTTTGTTTGCTGTTCTCAACTGTGTCTTGTTTGTTTGTGTATTTATACCCCATGTTTCCCTCACTTCAGTGCCAGATGATCTTGTCAGTTCTGTAAGTGTACCAGCAATTCCTAGAGTGACCAAGCTTTGTTTTTTGACCTGCCTCTAGTCTCATCGTGTTTTGACCGTGTGAGTGTGAGAAAACAGTCACAGCAACCGTAAACTCAAAGACACAATAATCAAGACAAGTCTGCTTAAGAGTCACACCCACAAACAGAGCAAACGTCACACATGATATTATCTCCTCCTTTTCTTTCATCTCTTCTCTTCTCCGTCACTTGATGCTCTACAGGGATAAATCTGGCTCAAAGACTGATATTAAAATAATCATTGTGTTGTTTTAGAACTCCCCAGGCCTTCAGTTCCCCTGCTCCTGCTCTGTGCAACTCAAAATAGAGTCTGAAGCAACTGATAGAACACTTTTAGTTCCTGTGAGTCTATCGCCTAATCCAGGGGTCTTCAAAGTTTTTCAGGCCAAGGACCCCCAAACTGATGGAGAGATGGAGCGGGGGCCCCTACTATATATATTGTATAAAATTGTGTTTTATATTAAACTGGGTGTAGGGCCATGTATAAACATAGCTACCCTGTTATTGTGCATTCAATACTAAGCTATTCAAATAATACACAGGTTCATATATTCATGTTTTTATTTAAACATTTGCAAGGTACAGGGTGGCCGTGCCACTGCCATTTATAAACATACATCTTGCATACAACTCTGAGCTATTAAAATAATTCACAGATTCATGTTAATGTGTATTTAAAGACATTTAGATTTGTGGGAAAGAAATTGGTTGAAAAAACTGATTTCTAATCAACCCCCTGTTGAAGACCTCTGGCCTAATCTATTCCCATTAAACGCAGAACAGCTGGACATCTTTTATTTCAATCAGTTTAACATTTTTTTATCAATTTGGATGGTCAAAAAATGTTATGTCAGTTTTAGAACATTTAAACATAGCAAACTTCTCTTATTGAATAAATCTGAGATTTATTTTGGGGATTTACTACCACTAAAATGTTCTACAATGAAAATGAATACCACAAAAACAATGGTTGGATGTTTTTGTGTTGGCCTACTACAATTGTACTCTCTAAATGTTGCTTAAGAAAAACACATTTTTCTTTAATTTATTTTAGTAAACTCATTGCCTTGCAGTTGAAGTCTGAAATGTCAACTTGAATGGCTGGCGAGTGCAGGAGGAGTATAAAAATGAATCCAGCAAATGAGCAGACACCCTTTGTACTGCATTTATTTCAGCAGGCTACTTAGTGGAGCATGTTGCACAGATATGTAATCTGGAAATGGCCAGCAGATCCACTTGGAAGGCCTAGTGTGTTTTTCACTTTATAAAAGGTTAAGTGAATGCAATTTACATGATACATACTGGTTGATGAATAACAAGGTTATTTTGAGTGGCCCTGAAGAAACTAGATGCATGTTGTGCTTTCTGTACTGCTCATCTCAGTTGTTCTAAAGAAAAAGTGAACGTGAGTTTGGTTTGTGGAGACTACATAACTATAAAAATGTTTACATGTTATTCATAGTCTGTTACTCATGTTTACTAACAAGGATGGTCGTATCACCCTTGGACACTAGCTAAGGAGAAATGTGGTCTGTATTTATATAGTGCTTTTCTAGTCTTGATGATCACTCAAAGCTCTACCGTACAGTTTCTTTGTTCACACAAATTCATGAAGTGCATAGGTAAGTATCTTGCCCGAGGACACTTCGGCATGGGATCTGGGAAGACTGGGATCGACCTTCTGGTTAGAGAACAACTGCTCTACCCCCTCAGCCACAGCTGCCCTTTAGGATTTTTGGAAAACAAAAGGCATAATACCTGCAACACCTTGCTGCCTGTGAGCAGGTCTTTCAGACTCAGGAATCCTCGAGACATCTGACTTCTCTGAGCTTTAGAATATATTTCCATGTTAGACTGTGTGATGAATTCTTTCTTCAAGAAATGTGCACTGTGTATGTTTTGGGTTCTTTCTATGTAGTCTGTTGATACTACAGAACTCCACCACTTGGTGACAGTGTTGAAGAAGTTTTAGGCTTGACTGTACTGTGGGAAGCTGTCACTCATATCACTCTGCCCTTGCTTGGTGGGGAATAACTTGGAGATGGATGGAACGTAGCTTCCTGTGTTTTCCTGACTATTGTCAGAGATGAAACTGACTCCAATGACTTTTCACCATCATCAAACATCAGCACCTTGGGGAAGTCACTCTGAAAAACCCAGACCATTGGATCTGTAAACTTCTAAAACTGTTATTCAAAGAAATGCATGTTTGTCACGTTTTATACCTTTTTAAAAAGGCACCTCACTTTAACAGCACATCATCACATATTATTGCTGTACTGTTATGATCATCACCTGTGTGGCCATTATCACAACATTGATTTAGGCATTGCTGTCACGGGTCTGATTGGAAATGCTCAGTCTCTCTCTCTCTCTCTCTCTCTCTCTCTCTCTCTCTCTCTCACACACACACACACACACACACACACACACACACACACACACACACACACACAAAGAAATACATATTCTTATTTCAACAAAAAAACTTTGAGTCCATTAAAGATGAGATCTTTACCTACTGAAGAAAACTCACATCTACTGTTACAAAAATGATTGAGAGCAAAATTTACTCACATATCGGAAAAGGACTGCAAGTGATTTAAGTCAGAATGATATCACTTTTCTCAATCTTTTGCAGATTTTGGAGATACTGAATGACTCGTGGGGGAGTTTTTCCTGCCTCAAATGGATATGTGACATTTCACAAAATTACACTCACCATGAAACAAATTCGTTGGATTTTTAGAAACACAGAGAAAAGTGAGATAAAAAGGTCTTTTTCAATTTTGTCCCTGAGGCTGAGAAGCTCACTGCTGATCTTTAATTTATCTGCTGCCCGTCTTTGTTTCTGGTGATGACTTCAGTCCGAGTCTGCTGAAGGGAGAAGGTAATAAGAACTATTTAATGGAGGAGCATTCATTTTCATATTACTCAGACTCACTCTGAGATGGACAGATTGATAAGCGCTTCTCACATTATATAGGGCACACTCAGCGAGACAGATTGATAACAGTCCCACATTATTCTGAAAGCATGCTGGGAGAGAGGAAATGGTTTCTGAGAAAGCAAGAGATGAGAGACAAAAACAGAGGCCAGGGATAGAATAAGCTTTTATTTTGCACTAACAATTCAAATGTGAAAATGTATAGTGGGACATTGATTATTTGCTCATTTGAGGGCTCTTGGGGGTCATGGGCCCTGAACAACTGTCTGTGTAAGACTTGGGCTGGCTATAGTGGATGGAAAAACAGAGGCAGGGAGAGACAGCAATAGAGGGAATGTAGGAAAAACATGATACAAAAAGAAGCAGAATAGAGGGAAGAATAAGAAATTAATGTGAAAAAACAAGGAAGGTCCTAAATAAAACTTGAACATGGCCTGTTAACCTCTGATTTATCCCATTTTGAAGGAAAGGCAACGGTAAACAGACAATAGGACGGAAAGACACAGGACAGAAACTCACAATTAAAATTGCAGTGTGTAGAATTTAGTGACATTGCATGTTGCAGCTGAATACCCCTCACCTCACCCTCCCCTTCCAAACATAAGAAGAGAACCTATGGTAGCCTTCAGCTGTCACGAAAACTCAAAAGGTGTTTAGTTTGTCCTGCCTGGGCTACTACAAGAAACATGAGAGAGGACCCCCGATGTAAATATAAAGTATTTCAATATAAAGGGTAAATAAAACAACAATTTGTATAATTTAGATGAAAAACACATTTCTGTCAATAGATCCCTTTCACCTAAATCTTAGGCCTTCAGGAAGACTATGCATATAGCAAATGGTCTTGTATTTATATAGCACTTTTCTGGTCTTGATGACCACTCAAAGCACTTTACAGTACAGTTTTACATTCACACAGTGCATCTATTAGCAGCACTTGTTGTTCTATGAGGGCCAATTCGGGGAAGACTGGGGATTGAACTGTCGACCTTCAGGTTGGAGGATGACCACTCTACCCCTCAGCCACAGCTGCCTTTTAAGCAGTACTACATCAGCATACTTCATGCATAGTTCAAAGTAAAACTCAATAAGCGTATCCATAAAAACAAGCAATAACCATGTTTGTGAGGGACAAAGTAACACAAATTCAGTGAAGCTTCTAAGTGAAGCTTATATTAACTACATCATGCTTTGGTCGGGTTCGAAACACTGTCATAGAGTTCACTGACTCATCCTGTTGAACAGGACCATTTATTAAACTTTTGAGTCTTGTAAAACACAGACTAGCAAAAAAAAAAAATCTAACTAACAACTGCACCCATCTTTTCGTTGTGTGCCACTCATCTGAAGCTGGGTTATACTTTACAGGCAGTCACACTGAAAACAGCCCTACATGAAAATGCAAGGAGCTTTTTTGGCGGTATTGTTTCAGGTACCAGTGAGGGATGAAACATCATCCAGGGAGTCAAGTTAGAATATTTATCAGATGCCAAATCACTGCAGAATGGAAATACACATGGGACTTTACAGCTCTGGAAAGTTATGAGAATTGTAATCAAGTAATCTTTTATAGATATCTGGTTAATTTTCCTCCCAGATGAACCAAATGGCCAGTTTTGAATTAGGCTGGTGCATGTTGTTTTTAAAGAATAGGGTCTATATTATGTTTTGGTACTTCTGATTCAAACTGGCTCATTTAGATTTCAGACCAGGCAAAATGATAAACGGTAAATGGTCTGTAGTTATTTCAAGCATGTTCGGTCTTCATGACCTCTCATCAAGTGTTAAACACTACAGTTTTCCCATTTACACATTCCCCCACACATTCATACAGTGCATCTATATACTGCTCTTTCTCCATCACATATCACTCACACACTGGCAGCACAGCCAGGGCAGTTTAGTGTTCAGTATCTTGCCCAATGACACTTTGGCATGCAAAACAGAGAAGCCACGGAAGGCACTGCCATCTAGTACATGGTCAACCTGCTCAGTTAACAGTTCAATTGAACAGAACAATTTAAGTGGGAATTCAACAAGCTTATGGTATTTTTCATGTTTTTGTTAAAGCCAAATGCAATGAATTGTATTTTGTTTTTGTGCTCTACCTTGTACCAAACAAAATGCCTCTTAGTCTGGTCCCTCATTTTTTGCAGCCCAACTTAACCATCCCCTGCTTGGACACTTTTAGACAAAATTTACTTCACACTGAGTTTAAACTTATTAAGAAGAGAACACTTAATGTGTCAGCTCAGTCTTGATTGGGCTGTTACATTCAATTCCATGGAATGTATAATAAGTGAATCTTAAAATGGCACACTCCTCCAATAAACTATAATCCCCACCAGAGACCTCAGAGAAAGGAGAGTAAGAAGGACAAAGAGAGGAACCCTAAAGATGGAACAAGCTGAAATTGAGACTGTGAAAAGACAAACGACAAACACAAGAAAACACGAGCGAATGATGTCATGCCAGCTTTTGTCAAATGCTTTCAATGTTACTGAATGGAAAAGAAAGACTGAATGACAACTGATGGAGAAAAATAACAAGAGGAAAGAAAGCACTGACAGTGGAGGACAAAGTAAAGCCGACTACAAAAATGTCAAACAATAGACTGGAGTGACTAACAATGTCAGTCAATGTCAGCCTCTGTCCTTAGCAGGGACTCACTTGTCATTGTTTTTCAACGTCAGTCATCACTGTATTCGAGTTTTGGTCATAGATGTATTTTAAGTTCTGGATACCAGACTAAAAACGCCACCCGTTCAGTTCAATTGGAATTGCCCACCTGGCACATGGTCAGAAAGAATTTGAATATAAAATGTTACTCTTACTCCCATCATGCCTCTGGGCTCTGAGAACAAGCACATTAGTTCTATGCTTTTACTAATGCTATGCTAGCAAGTCATGGAGCTTGAAACAGTAAATGTATTTATACAAACGCCAACAGCAAACAACAATGAAGATCATTTTCTGTGAGGTGACGTATTAAATGTTAAAATCATTGATATCATGTTAAGTTGAATTTTATTTGTATAGTTACAGGTAAACAAGTCATCAATTTGAAGCTGATTTTTGGGCTAAAATCATTTTGGATTCTCCATCATAAATCATTACTGGGCAAGAAAATGTAATTTTCTTTCCTGAGAAATTGATCTTGAATGTGACATATAAGATATGAAGAGCATTAGTATATGGCACTTCCATTTTAAAGTTGTCTAGTGTTATTACTCAGTTTATTTTGACCTGTTCTCCACAGATATATCAATCAATCAATCACATTTTATTTGTATAGCCCATATTCACAAATCACAATTAGTCTCATAGGGCTTTAACAAGGTGTGACATCCTCTGCCCTTAACCCTCAACAAGAGTGAGGAAAAACTACTAAATACCCTTTTAACAGGGTAAAAAGAACGTAGAAACCTCAGAGAGAGCCACATGTGAGGGATCCCTCTCCCAGGACGGACAGAAGTACAATAGATGCCATGTGTAAAGGAGAAAATCATCAAAGTTTTAGCAGCATTGATAAGGGTTGACGTTTTGAAGCATAACTTAAGGTCAGTGTCATACATATAGAAGACAATGAAGTATAGAGAGTTTGTTGTGATAAGAGCTGACACTGGTGTCTGTGTGTTGTCAAGAAAATCACGCGATCCAAGTTGTAGAGTTAATACGTCACTTCCTGCCTCTGTCTGCTGCATCCAGCTGCTCCAACTCTTGTCTGAATAATTGTGAGGATTTAATGCTGTGAACACATTTGTGCAGAGAATCTCCCGATGCATTGTGCATGTGTAAAAGGCAAACGGTGGGTGAACTCAGTAGACAATTCTTCGTTTTTTACCCACAGGTCATGTCTGAAAACAGCTTTACTGTAGATGTGACCACTATACATCCATGTATCCAACAGATTAATGTCAGCTAGCATTAACTGGTTGCTTGTCTAACCAGTCAGTGCTTGCTAATATAACTTGTAACTAATCTGATTGATATGTATAATTATTAAAGTTTTTTCGATTGATGTGTAATACATGCACAGCTAAATCTCCTCAGTTTCACTATGCATTCTACTCTTTTGCAATGGAAGGATTCACATGTACTTTTCAGTTAAAGCAGCACAAAAGTTAGTGAAAAAAAGAATTACTATAACAATGATAGAACAGCAGAGAAGTAGTCTAATACTAATGTACTTAAAACATATCAAATTCAAATGCAACTGTTTCACACCCATATATTATGATACAAATACATAATATCCATTGAAAGAAAGTAAGAACAACTTAAAGGTAAAGTACACATTGCAGTGTGATAATTTTCAGTGAGTTTTCCTGATATCTCAAGGGACTTTTTATACAATTATCTGTCTTTGCTAAGTCATTGTCAGTTTTATTTGAACAATTACACAATAAATGTTTTGTTTTTTTCACCCCAGTGGTTCTATGCACGTTTGCACGTTTTTTAATTTATTAGGACAAGGCTGTTGAACAGAAAGTGAAGGCTCTGTGAACAAAGCTCCTGATCATGTCTTTACGGAGCCTCTACCCTGTGGGAGTTTTTCAAGATTGTATCTTAAAAGATTATTCTGAAAATTAGAGGATTTCATTTAGATTTCTTTATGGGAGTAAAATGTCACCGTCGTCAAATGATGTCAAAGCTACTGTATATTGTGAAATGTTTTACACTAAGATTTGACAGGCTTTCAATAACTGTTTGCAACCTGTTCAACCAACATTTGTGTGTTCATCAGGAAATGAGGACATGTCATGTCGGGGTAGAGTTTGTAATAACATTTTCAGGCATTTCTATGAGTACTAAAACCAGAATTTTGTATCAGATAAATAATAAACAGCTCAAAACTTTTATTATTTCTTAGTCTAATAACCAAGCATTCAATTCCATATTGAAAGGTGTTGTAATAAAATACATAGGCAAAACTATACAAGGATGCAAATTGATGTAGTTTTGTACATTTTCAACTTGTTGGTAAGAACAGACAGACACAAGAATACAACTAACCAATAATTAAACTGCATTTAACACATGATACACTTCATACAAGATCAATTTAACTATTATAAAATACATTTTATCCTTTGTAAAATACAAAATTAAATATGATTAATGAATGTAGAGAATGTACTGGTGACCATAGACTGATGACTATAGCCTGGTCACCTAATTTGGTAGGCCAGTACTCTCAGGTCAATCGGTCAATGTCCAAGTCCTCAGTACTAGAAACCAGTAACACATTATTTGGTAGACTTTATGATATTAAGGGGTTTGCTAGACTGACACCATTTTGACTAGGACTAATAGAATATCCAGCCTGTGGTTATTTAGATGAATCACCACAGCTCATTTAATTGTAATGTTTTCATTCTGATATGTACTGCATGTGTAAATAAAGGTTTCTTCTTTAATTGCCTAAACTCTTACAGCTGACATAGACCAATTGCGGTGCAGTCTGGCAGGACCAATGCTCAGACTCAATCACATGGTTCACAGGAGCTTGGGGTGTCTTATTAATAAGTCAGGATATGACTTGTTTGATGGAGAATGCCTTAGGTTGGAATGGCAGGGAACCAGATTGCTGCTGCACAAATAATTAGCTTCCCATTAACTCTTGTTGTTGACAGTGGTGTGTGTGTGTGTAAATTTTCATTTTAAGTCATTTGGGTATGAACTTGTTTTGAGGCTGTTTTTTGTGTGTATGTGTCTGTGTGAGTTTGTCAGTGTATGTTGGATATATGCTTGTTCTTGCATTCAAAATGAGCGTGTCCAGAGGTTGTACATTTCTGCATGCTTGTATTTCACTTTCCTTTAATTCCAGACTATTCAGAGCCTAGATAAGGAAGCCATTACCTTGACAGTGAGAATATAACTGGTTGTATTTTTATATCCAGAGAAAAATGATTTATTTTTATGGCATTTCTGCTTCGGTGGAGGACTTGAGATGGGGTAGTTAAAGGGGGAATTATTTCTCCTTCCCTTAATTGCCTCCTACCCTCTCTTTTTATACATGTAAATACTACTATTTAAACATAACTTACTAAAAGATGGATTTTAGGTGTTTCCATGCAAATGAACAATGACAACACCTGTTGTGGCAGGAAATATGTTGTTATTTAGCATTTATGCTCCTGACAGAACCTGTCCTAATCAAGCATGACCCAGTCATGCTTGACAGTGTTTTTTTGGGTAGTTTTTCCTTACTCTCGTTGACGGTTAAGAACAGAGGATGTTGTTTGGAGCAACCACCACAACATTTACACTGATTATTATTATTATATTATTATATTATATTGACTGATACTTTTCTTAAATTGGTAAAATCTTTCTGCATAACTGCAATTAATTTGTTCAGTCCATGACTCCATTCTTTCTCTCTCTCTCTGGGTTAAAACAAAAATAATTTGTTCTCCGTGAACACCAATGACAGTCCTGACTATTTGCATATAAAGCAGGGAAGTGGGATTCGATCTTAAGCAGTCATAGAGGACACATTCAGGACACATTTTAATACCAGGTGTGAACAGACAAACTTAACGTCGTCCTCTTGTAATCGAATCTCTCCGCTGTGCGTGAGGACAAGCCTCTCGTATAGTGAGTGTAAGTGTCATGTGGAGGATCTTTCCCTGCAGCAACATATGTCTGAGTAATGGCTTCGCACCACCAGTGAGAGAGCAGTTGTTTAGTCAGAAGGTTCCCCAGAGATTGTTCTCTGTAATGCCCAAACAGCTGCTTGAATTGTCTGATGGCAGAAATGATGATATGCTTCCTCCATCTTGTTTCTGTGAGGGGGAGGAAAAAACTGTTGCTCAAAAAACTGTTTTAAATTGAAAAAACCTGTAAGAAATTTTGTGATTCTGGCTCGAATGGAAGCTTTTTTACCCAGAGCATGTAAAACAAGGGATTATTCCCTTTAGGTGCCATTGCATGCATCACAGATCACTGTCTTTTGACTCACTTTAGAAAACATTGAACCAACCCAAACAGATGTCTCCAAAACAACCATTGCAGAAAAAGATAAACAGAGCTAGATTCCTGTCGACTAACACCTGTGATAAGGGGCACAATGTGGTATCCGTGCCCCTCTCTCCACATCAGAACAGCAGGGCGGATCATTTTGATGTGCAAGACTGTAATACGAATAGTTTGTATGATTGTGGGGCATAAACCTGAGCTTTCCAAATGCTCCCGATCAGAGGCTAAGCCCACAGGTGCTGGCCTATTATGGTAAAATGTTGACTTATGAGAAAGCGTCTCTGTGCTACAGGATCTACAATGGTTGGCCAGACCTCAGTTGGATTGTGGAGGAACCATAGCATGCTTGTGCACTGTGGGACAACCAGGTACCGTCGATAAGAGACAGGAGGGAAGACGTAGAGACGTTAGGTCATGGGTGATGAGAAAAAGTGTCCAACCTGAGGTTTTTCCTATAAACTCATGGAAATATCTGGGTGATAATGGAATTCAGACTCCATTTGCTCTGTCATGGACCCCACTGGGACATTATACCTGCATCCTTATTGCTTGCTTGGAGTATACAGCGCTTTGACTGAATGCAGACTTGTATGAGGGAGGTTTTCCCTGAATGAATGGAAACAAACAGCAGCAACAGGTGTCGCACAAGCTCTAATGAGCGGGGAGCTATGTTGGGTTTGGAGGAAGCCATCACAATCTGTTTGAGCAGGTAACACACGACTCCTGCACCACCTGCCTAATGGCACAAGAGCCATTTCATGCATTTGTAGTATGTGCATAGGGAAAGAGAATAACATATTTACGGGTAAACAGATGTGCGGACACCAGGCTCCTCCTCAGGAATTTCCTGTATTTGGGAATAATAGGGACATAGAAATGTCTGTCCTTTACACTGATGGATGCGATACAATTGACAGAGTAAATGCATAATGAAATCTTTCGCTCACCTAGCTTATTTCACATCGTTATTTTCATCTCGATGTCGGACTCTGACAATGATTATTCCCAAGAGGTTCGGACCCAGCATCCAAGAGATCGCTTCAATCCTACAGGTGGTCAGTGCAGGAGCCTTCCCCTCTGCCGCACTCAAAAAATCTGGAATTAACCACAACACAATTTGCTTTGTCTACCCCAGAAGAGACAAAAACTCAACGCTATCTGGCGTAATCAGCGATCTAATCTGAGACACGGAAGCAACATATTCTATCAGAATCACAAAGCCGTGCCGTATATAGTTGACTACGCATACGTGTGCGCATGATGGTTTCCTCGCGTATCCTGCGTCCAGTTAGAGCGTTGGTTGTGCACGTCCTCAGGAATTAACGCTAAGCGTATGCCAGATGCAATATGCACTTGACCGGTAGGGGCAGTGTAGCGGAAGCTAAGGAAGCTCACTGTGTGTGTGTTGTGGTGTATGATCAGCAGGGCTAATCCGGCAGAGGAAATAATGTTAATGCTATGTTTATTGTTTACGTCATGCAAATCCAGAAGTCCTATACGGTCTGATTTCTCCGGTGTGCCCTCTAGTGGTATCATTCGGTAATATGCATAGTGCATTGGCAAGTATGTGAACAACTAAGTTGGCGACACAGCCGGTTGTCTACACAGACGCGTGTTTAAGCAGTGGGTGTATCTCCAGCTTTAGTGACATTTCAATTCTCAAATCGATCCCCTCGTGTCCTCAGGCCACAGGTGCATCATTCAATAAATTTCCAATTTGGAATCATTGAATTTGAAAGCCTGTACATCCCAACAGCTAGTTTCTTAACAGCCACAAGACGCTCACACGTCAGTCTGTCCAGGCGCTCGAACAATCCAGGATCCCACAAATTCCTGAGAAAAGTGATGAATTTCCGACCTCTCTGCTGGTCCTGTAGCTGCGTGAATAGTCTCATTCCACCAGAATCTCTCTCTCTAACTACAAAGCATAATTAGACCTACTAATACTATACCATACTATATATACTATATATACTGTACTATTTTTATTTTTATACACTGTCTAACAATAACATTACCATCATATCATCAGTACTATTACCATCATCTTGCCACTGCACCTTATCTACCTATTTATCGTGTGTTTCTGTTTTTATTCTTTCTACCGCAATTATTTTTTATTTGATTCTATTGTATTGTATTTTATTGTATTCAAATATACCGGCTGCTATGACGACTTAATTTCCCTTCGGGGATGAATAAAGTAATCTATCTATCTATCTAGACCTAGGCGGTCGATAATGTCGATAATAAATTGCGGTCATTGTACCAATTTTATATTTTCTGTTGCCCTTTTATATTATTTGGTCTTGGACCTTAATTTTCGTTCGGCCGAATGACCTTTTATTTAAGTTCGGTCCTCGCTGACCTTTTACTTTTTTCTACATTCTGGCCCCCCATCCAACACATTCATTTTATTATACTTTCGGCCCAGCGGACCTTAATTTCAGTTTGTCAAGCGACTTAATTTCTGTTGTAGTTGCTGTACCAATTTTATAATTTCTGCCTGCATTTTATATTATTTGGTCTTGGACCTTAATTTTAATTCGGTCTTGCTGACCTTTGTTATGTTCTACAGTTTAGACCCCATATCACTCCAATCACAATTTACAAATATTTTATTAGTTTTTTCTGCTCAACTCACGTCTCTTTATTATGATGTCTTACTTGTTGATCTCCAGACCTTTATCTTGTATCATTATCACTCGGGCTGCAGATTCTAACAAGACTATAATCTCTATATAACTATCCGATAAATAAGTATATCTGATAAATGTTACAATTATTGTCTATTCTTACCAAAGAATGAATTATTTTGCCAAGATACTACATTATGAGGTAAGACTCATTATAATTTCACTTCTCCAAAAATTATCCACCTCCTTTACTTTCTTTGTCTTCTCTTCTCTTTTTTTGTTCTGCGCTCTGCTTCACCCCCTTTCTAAACCTGATGACATCACACAGGGGTCTAAAATGCCAAAGACTAAAACATTCACATTACTGTGTACACTTGTCAAATAAACATTGTTAAATTGTGAATCAAGTCTCTCCTGATTGAACTCTTTTTTAAGCTTTTTTCGAAAGCTGTTTTCAGTGCATACAGTGGTCATCAAGATCATCAATCAAACTGCTATATAATTACAGACCATTTATCATCATCAGTAGTTTGGGAATTCAGTCAGTACCCTTACAAATATGTTGTTCAGCACCCAATCAAAATAACAGTTTGCTTTTATTTTAAAATATAACATAATAAAACAGGAAATAAAACAGAATAGGTTGATAGAGTTAAATAAGCCTCAGGTGCAACAACCTGTGAGTGGGGAATGGAGTGTGATTAAGAGACAGAGGTTGAGTGTTTCTCCTCACCTCACCTTTCTTTCCCTTATTCATTTTTTAATCATGAGATTGGTTTTCAATTAAAGGAATTTTAAAAGCCACCATTTGGTAAAACTGCCCTGAGGTTGAACTCTGTTACTTAACTCTAGATAGGAAACATTCAAATCATTTTAGTTCATAAGAGGGCAGGAGAGTGCACAGTTATTAATATGATAATCCTAAATCCAGTACTGAATGGACTAAAACAAATAAGTTGTTAAATGAGAATGGCTGATCTTCTTGGTGGCATTTAGAGAGGTGAATATGTGGTCAAATGTGGCTCAGTTGTTACTTGAATATTTGAATTTATACAGATCTGTTGAGAAACAAGATTACAGCTCACATGCACCCAGCAACACCAAACATCTCAGTATGATACCACATAGGAGGGAGCAGATAACACGTCTAGACATCATGTCAGGATTAACTCTAACCCTAACCCTCCACCAAGATTTATGTTGCACTCTCATGTACTGCAGTCATCAATCTTGGCTTTCTTGGCTGATTTTTAGAGAAGGTAAATATGTTTCAGTTTATACTGTGCCTTGACAAAGGATATTGTCGAAATTAAAATTGTTATTATACCAGTTGTAAAAAAATAAAAGAGACATGATTATTTATTATTTGAATAATGTGGATTTTAATTTCTTATATTTCTGAACAGTAGATCATGGCCTTATCTTGGCTTTGAAAAGGTTGGATACTATGGCTCTATTACATATGAAAAAGAAATTTAAAAATTAAAAGCTTTTAGCTGTTAATTTATTGTGTTAATATAGTGCCAGGATGTGTATGTAATCTTTAAAATACTTACCGGTCTATCCTTTGTGCCGGTTACCTGCGTTGTATGTCAGTTTGTGAAGTAGAAGACCGGGACTTGATTTTTCGGCACAGGACTTGTATTGCTGCTGAATGTGCTCTGTTCAGTGTTTTAGCAGAAGAAAAGAAACAGCGTTGGTCATTCGTCTTCAGTACATGCCTAACATAAAAAAATATACGGTTCAAACGGCGTACTTCAGGACACAAAATGCACATGCACGGAAACATGCACACAGTGTCCGCAAAGCGACCAATAGAGGGCGACAGACCGATGTAATACAATAAACAGCAATAATTAACTAAAGCTGAGTTGAGTTTTTAGGTGGAATGCAATATTAGTTTTATTACCTGCTACACTTTTCTCGTAATGGCGATTCAAATTGTAATCCTTAAACACAGCGATCTTTTCTCCACAAACTAAGAACACAGCCTTCCATGTCTCGTTTAAAACTCTACATTCTGTATCAATCTTTCTTTTTTTTAAGTGAGCTGACATTTTTGAGGACTAACAGCTAACTCACATCTCTCTTAAACTCCGTTCGCCAACACATCATACGCTCAGAACGTACGTGAGGTAAAAACATTTTTTAAAGGCACCTTCAAAATAAAAGAAATGCGGTTTTATTCTGTGCATGACGTACACTTATTTACGTGCGATTCCTAATATTCCATTGACCTCACACGGGCCGGTCACGGACAGCTAAAGGGCCGGATATGGCCCGGGATCAACTTCCTTCGTTCCTTCTTACCCCGCATTCTCTGATTCTGAGTTACATTTGCACTTTATTTATAATTTATAATTAAAATAAAAGACACCCTATTTGTCACATCTGCTCTGACTCCATCAGTTAATTGGTTGTTGTGTGTTACCATCCTCCTTTTCTCCTTGTTCCACCCAACAAACGTGACACAATTGGGGGCCTCGTCCCGGATCTTTTTTCCTAAGGTGTAAAATAACCTTTTGATTTAAAGGACTTCATACAGGATCTTAGTTTTGATAAAGTTGAGGTGCAGGAAAAAGTCTGATTCTGATTCTGGCCATCCTTCTTGTGAAAAGGATAAAGGACCACCCTCACCATCCATGGAAGAAATTTAGGAATGAAGAACTTCATGATGCAAATATTTAAACGCCTAGAAACAAAATAATAATAATGAAGAATACCTTAGGAATCTGTGTGTGTGTGTGTGTGTGTGTGTGTGTCTTGTTCCCATAGAGGCATCTGAGGGCAGCTTTGTTTTCTCTCTTGTCTTGCTTCGCTTTCTTTTTTTCCTCCATTCCAGGTTGCATCCTTTCTGTCACTTTCTGTTAATTTGAATTTTACTCCTATCTATTTGTCATGATCGCAATCCTTCATCCATCTTCCCTTCCTTTCTTTTCATCCAATCACAACCAACCCCCTCCTTCTCCTCCCACCCCAGCCGGTCCCCACCACCCCCGGGGCACCAACCACCTTGAGCACCTGCAGAACCCGGGGACCCACATCCCCTACTTTCCCTTCTTCACATATACCCCTTGTTCCATTTAATTGTTCTCTGCCTTTGTCTTTTCCTCCTCTAGGATCACAATATTTTTCCTCACTCATTCCCAATGTCCCATTCTTTCCTATCTCTGCATATATCCATTTTTCCTACATTGGTGAGGTTGAAGCTGCATTGGGAGCAGTTTGTCTAACAGAAACACATTTTTTGCATCAACTGCACTAGAATGGGTTTCTGCATCCTTGAGGTAATTGTTCTAAAAAGGCAGAAAAGAAAACGTTGATGAGGAAACAAGGCCTCAGTCATCATCTGAATAATGAAACCATAGCAACATGGAAGATGACATACGTCTTTTTTTTTCCTCCTCCCTCCCTTCTCACTGAGATGAAAACTAATTCTTCCAGTGTGTTTATTTCTCCACAGACACAAGTTCAAGATTCTGTTCATCTGTGCAACATCAGAGAGAATTCTGGGTTGGTTGACATCCAACATTTCCAACATCATTTTTAATTCTGTCTTTTAGTATCTGTCTACTCGTCTCCAGTCACCTCACCTGTACACTGACGACTGATGGGGCCCGGACAGAGAGTGAAAAGCAATTATCTTTAATGCTCAAAAACGATAAGCAATCATTTCAAAGTGGATTGCTTTTAACAAGTTCACATTAATTGTTGTCAAAGTTATAAAAACAAAACTTTGTGTCTTGTCTGATAAGGTTATGAGACCTCACTTCGAGGCTGTGGTGCTTAAAATCCACACTCCTTGCCATGAAAGTTGGTTAAATATATTGTGTATGTCTATGCTATCCCTCCTGTTGTTCCTGGGTCAGATTGACCCATGATTGTGGGTGTGTCTCCTGGGGGGTAATTTAGACCTCAGAGAGGGCACTGTGGTGCTCTGTGTAATCTAGGGGGGGTACATTAGACCCTCAAAGAAGCCGGTGCGTCATTCTCCATGTGCCCCCCTTCCAGACCATGGCATGATGTCATGTCAGGAGCGTTTCACCAGAGAACAGGTTCTCCAACAGCTATTCTCCCAGCAACCATCCTCTGACAGCAATGAAGACGAAGACCCAGTGGATGCTCCTCCTCCTCCTCCTCCTATTCCTCCTCCTCTGCTGCAGCTCAAAGCGGGGTCCCCCCGGACCCCACGCGACGAGCCGCACCAGTGACCTAGCCTCGACATTCCACCTGTTCATCACGCTGACGGTAAAGAGCATCATCCTGGAGATGACGAATCGGGAGGGTCGTCGAAAATACGGCGACGAATGGAAAGGGATGGATGAGACCGACCTGCGTGCCTACATAGGGCTGCTGATCTTAGCGGGTGTGTACAGGTCCTGGGGCGAGGCCGCCGCCAGCCTGTGGGATGCCGAGAGTGGCCGGGCAATATTCCTTAGGCCGGTGTCCGTTCCGTCAGTACATGCCCAGCAAGCCGACGAAATACGGGATCAAGTCATGGGTGTCCTGCGATGCAAAATCCAGCTACGCTTGGAAGATGCAAGAGTACACTGGAAAGCCGTGTGGCGGATGCCCAGAACGGAACCAGGGGTTGCGGGTAGTGCTCGATGTAACGGAGGGACTGCACGGTCAGTAATGTCACGTGCAACAATTACTTCACCTCCTACGAACTTGCGTGGCAGCTCCTGGAGAGGAAGCTCACCGTGGTCGGCACAGTTCGGAGAACAAGCCCGAGCTCCTGACTGGGCTGCTCACGGTCAAGGGAAGAGAGGTGTTCTCATCCAAGTTTGCATTCACGTCCACCGCCACTCTGGTGTCCTACATCCCAAAGAAAAACAGGAACGTGGTGCTCCTGAGCACACGGCACACCAAGGCAGACGTCAGCGGCCGCAAGGACGGGAAACCGGTCATCGTCCTGGACTACAACCGCAACAAAGGTGGCGTAGAGAGAATCTTTCTGCTGTGTGTACTGACACTTCACCTCCTGATAGGGGCGCACACTCAGGTCACTTGGTACCACCTTCTGTCCACAGAGGCACTTTGCAGTTTACTCGTAAATAGACAGTAGAACGGCTCCAAAGACCTGTTTGACTGTAGGAAACATGAAACTGAACCCATAGGGATCTCAAGTCTGGCCATTAAACCTAGTTCTCAGCTGGACCCATAAACAACCCCACAACAAATTCACCTTTGGAGTTGACTCTTTCACTCAAACACTGGGGACTCAAGACTGAACTCCAGCTTTAGTGACTTGACCAGAAGACAGCTGAGAGTATTGCTACAAAGGGTCTTCATTTTTACACCGGTTTGCCAAAACAGAAGCAGGAAGAAATGTATGTTCACAACTGTAAAGAGTTTATACTGCAATGTGAACTTTTCGAGAACATTTCAGCGGTCTGGATTGGGTGCACCACACTTGTGCTGCACATCTGATGACCCCAGTGATATTAGCTCCCTCCTACCTAACGGCCCTCACATATAATCATGGTTTGTATTTGGCCGCTTGGAGGAGTTAAACAGCATAAAGGCTAGCTGCTGTACAAATGGAGTGGTGAGGTTGAATCAGATACAGGAGCTGTTGCAGCTCTATGACAAAGAAAAACACTCCTTCATTCTCTGAGTGCTGCAGATAAAAGGAATGCAGAATGGAGACTGAAGAACAAATAGCCTTAGGTCCGGACACACTCAACTATAAGCACATTGCACACACGTCACACAAGTGTGCAGCCATGCAGGGGATACACACACACATGAATAAAAGCATGCAGAGTCTTATAAATACATCCAGAGACACACATAGATGGTACTACTGCCTCACACTGGAACACAAACTCACTCTCACTTGTCTCTTGCACACATACACTTGCACACTGATGCGAATCCACATGACTACATGCACAAACACATGCACACACACACAGGAGAGATTGATAGCAGATAGATGAGGCAATAAGGCGACTTTATGGGGCATAGAAAAGAGACGTATCACAGTGAGATGGCGTGCAAACACATATAAAGGCACTTACACACAAACACACACACACATAAAAGACCATACACACATATATGCTGTCATGCTAGAGGTCAGTTCCTTTTGTATTCATTCTTGAAGGGTAGCATCCCAATCTCTCCTTCAGTTACTCTTAATCGCCCTCCTTACTCACACAGTCAAAAGGTCACAGTTCTCTACAGCAGTTACATCACTGTGAATCTGCTGTCAGGTGTAAATAAAAAGGCTACATGTCAAACATGGCTGTGGAATGCACAAAGCTGAATCATTTGTGGCCCAACACTTCATATTAGCTCTGTGGGGAAGAACAGAGAGAAGAGAACGACCATTGTTTTATTTTTATTTTTTTCAAAAGACTGTTCAGCCTATGGGGCACATAGCCAAAGAATCAATCAACACATTTTATTTGGATAGCCCATATTCACAAATCACAATTTGTGTCATAAAGTTTAACAAGGTGTGACATCTTCTGCCCTTAAGGAAAAACTACAAATATATATATATTTTTTATATTTAATTAAAGGCAATTAAATACTTCCTTAACCACAGTACTAACACTTGTACTGTAGAGTCATCTTGCAGCTGTTGACTTGGTTGCCTACAGCCAAAACTCTAATTTCTAATTAAAATATTTGGAGAACAGCCAGGTGCTTGCACTGCCACCACTGTTCCGCCTGTAACAGTTTCCAAACAGCACAAACATCACTCAGAGGCAATCTTGCTCCAGGTCACACACACACACACACACACACACACACACACACACACACACACACACACACACACACACACACACACACACACAGAAGTCATTTTGTGACTGTGCAGCTTATTTTTTCAAAGCAGACACAGATTTAGACCACAGAGTTGCTCTCTCATAACATGGCTATTCTATCCATATCCATAGACAGACAGTGAAAGCAAGCTCATGTTTATCTATAAGAACTATGCAAAACAATTGAAACAGATTTCCGACACAGCAACATATTTAACCAAATGGAGAATATGTTTGTATAAGAGCTGAGTTAAACAAGTGTAGGTTTTATTGTTTTTACAATTTTTTCTATTCTCCTGAGGAAGGCACTGTGGTGTCTGTTCCATAGCGGGTTGGTTTTAGGGGCTACACTGTTGACAGGGCTTTGGAAGTTCAAGTTATGGGGATAAGATTCGATGGGATAGGGTGTCGGGAAATGCAATGGGCTCCAGAGATGACTGGAGACTACTATGTGAAGTGCCTTGAGATAAATATGTTGTTATTTGGTGCTATAAAGATAAAATTGAATGTGGAATGGGGCCGAGGATCATTCATTGCTTATTATACGCCCCAGTTTTCAAATCAGTCATGTAGACAACAGGGGTCCAGAAATGGTGAGATGTGGGGTCCAGTGTGATTCCCTAATGTCCATGGTGGGATGAAGAGAGAGCTGACACCAGAGTTAGAAGTTAAAAGTTTTATCCCTGTTGTCCTGATTGCTGTTGTACCTCAGAGCCTTTGAATATACGCTGTTGGAGTTTTGTTGTAAGGACAAGGAGCATCACTAAGGGAAGCTGTTGCCATGCCTCCGCAGAGTCATCTGAGATATAGTAGATGGCATACACCTGCGGAGGGGAGACAAAACAAAGGAAGGGGAAAAAACACTAGGGGGTTCAGAGGAGCTGTGACAGTGTTTGTCTTTATAAATTAGAAGTAAAGGTATGTCCTGTTTTGGGGAGGGTGGGTCCTTTAAAGATCATATCATATCCTTTCTTTTACACAACCCTGACTTCACCTCTCCTTACCAGCGTCCTTGCTCTTCTTCTTTTCTCCTCTGTCTCCTCCCCCTCCAAGTGGTTCTACTGCTCATACCCCCCCCCCCCTCTTTTCTTGTTTTCTTGTTTTTAATGTTTCCTTTTGCCCTGTTGAGGTGGCATGTTGCTTTGTGCCAAATGCTCAGGCTAAGCACACTGCACGCACACACACACACACACACACACACACACACACACACACACACACACACACACACACACACACACACACAGACACACACACACACACAGCAAACAGCAAACATTTACAAACAAATATGGCCAAATCAGCCAAAGCCATTTTGCAGCTCCCTGCAGCTTAGCCAGGGTAAAAGAACAGAAAATGGAGAGAAATAAAGAGAGAGAGGTTATCTTTAAGACTCCAGACTGGCTTGGTCTGAAAGCATGTATTCACTCAAAATAAAGACAGAAAAGAAGGAAGCATGTTTTCTAACAGACCATAGGTGGGTGAGGGAAGTTAGGTCATCACACATGGACACTCTCTTTTAGTCTTTCTACCAATGCCCTCAAAAGAAATGACTGACATTTAGCAAAAAGGGTAAACTAATTAAAGTCTCATTCCAGCAGCTTATTACATCCCCGAAAAAACTATTTTCTGTTCCTCAAAATTACACGATCAGAAGGTGTGTCATTAAATGATTCCCCTCATTGCCTTAAATTTGTGTAGAATCTTCCTTCCTCATTTCATGACTGGGATCTTATAATATACTCATATGACCCCACACCTGACACTTTCTCAGGATGCATGGGTGATGCTGATCATGGGTCCTGGACACAAAGTGGCCACAGACTCCCTCCAACATACAAATAGTGCCCTAAAGTAACATGATGATGTGTTAAATCCCAGCTGTTTTAGGTATAATGTCATGTATAGCACATATGTTATCTTTAGGAGTATACATTAATGAACATTAATAACATACAAAACATTCAAACTATTTTATAATCATGTACATTTAGTCCAGTATTTTAAAACCAAAAAAGAGTCTAATAGTAAATCTTAAATGACAAGGTTCTGGGTGGTAATCCGTCATTTTGTCTCCCTGCACTCACAGCTCACCTGCAGTTGAGGAGCCTTTCATAGCCTCTTTAGTACTCAATGCTACAGAAGTCAAGTTCTAACATTGGCATGATTGTGACTATTGTGGCTCACACTGAGAAGTTTAACATAGAGACAATCATTTCTCACAGGTTTCATCCATGTCTTCTTCATCTACCTGATTGATTGTTGTGACAACTGGGTACTGTTTTTCTCACACTGCTGTTCATATACCTGTGTCATTATCTAGTATATGACCATCAGTGTCACACACACACACACACACATCCTGCTGTCCTACTTATTTTTCTTTGTGTCCATTATCTCTGCGCTCTTTGCTCGCCTGTTGTCTCTTTCATCTCTCTTCTGGCTGCCCTAATTCCTCCTCTGCCTTTGTCATCCACTTTCCAATGTCTTTATCACATACATACACACACAAACACACACACACACACACACACACACACACACACACACACACACACACACACACACGAGTGGGCTGCTGCTGATACCAGCTCTCACACATACTCACTGCCTGCACTCCTGTTTATACAATATGAAGTTAGTGCATGGAGGCTTTGTAAATCGGTACTTCATGTAACAGAATTAGACCGTAGACTCGTACTGCATTAGCTGGCTAGTGTGTCGGTCCTTTAAAGTTCAAAGTTCACAGAGAGGATTTGAACTAGCAATGCTCAGGAACTGAATCTTTCTCACCATATGAACATATTCAGAACATTATTGCCCAATTGAGAATGGACCCTTCATCCAGCAATTTTCAACATTAAATTAGTATCTCTCTGTCGACAAACACATGGACCTCTCCATCCATCCATCCATCCATTGTAAGTGTAGGATCTGAGTTTATTTATATTAACATTATTTATTGTTGTTTTTATTGCCATGTGCCCTCTTCCCCTCCTGAGGGTGAGAACATTTTTTATAAGTTTGGCAGGCATGACACATAAAGGTGAGGGCAAGTGACAGCAGATACGGTCATTGACCTCAGCCTCAGCATTAGCCTCGATCTCAATAGCAGATGAATGGACTTTAGACTAATGGATTTTATTTTATTATCATGTGTATTTTGCAATAAATTACAAAGACTGAACCTTTGTATTCACCTTTTAAATGTTTTGGTTGTGGTTCTGAGAAACCTCCCTGCACTCTACATGTAGTGAAACATAGGACAAGGGGGAAAAGGGGGTTGCAGGTCAAACCCATTGTTAACTAGTTTTGCTGCTACAGTGAGTAAGTCGCCACACAGCATAGTTTAGCCACAATTGTTACAAAAGTAAAAAACTTTAAAATTGCCATTGACTGCTCCGAGGCCACCCGTCAGTGTGTGAGTGTATGATTGAGTATGAATGAATTTGTGTGTTTTTCTGGTTAGTGTGTCATGTGTGTGTGTCAGTGTTATTGGCAGGTTTAGGCAACTTTAGTCTTACCTCAACTGGTCCAGATTATTCCCTCAAAATAGTTGTATCATTGTATTGGTTTGACTCAATTGCTTCTATCAGCCTGCTCATTCCCTGCCTGCCAGCCTGTTCTGCCTGTTTCCTGTCGAAGCCACCAGGCTTCACCTGATCTGCCCTTGCAAATAAAATGAACACGTCATCAGCCTTTTGATCTTCTTTGTTCTTCTGACCCCTGATTATGACATTAGCGACAGTTGCAGGACCACAAGACACATTGGGACAGTGTATGCTGGTAATCTTTTGTGATCTTGCTCAAATCAATCAAAAATGTACAGGTACGATGGGAATCACAAATCTGGCACCGTTATTTTGGGGATGAAGGTATGAAAAGTTTAGAATCCTCAGGACTTAAGACCTCATTATATTTCATACATAAATTGTAAACCTAATTCCCAAGAGTGCTATTAGGTGCGCTATGTCTATTTGGTTGATGGGCCTGCTACTTTAAGAAAACCTGGGTTAACTTAACCAGTTGTGATCGTTTAGCCTGATTGCGATTGTAAGGTTAAGTTCAGCTGAATCTCGGAAAGATATCCAGGTTATGTTGAACTCGCTTCATAGTACAGGCCCCAGGTCTGTGCAGCTGTGATTGTAAACAATGTCCATGGCTGTGCACCACTGTTGTTGATGTAAAGACACACACTTCCTCCTCATTTGGCTCGCTCTGTTAACAGAGGCCAGAAGATGTTGCTGTTCTTTACTAACAAGACCTGTGGAAACGAACTGAAGAAGACTCTTGATGAGAGATGAAACACTGAATGACATGATGTCTTTATAAGCCTTTATAATGGGCTTCAGTTTGAAACACACTGTCTACGCTGATTCTGAGGACACTGTGGTGGAAATGTTTGCAACTACATGTCACTAAACACATATGGACCTACAGTATGTAATATATATAACATGACTGTGCGGATTTGGTGCTATGTCTGGTCATCCCCCCACTAACACACACAGTAAATCAATATGAGTAACTTAAGTATAGAACCATAGGAAAATGCAGACAGTCTGTGGTACAATGAGCAAGCTGCTCCCACATGTCAGGTTGGTTATGTTTGGCTCACGCAGCTGAGAGAATCTATATCTTTCATAAAGATTCTCATCAGAGTAGGTCAAAGGATTTTGTGGGTCTCTGAAGACCTTTGTCCTCCTCAGAGGGAATGTACCATGGGATCCTTTATTAGATTCTCTAAGAACAGTGATGTCATGTTTCAAAGAATTGGATTGGTCAGTGGCGGAGATTTATACAGGTTGATCTCTTATCTCCAACTTAACCTGCTCCGGAGCAGGTTAGCCGTCCTAGCGTAGGTTACCATGGTGATTTACCCATGTATGAAGTGAACGAGCTTCGTAGGACCGGAAACCTTGAACTAACCGGAAGTTACCACAATAACTGCAAATCCTGCTTCATCTAGGCCTCTAGAGCTCCTCATGGTAAAGTGGTATCGTTGTGAAGGGAATTCACAACAATACAAATATGGTAGTATACATTCTCCCAAAAGCTAAGGCTCAGGTAGCGGTAGAAAAGCTGAATGACATCATCAACAAACAGCTGACGGGTCACCCAAACAGTGTGATCATTGTAGCAGGAGACTTCAATCATGCAGATCTCAAACTGGTCATACATCACAAACATGTGAATTTTCAACCAGAGAAAATAATGATACCAATCATACAGCAACAAAAAGAGAGCTTTCCTCATGGCTATACATCCTGCAAACCGCAGTGTATCTTTTTTTCACTTCACTTTTACTTCCAAAACATACGCACATGCTGGCTTTACTGAGATTTTTACAACAGGAGACAGTAGAAACATGACCACTTGTTTATGACCAAATATCTGGAGGATTATTTCCATCAGTCTAATGTGTACCTACAGTTTAGTGCTACTGTAATTGGCAAATGTTAGTATGAGTATGTATTTGTGTGCAAATATTATGGCTCTGTATGCAACAATTTACATGTTGTGGTACACACGTGTGTTGGTTTACAGTATGTGCAGAGGAGTGAATATAACTAGAATATGACATTGGCAAAGTAATAGTGAAAGGTTGTAGCTAAATGGACATATTACCAACACTTTCAACATGTTTGTCTGACTGAGGAAGGGAAATTGATTACTTACTGTGTATGGAAGGATAGTTTGTCAGTTGCTGGTAAAGCTCTTAATCTGCCACACACACACACACACACACACACACACACACACACACACACACACACACACACACACACACACATAGAACAATGTATCATTGTATTGGAGAGTGGCAGGGAGATCTGCATTATATTTTATTCATGATACCCTAAAGGTTCTTATTAACCTGCCACAGCCAAAAACACAAATAAAGCAGAACAGGAAGGAGGAGAGTAGAAGGCAACTGCACACTGTAAGAAAGAGAAACACAAATGTACCAAATTGAAGGAATAATGCGACAGATGAGCACCAGGCAGAGAACAGCAGCACATAAAAGCCCAGTGGGGCATTGAACAATACATCACATTTTAAAGGACAGTAAGGGCTGAGAACAGATGCCAGTTTGTTGATACATGCTGTGCACCTACATTTATTTTTGCATACAAGTGCTGCTGGGACCTTGGTATGAGTACAGTGTACCACTCTGTACCAATGTAGTAGCCAGTATGTTAACATAGTTAGTTCATGGAAAACATAACCCTTGAACACTGTCAAAGTTGTGGGCACAAATATGCTTGTCAGAGATCACCAGTATTGAATTCTACACAAATGCCCTGCACAGATTGACGTTATCCCTACAATCCAATCCATGAGGGACATTACATTGCTCTTAATACTTGCCAGTGTGACCAGGCCCATGAGCTGCAGTTCTTCCACTGACCACTACAGGATGACTTTGACTCTCATGTTTATCTTATCCTGAGATGAGTTCTGTTCTGTTCTTTGTTTGTGTACAGATACAAAATCATTAACCTGTGCTGACTGATAGTACCACAACAAGATCGATATGATGAACAGACGAGCTGGGGACAAGGGCTGTGCAGCCTGCACTACATAGTGGTTGAATTAAATAATAAAATACACTATTGCTGTTCCCTTCATTATTGGTTATGTTAGGATGAGGGTAAGATAAGCCAATCAGAGGAGCAGGTCTTTTCAGGGTGAAATAAAAATAAAACTAACTGCAGATACATACGAAATATTACTGTTATACTGTACTACAGCATATGTGGTAGTTGGCCTACTTTTACTATGTTGTATTATAAGCTGCTTGTTGTTATTTTGGATCGGCGCTGTATGTTTGCGACTGCTATGTGTTGTTATTTGCCATCAGCTCATAAAATCGAAGGTATTAACATAATTGTGCTGTGCTCATTGTCTGATGATAACAATGTGACACTGGATTGTGGTTACAGCATATACAGAAGCCTTATTTTACTGTGTTGCATTAATTGCTATGTGTTGCTTATGATCAGATGGATGCTTTCTTCTGAGTGTAATTTTCAGAGCTTCCCATAGATGTCTGGCTGGTTGAGGATAAGGACTCATTGCATTTGAAATCAGAACAGTCCAATGTTTTCTTTTATCTCTTTTTGCCATCATTGTCCTGCTGGAAGAACCAGGACCTGCGACTGAGACACTATGGACTCTATTTTAACTGTCTATGTTCATGGTTCAAGCTGATTTAATTTGTGTCCAAATCCACATGTCAGGTGTGTGGTTCAAAGCTGTGAGTCAAGTAGTATGATTATTAATTGTCAGGTTGTAAGAGAGAATGCTTCCCTGCAGATGGAAAGGTTTCACACCACACACAAGCCACAGTGCCACTGACCATGTCTTATTTTAAGACCAATTCACCCATGGATGAACAGATGGGTATATCCTATCACACAATATGGGTGCTTGATGTGAAAAAGACAACTGTATTGTTCTGAAACCGGTAAACAGGGACCAAAACATCCCTGGAGGAAGCCAGATTTCATTGTAGTCTGCAGATTCAAGTCAACTTTTGCCATATTCAGAGAAGCAACGTCATAACTAAGCCTCCTCCGTGTTTCACAGAGAGGTTGGGCTTCTTTTCTTTGAAAACTTTACTTTCTGTTCTATGAAGGTGGACATTATTAGACAAAAGGCTCTGTTTTAATTTCATCCCCCATATCCTGGGTTTTCCACTTTCATTCAGAAAGCAATGATAGGTGTGACTGGTCACTGGTGTACCTTGATCTTTGAGGTCAGTTTTCAATTCGTTGGTCTTTTCGAACTGTCTCTCAGTTCAATCGATAACTTCCCTCTCATGGCCATTTTCATGGAGGTTGACTACTGTCCCATAGATCTTAAACTTTTAGCAGCTGTGGTCACAGGATGAACTGCTTGGAGACAGTGTTATATCCTTTACTTAGACCATGCTTTACTTTGGCCATGCTTTCCCTCTTTTTTCTCCTGTTCAAAGTGATGCACATAAGGATACAAAAGAACACAAGGACTCAAAATACCTACTTGAAGATGTTCGAATTTACAGTCCGCTTTAAAATCACCTCTTTTAATGGTAATTAATTATTATATAGAGGCCATTGTGGATGCAAAGCTAGAGTTCATCACAGGTTATTTCTTTGATTATGTGGCCCAGGTATATACGAACAGAAAAACAGAGCATTGCTTCAAGGTGTAACAGTACCAACACTTTTAACCACATCTGGTTACATCATATAATATATAAACTCCAGAGCAGTATGATTTCACTTAGGACAGAACTAGGCCATCTGTTTACCCAGCTCTCAGTGTATATGCAATACTCAGCTTTGTTATATTTCATCAATAAAAGTAGCCATGGTATAATTGGCATAATCGACACCAATGCAGTACTGGTCTACTGTCTCATTATAACATCTAACTACTGGTATCACTTGCAGCCCTGTAATCTGTATGAAACAGATCAAATCCACCACCACGGCATGAAACAACAGAGTTTTTACGAAAAATAAGATTTGTGTGGCAAAGTCACCTGCCTCCATGGGTCCACCAAAACTCAACCATATCACAGCTGCTCACCAGTAAATGTCATTATTCCATCAAATCAAAACAACAAGCGTAAATTCAATAAATCAAACATGAACCCGCCTGGCTTCTCTCAAGCACATAAACTCTTGCTGGTGGCAGCTCTCTATCTGTCTCTGTCAGTGTGTGCATGTATCTCCGTGTTGCAACTTTCCCGGCCACATTCAACTGGGGGAGTGATTAGCTAACTGAACTCAGCTATGCTGGTCACCCTTGTGCAGCTAGCCCAATCATCGGACTCTGGGAAACCAACCGGCCTGACCCCCCCATCAGCTACCCCACCGACTGGAGAGGAAAGGTATGTGACGGCTGGACCTAAGCACATTCTGTCACCACTCAGCCGCAGGCCGCCACTGTCACCTCAGTCCCCTCCAGAAATGCCAAGGATTCCCCCGCTGGTGTCTTGTGGAAGGACAAAAAACAATGACGGAGGCAAATGTTCCAGCAGCTGGTCAGGGTTAGGGTACTACTACAGGGTATATAATAGAGTACTGCTTCTTTAATTACCTTCAAATCTTAATTCCCATTGTGTCAAATTGTAGTGATGTTATCTATTATATAAACAATGTATTGTGCAATTTATAGTTCAAACCATCATATGGAACGAGGATGGATAATCTCCATACATGCAGAGTTTGTATCCATCTTACCTGGTCACTGACACACTAATATAGTGTGGGCCCCTTGTTTGTGTCGCTGATAATTTTGCTCAATTATTGGCATCAGTGATGCAGTCATGTTCTATTGCATGTTTTGTGTTTTTTGTTCTATATTTTATTTGCCGTTGATAAACCCTTATTGTCAAATAGTATGCTGTATATTCAGAAAAAGAACAGAACCTCACCTCTTTCTCATCTTTTACCTGATCCAGAGCAGGACATGATAAGAAACACTATGTCAGTAGTACTTTTGTATTGAACATTTTCCAGGAGACTTCACAAATGTGATTCACCAGCCAGGCTTAACATCCTACTTGACTTGATGGCAGGGCTAAACCTCTAACCCTGCAGATATTTGATGGTCTGTGCAGCTGTCCCTTGAGACAGGAGCAGGCAGGTAGCAAAAAGATAGGGCACAGAGCTCAGATTAAAGGGGATAAGATGACAGGTTACACATGACCTACTGGAGCCAGGACAAGCTAAACACACAATCATCACTTACCTCACACCAGTGGTTTTGATCTATTCATCTGATCTCTTATCTATTCTGCTCTGCATGATAATCAAGTTCTGCTCAGATATATATTCTCTTTCAACCGTATGAGAGCAGGATAAACCAACAAGCACATTCAAAGTGTTTTAGAAATATACTAAACCCACTCATCATTGAAAGTCCTTGTGGAAAGCAGCATAAATAACTCAAATGGATATAACGTCCTGCCAAGACGGAGTATATATTGTTGACATGCAGTCACATGAAGCTACATCACATTTTGTTGGTTATCAGTGAGTTTGTATTTGATTAACAAGGCCTTTGTTACACTATATTTGCTAAATGTGACAAGAAGGTGTATTGTAAAAAAGCACCAGCATATTATTTGAGGTTATCTGATTCAACCAAGAATCAGAAAAGGGACAGTGCACTTTCTCTGTGTCATTTAGATTCATAAATAGCCCCTCTCACTGTTTATTTGGGTGAGATGCTAACAATTGCTGACATTTACAAGCCATTTACAATAACTTTGGAGCAGGCTTTGTAATGTTGTTGTTCCCTGTTACTTAGGTCTAGAATTTATTATGGATGACATCAATTCCAAGCCCTTTCTCAGACTTTATTACTCATCAAACCAAGAAATTCTAATTCAGAAATCAACCGGAAGTTATGTTAAGTAAAAATTCCAACATATGTAGTTGTTTTATAATAAATGTAAATACTAGTGCTGTGTTTTAACTTGTGATTAATCAAGGGTTTATATACTGTCACTTTGTAAATTACATATTTATTTATTCTTTTCTCGATAAGTCATTGGTAACTTCTTTACTGACCTACATTTGTCTGTTTTATAGGACGTGGACTGGTAAGGCCATTGAATACACCACTGTTGGGATTGATTCTCTTCATGCTTCGATTCAGGAACCTGGTAACATTGAAATTTCTCTTGAAGGCATCAAGGTGTTGCAAGATCTGGATAATATAGCATCAGCTGTTACTATGCTCTTCGGACTGATGTGAGTTTCCTTTTCACACATAAATAATATAGCACTTCTCTTAGGCAGACAAGATGTGACGTATCATTACTAACTGGGAGATGATAACATGAGGACTCTATAAATATTTGCATCTCATACACATCATAAGTGTACGTGAGGATGAAGATTAGACATGATAAATATCACTTTGAATAGGTACAGTGACTGGACGCCATCACAGACACCACACCTCACAGTCATGGTGGCTGCAAACATCTGTAAACATAGGTGTACTTCAAATCATCCCACCTCATAAAAACCACATGAACCAAACCAGAACACTAGCACATTACTTAAATAACAACCAAAACTACTACCCTTTACCAGAACCCTCAACAGTCCCATGAGCCTTTGCAACATGCTGTCCAATTAGGGTGACCGGCTCACCGAAAGCTACAGCATTAGTTCCACTGCAGTTATCATGTGAATTTGTTTACAGCACATTGACTCCAGCATCGGCCCTTGTCACCAAAAGCTCTCTTGACATCTTCTTTTGAATCTTTTACACGTATTGCTCTACTTTTCCATCCAGAGATATTATTATTCTCTTTGTTTTTTTCATTTTAGCATCTGTCGTGTGTTAAAATCATCATCACACCCACTCACTCACAGTTAATTCTGAAGATGATCTCACATCGGCTCATTCTGACATCATCCAGGGTTTTTATACAGGAGAATGTCAGGAGGGTCTTTATAGTTCAGTGCATGTCTAAAAGCAGCTTAGTACTGTTATTGTTATAAATTTATAGTTTTTAGGCAGTTATGGCCCATTGTCATTGCCCCCCTTAATTTTAACAGTTTTTCTGTGACGTGCTCTTAGTAATTATTTTGGTTTAGTTTTATTCATAGAAACTATAACAGTGCATTACAGGCGATATTTCAGAGTTATAGTTGTGTTTGCTGTTTTTTTTATTTTCTGTAAAAGGTTCTACAACCCTTAGCCTTTTATGTTAATGTTAATCATGTACTTTAGTGATTTTGTTTTTGCATGCATTTAAAAGTAAAATGAATGTCTACAATACACTTGGATAGAATTAATGTAACTTAAGAAGTAACTACAAACCTAATTCAGGTCCCAGGGACATAATAAAATTGCTTTAAGTTGAGATAATACCTTTGGGAAAATTTTGCATTAAATATTAAAATTGGAACCCTGGACATTACATGATAGCTTTTCAGTAACTGCAAAATAATAGGAAATGATGTCAGTTTGTCACATCATGATCATTGTGGAGTGTTACTGTTTAACAGGGAAATCAAGTAAATTACTTGACAATTACTTTTATTCAGTGCACTCGCACAACAGTTTCAGCTGACTGCCATAAAAAGCCTGGGGTGCGTGACATGAATACAGGTATTAATGACATTACGAGTTAGCAATTGCTAAATCAGCCAGATTTACATTTGGCTGTTAATCATTAGATCCAGATGGAGTAACGTTAAATTGAGACTAAACAAAAGTCTTTTACAATTGCCATTTTGTTTTCATATTGCTGCTTCATAAGGCCCAGGAAACCACTGAGACTCATTCTTTCTCTAATGGTGCCACCCAAGAGGCTAAAATACTAAAAGGTCCTCATTATATCACTCTCCAATTAAGAATCGATATGTCGACATACTAGATGAGAATACTATGTACATATGGTAAATAGGTATAATGGAAAATTCCACTGATCAATGTCTTACTACTGTGAAGAATGTCTTCTACTGTTTTGACTGTTTTCTGTGAACTTAGCTGATACAACATCAATGTCTTCCACCTCCTGTTGACCTTTATTTGTGCAACTGTGTGCTGGATTTGATTCCTCTTTTTGTAAAAGTGATGCCAGACAGCAGACGGTCCTGTCTGCTTTCTGTTCTGTTTCCCATTTATCACATTGTATAAAAACCCTCCTTTTTAACTTTCTTGTTGTTGCACTCTGAGCCATGTTGCTGGCTGTGTAACCCTCTGCAGAGCTAATAATTAAAACTCTAAGGCAACTCCGGTCTGAGAAACTCATTATTTCAAATCTCATGATAAATTTCCACGACATAGGGTTGAGGCATCAATACCTCAGTGGCACCATGAATGTGTTCTTGATGTGTGTGTATCAATCAATCAATCAATCAAAACTATTTGTATAGCCCATATTCACAAATCCTAATTTGTCTCATAGTTTTGCTCATGGGATTTCTGTCATATTCCAATATCCGTGCTAACCTAGAGTATGTCATGTTGACTAGATTTTGTTAGAACATGAAATAAACAGACTATAGCTAAGGTGTCCCACTTTATCCAATATCCCAGATCACCCCAACCCCCCCCCCATAAGTTAAATGTTGCTGAATTTTAGTATTGTAATAACTGAATAGTCTCCATTATTAATTATCAAGGTTTGCTCAGAAATAAGCTCTACATTATAACTTACTTTAGTTTGAACTTTTTACTTTATTCTATATATCTTTTTACTTTAACCGTTTACTTCTTATTATCAAATTCCCTTAATCTTACCTTTATTTGAGCAGACTGCCCTCTACAGTTGATGTTTTTGATAGTTTTGAGTTTGAGAGAGATTAACATTTTCACTGATGTAAAATGGGTCTTCATAGAAGCTGAACATCTGGGCAGCTAAGCAGCAACATCAGGTGAAGGCAACTCTCTGATCCTGTTCAATGATAATACTTACAATTACAATAAATACCGCTCTCCTGCAAATTACTGCTGAGGGAAATGATCATACTGTATCATTTCCGCTGTTGTCAATTGAGTCTTTTTTTTGAGAAACATAATCATTGTAACAAAACATCCGAAAAAAGGGGGAAGAGATATAATGGTTTTCCAACTGATGGAAGACCATTAAGATGAACATTGCCTCAGGTATAAATTATCTAGCAATTCAATTCTTGAAAAGCCAGCTCTCAACTCATCTCATTTCTGCTGACAAACATAATGACATGTCACATTAGTGTGTTTCTTTAAAAGGTTTGTCCGAATGAGGTTACAAGCACACAAAATATACAACTCTCATTATTGTCATTTGTTACACCAATAAACGACAAAACTATTTAGTTATGAACTTTACTGTCGATAAGGAAACATTTTTTACTGTTCACTTAATAAGCCCAAAACGTTTGGCATTATTGATATCATTATGGCAGCTCAAGCTACTGACTATCACTCATTTTGGCAAAATATCAGAGGAGAAATAGAAACAGCACAACAAAATTACATAGCACAAGATCCAACATTCTAGGAGCATAGTGGGAAGGAAAGAGGCACTATGCTTCTTGTTATCAGTCAGTGTGCCATTGAAATGATATTAAAACTGTTGTTATTATTGGTATCAAATAGTTGCATAATGGTGCAGATAGATAAACACAGGTCATAAAACATCAGGTTTAGAAGAAAGCAGGTAAAATAAATTAGTGTAAATACCAGTTCCATGTAAAATGCTCAAGGAATAGGCACAGTAACAAGGAAGAGGAATAATGACTCAGGTAAGAATAACCATAGTGCCATCTAAGCAACACTGTCAATCTGGCAAGTTGCAATGGAAAAGTAGCTTGTATTAATACACTGGGGCTTGATGAGGTAATACAGGGTGATGTCACTCATAGAACTCTATCATACAGGCTTTTTTTTAGAATACAGGAAAAGATGTTTAATATCCCTTGTATGTTGGAAGGTCTTCTGCACAATTTAGGTTTCCAACTAGCAGTAGATGTTAGCAGGTGTTAGCAGCCACCAGCGGATGTTAGGGACAAAACTTCAGTTGTGCACCTTAGCATCATTGAGTGTTTTGGTCTTGTGAATAACTTGATGGTACGCTGAGGCTAAAGGTGTATTTGACTGACTACTGGCTTGTATGGCAGCCCTATGAAAGCCATGTGGCCTGCTCAGTAGATCAGACATCATTACCTCTACCTGCACACAAGGTAATCACAGTCCAAACTGTTCTCCTTTGTAGTTCTATGATGGTGGGGAGACCTGCAAAATGCTAGCTGATTAGGGAGTCCCTCTCTGTCTTCAACAATAGCCTAAAGACTCAGCTCTTCTGAGAACGGCCCCCCTTAACCCCAACATGTTACTGACTAGCACCGACTTGGCACTTCTTCACCTGATCTCCCACACTTTGTTCTTTGTTATTGAAGACATTTAGCACTTACTTCAACCTATCCAACTGTACTGAGGGTTTGTGTTATCTTGCAGTTGTAAGTCTACGGATTTAAAAATGTCAAAGTGTGTGTGCGTGTCTTGGCCCAGTGAGGAGCAGCCAGCATATCCTCAGGGTTCTGACTTGATGACTAGAGTTTGAAATGTTAGGTGGTATGTGAATACAGTACCATGCATTTGAATGGTCCTGACAACTTCAAAGGTCTGTTTGAGTATTTTTTTCTTTTTTGGGGGGTCAGGTTAAAATCAGGTCTAGGGCAACTGTGTGTGTGCGTGTGTGTGAAGTCGTTATAAAAATATAAGGAACTTTTCTCTAACTTTTTTGCCAGTAGATCTCATGCTCAGCAAACTCAACCAGCGGAATTTTTCTTTCTTTGCATCATTTGATAGTATTTCCATCACACTGCACTCACCCAAATGCCAAGATTTGCTCAAAGCAATCACAGCCACTGAGAAAGGCAGAGACTCTACAGAGTGAGGTGAAGTGGAAGTATATCTCCCACTTTCAGTTCGGGAGGCAGACACCATCTGTATGTTTAAAAGAGGCCACATCGTGGATTATGATCTGTGGATCGCGTATCAGAGATCATGATAATAATGGTGGATCCTGTATCGTGTTGGCATCTGATAATGGTGGTGGACCACGATTGAGGTGGCAGCTGATGATGGATCCTGATGGCGGCAGTGGACAATGATTGTGGACTATAGTGCCATCCGATCTTGATGGTGGATCATGATCGTGGTGGCTGCTGACCATGGACTATGATTACAACAGGACTGCTTGATATATAATATTTCTCCTCAGATACTCAACCATTATGGACAATAATCCATCAATTCATTTACCTTCAGTTATGCTTCAAAGTGTTTATTCTAATCAATACTGCAAATACTCTTATCTCTCTGATGTTCACCATTACACGTGGCATCTACTGCACTTCTGTCCATCCTGGGAGAGGGATCCCTCACATGTGGCTCTCTCTGAGGTTTCTACATTAATTTTACCCATTTCTTTTGTAGTTTTTCCTTACTCTTGTTGAGGGTTACGGGCAGAGGATGTCACACCTTGTTAAAGCCCTATGAGACAAATTGTGATTTGTGAATATGGGCTATACAAATACAATTTGATTGATTGATTGATAATACATACGTCGCAAAGACCATATGGGGTCCGAAGACCATGGGTCATGAATGTGACGTTCTGTCTCTGAACTGGACCCAGACACAGAGAGGAATGGGTTTGTGAGTGAACAAAGAGTCTTTTAATCAAGCGCAGAGGCAGGCAGGTAACAAGCTGGGTGCTGGCTGAGACTGAGCCTGTGAGCTGGAGATAAGGCAGGCAGGTCGATCCTGAGGTAAAAAGAGAAACAAGCATTAGGAGGATTCACTAGAAGCGTAAAAAATAATTTCCACTAGAAGTCATCTTTAGATCAGCCGAGAGTGGGAACCACTGAAGTGACGAAACAATCTGGCGATGAGTGGAGAGAAGACCAGGGTTCTTGTAGGGCTGCTGATGAGGTGATTGCGACCAGGTGTGGGACTCGCACATGCACACTCAAGGGAGGAGTTAGCACGACCAGAGCCAGTGAGCAGATAATATAGTAAACCACCACCAGTTAAATGCATGACTTTCTGATATCAGGGTTTCAGAAATCTTTGATTTGAATGGACAGGGTATGTCGGGGCGAATAAAGGAGGTGAAGGCAGAAGAAATCCATAAGCCAATAAGAATTCTGCATCGAGGAGAGGATACTATTTCTGAGAACTGACATCATCCCGTGTAGGACAGAGAGTGTAATAGGCTGTCTGCAGTCAGGACAAGGAGGAGGAACTCTAGAGATGCCTTTTAATGGTAATTTAACTACCGGATTGGAATATAAACTGGGTAAAGAAGGGTCATGACATCTTGCATAGAACAGAATCCCTGCTACCAGTCCACGAACGTAGGAGACCTCAAAGTGCCAGACCTCCATACAATAACAAATGAAAGCACAGCCTATGTTTATGTGAATGGTTTAAGAGGTATATAAATAGAGAGACAAAACAATGCAAATGTGCTCACGGCAAAATCTTAGGGTTTTTGAGTAGAAGCTGCTAATCCTTTCCTCATGTAAACCCTGGCTGATTCAAATATTTAATCAGTGCTAGAACATGGAAAGGAGGAACTTGGATTGATAGGAGGCAGGCTTCTGGACAGATGCATTGAAATGTGTGGAGATTGAAGCATGTGGTGACATTCAGTGCACAACAACAAGCTGCCTGCAACCAAAATAAAAAAAGGAGATAAATGATGGAGATTCGACAACTGAGAAGGGATGTAGCCTTTTCACAAAAAATGCCGTAACCACTCTGTAACACTCCTCAGCTTTCTCTTTGGTCAGCTTTCCCTTGACTGCCAGTGAGAACAGTTACCATTGCGGCTCGCTCTCCCTAGTTCTACTGGAGGTGCTAGCAAGGTGCTACTAGTGCTAGCTGGAGATGACACACTCGGGCTCGGAGACTGCAGGACATTAAACGCTGTACAGTCTTTCAGATCAATGCTGTGCGGCCTTAAAGGGCCCATATTTTACACCTTTCTGGGATTTAATTTGAGGTATTGGTACGCCTAAGATGATATATCAGTGGTTTAAAGTTGAAAAAACTGCTGCAATGTGTATTTCCATGTCCTCTCTTCTGCCTCTCTGTGGTGCTGCAGACAGAACAGGCTGTTTTCGCCTGCCTCTTGAGCCCCCTCTCTGATTGGCTGACTGCACTTTGAGTGACACGCGACCAGGCCTATCACCAGTCTCATTCTGGCGCATTGACAATATCTCTGGTAAACACAGTCCCGTTGGTATGTTTGGATACCGCTATAGAAGACCAGCCACATATTCACAGTCAGTTACATGGAGCACACCGACACGGCACGTCAGAAGAAATTCGGAGGCTGGACTGGTACTGGCTGGGTGGGGCTGAGAGACGAGTGCAATCCCGAATGACATCATACGGGCAGGGCCGGCCCTTGCAATGTTGGAGCCCATAGCGATTTGGAATAAGTACATAATTAAAGATGGAGAAATTTCAACATGGAGGCAAAAATCTGGGAAATTGAAACTCCAGGAGAAGAGCGGGGAAATCCAAAGTATGGGATGCATATTTAATGATTTATATAAATATAATATATAATATATCACCTGTTTAATATCGGTTTTCTGTGTGTTTTCCGGCCCGATTTGCTCGTGGTGAGCAGAAAAAATAGAACAGACCCCGGAACGATCCCTGCAGATCGCGAGCCAACCGCGGCGCTTCCTGGCACTTCCCAGCGCTTCGCTGCCGGTGTGAACAGCCCAATTGATTAACAGGGGCGCAGAAAGGAGGTGGACAGCTTTTCCTGGTGCTTCGCGGCGCTTCTGCCTCCGGTGTGTCTCCGGGGTTAGAGGATGATGGTGTGACGTTACTGCATTGGTTAACATTCCATGTATCACGTCATGATAAATCAGCCTCTTGTGGTGCCCTCTCTGCATTTTGCGCCCTTGGCAACCGCCTATGTCGCCTATGCCACGAACCGCCCCTGCATACGGGGAGAGGAAGTATGAAACAAGACATTTCGATAACATATTTCTTAGAATGGACTGAGTGAAAAAGTCTGCGGAGTGACTGTTTTCATACTTTAAGGTCCCTACTGACCCCCTTCAAGTAACTACGGATAGTAAAAGCCCAGAAAATGTATTTTACACAATATGGGCCCACCAAATAATGTTTGGTGAGAATTGATGTGCAACCTGACTTTTGACTGTTTATCGTGGCCCATCTTTCACAATGTTGTGACTTTAACCATGCATGCTAGGTCGCATCTAAACAAATAGACAGGCATGGTGTGTGACGTAGGAAGATAACTATGGCAGACATGTATCCTTTGTTTGCAATAATAAACAGTTATCACGCTTAGGAACCAATAAGCAGAACCAAAATTCACTACTTGGCATTTTGGATTCAGTTCTAATTGGAACTGAGCTTTGGTTCCCAACCCTACAGATGGAGCAGCATCTGTGAATAAACAATCAGAGGGATGCACCACTCTTCGTAGAAGAAAGTGCGATCAAGTTAAGGTGCTGAGGATGAGAGCAGCTGCTGCTTTCTGAGGTTTTTAGCTGCACGGGAGGATTTTGAGATGTTGCAAATGTGCTGTAGGATTTTCAGATTAAAAATATTTCAAATTGGAAACTTTGAATTGATGCACTTGCAGACCTGCCACAGGATTCACAGGAGATGGTTTGAGAGCCTCATCATCGCGAGTATTTCTGACCAATTCAGGTGTGTATTGAAGTGTGCTATATATAGCGCGCCATTGCTGAAGACTGACTGATAGAATAGATCACCGATTAATGCCAGTTCTTGTCTTCTTTTGGGCAGAGGCTGACTAGATTAATGTCTTTTCCTTGTAATAATTTATATCTGAGCTGTGCGGAAATATCAGCAGACTGAGGTGTGTAAGGCCTACATATTGCCAGAGCTGGGCTGGCTGAGTGAACCTGTGCCTGGCTGGTTTCACAGAGGAGGCAGGGCACTGATGTTCGCTTGGCACAAAGCGGAGGCTGCAGTGTGTTCAAGGGTTTTTAGACGAGTGTCAATGTTCTGCATGGTGAGGGCCAGGGACTGCAGGGTGGTCGTCAGAATATTATCTGAAGTTGAAGTGGATGCAGGAGCACGGGAGAGGGACAGAGAATTTGGCTGCGGCTTTAGACAATGGGTGTGCTGTAGACTGTATATATAGATGAACGTAGTGTCCGTGACGTCACCCATTGGTTTCTGAAGAGTGAAAATGAGGCTCGCAGTAGGCGTTCACCTGGCACCATCTTGCTGGTGCTGACTCCTCCTAGTTCCTGGCTAACCAATAAATGGGCAAAGAGGAGGAGCACGAGTGAAGACTGAGAGCTGTCATGGAAATTTCTGTAAAGTCAAGCACAAAGTCATACATTGTCTCTCGGTAAGTTCAATTCTACAACTGCAGGTGGACTCACTGCCAAACATCACCTAGCGTGACGTGTAACAATGAGCAAAGAGCATAGGAAAATCAATGCACTTATACAATCACAAGCCCCTCCCCGTGAGGAGCAAAAGGCCTTCGTCACTCCCTTGATGTAAACTCAGGGCGGACAGACATCCTGTCTCCATCTCTGTCCCAGCCCCCTGGAGTGACCTCTTGTGTGAGACCATCTTTGTTTACGAGACAAAAGATGGTTGTGGTGTTGCTGCTTCCGGATGGTCGCGATCTTTACAACAAACTCACTAAAGAACTAAAACCTTGAAACTACACAACAACAAAACCTATTGCTTTATCTATTATCATAATCATATGCTTACATGCCTCAAGTGTTTTTTAATATGTAATTGTTATAAAAGTTACCGTTTATTTAACACGTCTAATGAACAGATTGAAGCAAATTAAGTGCATTACTACAGAGTTGTGTGTTTGGTTGTGACTTGATTTTAATAAGTTAATAAGTTAATATCAATACGCTACATGTATAAGTTGCATGTGATAGTAATTATATGTTTCACAAATGTTCCGATACATGCTGGTATAACCATCATTATTATTAGCCTGTTATGGAATTTACAGTGAGTTAGACAGTTTAGATAAGATTATAATCTCCACACATCACTGTTGCAAACAGTTATCATATTTATTATATAATTATGTTTTCACACTGAGAGAAATGGAGGGAACATCAGTTCTGTCTGAAATCTGTGGTGCTTCCACCTGCTGAACACAGAATACACTGTAAGTACATCCTTTTATAGTGAGTTTCTTCTTTTCATTAGATGAAGCACTGCAGCACCTGATGTCCTCAGCATCCACTGTGGCAGCAGCAACATGGTGGAGATCGGCAGCTTCAGGCTGGTCAACATGAGGATGACCTGCACCAGCTTCATCTGCACAACACTTCATGTTTTCCTCCCTTAACTAAAGATGAACTGCAATTGTTTAGAGTTGGCAGTCATTGCTAAGTGTCATGGATAATAGAGTTAATTTCTATATTCATTATGGTTGGTTAAAAAAACACTTTTTAGAACAATGTTTATCTTTTACATTCTGATTTGATACACTTTAGATCAGTGTTGAAGTGATGAGTCTCAGTGTTCAGTCTGGTTGGATTCCAGTTGTGTCTCATGTTGGACATCCACAGGTTTCAGGCTGTCTGAGTCACCTAGAGGAACATTCTGACACAAATACACAGATATGTAAAGTCATACATGTGCCAGGTTAACTCCTTAACAGACTTTTACATGGTGAAAAGTGTATTACTTCAAAGTTCATCAGATCATAATCATTTCAGCTTAGGAAACAGATGGTGGACATCAGCCTCAGGTTCTCTATGTGACTGTCTATTCAAGTAAAGTTACACTTCCTATAATTTATTTATATGTGACAAGAAAATACATTATTCTGCATGTCCACTTATTTAACACAATAATTCAGTAAAGTCTGCCTAAGATTAACGATGTAAAAACTGAATGCAGGCGACAAGTTTAGTTTTCACAGTAAAACGTTACAACACATTAACATCAATACTCAGAATAAAGAGCTTAGGAGAAGTAATGCTACTTTAAACAACTGCTCTTAAAATGCAGATGTGACATGAAATACTCACGTTTCAGTTGATCACAGTAAATCTATTTCTGCAGAATAATAATCTGTGTTTGTGGTAAAAATTTAAACTATTTAAATTCAACGTTACGTTACCATACAGCCACAATAATTATAAGTTCAGCTCAACGAGTTTCCCACTGCAGCAGCTGCACTAAGGTTTTTTCTTGAACAATAATCTAATATGACATTAATACTGAAGTTACTAACAATAACGTAGTAAAGTCAAATAGGTTGGCGAGTGAAACAACTTTACATAACATTAGATATTTTACGTGGTGGAGCTTATTCTCCAGACACACACAGTCACCTGTCTCAGTTTAAAAGATTCATCCTCATAAACTCTAACGCTTCTCTCTGCTGTGTGGACCGGTTCATGTCAGTTCATGTCGGTTCATGTCGGTTCAATAACTCCTGTACGGTCCCGTTAGCATCAACATTACTGCTGGTATCTTGCCTGCAGGCTAGCGGAGCTAAGCTAACAAGTCAGGTACAGAGACACCGATACCTTCTAATCACTACTAACACATAAATAAAATACTAAACTTGATTTACCACAGAAACGGGAGTGCAGATGTCTTTAACTTCTCTGTCAGGAGAACAAGCTGTACATCAAACCATATTATTCATCCGATATGTGAGTGAAAACCTCTCCACAGACTCAGGTCATGTTCAGTGACGGGGATTCGCCTGTTAGCTCAGGTGAAGCCGAGCAGGCAACAGGCTAGGAGCTGGAGTCACCTGTCCATCAAGTGATAATTATTCATAATATCAAACCTCTATATAATTTAAATGAGTGAGTTTTAAAAAAATTCACCCCTGTCAGAGTTGTCATGAAGTAAGAACTTAGTGATTGAGACTAAAACCGTTTTTTGAACCAGGCTGTAAACAGGTTTAATTCTGCTCTAAAGTCTGGCTTTTTAACATGGGGGTCAATGGGAATTGACTCCTTCTTGGAGCCAGCCTCAAGTGGCCACCCAGTGAACCGCAGCTTTTTGCACTTCCGTATTGACCTCATTGCTCAGCCCGGGATCCCGGTCAACTTTCTTCAAGAAAGCCAAGCTACAAAGTGCTATATGTAAGTGCCATATTAGTGCTACTAAAGCGCTGCTTTTATAATTTGTTTTTATTCAAGGTATAGTCGGAAGAGATGTGTTTTCAGTCTGCGGTGGAAGATGTGTAGACTTTTTGCTGTCCTGATGTCATTGGGGAGCCCGTTCCACCATTTAGGAGCCAAGACAGCAAACAGTCATGATTTTGTTGACCCGATCCATTCGCAGCACAAGTACTTGTGTTTTGAAACGGATGCGGACAGCCACTGGTAACCAGTGAAGGGAGCGGAGGAGCGGTGTAGTGTGAGTGAATTTAGGTAGATTAAAGTCCAGTCGAGCTGCTGCATTCTGGATAAGCTGCAGAGGTCGGATATTACTAGCAGGTAGACCAGCCAGGACGGAGTTACAATAGTCTAGGCGGGAGGTGACCAGAGCCTGGACTAGAAACTGCGCCGCCTTTTGAGTGAGAAGGGGACGTATTCTCCAGATGTTGTGCAGCATGTATCTAGTTTGGTAGGATGAGAGCAGGGAGAGAGCAGAGCCTGAGACACCCAGATCCTGAAGAGAGGAAATAATGATCTGGTGGTTCACTGTGTCAAATGCAGCTGAAAGGTCTAGAAGGATGACCACAGGAGAGAGAGGCTGCTCTAGCAGTGTGAAGTTGCTCAGAGACAGCAAGGAGGGCAGTCTCAGTTGATTGGCCTTCCTTGAAACCAGACTGGTGAGGGTCAAGAAGGTTATTGTGGCTTGGTAAAAGGGTGGAAGGAATAGGGGGACTGGGGGGGTCAAGGAGGTAGGAAAAGATGGAGAACAGTTTTTTGGGGTTTGAAAATGAAGATTGAATTCTAGTTTGGTAAAAAAGAGCTTTTGGCTGCAGAAATAGAGGCAGAGAAAGAGGAGAGAAGAGATTGATAAGTGAGCAGGTCGTCCGGGTGTTTAGATTTTTGTCATTTCCTTTCTGATGCTCGCATAGTGGCTCTGTCGGCACTCAGCGAGTCAGACAACCACAGAGCTGGGGAGGACTTGCGGACTTGTTGTGATGTAAGAGGACAGAGAGAATCAAGAGAGGAGGACAAAGTAGACAGGAGAGTGTCTGTTGCAGAGTTAGGATGCATGAGTGAGAAAGAGTCAGTGGAAGGGAGGGCTGATAAAACAGAGGAGGCCAGAGAGAGGGAGCGAATGTTGCGATGGACAGAATCTGTTGATGTGGTAGGGTTGCCAGTTTGAGAGAGTAGGAGAGAGTAAGAGATAAAAAAGTGGTCTGAGACATGAAGTGGGGTTACAGTGAGGTTAGATGTCGAGTAATGTCTGGTGAAAATATAGTTAAGGGGGTTACCGGCTTTGTGAGTAGGGACTGAGTGAAAGAGCAAAGAAAGAAAGTAAAAGTAATAGGTCAGATGACTTCTCTGTCTGGATGTTGAAGTCAACCAGAAAGACAAGTGGAGGGCCATTTTCTGGGATGTTTGATAGGAGGATGTCTTATTCTTCCAAGAAATCTCCCAAAGTACCTGGTGGAAGGTAGAGAACAACAATGGTTAATTGTACCGGATGAGTAACTGTCACAGCATGAAATTCAAAAGACAGTGGGGTAAAATATGTCAGTGGGTAGAGAGAAAAACTCCATTTGTGGGTGATGAGTAAACCTGTACCACCACCCCTACTAGTGGGTCTAAGTGTGTGGGTGAAAGAGAAGGCAGAGGAGAGAGCAGCTGCAATGGATGTGTTGGCCGGTGTGATCCAAGTCTCAGTGAGAGCAAGGAAGTCAAGCGATTGTTGGGTAGCAAAGCCAGAGATGAAGTCTGTCTTGCAGGTAGCTGACTGGCAGTTCCAGAGGCCCCCCTGTGACAAGGTATTGGGTATGAGTGTGTAACGGGTCTCAATTGGCCACAGGAACGGGCGACTCAGGGAGTTTCTTTCCAGTCTTTTATTTACGTAATCCAACACAGGCCAGCGGCAGTCATTCATTCATGTGTCCGGTTGGCGGAGGAAGAACAGAGAGTCGCAACCTCCGCGATGTGAGCAGCGAGCGGTACTAACGTTAGCAACAGGCTGTCACAGTGATGGAGCTGCAGCCAGGTCCCCGGCAGCTCTGATGTCTTCCACTCACGACTCGCGTCCCTATGACAGGAAGCAGCTTTGTCCGCAGACCACAGATGACAATATATTACATACTCTGTTGTACTGTTGTGTATCAATAAACAGCGATGCACATCGTTAGCTTTTTTGCACCAAACCTCATCTGCCAGCCACCACTGCTTAGCCTAAATCCAAGTAGCCCAGTAGTATGAAACCCCAGAAGTCCCATGCATATCCAGTAACAAAACAAAATTCGTCCTGAAGACTGAAGGAAAGAAAAAAAAAAACACCCCAACAAATCAAGCAAGCATGATCCGTAAACAACAATATCGACATTCATTTTATCCATTCTGTAACAATTTGCCTTATTTACAATATAAGGGAATTAATCATACATGCTATTCTTAAGGAGAATGGGTTGATCTGTTACGTTGTGTATGGATGTTGCCCCCTGACCCTCCTACAACAAACGAATAATACGACATAAGATCTGAAACCTTATTTGTCCCACTAAAACATGTGAAAATATATATAATAACAAAATTAACTCACACAAGTTTCAATTCTTAGTTTCTATTACCAAAAAAATTAGCTAAACACTTGTCCCACCTGGACATCAACCTACAAACAAAGACCGGAACGTGAGCAAAATATCTCTACAAACATACGTTTCCCCCAAAAACACTTTCCCCCTTATTTTGTTATATACTTCCTTCTTACCACATATATTTCATTATTACATGGCATTTCATTCAATTGTATTAGGTCAGAGTACAGCCCTGGAGCAATTTGATGGTTCAGTGTTTTACTCAAGGGACCTGAAGGACACTGTAGATAGTGTGCCTGTATCTCGATACCAGGAATCCTTCACTGATGCAACTCAAAGCTGGAATACACATGTTATCTTGATTGATCAGCTACAGATTAGACTCTGTAGCTATAGCCTATCCAAACTACAACCACAAATTAGATAAAGTCGGGTTGGTATGTTTCATTTCAAATTCAAACTGATAACAGTGATTTATAATAAATCAATTGCCTCCTCCCCATATTATCTGTCATTTTAGGATGATACCATGAAGCCCATTAGCAAGGCTAGAGAATCATTCACTGTTGTTTTGGCTCTGTAATCCAGCACACTGGATTTTGAAAAGAACAATGACTGAGATTAAAGTGTATAGTTTAAGCTTTAATTTGAGATTGTTTACATTCATATTTGTCAAAACATGTAGGAATCATACCCCATTTTCACATAGCACCACCACGAGTAATTTAACAAATGAACATAAAATTGCTATGTAAATTTACCTCACACTTGATACCATGTGCTTTAGCATGGAGCACAGACAAACAGGGTTTCATGGCAGAAAGGTGATTATATGCAGGGCAGGCTTCACAAATTCTGCTGATGTAAGGCCAATATTTGCAAATAATGTCCATGCAAAAGAAGGTTGGAGGACTAATGGCAGAGACTTCCTTCTGCAGGAACATTTGATAAGATCTCACCCCTGTAGGATTGCATCAAACCATCCTGTCAACAAAACATAATAAGCACACAAAAAGGTTGACGATAAATAGATGAGTAGATCGTGCAAGCAGGCACATGTGGTGAAACATTTAAAGCATTAGTAAAAGATGCAGTATATCTTACAGCAGTCTGCTGCCTAAGTTGCATGGGCATTTGCATCACACTGTGAGCATTTCAAAAATAAATACAATTGAAAATAGTAAGGGTTATCAAACTTGCCTGTACATATTCAGAGCACGTAGAACAATGTCATGCACACAGCTACTTCTACACCCTGTGGAACAATTGTACACTTAATTTAACATCATTTTGCTGCATCATTTGTCTGCATAGTCGAAAGGTTATCAATGGCGGTTTGAAATTTCCTAAATTCAATACCGATAAAGAAAAATGTAAAACAATGCTACTGAGGAACAGAAGAAAACTGCGCACAAAATGGCATACAGCTTAATATAATATAGATGCAGTCTGATACAAGCTACATAAGTTTGCAACTGAATTGGCATGGTTATTAGAGAGTTAGTTGCTGTAATTAGTAATTCCAAGAGAAATCTCTTACAACACATACATGCACATCAAGGCTGGAGCTACTCCTCTTACTCGTCTCTTTTTCTGCATTCAGCTGAGACCTGCCACAAACCCTCTTTCCTGGCACCTAAAACTGAAAAAGCATAGTCACAGTAGTAATTTTAATTCATCTATTCATATTTTCGGGTGTAATTTTGCAGTTTTTACTTTCGTATATGGAATTAAAAACAGACACTCTTACATGCTTGGTCCTCCTTTTGTGATGATTCTGTGTTTGGTTGTTTTGGTTTTCTCTCTCTCTCTCCCCCTCCCCTTTCTGTTCTTCCCCTGCAGGTCATGTGTGTGTGGCAGGGGGTGTGGCTGGCTTCCCCGATGCAGCAGACAAGGCACACCTGTTCTCACTCACTCATCAACCTCTCCATAAAAGCCTGGTCTTGACTTCACTACACCATCAGATAATTCCGTCTTGTTCGGTAGCGCATCCTCATGTTTTCCCTCGGTTCTCTAGCTTTTTGTTTGATAACTACTAATTCGTGTTTTTCCCTTTTTCCCTTTTTGTTGCGCAGACCTCCCGTGTGCCTTGCTGCTCTTCTGCATTTTGTTTCCCGTGCCGTGTCCTCCCCGTTCCTGTTGTTCTGTGTTCGTGTCTTCCTGCGGATATTCCAGGCAGCCAGCACCCTGCCTCCACAACCTGCCTTCTCTGCCTATTCGTACAATAAACTCTGCCTTAGTTCCAAGTCTGTTTCCAGTCTCTGCTTTTGGGTCCAACCAAAGACAATCCTTAACACCTTTGGAACAAATGCTGCCACCTCATCATCTTTGCAGAGAAGCCCACCCTAAAGTAACCCCCTTCATCAGCACTAGAGAACAAACAATGGCGGTCCGCAACTCTCCGGTTGCGAGCAGCGGTGCGGGTGAGAGCTGCCCGGGCTTCGCGCCAGACTCGACGACCACGCTGTAGATGCCCCTGAACAGAGGGGACTGCCACGTCTGCTTCCTGGGCTGGGAAGAGTGGAGGTTGAAAACCATTAGAGGCCATGAATGGGGACATACCTGGGGCAGAGCAGACCAGGGAGTTGTGGGCATATTCTACCCAGGGGAGGTGGGTGGACCAGGAAGCCGGGTGATGAGATGTAACACAGTGAAGAGCCACCCCCAGGTCCTGATTGGCCCGTTCCGTCTGGCCGTTCGTCTGCGGATGGTACCCAGATGACAGGCTGGCAGATGCCCCCAACGCCTGGAAAAAGGCTTTCCAAACCCGGAGAACTGCGGGCCCCTGTCCGAAACAATGTCCACTGGAATGCCATGTAGTCGGAACACATGTAGGACAAGCAGATTAGCAGTCCCGAGGGCGGAAGGCAGTCTTGACAGGGGGATGAAATGCACCGCCTTAGAAAAGCGGTCGACTATGGTCAGGATAACCATGTTGCCTTGCGAAGGAGGCAAGCCAGTGACGAAATCCACAGCAATGTGGGACTAAGGCCAGTGAGGAATGGGCAGGGGACGGAGCAGGAGACGGAGCAGGAGCCCAATGAGAAGCCTTGCTGTGGCCGCAGACAGAACAGGCGGACACAAACTGCTTGGTATCTGCAGACATGGAGGGCCACCAGAAGCATTGCTGCAGGAGGGCCAGAGTCCGGTGGAAACCAGGATGGCAGGAAATCCTGGACGCGTGTCCCCACTGGAGGACTGGAGACCTGGCAGATAAAGGGACAAACAGCCGGTTGGGTGGACACCCTTGAGGGATTGGATGATCCTGCTGGGCCCCCTGGACCACTCCCTCAATCTCCCACCCAGGAGGATGGCAGGATGGTACTTCCCGACGAATCCTCCACAGGAGGGGAAAACTGACGTGACAAGGCATCTGGCTTGACGTTCCTGGAGCCCGGTCGGTAGGTGAGTGTAAAGTTGAAACGACCCAGGAACAAAGCCCACTGAGCCTGGTGCGAGTTAAGCCTGCGAGCAGAGCAAAGGTAAGATAAGTTTTTATGGTCTGACCAGACTATAAATGGGTGAGTGGAGCCCTCCAGCCAGTGCCTCCATTCTTGAAGGGCTAGAATGACCGCTAGCAGCTCCCGATTCCCCACATCATAATTCTTCTCCCCTGGGGAGAGCTGGCGGGAGAAGAAAGCACATGGATGCTGCTTCTGGTTGGAGGTGGTTCGCTGTGAGAGGACTGCCCCAACACCGGAGTCGGAGGCATCAACCTCCACCACGAACTGAGCTGAAGGGTCAGGGTGAATCAACACAGGGGCAGAGGAAAACAAAAACTTCAACTTAGAAAATGCAGCCTCGGCTGCAGGCGACCACCCAAAAGGGACTTTCACTGATGTTAGCTTGGTAAGTGGTGTGGCAACTCTGCTATAGTCACGGATAAACCTATGGTAAAAATTGGCAAATCCCAGAAACTTCTGAAGTTGCTTCCTTGATGTAGGAGTGGGCCATTCGGCCACTGCCTTAACCTTGGCAGAGTCGGTCTTAATTTGCCCTTTCTCCACAATAAAACCCCAAAAACTAACAGAAGAAACATGAAAATTGCATTTCTCAGCCTTAGCATACAGTCTGTTTTCTAATAGTCTTTTCAACACAAGTCTTACATGTTGTACATGTTCCTGGCGATTGCGGGAGAAAATCAAAATATCATTGAGATAAACAAAAACAAACCTATTAAGCATATCCCGCAGAACATTGTTGATGAGAGCCTGAAAAACTGCAGGTGCATTTGTGAGGCCGAAAGGCATGACCAAGTACTCAAAGTGTCCTAGGGGAGTGTTAAAACCCGTCTTCCACTCATCCCCCTCCCTGATTCTAACTAGATGGTAGGTGTTGCGGAGGTCCAACTTGGAAAAGATGGTTGCTTCATGAAAGGGCCTGAAGGCTGAGTCTATGAGTGGGAGGGGATACTTATTTTTCACGGTGATATCGCTCAACCCTCTATAGTCAATACAGGGGCGAAGCGACTTATCTTTCTTATCTACAAAAAAGAAACCTGCCCCCATTGGTGAGGAAGAGGGACGAATGAAACCAGTAGCTAGAAAGTCAGTGATATATGGTCCATGGCCTCCCTTTCGGGTTTGGACAAATTATACAGCTTACTGGATGGATAGGGGGCACCAGGGAGCAAATCAATTCAACAATCGTAGGGTCTGTGAGGTGTTCGAGACAAGGCACGGTATTTACTAAATACCTCCTGGAGGTCATGATACTCAGAGGGGACTGAGGTGAGATCAACTGGCTTGGGTGGAAATGGTGTGGTTGTTATCGTGGAAGGAATGGCGGCATGCCAGTCGTGAGTGACACTCACGACAGTGTGAGTGACAGAAAAGGCTACAATTGGTAATGGAGGAGGTCGACCAGTCTATGTGTGGATTATTCTGTCGGTGTGAGCCTCATCCTTCCCAGCTGCATGGGTTCCTCGGAGCAGAGGGGTGAAGAGGCTGTCCGCGGAGGAATCACGCAGGAGGAGGATGGTGGAAGAGGAGAGTCTGCAGGTCCCCGATGGTGAGGGCTCATTGTCTGACTCAAGGGAGGGGTGTGGCTCTCCCTGCCTGATCTCTCCCTGCATCTCTCACGGAGGCGATTATCTAATCGCATGGCCAAAGAAATGAACTCGTCAAGAGAGGTGGTCTCATCCCGAGCAGCTAGCTCATCTCGTAGCTCATCCCTAAGACCACGGACAAAAAACCCTTGTAGTGCTCTCTCACCCCACCCGCTCTCGACTGCGACAATGCGGAAGTCAATAGAGTATGTTGCCACCGAGTTATAGCCCTGACATAAGGAGAGGAGCCGGCTTTCTTTCCTTGCAGGGGGTGATCAAAAACTTTGAGGAATTCGGCTGTGAAGGATTGAAACGAGTAGCAAATAGGTGAATTACTGTGGGAAACGGCTACAGCCCAAGCCGCGACAGGAGACTCATAACAAAGGCAATCCGCGACTTGTCTGAAGAATACGTTAATGGTTGCTGGTCAAATACGAGTGAACATTGGTGAAGGAACTGTCCCTAACACTCCTGAATACCTGGCAGGTGTGGGGATGAAGGGTTCCCGGGGTTGTGTCGGGAAAGAGACTGAGGGAGCTGGTAGTGGGAGTGCCGGAGATGGAGCCGGAGCTGGAGCATGGGCAGGAGCCGTCAGCGTGGTTAGGTGAGTGGAAAGCTGGTCCATGCGGCCACCGATCTGTGCCACATGCGAGGATAGGTTGGGGAGAACTTCCATAACCTCTTGTAGAGCTTTTTCGTGCTGCCCAACATGAGTTCCTTGATTCGACAGAGCCTGTCTGATTTTATCAGCATCCGCAGGGTCCATTTTGGCTAGATAATTCTGTTAAGGATTGTTTTTGGTTGGACCCCAAAGCAGAGATTGGAAACAGACTTGGAACTAAGGCAGAGTTTATTATATGAATAGACAGAGAAGGCAGGCTGTGGAGGTAGGGTTCTGGCTCGCTGGGATATCCACAGGAAGACACAAACGGGGAGGACACGGCACGGGAAAACAAAATGCAGAAGAGCAGCAAGGGACATGAGAGGTCTGTGTAACAAAAAGGGCAAAACACAGATTAGTAGTTATCAAACCAAAAGCTAGAGAACTGAGGGAAAACATGAGGATGCGCTACCGAACAAGACAGAATTATCTGGCGGTGTAGTGGAGTCAAGACCAGGCTTTTATGGAGAGGTTGATGAATGAGTGAGAGCAGTGTGCTGCAGCGGGGAAGCCGGCCACACCCCCTGCCACACTTCCTGTATTCGTCCTGATATAAACAGTCCTTTCATTCAATCAATCAATCAAATTTTATTTGTATAGCCCATATTCACAAATCACAATTTGTCTCATAGAGCTTTAACAGGGTGTGACATCCTCTGCCCTTAACCCTCAACAAGAGTAAGGAAAAACTACTAAAAAACCCTTTTAACAGGGTAAAAAGAACTTAGAAACCTCAGAGAGCCACATGTGAGGGATCCCTCTCCCAGGACGGACAGACGTGCAATAGATGTCAAGTGTGAAGGAGAACATCATCAAGGTTTTAGCAGCATTGATAAGGGTAAACATTTTTGAAGCATAACTGAAGGTCAGTGAATTGGTGGATTAATGTCATTAATGGTCAAGTATCTGAGAAATACTATGTATCAAGCAGTCCTGCTGCAATCATAGTCTATGGTCAGCAGCCAGCAAGACCATGATCCACCATCAAGATCGGATGCCACTATAGTCCACAGTCATTGATCACTGTCGCGAAGAAGTCAAGTCAGTAACATGTATTAATGAGATATGAATTACTTTGATGTGATAACGATTGAGAAGAGGAAGAAGAAGCTGGAAAGAGAAGCTCTGTGTGTCATGTGTCCCCCGACCTTCTAGACTTATAGCAGTATAACTAAGAGCAGGTCCAAAACAAGCCTGTACCAGCTCTAACTATAAGCTTTATCAAAAAGGAAGGTTTTAAGCCTACTCTCAAACGTACAGATGGTGTCTGCCTCCCAAACTGAAAGTGGGAGATGATTTCATAGGAGAGGAGCTTGATAGCTGAAAGCTCTGGCTCCTACTCTACTTTTAGAGACTTTAGGGATGACAAGTAAGCCTGAATTCTGGGAGCGCTTTATGGTATAATGGTGCCATATTATTAAGGGCCTTGAAGGTGAGGAGGAGAATTTTAAATTCTATTCTAGATTTAACCGGAAGCCAGTGTAGTGAAGCTAATACAGGAGAAATGTGGTCTCTTTTCCTGGTTCTTTTCAGGACACATGCTGCGGCATTTTGGACAAGCTGCAGAGTCTTTAATGACTTACTGCTGGAGCCTGATCGTAATGAATTACAATAATCCAGTCTGGATGTAACAAAGGCATGGACTAGTTTTTCGGCATCCTTTTGAGAAAGGATATGTCTGATTTTGGAGATATTACGCAAGTGGAAAAAGGCGGTCCTAGAAATTTGTTTTAAGTGTGAATTAAAGGATAAATCAGGATCGAAGATAACTCCCAAGTTCCTGACTGTTTCATTGGAAGCAAGAGCAATGTCGTCTAGCGCAGCTATATCATTAGATAATGTATCTCTAAGGTGTTTAGGGCCAAGTATTAGAACCTCTGTTTTATCTGAGTTTAACAAGAGAAAATTGCGGGTCATCCAGGTTTTTATGTCCTTGAGACATGCTTGGAGTTTGGTTATTTGATTACTTTGTTCAGGTTTTATTGACAAGTATAACTAGGTGTCATCCGCATAGCAATGGAAATTGACCCAGTGTGTCCTGATAATGTTTCTGAGTGGAAGCATATATAATGAGAATAAAATTGGGCCGAGCACAGAGCCCTGTGGAACACCATGGTTAACTTTGGTGCGCACAGATGACTCATCATTAATTTGCACGAATTGGGGGCGATCAGAGAAATAGGATTTAAACCATTTTAGGGCGGCTCCTTTAATGCTAATTAACTGTTCTAGTCTCTGTAGTAAAATGTTATGGTCAATTGTGTCGAATGCTGCACTAAGATCTAACAGAACAAGGACAGACACAAATCCCTGATCTGAAGCATATCCTGATGATAATGACAGATTTATTGTGTTCAGTAACGTGCTATCAATTAGGGGCAGCATTTCTTTAAGTAATTTTGTCAGAATGGGATCTAAGATACAAGTTGTTGGTTTAGAACATGAGATTAGTTTGGTCAGCTGATCAAGGGTGATCAGAGAGATTCTGTCTAAATAATTGGTAAGATTCTCAGCCGTTTCTGAGATTTCTGTTGATTTCTTGGTAGGGTATTCGTGCCAATTGAGAGCAGGAGATGTTTGATTTGATTTCTAATAGTTAGAATTTTATTATTAAAGAAGGTCATAAAGATATTGCTATTTAGAGATCGAGGAATACTGGGTTCGGTGGAGATGTGACTCGCTGTCAGCCTGGCTACAGTGCTGAAAAGAAACCTGGGGTTGTTTTTATTCTCTTCTATTAGTTTCGAATAGTAGGCAGCTCTTGCTTTGTGGAGGGCCTTCTTATATGCTTTAACACTACTCTTCCAGTCTAGGAGATATTCAACACGGTTGCTGGAGCGCCACTTCCTTTCTAATTTTCTTGATACTTGTTTTAACTCATATGTCTTGGAATTATACCACGGAGCTAATTTAATATGTTTTATATGTTTCTTTTTTAGAGGCGCTATTGAGTCTAATGTTAATCGTAATGACTTTACAGAGCTATCGACGAGATGGTCACTCTCAGTGGAGCTAAGGTTTTTAATGAATTTGTTGTTTATATTGACGGATAATACAGGTTTAAATGTAATCGGAATTATTTCCTTAAATTTAGCTACAGCACTATCAGGTAAACATCTAGAAAATGAGTTTATTATTAGTGGCATATATTCTGATAGTGAAAAATCGAAGGTTATTAAATTATGGTCTGATAGAATTGGATTGCGTGGAAGTACTGTAAGATGTTCAATTTTGAAACCGTATGATAATATAAGGTCAAGTGTGTGGTTACAACAATGAGTAGGTTGGTGTACACACTGACTGAAACCAATTGAGTCTAATATTGAAATAAATGCTACGCTAAGGCTATCTTTATTATTGTCAACATGAATATTAAAGTCACCACCAATAATAATTTTATCGGTCTTTAGGACTAGTTTTGATAAAAACTCAGGGAATTCCGTTAAAAATTCTGTATAAGCCCCAGGAGCACGGCAAACTACAGCAAATATGATTGGCTGTTGGTGTTTCTTGGATTGGCGTGGAAGACTAAGAACAAGACATTCAAATGAGTTGTAGCTTAGTTTAGGTTTAGGATTAATTGATAGACTGGAGTTAAAAGTAGCAGCAACTCAACCTCCTCGACCAAAGTCTCTGGGAACGTGTGAATTTACATGACTTGGGGGAGTAGATTAATTTAGACTGACATATTCATCAGGATGCAGCCAGGTCTCAGTGAGGGACAATAAATCAATGTTGTGATCTGAGACTAGTTCATTAACTAAAATAGCCTTTGATGATAATGATCTTATGTTTAAAAGACCACATTTAAAAGTCTTTGTTTCCTGAGTTGTTGCAGAGGTTGTGTTAATTTGTATTAGATTTCTTTGTGGAATTCTCCCTCTGTTATTGTTTGATTTAAATAATTTAATGGGACGGTGGACAGACACAATCTCTATAGATTGGTGGTTGTGTGACTGATCCAGAGGGAGCACAGAGAAGTGTTTAGCACTGCAGCTCTGCTTCCTGGTCCCAACTCTGTGTTGTCATTTAATAGACTGGGTAATATTTCTAGATAAGAGAGATGCCCCATCCCAAGTGGGATGAACGCCGTCTCTCCTAACAAGACCAGGTTTCCTCCAAAAAGTTTGCCAATTATCTACAAAGCCCACATCATTTACAGGACACCACCTCGACAGCCAGCGGTTAAAAGACAACATGCGGCTAAACATGTCATCACCTGTTGTGTTAAGGAGAGGGCCAGAGAAAATTACTATGTCCAACATCGTTTTTGCAAAATCACACACAGACTCAACATTAACTTTAGTGACTTCCGACATGCGAAGCTGGGAGTCGTTGCTGCCGACATGAATTACGATCTTACTGTATTTACGTTTAGTTTTAGCCAACAGCTTCAGTTTAGATTCGATGTCGCCGGCTCTGGCCCCTGGGATGCAATTGACTATGGTCGCTGGTGTCGCTAACCTCATGTTTCTCAGAACCGAGTCGCCAATGACCAGAGTTTGCTTCTCAGCGCGTGCGTTGCTGAGTGGAGAAAATCTATTTGAAACGTGAGCTGGTGGGTTTTTAAACGTGGGCTTTTTTCGAATCAAAGATTTCTAAAAACCTGATCTTGGTAAGTCATGCATATAACTGGTGGTGGTTTTATATTATCTGTGCACTGTTAAGCTGACCTAATTGATGTTGCGGTCGCTGTACCAATTTAATAATTTCTGTTGGTATTTTGTATTATTTGGTCTTGGACCTTAATTTCTGTTCGGTCGAATGACCTTTTATTTAAGTTCGGTCCTTGCTGACCTTTTATTAAGTTCTACATTCAGATCTTGCAGTCAGCATGGTATTTTATTTTTGGTCTTGAGGACCTAAATTTATTTTTCTTCAAACTGACTTAATTTCTGTTGCGGTTGCTGTACCAATTTATAATTTCTGTTGGCATTTATTATTATTGGTCCTCGGACCTTAATTTTCATTCTGTCGAATGACCTTTAATTTTATTTTGGTCTTGCTGACCTTTTGTTATATTTTACTTTTTAGACCCCATATTACTCCTGCAATCATGTTTCATTTACAAATATTTTATTAGTTTTTTCTGCTCACCTTAATGTCTCTCAATTATGATCTCGCATTTGTTTGGTCTCCAGACCTTTATCAGTCAGGCTGCAGATGCATTCTAACAAGAGCTATCATCTCTATATATCTATCTGATAAATAAGTATATACGATAAATGTTAGAATTATCGTCTATTCCTACCAAGGCATGAATTTTTATTTCACTATTGCCTAGAATACTACATCACAAGGTTCTCCTACAAAATCATCCACCTTCTTCACTTTCTTGTCTTCTCTTCTCTTTTGGGGGAATTCCTGTTCTACGCTCTGCTTCACCCCCTTCTAATACTGATGATATCACACAGGGGTCTAAAATGCCAAAGACTATTGTGGAGGTAGCTGGGAGAGCACCTTCACCTACACCGGAGGATCAATTAGCACACGCGAGAGCTGTTGGCTGATTGGTCCTCAGGTTTAAAAGGCAGTAGCGGAGCTGCCTCGTCTCGCAGGACACTCAGGACTGAGCACACAGGAGAACAGTCGGAGACTCAGACACACAGGACATGAACAGAAGAACACTCACAGGACACGAGAGTTTGCCTTTTGAATTTATGTTTTGATTTAATAAAATGCTAAAACCTGAATGGTTTGTCTCTGGCTGCTGTGGTGAGAGCCCCGTGGCATGGTCAACTGCCACAACTATAACATTCACATCACTTCTGTGCACTTGACAAATAAACATTGTTAAATCATGAATCAAGTCTCTCCTGATTGAACTTATTTACTTTTAGAACAATGTTTACCCCTGCATCTCGCCTAATGTCAGCTGGGATTGGCTCCAGTCCACTCTGAAAAAGATATGTGGTCTAGTGGATGAACAGAAATTCACTTTTATTTTCAAGATTAACTTTGCAGCTCATATGGCCTTCACGGAGGCCTTGTAAACATGCAGAGGTATAACAGTCTTTATTCGTTGTCTTCCTGTATTTTGAAAATTGAGTTTAAATGGAGCAGTGACCCTTAATGACAGGAAGGCGGGCTGAAAACAGTAATTGTAGCCAAGTGTGGGTTTCTGGAGACAACATTAAATATTGTTGCTGGAGGTTTCTTTCCTGAAAGAGGAAAATGAAGGAGATACTAAGACCATGAGAGGAAAGAAAAGGAAGAAAGGGAAGGAGAGAAGGTAAAATAACAGAAAAGGAGATTGAGAGAGAGATGAGGCAGAAATTGAGATAGTGGAGCTTTGCATGACTAGTCCAGCCCCTAGCCACAAACACACACACACACCGTGGAGTCATGGTTGAGCTAACAAAGGCACTAGCCTGGATCCTCAGCTCTGGGGAGATGAACTGGAGCTGATAAATTTAGCAAAAATACAACTCCCCTTAAGCCACTCACACACACACACACACACACACACACACACACACACACACACACACACACACATACATCATATTTGCTTGTTCCTTTGTGAGTGTTTGAGTTTGTGTAAGTAAAGCTGAAAAAAATGTGGATGTCACATACATTCTCTATCTCTCTCTGTGTCTCTGTGTGTGTGTGTGCTTCGAAACCCCCTTGTATTAACCTCAGTCCATGGGGAAAAGGATGGGTGTGGAGAAGGATTATGGATTAGAGAAACTAAGTTAGGAAAAGTTAGGAAGTTTAGAAGTTGATTGAAGGAGAAGAGGAGAGGGAAGGAAGGAGGATGGTGGCAGTTGGCGGGATCTAGAGAGATGGGGACGAGGAGCGAGAAGAAACAAGAGATGTAAGAGAGGGGCCGGAAACTGACAGGAAGGAGGATTAACAGTAATGATTGAAAACTTGCTAAAGAAAAGCAGCAGGCCGCAGCATCTCCCCGTCATGTTTAATGTTGGTCACACTGATGACCCTGTTTCATTAAAGAGCACTGACTTAGCAGAGATTTCTGTGGGCACTTATATGAGAAAAATTCATGTTGTCATCTTTAAGCCCTATTAGACAAATTGTGATTTGTGAATATGGGTAATTCAAATTTAATTTGATTGATTTGAGTAAAACCTTCGATGAACATTACTGGGATAGGAGGGGGAGGCGTGACATATCAACTGTGCTCCTCAATAATTTACTTAATCATTCTGGACAGTAACTACATTTATAAAATATCATGTGCAACACCTTCAGCAGGATAAAGCCAAAAGAGAAAACCTGATAGATCGCCTTTAAATTACAATGACATTACCTTATATGGGACAAGACGAGTTCCTAAAGAGTTTTATGAACAACAGTAAGTCTTGTAAATTTCAAGATAAGTACACATATAATTAATAATTAAATACAGCATTCATACATACAATATATCTGCATGTATTTATTCAGTTTTATATTCCCAAATTGTTATGTATTTGGTCATTTATTTATTCCCTAATTAACTTATTTCTACCTTTCAACATTTATTTATTTATTCATGCAGCTGCATGTTAATTATGTATGGCCCAACTTTGTCTAAAGCCTGATTAGCTGATATTATGGGATCAGCGCCTTCTGTCTTGATTTGTGCCACACAGTCAGCAAGAAGTTGCAGACCAACTTCACGTCCTCTCAGAGCCATACGAAGCGAAAATAACTTTACTTTTACTTCCTGATCCAGAGCGAATATAAACTGCAAAGATAGGTTTAGAAATGTATTGGTGATACCAACAACAAATGTAATCTGGGAGAAAAAATGTTCTTCACTTGAAGTTTAGTGGTGTGGGAAAGTTATTTTTCAGAAACAGGGTTTCACTGTTGGGTCCCTTAGTAGTAGTAAGTTTTCTTTTAATTATATCTTCAACAGTTCTCAGCACAAAAATACAAAATTATCCTTGATAAATCAACAGTGCGATAGGTTAATATTATGGTCATCCGTTTTAAGTATTTCTCCTTCAATTCTGAGAGATAAAGGGTTTTTTATTGGTCTGTTTGTGTTTTTGATCATGGGATCAACCCATAATTCTAAACAGCCATTGCTGCAGAGAACAGTGGTCTCATTTGTAACCATGTGTACCCACGGATCTATATAAACAAACTTGACAGGAGAATGTATGCACCTGTACACAAACTCTGACAAATCCATACAAACATTTTGGAGATGGGAAAGCTACAATGCAGACGTGAGTTGGTGAAAGGAAGCCAGATTATTGATTCTCTTTATCATGAACATTAAAGTAGAAATGTTATTTGTGCTTGTGCACAACTGGTCCATAAGTATGAGATATGAAACAACTTAAAGCAAATTAAACTTAAATTGTTGCATTGCAGAATTGAGCAATTTACAGTTTTTAATAATATTCAGTTTACATATAGTATTTTGTTTGTGTGTGTAAAATCACTGCAATGAACACAACTGTGCTGACAGACTCACATAGTGCACTGGAGATCAGGTTTACTGTGATAACATTTGGGCAAAGACTGGAAGGAAAGTCAGGGTTGAAGTACTGCAGGGAGACAAGGGGGGTGGGAACACAGAGAGAGACTGAAAAAGAGGTCGAGATCATGACATTTTCCCTCCCACATGCCAAGTTCAGCATGGAGGACTGAGGGTAATCTATGTTTCTTTTTATTTTTATGGAGGACAGTGTGCATGAAGAAATGATAATCAAAAATACTGGCTGTGGGAAGCTGGTTGGAGAGACAGTTAGAAACATGGAGAAGGGCTGATGTAGACAGGAAGGGAGAAAGAAGGTAGAAGGAGACAGAAAGAGGAAGACAGTGAAGGAGCAGGGTGAGGAAGTTGAGAAGGGCTAAAGACTCAGTATAAGAGAATTAAGCTGTTTGAAAACGATTAGCAAAAATATAAATGTCCCAAATTTAATCCAGAGGAAATTGGTGTCCAAAGCTCCTTGGTCTCTTTAGCTAGCAAAGCCTCTGCTGTCCTACAACATAAGATAGGCGGAGTGAAACAAATGCAGCTCTGCCAAATGGAGTTTTGGGTTGTGAGACAAATTGTTTGTCTCACAAACACAATGACGCTGTACAACACACGACTTGAGGAGAGGGAAGAAAGGAGGTACAATCAAAATCTGAATGTGTGTGCTGTGTTATCACACCACACATTTATTTTGTGTTGTCAAGACCAATAATTCAACAACCATGCTACAACCCAATTTCTCACAACACAGTGGTTTTTCACAAGTTATACTGTGTCAGGAGTGCTTGGAGTTCCTTCGGTGATTCATCATAACATGGGACAATGCTGGAATAAAATGAGCCTCACACTGCTTCAGTTTACAAATTGTCTCAACAAAAACAACAACGAACAAAAATATGGTGTTAGAAACCATGTTTTCTTCCAGAGTGGTGCTTGAACAGGTCCTACCAAGATGGTTCAGCATGTAATCACTGATAACAAGACTCAAAAGGGGGTTGAACAGCATTCTTACAAAAATAACATCAAACAGAGAAAAGGAAATTGTTGCAACTATGTGAACCCTTGCCATTGGGCGCAGGAGTGTAGTGTTTGGGAATTATCCACAACACAAATGATGGATACCCATCATATAACATATCAGTTTACTACCTCTACAACAAATGACTCACACTTAGGCTTATCAGACACAATCAGGCCAAATAATAGATGTTTCAAATCAACATCCTAAATTACAAGCAGAAACCACTTGGGTATAATTGATCTCTGCATGTATTATTGTATGCTTGTGTTATTGTGTAGCAGCATTGGATTATTTAGATGAGTACATGCTGATGCATTCAACAAGAGTGGTTGTAGCGTAAAATTTGTTTGTGCACATAAGTGTGCTTTGTCATTGTCTGTGGAGAGACAGAAGTGGAGAGACACGTACTTAAAGGACAAATGTAATGTCACACAGGATCCAACTCAAAAGTGCTTTTATGGAAATGCAAAAGTTTCACCTTGTGGTTTTTTGTTGTGAGCTCCACCTCTGTCGGGCAGAGATCCAGCTTCAGACACATCTTACCCTGCAACAGAGTTATTGCATCAGTGCTATGAATTTGAGGCAGAGCAGGAGCCTCTGTCCCTGCCTTCACCCGGCCACTCAGAACTTGTGTGGTCATTGCAGCTGCTGTTCCCATTTCCCTGTATGAGCCTTTAGGTGCACTCAACATCTGATGCTTTTTATGCAACTACAGCCCTCTCCACAAGCTGATATGACCAACTTTTATGATCTTTCTATTGTGTGTAAATTGAAAATTAGCCTGTTTGGCTAACTCTGGCTCATTTACAGTCATTTTGCTGTTGATTAATTAGCATTGTTCCTGTCAAATAAACAAATAAATGATATTATTATCATGTGAGAATTCTGAAACAAAACCATCACCAATCCAACATATCAAGTGCGATTAACCTCATCCATCTCAAAGGACATATTGCACCTCCACATACATAGAGAAAAGAAAAAGCTAATTCATCAAGGATGAGTACAAGAAAAATCCTGCCCCAGCTTTATACTATGCTATGCCCCTGTCTAGAGAGGTAGGAGTGCAATATAAAGCATAAAAGAGGTTACCGCTCCATTCCCCAATCCAAAGTCGTCACACTGATATATCAATAAAGTGAAAGAATTTGGTACTAAAGACAGTGACACACAATCAAATGCAATAACTTCGGGCTGCGCCAAGGCCAAAACAACAAACAAAAGAAAACTGTCTCCTCAAAAAGTGCTGACAAACCCTGGGTGAAACCAGGCTTCCTAGAATAAAGCAAAAGAGAAAATGCCAATTCACCCCTACAGAATCAGAATCTATAGCAACAGTGAGTCAATCCATTTGAACAAATATCGATATCTATTCTATCAATTATGACGGTACTTACAATCACTGGACCTAAAAGAATCCCAAGACAAAAGCTAAACACCCAGGTTTGATAGCAGAGGTCAGAACCAAAACAACTGCTGTCAAGCAGTTCAACCTTAATCTAATCAGTCCCAAAAAAAGTTTTGTGTAGTATCTGATCTGATCTTTGAATGGTCGACTTATGAACAGATTTTAACCAGTAATCTTAAAGTAATCTTGGCTTTGACTGCAGGTTTGCTCACTCCTTCATCCACTTATCATATGTCAGGCCCACAGCTGATGAAGTGGACTCCATTTAGCCTTAACAGAAGCAGACGGGTCCACATACTTTTTATGTCTTCATGCCGATAACAGCCAGTGGCCGGAGGCATTTTGTTTTCGGATGGTTTGTCCTTCCATCCATATGGACATACATATGTGCATCCATCCCATTCTTATGAACACAATATATCAGGTATGCCTCGAAGGAATTTGTTCAACATTCCCATGCACTCAAAGATGAGGTGATTAGATTTTGGTGTTCAAGGGCCAAGGTCACTGACCTCTCAAAGCACATTTTTTGCCTTGTGAACGTAATATCACTATCGGAACACCTGGGGGAATCCTTTCACATTCGATACAAACATTCACTTGGACTCAAGGATTTGACTTTTGTAACCAGAGGTCAAAATCATGGTGGCTTAGCAAATTATTTTTGTTTTTCTTGAACCTATAATCTTAAGATCAGCTTGAGGGAATTTCTTCTACTTTAGGACAAATGCTCACAAATGATGAGATTTGGTGCATTAAGGTCAAAGGTCAAGGTCACAGTGTCCTCACGTTCTTGTGAATTTAATATATCAGGACCACTTGTAGGTAATTTAATTGCATCTGGCACAATCACTCTTGGATGACCCGATTAGTTTTGGGTGGTTATGACATTACAAAACAAGTGTTTGGTCTTCTGAACACAACAGGGCAGGACTTCTAGTTCTAACCTGCCATGCAAATGTTTGAATATGGATAGAATTATTGCAATGATTTGTGTGATATTAGTGAATATTTAATTTTTACAATTATTTTCTTGTTTTTTACATTGTATATATTATTTAGTATTCCATTCTATATTTTTTTTATATTTCCTTTCACTTGCGTGTTACTTATTATTACTAACTGATGCCTATTTTTGACTCTTGCTCCTGTAATATTGCAAGTTTCCCCATTGTGGGACTAATAAAGGATTATCTTATCTTATAATTTAGAAGATCAACATTTCATATCCCATATATGGCTTCATGTTTTTTTTGGAATAATAATAATAGTCTCCATCAAAAGCTCTATCCAAACAGAATAATCGGATCAGTGCATTGTTGGTGTTGGTGTTTTCTCTGGGTTTGTGGGTTTAAAGAAAAATAGTTATCACCAGACCATTTCACTAAATCAATCAGCAATATGACCACAGACTGCACAGTATAAAGCCAGGTATTTGGGCATTAGTAGCCTACCTCCAAAATATAGCTGGCTATATTTTCACTTAGGTGATTAACATATCGGCTGTCCTGGGCTGCTCCTGTGTTGATGTACTGATGTCCATGGATTTGAAATTGCGCTCTACTGAGGAAACAAGTGTATGTGTTTAGTCAGCCTTGCCAGGGTAAGTAAAGGTTAAAATACACAAAAGAAAAATGATTTTGCCAGGCCTCTCTGGACGCTCATTTAAGCAAACTTTTCCCTGGGTAAATAAGAGTCGAAATGAAAGCGTTGGAAGCTGCTAAGCTCAGCCCCATGGGTAATCCTTCACACTGGTGGGTTGGGGTAAAAGAAACAGAGAGGAAAACAGACAGAAGAATGCAGAGGTAAGCACAGAGGAGGGCAAAAGAGAGGAAAAATGTAGGTAAGCGGATGAGAGGAGAAGAGGTTTGGAGGCGGTAAAAGCAGGAAGAGAGAGGATGAAAGAGACAGAGAGATAGAGGTAGAGAAGATACACGGCATGAGGAGAATGGAGTAAATGAATGGTAATATCATTGTCTCACATTTCAGAAATGTGCCTTGTTTTGAGAGACTACTGTGGTTGTAGCCCTGCTTCTTTATAGACTGTTGTCTCAATAACATAGTGAGGTTGTGTATATAAAAACACAATGAGGGGGAGGTTATTAATATTAATGCACCTGCATTACAGTTCTTTGTCCTGACTGAGAACCCATTCTCTGATTTTAAAAAGTCTGGATTATTGTGTTACATGGGCTCCTTGCTCAGGTTGTCCACTGACTCCTGGTGGATTATTCCCACATTAGTAAAATTGTTTATGGCCAGACTTGGCCCACATCACATGCTGCATGGAATCATGGCACTTGGGGGGTCCACTCCTGTTTGCCAGATCTGGGCCACAAGTAAGGAATAGCAACACCGCATGTTAACCAAAGGTGACAAAGGTGGCCCGAAATCTTTTTGTGCTATTTGGGCCACATCAGGAAGTGATGTATGAAAACACTAAGGTCACATAACCAAAATATTTTCTCCTACATTCTTTATGTGTATGTTGAAATAATTATCTGTAAGCTAGTTTTACCCGTGTAGTTTGTGAGCACAGATGGTGCTGTGTGGATGACCATGGTGGTGAAAATGATGTACTTAGAAGATATACTATGATAACATGCTCTGAGAAAAAGCTGAATCTTATGTTGTCATGTAGATTATGGAAAGAAAATATGTTGGTGGACACAGTGCTTTCACAATGTGTGTGTGCATATAGCTACAACAAGATGTTCATGTTACGAGGGACCCTTCTGCCATTACCTCCTATTTCAACCTCAACTTCAGCTTTATTTATTTATATAAATTATACATTTGTATTATCACTACCATCACAAATAACAGTAATAACAATGATTTATTTAACAATAATTAAAATTGGTAGCATAAAATGTATTCAATTTATTCATCAGAAGAGTATAACAAATTCAATCTATACTATGGTTTAAAAAGAGACATAACTGCGCTGGTGTCCGTGCTAAGGAGGAGAAGGGTTAGGTTAAAGAAAATACGCAAAAAAATAAAAAGGGATGAAATTAATCAAACCGACTGTGGGTGAGGATCCCTTCAAGGCAAAAGCAAGATAATAAAATAATAAAAAAAGGTCACAAATTAATCTGAGACAAATCCTACTTCTACTTCAGGCTCAACTGCCAAACCTCACTGGAATCTGTATATATATATATATATAAACCCTTAGTGCTGTTTTGTATAGATACAAGGAAGTGAGGTCAGAAAAACAAATGCACCGACCCAGTATGGGCTTAGGACTCAGGGAGCTCACACAGCTGCCCCTGAACTGATTCTATCTCTGCGACCTGGCATGTGAGTAGCTGTGTATTAAAGCGTGGCTAAACAATTAGCTTGAGCATTGTGTGTGCGAGTGGCGTTGTTCTTATATGAAAATTGTGAACTCTGGGGAGGGGAAGGGAGGAAGTGATGCCTTGGCTGTGACTCGCCAGATGAAAATGACTGGGCAGGGGCCAGGCAAGTGTTAATGTGTGGAGATAAGAATGATACTGCCACATTGTTTAAACAAAAGATATAGTAGTATTGTCACTAGAATTTACTGCTCTTGTGTGGACATCCAAACCTTCTCATGGTCATTCATTTTTACCAACATGTTTTTTGTTGTTTTTGTTAAAGAGCCATCAGCTACGTAACTGCTGCAGTCAGACAGATGAGGGATGAGCCAGATGATGAGAACAGATACATGTATTGTAAAATAACTATGTCTGAAATGTAGTGGGCATTTGTATTTACAGATCTTTATGAATTTATTTTGCCCCCTGCATGAAAAAATACTAAAGAGTTAATAAAGTCTATTCGAAGAACTTTGACCTGTTGAGGAGAGGGAGCTTTGCTTAAAGGCAAACCTTTACATTTTTGGTTGATTAACATTCTAATGCTCATGGATAGTCGTGAGATAATCCAAAGTAATAACACTGTAGATTCTTGCTGCCAAAATGAGTTTCCTGAGCAGGGGTCTGGGGTCATCCCTAGGGCCGGGGTGAGGAGCTAAGATATCCGGAAGGAGCTCAGAGGAGAACTGCTGCTCTCTCACACTGAAAGGAGCCATGTCCAACTGGGAGGAGACCCAGGGGCAGAGTCAAGCAAAATGGAAGGATTATATTTTTCATCTGGCCTGGGAGTGACTTTAGGTCCCCTAGGAGGAGCTGGAGGCTAAGCAGAATAGCTGTATGGGCTTCCATGCTTAGCCTGCTGCCACAATAGCCCTAAGTCAAAAAAGGGGCAAAAATTCTGTCTCTGTTCAAAGATAACAGAAGTGAATCTAAAACCAAGTTGTTGGTAGTTAAGTTGCACTGTGGTTAATATAGTTTAGTCTTAGCAGATTTTGACAATGAAGAAGAATACATGGAATGAAAAAGACAATATCTCTAGGTCTGCTTCATTTTTAACTGTTCTCTGTGAGTCAAATAATATTAGTGCAAGGTAAATTAATTGAGTACGTTGAAAATGGGTTAGGATTAGGGTCACATGGGCACAGGTTTATAAGAATAGCAGGTTCTGTTCTATATACAGAGTTGTAGTGTGATCAACATTAACAACAAAAGGTCTATGATGGATGGATTTGGCTTGTCAGCTCCAGGGCTCTGCTATTGACAGCAGACCCGTCACAGCTTAGGTCTTTCTATTAACAATAATGTTTCCATTCCTTTAACTGCAGCATGCAGAACACCAGCTCTTTATCACCTGCACTGAATGTAGCCATGATTTAAGTTCTGCTTTCCCTAATAAGATTTTTCAACAAATGTTTGATTGTCTGTGAATTGCTGAAATTCCTTCTACTAATTCAAATAGAATCAGGGAATGATAATGTTCACGTTATATATTCTGTTAAATTGCAAAGCACACATCACACAATACATACACATTACCTAAAGATGAAGTGTGTATGTGTGTGTGTGTGTGTGTGTGTGTGTGTGTGTGTGTGTGTGTGTGTGTGTGTGTGTGTGTGTGTGTGTTTCCTGACAGCAGCCTTGTGACAGAGAAAACAAACCACCTCCTCGGCTGTCGCCTCTCCCACTGCTCCTCTTTGCTCTCCATCTCTTTCTGTGCAGCAGATTGACGCAGTGTGTTTGTCACTCATCAGCACAAGCTCTATTGATAACTCTGACTCATTAGTTGAGACTTTGTTTCAGGAATACCAATTAAAGCAAGAAATATTGCTGCTGCTGGAGCAAAACCACAGATCTGCCAAACAGTACATGTACAGCTGAGCGGTAACGTCCGCCCTGCAGTCCAGACGGATAAACTATGAGACAGCTGCTGCCACAGGGATGCAAGTCTAATATAAAAATTGTATTTACTAGGTTAGTTTGGTTTTCTATAATGATGAGTTTGTAATCGTGAAGTTAACAACAGAGATTGGGTAAAATGTCAGACTTTTTCAGCAGGGGAAAAAAAACTGTATGATTATTTCTCAATCATTCATATCACAGTTTAAAGACCCATGGCCTGTTTTCCTGTTCAGTCGGCGTCTTTCAGGTGCAATCACTTGTTGTCTGACCTCCTTACAAAAAGACTGCTCACATTTCTTGTTGTGTCAGACATTTTGTTGTTGCTCCAGATCTCAACAATTACTCTGGCTTGGTTGAAGTTATTACAAAAACAAGAGACCAGGCTTGTGTCTGCGATCATTCGATGTACTCCCTATTCACCTTGTGGGGGGTTTTATGTAGCAGACTACACACTGAGCTCATCAACATTTTCTCTGCATCACTAATAACGTCATTGCTGTCACACAATTAAAATGTGCCACATTACATTCAATAAATAGGTGGTCTTATCTGTTTCTCGCAGCCATTTTTCATTCATTCACAAAATGCACAATGCATGATGTTCTCTATTTCTTAAGCAGTGACCATTGGTTGTACACTACTTTTTACAATGCATTGTGGGATAGTTCGTTGTGAGAGCCCAGAGGGTATAATAATCCCCAGTAAAATCAGGCAGGACAACATAATGGTGAACTCTGTTAAGTGGGCTCTATGAGTCGCGAGTGATTTCAGACACAGGTGGGAGGTCAGGTGGTTGGAAAGGGCAGGAGCTCAGTGAGGACATGATGATGATGATGCTGCTCTGTGTCTGCAGTGTCTTTGAATAGCAACTTCATGTTAATCATTATAACTTCTGAAGTGATAATAGGGTTCTACAAATAATTAAATATTTATAATAGAAGTAATATAGTATGCAAGGTATTGTGATATGTCAGTTCTGTTTTTTTTACTTTAGATGTTTGACACTACTGCTGTAAAAGGTCTTGCCATTTCAGCACAGCAGTTAGTCTGTGTTCAATATGTCGCATTCTGTTACATTACGTTTTTATTTCATTTTTTTCCAGATTTACTATTTTAAATAAGAAAGAGACGACGGACAGACATATTCTGCACTTGAGCCACAAATGACAGTTATTTTGACTGAAACAGGAAAAAAAAGTGTTTCATGTGGTGTATTTGTGGCACAACAGACACTCACAAATCCTGCAGCATGCTTTGAACTGTGAGAAAGCTACTCTGACTCATTTCACAGATGCTCTGAACACTGTTTTTAAAAATGAGCTAAAAAGAGAGTTGAATACTTGACATTTGGGCATTTCAACTGAGGACTGCTTTTCCTTCATGCAGCATATTCAACAGCATCTTACTGAGATAAAATCCTGCCTCAGTAGGGTGCTGCTGAATATGTTGCATAAAGGAAGATTTAGTCACCAACACTGACATTTTACTGGGTCCCTTTTTAGCTCATTTCACAGATACACCCAGGACAATTTTTTAAACTCAAAACAATATCTAGAAAGTGATCCATTCCGATTCTTTGGTTGTTTCAGCTTGTACCCTTATGCATTAAATTCAACAGCACCTTGCTGAGGCACTAAAGCTGAATCCAAGCTTTTATCCCAGCATCTGCATCAATTTACATGTGTAGACAGATACTTTGAAACAAGCGGAAATTCCATCGCCCTGTGTAAAGTTTAGTTGTGTGTATCTTTGGTTTGGTATTTCCAGATTATTGTTTTTTTGTGACTGCAGTATTTAATGATATATCAGGGAGGAACGAACATATTATAATGTATTTTGTTAATATTACTGCTATATTTCCTCAACCTTGCTAAAGTAGAACTATTAACTATTTTCATCCCAAATACATCAAAGCAGCACAAACTTAACTGTCTAGTGTTAGAACGCCTCAAATGTGGCAAACAAATGACATTTAGTACATACATTCACAGCCACCAAAGAATGACTCAGGGACAGAACAGGACATTGGCTCTTTTAGTTTAGATGTAGCTGAGTGGTAGAGCGGTCGTCCTCGAACCAGAATGTCAGCAGCTCGAATTCCAGCCCATGCCAAAGTGTCCTTGCGAAGATGGTGGCCCCTCCCTAGATGTTGAATGTACTAATTGGAAGTCGCTTTGGATAAAAATGTCAGCTGTATTGTAATATATATTTTCACATTCTTTTGATGTTATTACATAATGTGACTATCTCTGGATTGTTGGTGATAATGTAATGATTGAATTGGTATATTGATGTATGGTGTCTGAAATGACTTCCCTTAATATTTTAATTTCACGTAGCTCTACATGAGCATCAGCTGAAGGTGTGTGTGATAGTTTTTGCTGTGTTCCTCTCTCTTTCAGGTCAGTGTTTCTTCTTTGCTGTTGTGTTGCAGCCACACAAAAACAGTTTCTATCTGTGACTCTCTTTGCTCCAGCAGAATTATTTTTAACTATAATCACTGAGCTCTCGGCTCTGTCTGAAACACACTATCCTTCAGTATGGATGATGAGAACATGAAGGTGCTTTCAAAAAGCTACATTTTCCACCCACAAAATATCATGTCACATACCTTGATATTATCACTGTCAGTAAATGAAAGCAACGTGGTGATACCTGTCAGAGTTAGTGTGAAACTGTAGCACCATCAATATTTCTGAATAAAGATGTTACGAGATCTTAAAATCAATGATCTTAAAATCAATTATCTCTCTTGATGAAGATAGATGTACAACATTATGAACAAAAATGACTAAAATTGGCTTATATCATTATAGTTATTGATATATTTATTCCAACAATAGTCGGCCGTTTGATGACCTTTAACAAACAAACATCACCCAACTTGGCTTTCCTGAATCTACGGGTAGTGGTCTCAGACAGCCAGATGATAACAGAAAGTGTGTACCAGATGGGTGTTGAAGGATTAGCAGTACCTTAATCTGAGTTTGATAAACACAGTTTGAGGACACACTTTTTTCCACAATATATTTATGTAAATATTTAACATCATGAAATACAGCTTTTTACATTGATTTACTACATCACAAAATACACAGTTGCTGGATTAACACAAAACAAAGAAAGAAGTAAAAAAAAAAACACCCACTCAAAACAAAGATTCTCCTGCTGTGTTAATAACTGGTAATCTATACAAAATGTAATGTGAGTATATTAATTGAAACAGATGCATACTATAGATTATTTAGAAGAAATATAAATTCTACAAGCTCCGAAACTCATTCGAAGTAATTCAATCATCTATTAAATCCAAATCCTTAAGATAATTAATGAAGGATCTCCATATACTTTCAAATATATGCTGTTTAGCCTTTATTTTGTAAGTTATCCTTTCTAATGGAAGGCTTGATAACATCTGTCTCATCCATTGAGTGCTGCTTGGTCTGTGAATATGTTTCCATAGCAGTGCAATACATTTCTTGGCGCAATGCAAGATAAGGTCTATAAATTCTCATTCATTTTGACTATAGTTAAGATAACAGAAAAAGTTTAAGGTCCAGAAAGACTTGTTTTGAAATAATCTTCCCAGAATGTTTTAATCTTTCTTCATTGCTAATTACAATAAAACAATTTTCCTCTAATGTCTAATGTCTGCAATAACCATTTATACTGGATTAGTTTAAGGCGTGTATTCATAGACTTAGTATGAGTGTCAGCACAAGCTGCTTTCCAGTCTTCATCAGAAATTTCATATTGCTAGTTTTCCTTCTAGGCATTCAACTTATACTGTGAATTTTCAGATGAGTACGATGTCAGTAAATTGTCAAACTCTGATATGATACCCTTACCCAAGCTGTCCTTTATCAATCTTTCCAAAGGCGAGTGCAGGGGTCTGGTAAGTGCATTTCTTTGACTTGCTTTAACAAAGCTTCTAAGTTGGAGGTACTTCATGTTTTTTATCAAAATTGAAATTAGACCTCAACTCATCAAAAGACATCATAATATCTGAATCTGACAAATAAAGGTCCTGGATCCATTTAAATCCCTTAGAGTCCCATAATTTAAATGTTGCATCTGCTCTTCCTACAGAACTGATTACCCCATATTGGACTATATTGTAATAATGAATGTGGTTCTTTAAATATTTTTTTACCTCATATCTCCCCATACCCCCAAATCTTTATCATGTGTTTTACAATTGGGTTTTAGTACAAGGGAAGAGGTAATTTAAAACCATGAGATTCCATTTCAATCTAATGATGAGAAGCTTTTGTAGTAAAAAGAACATAACAGATCGTAAGTTATGGCTTTAACCATGGATCTATGAGACCAAACGATAACCGTTTTTTACCTTGAATGATGCCCTCATTGGTGGAGTTGGTGACGGTCAATGTTTGGTCTCATAGGTCCATGGTTATAGTCATAACTTACGATCTATTTCGACCTCACTCAGGCCTTCACCACATTCTTTACCTTTGATGATGAGTAACAACAGTGTCGCTGTGAACAGAGGACTCCACTGCCTCACATCCTCGTGCAGCAGCTGAGAGCATTACCGCGGAACCCAATGGTGTGGGTGATGCCACGTTGACCCTGTAGAACCTGTAGAACGTACAGAGAGCACTCCATGTTGCTGCTGCCCAGATTTCTAAAAAGGAGGAACTCCCCTCAAAGCGGCCCAGGAAGTGGCCACACTTTTGATGGAATGACCAACCAAGGTATCTAGGACTGGAAGGTTCTGTCCAGAATAGGCTTCAGCGATAGTGTTAACAATCCAATGTGAAAAACAAACTCCCTGTTTAGAAACAGGGAGGCCAGCTTTTTTACTACCAAAAAATACAAATAACTGAGAGTGTGAGCACCTCAGAGACTGCCTGCATGCAATATCAGCCCTCGGTTCCTGATTTACCGTCTGAGGGTTTACAACTTTAGGTAAAAACAAGGGGTTTGGCCAGAGAGACAGACCTGAGTCATCTGCCTTCCATTTTAAACAATCTTCACTTACAGACAGAGCATGTAACTCACTCCCACTTTTGGCAGAACATTTAGCCAGGAGGAAAGCTGCTTTGTGAGATAGAAATTTAAGTCTGAATTGCTCTATGGATTCATAAGGAGCCTGCATCAGGGACCTAAATACCAAGGGGAGTTCCCAAGATGAAGCCCAGGAGTTCTGCTGTCCCAGAGTTCGTGAAACCTGTACCCTGTCACGTGCCATACACCCATGGCTCTTTACAAGCCAACAAAATCTGCCTCTGTGACATCATGACAGATGACTTAGCTGCACCAATGTCCCTTGTAAGTTGGGAAGGAGTGACAAGGGAGGAGTCTATCAGGCTAATGGTGTCCTGGTCTTGTGGGTTGGCAGTTCTCCTAAGAGTTAAGGCTGCCATCTCCCACTCAACTGGAGGCATATCCCCCATTCCTGTTTCGGGAGCATTCTGGATCTTAGCCAGTCTCCGGCAACCTGCATTGAATTGAGATGCGCCACCAGGGATGTTCCATGCCTTCCTGAGCATCTACAGGTAGTCACCAGGCACTGGTACAGTAACTGGTTGCTGGGACTGAGTGATGCCTGCCCACATCCCATCCACTGGAGCAGGAGCCTCAGTTGTAACATTGAGCCCCACAATTTTTGCTGCACTTGTAACCTTTGAGATGACGTCCGTGGGTGAAGGCTCACTGTCAGCCATGTTTCTGAGGTTGGACGCTGTCGTGGAAATTTATCATGTGATTTGAAATAATGAGTTTCTCAGACCGGAGTTGCCTTAGAGTTTTAATTATTAGCTCTGCAGAGGGTTACACAGCCAGCAACATGGCTCAGAGTGCAACAACAAGAAAGTTAAAAAGGAGGGTTTTTATACAATGTGATAAATGGGGAAACAGAACAGAAAGCAGACAGGACCGTCTGCTGTCTGGCATTACTTTTACAAAAAGAGGAATCAAATCCAGCACACAGTTGCACAAATAAAGGTGGAAAACTTGTTGTATCAGCTAAGTGCACAGAAAACAGTCAAAACAGTAATAAGGCAGTAACAATACAGTAATAATTTTCCATTACAACGCCCCTTCACATTGTGTCGATTTTGGCTGCTCTAGCCAAGCAGTACCACCAGACTGCTCATCACTTCCAAAAGAGGAATTTTGAGCATAGAGAGGTTAAAACCACATTCTCCTCCTGATAGGAGGGGCCTCAACTCTACCCAACCTCTCTGACAGACCACGTATGGCAGCTAGAATTTGCAGCTGAGTGTCATCCTGCTGACCAAATGGGCTCTGTGAAGATTGAGGAGCATGCTTTTTCTGTGTTAGGTAATTTCTGTGATACTTTTTGTAATTTAATAAATAACTAAACAACAGCATACAGCTACGGATAGCTTAAGTTCAAGAAACCCCAGTCACTGCGAACATTGAGTTAATGGGAAGAGATTATTTGGTAACCACGTTTCCAAACTTTTACTTAAACTTACTCCTGTAAGAGAAAAACTGTATGGAGACAAGAAAAGGAAGGAAGAAAGGAAGGGCCAAAGGCAAAAGAGCCCTTTGTTCGTCCTGCTGTTCTTAAACTTGTTTTACTCATTTAAATTGTACAACCCAACCCAAGTACATACAGACATACACACAAGCAGGTGCAGCGAACAAACCTTAAATGGATACATTTGTAAAAAACAGGCAAACAGGTGATGGATGGACAATGGAGGAAAGGCTGGGAGCTGATGGTGAAGCCAGTTCACATCAACTGGAATAGCACAAAGCTGAGTTCCAGAGTAGGTGGCCAGCTACATTGGAGCAATATGCGAAAAACCAGAAGTAAATAATACTGCCAACTGTGGTGTCTGAAAATCTGCTGGGGCTTCTTCATCTGGGAAGCCTCACCGCCTCAAGTGCACCAAGAACAGATTTGTCATTAGCAGTGCCAACAGAGACAGCATCAGCAGCGACAACAGAGTCAGGCGGGTTAACCTGGGCCTCAGGAGGAGGATGGTTGTCAGCAAGGACAGCTGACTCAGGAACAGATTCGGGAAGAGACTTGATGTTGGTTCTGGGAAGCCTCGTAAAGAGGCAGAAGTCAACAGCTTGGACAGCTGAAACAGCCCCAAACAGATGATGTTGGGAAAGCTGACTCAGCAACTGAGGCTAAGGCACATGGGCCTAAACTCGTTTAAATTTCAAACGTAAATACTTACTGATGAGGAAATGCTCTTATGTTTTTTTTTTTTACTTTTCTTTGCTTTACCAAGTCAGGCCAAACAGGCAGCATGGCCCCCTCTATAAATCAGTTCTTTACATTGATCCATTTCTGGTCCCATACCATACCAGAAAACTTGTTCCCTGTGTCTGGTGCAGGTTAAAGTTTTCAGCCATCATCACCTTATGGTTTGAGTGTCCTCCTCTCCCACTTCCATCAGGAACACAGCACTCTGTCCTCTCCTCTGTGAATAATGAGAAAATGAAAGGAGCACTGAAAGTAGAGGTCCCTTGAGAGTAGCAAAGCTGGTGCAAATTTACTTTCCATTCAATTAATTTAAGATCTGTGAACAGCTGCAGTTTTCGCCTATTAACTTCTTTTTATTTCGGACTGCATGTCCTTCTTGTACCTGCATGGCTGAATGTGAGTTTGAGTGGCTTTGGGAGCTGATATGTGTTCACCAGGTGAAAGTCAAAGGACCTGGGGCGTACCTACCTTTTATGCTTCTCCCATTGCTCCAACAGCATCTGAAAGCAGATTTGTGTGGTTTAGGAAGATGGTTAAATGTTATTCATAGTATGAGTCATGCACAAAAGTATTGATTATAGCAAATGGTGTAAATGTGATCCAGGTCTGAGAGTTATTTGAATGTCCTGACCATGTGGTGCCCAGCTCATACTGCCATTACAAAAATCAAATATAAAAATATCAATAAACAGTACTATTAAAAACATTTATTGCCTTTGCCCAGGAGGTTATGTTTTCTGTGGTTTTGTGGAGCGGTGGGGCATCACCCAAGGAAGAACCATTTGAATTGAACCACAGAGACACAGTTAATAACATAATATCAATTGACTGCTTTGTTTTTAGACAGGATCAAACATATCATTCATCACTCTTTAAAGAGCTGAATGATATGCTAATTCCAGCTGATGCTGGAAAATCATTTCAGTTTTAGTTCTATTAGATCAAAGAGCTTTGTAGATAATCTGTAAATCATTCTGTTTTAATTTAGAGGTAATTTTTGTAAAGAAAGTACCAGATTTGCCACAGTTCCACTTGAAGTCACCATAACTTTGCCGGTCAGCTCACAGCTGAAGTAACTCAGTGACGGCGGATATACCTGAGGGTCGAGGGTCAACCAATCAAGTTAGATTAAAAAAAACTTGAATCAATACCTGTTGGCTGTAAATAAAAGTGGAGGTGTCCGGGGTGCAGAAAGCTGCTTCCTGTGGAAAATCTGCAACAAACAATTAAAGAGCAGCCTCAGGTCCCGTGGCTGCCAAAAGTTAAAGGACCCACATTCACTTCCATTTGACCGACGCCCCACACCTGGAAGTACATGTACTTAAACAGAAATTAACCAGATAGACCATGAGTATATAGTAGGGAAAAAATGAATTACTGGAAGGAAAAGAAAGGAACTTGCCTGTTTGGAATGTGGTGTTTGCCCATGGTAATACTGGTTAAAGCTTTCTTTTTGAAATTGCTAAAGTGGGTGTGGGACTCAGTCCACAGAATCCTGAAGCAGCACTGCACAAAAAGCTGTTCACGTTTTATTCAAAGTTTGGTGAAGCTCCACTCGGTATCCCGAACTGGGGTTGCTATTATCAGGACAGTGAACGGGCAATTGATGTGACAGATAACGACACTTACATTGATGAGTCTCAGTCACTGCTTAATGGTTGGCTGCAAGGTGAGCACACAAGGGATATTTCTGCCATGAAAACCATGTTAAAAACTCACATGCATACACACACACTCACATGTATAAATACAAAATTACAGTGCTTGCTCAGCCAGTAGTAATCACAGCCAATCAGCAGCTTGTGATTGGACTGATCTCAAAGATCCAGAGAGGAGAGAAACTACAATCACATTACCACATCTCTCTGTCACACACACACACACACACTCAAATTACAAAACAACAAACCTGCTACAAACCTGTAAATCCATGTCAGTAACAAATGTGGTAAATTGACATTTGATATCTGATCGGGAGTCTCACAGCTCCTGCAGGATTCGTGTTGAATAAAAGAGGAAATACACAAAAGCTGTGGCCCAATTCAGCGGCTGCATCCTTTAGAGGCTGCATTTGAAGACATATTATGGGCCGCCCCATCCAGACGATGCCATCAAACATGGGTAAAGAAATGCACCCTTCTTATACCGAGCGACGAAGAATCCAATAGGTGGATGCTCAGGACAACCTCTCCCAAAATTCATTGCACATCAGTAACAAAGCCAGCTAGCTAAGCATATGAACTGCTGAGCTGCAGTAAATTGAATGTTTCACAATACTAACAATTCAATGTTAAGGGTGGGATAAGCTGGTGACACAAAAAGGAAATCATCTTTTATTGTACCCCAAATGGTTAATGTGCTAAAAATAAGATCTCTTAACATCACAAACTGTCCATTATGTTTCACAGGATAAAAGCATGTAAATGTCTGCAATGTTAAAGTAAATGTTGGCTTGATTACATTAGAGTAGGCTGGTGCTCTATAAGGCAGTCACTCATCATCAACCTTTAGGCATAATAGTGGCCTTTTCTGGATGCTTTTATTCTAAGCCTGTGTACTGAGAGCAGCCAAATGAGTATTCACTGTGTCAATCAAGCCTGTAATCCAACTGCTTAAACTGTCTTCACCCAACCACCGAGACCATGACTAACCCCCAGGAATCTAAATTCTCCACCAAGTCTTTGTATGATAAATGTGTAACAAACAAAAGAGTGGCTGAGAGGGCTGTCTATAATCTATATGGACCCTATAGGCTGTCTATAGCACATATACTCTGAAGGCTCTCTATTGTGGACCTTTGGGAAATGCAGAGGGTATGCCACTATAAATATATGGTAATTATTATAATTTGGCATTATATTTTATGTATAGCTTAACAACTCACATCACTTTACGTTACATTTCACATTCATACAGTACTTCATCTCGCATTACTCTACACTTTGGTGATTCACTTGGACATTGTGCTCATTCCTTAACAACCTACCACTGATGCCCTATCTGACTGCATATGTTGGAAATTCTTTACCCCGAAGATGTCAACTACAGGTCAGGTTTGTTTACATTTTGTCAAATTGCCCTCATTTAAAGTTGCTTGATTAACTATTGGCAGTTCCTGTTTGCAGTGTACCTATTGAGGTACAGAACACTTGAACACTAGAACATCTGAAGTGTCTAAGCAGATTTCTGCAGGTTTTTTTTCCTTAACAGACATCAGAGATAATCATAGCATCATAAAGTACATTACATTGAATGATATCAATATGTCTCATGTCTGTGTTCAGAAATGACTACAAGGACAATTTCTGACTGATGCACCTCTGCAGTATCTTTACCTCTGCTGTAGAAACCTGAGGGGTTTTGTCTTTCTCACTAGGCTCTGTTCTGCTGAATGTCCATGTCTACAGGAGCACAATGAATTCCCCACCTTGCCCTGTGTTGTTCAAACCAGCCAGGTGATTCAGATGCAAGCATCCTAGATCCAGTTAGCAACTGTACTGTACATGGAAATTGCTGACACAAATCAGAAGGGTACTGTTGTTCCAAAATAACTGAGGGGGAACTTTAGAAGAGACCATCGTTTCTTGAGAACATGGGGGACCGCAATCAAGCTATCATCTACCCACTAATTACACAAATGCCTGTCTGTATGTGGAATGCATATCTCGCCCTTCTTTTGTAAATTGCCAGAGAAAGTGCAGTTCAGAGTTTGGTGTGATTTGGACATGCGATAAGGCACGGGCCATCTTTTATTAATTCAATATTAATAAAAGGAGGCCCGCGCTCTGTAGGAGTCAGTGGAGGCAGGGGCCAGTATGCTTGACTGAGTTTAACATGTCTTCTTCAATGTCTTCAGATAAAGTAAAGCAGCGGTTGGCAACAGGGTCAAATCACAGGTCACCTTTTTTTCCTGTTACTATATCACATTGACAAACAGACACAGACAGACTCACAGCACAGGTGCTGATCTCTGTCATTGCAGTAATATTGGTGGAATAACTTCCTGTTTGTCAGTTTGTCTACAGAGTAAAAGTTCAGCGTTAATTTTGTTGCTGCAATGCTTGAATTACAGAGCTTTTATTTTGAAAGTTGAGTCTTATATAAAGGCCATACACCTGAACAGCAATAAAGCTAATTCTGTTGACTTTAAAATCTCCATAGCAGATAAACCAGGTAAGATGAACACAAACTTGGACTGCTTATAAAAAACTCTGCACACAACGTCCAGCACGCAAACAATAAAATGTGACTGTAGGCCGTTATGTGGAGGAGTCCGAATTCTGAAGTAGCTCCAGAGCATGAACATAGGCCAAGTAAACAGTCCAGTCCAAAGAGGCCTGTTTAGAATGGGCACTGCGCAAGTCATTCTTAAAAATGCTTTCCATTAGTTATACAGCCATTACTGTGATCCAGTGTTGGGCAAGTTAGACATAAAAGTTAAAACGCATAACAAATTATCAGAGACGAGGTAAAACAGGTTTTAGTTACTTTTAAATGTTCTTGTTAATGCACACACACAGCAGCTGTATTATGTTAGTGTTGCTGAGCCTGTGACAGTGATGGGCAAGACAACCGACATTGTATTATCCTCACTGTGATGAAGCAAGTCGTGCAACAATAAAACACGACTGACAGGCTGTGATCAGTCAGTAAAACTGTTCCAACAGTGTGTACTGAAATGTGTTTGTAGGATTAGAACTACTATAGTTTGATGTGGACATCCTTACACCTTCCAAACATAGACACATTTCAGCAGTACATGTTTGTCCTTGACTTTAAGGAGATGAAGTAACATACTTCCAGGAGAACAAGCTGGCTTCACTCAGACTTCCAGCTGTTATGGGAGTCACTCATTTATGATAGTCAGTGACTCTTGTGTCTGCTGTATAGTCCTCAGTTGTCCACCACACAAAAGTACAAAAAGGAGCCAGTTTAAATTTCACTAATTGTGATTGTGTTACCTTATTTGACAAAGAACTAGTTACTGCCAGAAGTATTGGTGTTACAGTCAAACATGTTAGTGATTTAAACTAACATGTTCTTTAATTGTTAATCAAATTAATTGTTCCTTTGTTTTTCTTTTCATCTGAATGCACACTTCCTCTCTCACACTCTCAAACACAGTTAGATTATGTTCTGTCAGGTCCCTAAATTTAAACTCTGTCTCCCCAACTCCTAGTAAACTAGATTTCTCTCAGAATGACGAGCTACAACAAATCAGCATATATTAATGAAGTGTGTTCTTTTGCACAAGTGGTCTATCACTGACTCCTGCACAGTGAAGTAATTATACAGTAGAGTAAGCATTACTGCTAAAACTGGTGCCTTAGACTTTCAGTGTAGTTAATGCAGGCTGCATTTAATGTGTCTCTCTGCAGAGATCTGCCTAATAAGAGGATCATTACCTGTCCTCTCCTGCCTATCTACATCAATCCCTGCTGATTTCTATCATGTGTGAAGTGCCCTCTCAGCACCAGCTCCTCCCAGAGTCATGTTTTTTAATATTATAGATATTACTAGTCTGGATTGAATTTTTTTTATATTGATATGCTGTATTCATGTAATTAATCATTAGCTCGAGCTGTGTTGGATGAAATAAGTCAGCTGTGGTAGAGGTCATGTGCATTGCCTGTCCTACCTTCTCAGCTGTGGGACGTCAGTGGGGGAGTGTGTTGGTTTAATTGCTTGCTTGATAATAGTGTTGTCACATGTCATGGCTTAATGTCACTGTTTTCTCATCTCTGAGAATTATTGATATTCCCTCCGCCAAGGAAGTTATGTTTTTCTCCCCTCTGCATTTATTTATTTGTTAATTTGTTTGTCCGCACACATTTTCCAGAACGTATTTCCACAAAAGTCAATGGAAAGATGGGATGTGAACCGAGAAAGAACCCACTAATATCTGATGCAGATCCAGACAAAAAGGCAGATTTTTTCACTTAATTTCTCAACATTATGAGAGGTATTTTTTGACATACTAACCAAAAATGATTCATGTATGTTGACAAAAAAAATCTGGCATATAGCAAACAAATATGTAGATAGCAGAATGTTGGGCTTTGGTGGAGGTATATGTGCTCTTCTGAGTGGCATAATGTTGTCCAAATTGTGCCACTAATAAATACAATTGTGCAATAATCACAAAAATTGGTAGAAATGTATGTTTAGGTAAATTAGTAAATTATTATAAAAATAATTATATGTAGTATTACAAAATTTCATGGGGTTTTTGATTTGAACAATATTGGCTGGTAATGCATGATAGTGACAATTACATTTTTTCCTGGTAGGTGGCGCTGGGACAATGATGTACTATTGTCACATGGATGTCTTCAAGACAGGTCAGATCTGACCATCAACACTCAAACTACTTAAAATAGATTAAACTTCCTATTTCATAGTGAAACACTTGAAACAATTTCAAGACCATGCCATGGACTTTCCCTTTAAAAGAAAATAATTATTAAAATTAATTTTGAACATGGATGTTTCGAGATCTTACACAGAAGTTGTCTGATTAATGATGTGGGACCACTACAGTCCTATAGGACCACGTTTGACTCCAAACGCTTTTTGGCAAAATTTGGGCGAAGTCTGTGCTCTGTATGTCCATCAATTTTCATAGGTGAAATGTGCCACAGGGGCTGGTGTTTGATTTAGCATTGAAATTCTGTAAACATAAGAAGATAGCACAACATTCCTTATCCCCTTAGTTAAACCTTTTGACGTTGTGAAGAACGGACCAAAAATGTCCTCACAATGATGGTTTGGAACTAAAACACTCCACACACACACATGAATTACAAATCGAGTTCTTGGACATCGTGTTCTTGAGGCTGCTTCAAATGCCTCAAATCTCTAGATCCATGTCAGTAACAAATGTGGCGCTCGCACACACACACACACACACACACACACACACACACACACACACACACACACACACACAAGCTAAAACAAAAGCTGCTGTCCCCCCACTTGCAGAAAGTGAATCACATCAGCAGAGGGAGGACAACAAAGGACAGGATGAGGGACAGAAAATGACTCATGTCTTTGTTCTTCTGTCTCAGGAACATTGTGCTGATAAGTGACATTTTAGATTTGTTTCCAGTGCCAGATTAATAGTGGCTGTGCTGTAGGGACGATTACTGTTGCTGCACACAGTGTTCAGTTATTTCAGTGATGTATTTAAAATTAAATCAGTCCAATCTTGTGCTTAAATAATCTAATTCTGTTTCTTAATCAATTAATACAAGTATCAAGGTCCTTTAATAATCATTTCATATTCACATTATAAAGAATCTGAATGATGAGCAGTTACTAAAAGTAATCTCCCTTCAGCTTAGTTTGTTTTTGACTTTGGCGCCACACAGTCGTGCTTACACACTGTGTGTTTGTGCCATGGCGCGGTGCCATGTCGTATTATTCCCTTGTCTCTGAACATTACATTAATACAAGACTGTCACTGAGGCTTCACACATCTTTCTCCATCACTGGACTCAGGGTGTTTCTGCTCCTCTACCCATGTGACTGCAGGGAGAAGACATTTTGACTTAACTACTTAACTAGTGAGGTCCATAATGTTTGCCAGTTGAACTAGGGAAAGTCAAACGAAGAATAAAACAACAGAAGCGTGACAGCTAATTAATAACTTTTCAAATGCCATTTAAAAATGCTCACAGAGCTTGCATCTCATATGGCCGTGGGTAGGGAATTCCATAATTTTGGTGCATAGTTAAAAAATGGAAGCACATTTTGTGCTCATATGTTATGATACAGTAAATAGATGACATCCTTAGATATGTCTAATAATGTTCTGAATGTTTACAGATATAGGTAATTCCTTGTAAGTGAACACAGCATGTTATCACTAATTTAGTCATTGCCTTATTTGTTTGTACTTATACTTGAAAAAAAGTAAAGAAAGGCTGCTCAGGTCATTTTGCACTTACTGGCGATAGTAAATGCGGCAGCAGCCCACATACACTTACTTCCAAACATAAGTCAGATTAGTCGTTCATAAAATAATAGCACAATACCTTCAGCAGGCCTACAATGGAATATTCATGTATTTGGATCATTTCTGCACCTTCGCATCAATTATTTTTGTATCAACAGTGAAAGAAAAGAGAAAGAAGCCTGTAATGTCAGCAGAATACATCCACTTGTTCAACTAGTGAACATTTTAGACCTCACTAGTTGACTAGTATTGTCAAAATATTTCTCACTAGTTGACTAGTTTTGTCAAAATGTTTCTCACTAATGTTACTAGTGGTTATTTGGCCCTCACTAGTTAACTAGTAAACATTTTGAGCCTCACTAGTTAACTGGTAAGGTCAGAATAGACTTTAACTAGTTACGTAGTGGGTATTTTGGCCTGCACTAGTTAACTAGTAAGACTTTCAGCTATACTAGTTCTGTCCAGACGGCCACTAGTGCGTCAAAAAGCTGACTAGTAGGAACTTTGGTGCTACTAGTGCCGCACACAGTGTTACTAGTAAGGTTTCTGTTGGAACTAGTTGGACAAAAGTGCCACTAGCTGCTGAAAAAGAGTGACTAGTTAGAGTTTTTGTACAACTAGTACGATAAGATGCTTGAACTAGTGCGACCAAATGTACAACTAGTACTGACAAAAAACGAACTAGTGGAGGGGACTGACATGTGATATCAAGGCTATGCAATAAATAGTCAAACGGCTTGCCAGACACTCAGGCAGGCAATGCAAGCTGCACTAGCTCCTGGTGTTAAAGAAGGGAGGCCAGCCTTTCTCATATCAGCAAATGTCAAATGTTTTAAGGTGAACTTATCATTTGATTGTTATAGAAAAGAACTTCACCAAGATGTTTAACATTTAACAGTCAGCTTTTAATTTTGGTTGAATACGTATTATTATTATTATTATTATTGATTGACATAACCAGGTTCTTTGCTTTAAATAGTCTACAAATGTGAGTCACATATACGTGACGTTATAACATTGTTTCTGAATAGAGTGAATGGGAAAAAAATTCTGTTAACTATCTCTGGGGCTGCAACAGTAGCTTCTTTCCTCTTTCATTGATGAGGCTCAGTCTCTTCTTGGTGTTGTACTTAGAAAAAGTAAGTAAAAAAAGTTAAGTAAAACTTTGTACGTCAATACTGGATGAGAATGCACCTCATAGTTCACATCCAACGATTTAGTGTGCAGGACATTGTGTGTCTTCATAGAGTAACGTGGATGGTGTAGGTGAGGGTGTGGAGGTGAGGAGGTGAGGGTGAGGAGGTGAAGGTGTGGAGGCGAGGGTAAGGATGTCAGGGTGAGGGCGAGGAGGTGAGGAGGTGAGGAGATGAGGGTGAGGAGGTGAAGGTGAGGAGGTCAGGGTGTGGAGGTTGAGGTGTGGAGGCGAGGGTAAGGATGTCAGGGTGAGGGCGAGGAGGTGAGGAGATGAGGGTGAGGAGATGAGGAGATGAGGGTGAGTAGCTGAGGAGGTGAAGGTGTGGAGGTGAGGGTGAGGAGGTGAAGGTGAGGAGGTCAGGGTGTGGAGGTTGAGGTGTGGAGGCGAGGGTAAGGATGTCAGGGTGAGGGCGAGGAGGTGAGGAGATGAGGGTGAGGAGATGAGGAGATGAGGGTGAGTAGGTGAGGAGGTGAAGGTGTGGAGGTGAGGGTGAGGAGGTCTCACTCTGATGGCGAGGAGGTGAGGGTGTGACATAGCCTCTGGACGTGCTTCTACTCTTCTACTGGATTGGAGAGTCCATCAGTTGTTCTCTCCCATTCTTTAGCTTCCAGGGCTGTGGGAGGCAGTGCGGTGGTACTGATGTGAATGAATGGAGCTGAGCAGGTGCTGCACTACACCACTCGTGCCACACTGCGCTGCTCGGCAGCACTACCTGTGTAAGACCGGGAGCATGACAGCGAAGCCCCGCGCCATCAGAGTGAGACCTCTCCTCTCTCCCCTCCTCTTCTGTGACGCTGTAGCAGCCGAGACAAGCCGCCGCCGGTTCGCTCGCTCACTCCGCTCGGCTGCGTCCTGCACACCGTCTGTAGCGGCAGACACAGCGACACTGAGGGAATAGAGAAGGCGAGCGGACGGCGGGTGTGCACCTGGACCGCGCGGACTGTGGATTTAAGGGAAGGGAAGAAGGGGAAGTTGAAGCCGTCACTGCCGCGACAGGGAGCCGCTCCAGACTGCTGTCCAGTTCACAAGGTAACCAGAACCTGCTGAGCACGGTGACCACATCACGAGCTCGCATTTGTACGTACGGCCACCGGAGATGTGATGAATGAGGTGGAAGAGTGACCTCCAGTCGGTGGTCATCCTGCTGCAGCATTACAGTCACAAACGAGCTTCGTGTGTGTCAACTGCTTCTCCTCCGTTAAACTTCAGGGTGGCGGTCATCTCCGCTGTGAGGGCTCCAGCATTTCATTGTCACCATCAAATCCCGCATGAACTCTGACTTCTGTCCACACTGAGCTCCATTATGTGGGTGTCACCGTGATTTGAATCCTCCAAGGGTGTTTTTATAGGATGCTGCTGATGTGAAGGATGATGTCTGCGTCGATCAGAACAGGGCTTTGGCGCTGCTACATGTACTGGGTGTACTGGGTGTACTGGGTGTGTGAGAGATTTAAGGGTTCAACTCCCTCCAGTGAGTCGTTCCATCTCAGCTCTTGCTGCTCTCTCTTTCCCTGCATGACATCCCCCCCTCTCTCTCTCTCCCTGCATTTCTTACAAAACAAATCAAACCACTGGTGAAATATCAATATTTGGCTATCACGCCTGTGCACTTGTGTGTTGTTTCCGTGACCAGCAGCAGGAGTGTGTCTCATTCCCAGCAGATTACTGTGCAATGCTGTTGAGAGAGAAGAGCCTGTGACAGAGTAATTACCTCCAGTGGTATTTATTATTATTATTATTTATTATCTCCCCCAACACACACACGCACACACACACACATTGGCTCCTTGTCTGTGGTGTTGACTTCACATTCTTTGGCTGTGCATAGCAGCCAATTGTGTTTGTCAGCATCAGAGTGCATGTGGTTGGTGGTTGCAACCCTTACATCTGACACTAAAACTGCAGTAGCTGTGTTTGTGTGTATGTGTATACAGTGTGTCACTCCTGGCTCACTGTGTACCTGTCTGTGTAGGACCAATGGGTAGCTTTACCGACCCTCACCTGTTAAAGAGATCATTAATATGTAAAAGCTTTGCAATCTATTTTCATTGCTGTTATATAATTCAGACAGAGTCTCAGCAGTCGTCCCCTGTTCTTCTGATAGCCTCGGCTCGCACCAGTCCTCCTGCAGGTTCCAGTGGTGCTCTGTCAGCGTGTGTGCTTGTGAGTGAGAGTAGATTTATCACCATTTCATCAGGTGAAGCCCGGTTTCCCTTCAGGCTCTGTTAGAATGTGAAGTTAAGATGGTACAACAATTCATCTCATGGACAAATGACAGCATAATACTGAAAATTTTGTAATGTATTCTCTATTTTGAGGACACTGAGTTCATATGATAATACAATATATTTTTTCATTTAATTTGAGATAGATGGATACCTTAGGCTGGAATTTGAAGCGGATGTGGCTATATTTCTTAAAATGCATTACTTCTAAACATAATCCAGCCTGCAATTACTTTTCCTGTGAAATGTATCTATTGTTAGATTTATAGGAACAATCACTTGGATTAGATCAGTTTCCCTGCATCATTGTAGCTACTTAGAATGTTAGTTTGTCCCAAATTGTCTTTTAATGGGTGGATGTGGTGATGTCAGGTCGCATCTGTCTGATAACTGTGACTCCAAGTTTTGAATATAGTCATGTCAAGTGCATTGAAGACTGTTGGAAAACTTCCTTTTCTTCTCTTCTTTCGACATTAATCTGCAAAAATCACATCCCTGGACAGTTGCTTGCCAGCTAGCTGAACAGCTGTACAAGTTTTGAGGCTATTTGCCATAAATTATTTTGCATTGAAGTTGAATACCCTATATTAAAATTGAAACGTGGTTTTAAACCTCCCAGTTTGGTTTGTGTGTCTGTGCTGTAGACAGAAAACAGGTAGAGCCTGTGAGAGAGCTCTGGCTCTGAGCCCTCAGGAAGGCCCAGAGGAAAGATTTTTGGTCCCACCCACTATAAATTAACATGTGATTGTTTAATTCACTAGTTGTCACTTTATAAACCAACACACATTGCTTGATAAAAATGGGAATTCAAGCCTTCTGCCCATGTTATTTAGTCCTAACCAATGAGTGAGCCAGCTAACCCTCTCTCTACCCAGACAACAAAAAAGAAAAATCTGATTGGATAACTGTCTTCATGGTTTTAGGACAGTAACCCTTTCACTTCTGAAGCAGACTTGATTGAAATGAAGGTTACATTAGAATTAGAGGAGAATAGTCAATAAAATGAAAGAGATTAAATATAACATTTCAAATACTGATATGTTGGCCTTCTTTGAAGCCATGTGTTTCCTACTGGCAAGAATACATCACATGTCACATCTCAAGCACAGGTGTTCCCACTGTTTTGCAGAAATCCCCTGCAGAAGCTTGAATCAAAAACATCTTCATTTGATCTAGTACTGGGGATTGACTTATGTGGCTAATTCTTGACCATGGACGCAAACATTTTTTCACCTGACATCACATGTACTCCTTTAGTTCTCCAAAGTAATGTTGCAAATCCATGGTAATCTCTACAGTAATCTGCTTCTCTTCTGTTCTAACATGCTGCCATTGCTATAAAATCACAAATCACACAAATTAAAACGACCTCTGATGACCATTACAGGTTCAGCAGTTGTGCCTTCTCTTCCCCAGATTCTGAGTTCTATTCTGGTTCTATTCCAAATGAATAGTCCTCTTGAGACTGGTTGATCTTGGTACACACATAGTGTATAATAGTTCCTTGAGGTCATTATTAGTAGTTCCTCTTTCATGACATTAGCACACTCCAGGTCTGTTTGTAGCAACAAGGGGTGCTCTAGTTCAAGAGTATTCCTATAATGTTGTCTAACAAAAGTATTATTCATCCAGACAAGCTGTCTAAGAACACACACAAACACACACACACACACACACACACACACACACACACACACACACACACACACACACACACACCCACCCACACACCGGTTATGCTGCAGCTACGGGGCTGTTTGCAGCAAATCTTTGAGAAATAAGAGAGGTTACAAAAAATAGTTTTGGTGCATAAATGATAGATTGTACTTTTGTGCTTAGACAAGGTGTAAAGGAAAATCACAATAATAATCCATAATTATCAGGGATTGGCTTGGTGACCATTATGATATATTCAAATCTCACTTCATATTGTCCGAATTTTATATAATCACAGTTGGAAATAACTGTACATGCACACTGTGCTACTGCTGCACGGGAACATAGACTGAATACTATACCATTACTGAACTGACATGGACTGACACTGCTGATGCTGTTGCCCCTCCTTTTGAGTGTTGAGACGTACATGTTCATTTATTTTTCAGTAATACAGAACAGAACATTAGAGGACATGACCTTTACTGAATGTGCGTATTTGTGTGTATGCGATAACGAAAGAGATAGAGAGAGAGTGTACCAATAATCTCTAGTTTTGCATTTAATCTTTCTACAAGTTATTTTAAATATTATTTGAGTGCTGCCTTTTCACTTTTTAACCTGCCCAGCCTGTATCCCACAATATTTTCTAGAAAGCTGACCCAAACATGCTGGACCTATAACATAAGGGGCTAATATTTTTTCTAATGAATAATTGCTGATTTAATCGACCACATGTATTTTAAATGTATTTTACCAGCTTTTTTTCTGACTTAAATTGTAAGACATGAATAGCAAAGTTATGCTTGGCAAGGTGTTTATGATTTTATTAGACTGCATCACAAAGAAACTTGACGTAAGATTTGAAAGGGACATGTGCATTTCTGCAAAGACACAGAAGTTGGTTGAGATGTTCCGACACCATTTTTCTCTTCCTAATAGTGATTCTGATACCTGGACTTTACATATTGGCCCAGAGCCTTGTCCATACTAGGGCTGCATGATATAAGGAAAACATGCGATACTCGATAACGTTGTTTAATATCGCAATGAAGATATGATTTGCGATAAATAAACATAAACAGTCCCTGGCTACTGACATAGAGACCATGGACAGCTCCATGGCCGGGAGAAGGCGCACAGCCTGGTCACAACGCTACAAAGTCGGGTGCAGACAGAGGGAGCCATGCACAGCTCCACTAAGTCCACTTACAGTGTTCAATTGGGTCTTTTCATACATGTTTGAACGGTGAAATGTATTTTTTTACATTTTTTTTAACTCAATGTTTGCAATTTACTGCTCCTCTGTGTCTCTGCCATTCGCGCTGTGCGCTGCGTGTACTGCGTCAAACCAAAAGGAGCGCTCCTCGCCACCAAGTTTAGAAAGTGTGTTGTTTTTACCCAGACTGAGTTAACACACGTGTAAGATGGCACTGCGTGTGGGTGACAGAGAGAGAGAGAGAGAGAGAGAGAGAGAGAGAGAGAGAGAGAGAGAGAGAGAGAGAGAGAGCGATGGATGCGCTGCTCTGAATAAAGATTTAATTAATTAATAAAAGTATCGATCATTATGTGATAATCAGTGTTGATAATGTGGACAAACAAATCTACTTTTAAAGAGAGAGAGAGAGAGAGAGAGAGAGAGAGTGTGTGAGTTACTTCCCTCAGGTTCTGGGATCAAATAAGCTTCAGAATTCTTTTATATAATCAACAGCTCATATTGATGAATCTGACCCGAATTTAGTCGGAGGAGGCGGAGCAAGATTTGACTGAGCCGCGTCGCTCCGTTAAATCTCTGTTTTTTCTTCTTCCGACAATGATTCACTGACAGAAAACCCCGTCAATGATCTGAATGTCTGTCATTTGTCATCTAGGGCAGCAGGGCTCCATCTGATCGGCCAAATATATTGACTTGCAGAGTATGAGTGCATGGCGCATGGATCATCACTTACCGCAGTTTTTGCCGTCTTTTGCGATACGTCTTTCGCGCACGTTGATATCGCGCACGTTGATATCGCGATGAAGATAGATTTTCGATATATCCTGCAGCTCTAATACTAACTACTAACCCTGTATGGAAGAGATGGTTCCTATCATTGTTGTATGGCAAGGCTCTGCTTAAACCATTTGCAAAACAAGTACATACAGAGAATTAGGGCTCGGCAATAAGGAAAACATTTTTTTTTCAGTCAATATATATCGTGATATAAATCAAATCAGTGCCACTGCACTGAGGCGCATTACTCAGCAGGTCAACCAGAGACTCTGCTCTGATCGTTTCGCTCACTTTAACCCTGATGTCCTGACTGTACGCGTCACGTTATGTCTTGTGTTGTGTAGCAGGTTTAAACATGTGTCTCATAACCTCTAGAGAATCAAACAAACAAAGTAAACATCAATACTGTTTGTGTCCTAATAACCTGTGATCAGTGATGGTGTTTATTGTTAAAGTGTAAAGTGAGTCAGTCAGAGGGGGACCTTTAATGTGCGTCTGTCCTGAAGCAGCGCTGGTTATAATTATTCAGTTTTGGGAAACCACTAAAACAATGAATGTAGCGTAAAACATGAATCGATTAAGTTCAGTCACTGCATCGATGCAGAGTCATCCACCTCTCTGCAGCAGCCCGTACATTAGCACGTGTGCTGCTGCTCCTACACTCTGTGCATTGTGCGTCAACTAGGGCCGCATGTATCGATTCTTTTTTTTTACTCGATTAATATAATAATACATTTAGCAAAAATGTAATTAAACTTAAACTTGTGTGATATATATATTTTTAATCATCTTCTCTTAAAGAAACAAATTTTACAAAAACTAGCCCAGTCTGAAATGCTAATCAACCTTTTACAGTCCCTTACAAAATTTCTTCAAAATACAATTAGTGCAAGACTTTTGTTCCCTCATACTTGCTCGTGCATATTATTGTCCGGTCTCTGACTAAAAGCTCCCACACTTTAGATCAGGGTTATTCAATTAAAATTCAAAGAGGTCCAGTTAGAGAGAATTTCCTCAAGCAAAGGTCTGAAACATCCTAAAGTCTAACATGCGTTATTATTCAGTGCCATATAATATGAAGTAGCCTGGTAGTTGTATCAATGTCTGTATGAAGTAAAAACTGACTCAACAGTATGTTTTTTAATTTTCACATTGAACTGGAGGGTACCCTTATAATAAAATAATACAAAAATAAATTTTCTTTTCTCATTTCAAGTAAAATCTTTTTTTTTTATGAAAAAGGCATCTTCAAATAAAGTGCTTAATTTTAGAAAAAAATTAATGTAGTTTGACTTTCCCCTTTTCTTAGTTTTTCTGAACTACATTTCACATATAAAGCATTACTACCGCAAAGACGATGTAATAAATGTAATAAAAAATCTTTTATGAACTTTGCTTTAGATGATCATGGGCGATTTCTTTTCAGCTTTCGGGTGGATCCATGCTTTGGTTAGGTGCAACCACCTTCCATACAACGCCCCAGCACTGGCGTCAACCTAATGATGTGGCTGTAACTCTATTCCAGTCACATGATTGGTTCGGCGCAGCGCTATTCTCATTATCATTGGCTGTTCCTGTTAAAACATGGATGGGATGAGTTCTGTCGACGTTATATCGATGTCTTATATTACTATTGAGGAAAAGCTATATCGTAATAATTATCTTTATCGTTTTATTGCCAAGCCCTACAGAGAATGAATAACATAGAACTTTTTATATTATTGAGTTTGACTGTCATACCTGAAAAAGAACGCAAATAAATAGCGTTGCCTAGAGCTAGCTAAACTAACTCTGAACTTGCTTTTGCTTATGCCAAACTATGAAAAGTCACTTCTTTACCACTCCAAATAAATATAGTTCATGCTAGTGGCAGTATATATGCATGTTCGCCCAACCCGGTGTATATTTACCAGTAAGAGTCTTTCCTGATTCTGTTATCTGTATGGGAACATCTCTAGCTGTTATAGTTTGGCCTATTTACCAACATGGTTAACTTAGAAGATGCTGATTATTAACTGAGTTAAGCTTACTTCAGGAATATACTTTGATACAATCTCATATATATCTGTGGTACATACGTGCGTACCACATATATATTGTATTAAAGTAATGTTTTGCCAAACTTTCAATGAAAAACATAAACAAATATAGATAATGAAAAGGACAGTTGGATTGATTTTATGTGATGAACTAAAGCTAAACAGTTCATATTGTGTTATTACTCTTACTGGTCAGAAGAAAAAAATTAAATAGAAGTTTTCATTTGTAGATCTATGAGTATAAATTGTGTTTAAGAAAAGACCAGTTTATAATAGTAAAAAGTTGGAAAGTCATTACTCTGACAATATTCTCTGTTAGGTGAATTATGATGTAAATATATTCGGTTTCACTGCCACTGTTTATAACGAATGTCGCAAAGCAAAGCAGAGGAATGGGAATTAGCATGTATTTAGCTTGCCAATGAAGTGTGCTGTCAGATGATGTTGCATTGTGTTGTGGAAACAGCTCAACTATTGTGGAAACAGCTCAACTATTTTATCAGGGCTGTGGACATGCTGTGCTATCATTAATACAAGAACTGCTAAAATTGCAACTGCTACTATTATCAATGCAGTAGTTACTGCCATTATTACCTCTACCGAGGAGGTTATGTGTTTGTTAGTTAGCAGGGTTACTCGAAACCTACTCAAACGATTTTCATGAAATTTTGTAGATCTGAAAGGAGTTTCAGTGTATTGCCATACATCTGTATATCAGGTAAACATGCCTTCTTTAGCTTAATGGCCCTTAAATGTTAACTTTCAGTTAACTGTCTAGTCTGACTCAAAAAATGTAAACTGCAGGTGCTGAGTTTCTGCTTGACGGATTAGTCTTTGCCCCCACCAACTGTGACGTCAACGAATCCTTTCCCTTTTAAACTTGTGGCACGATGGTTTCTTCTCTTAAATGAAAGGTGTTGCACTGGAATTAGGCAGGGAAGAAGAAGGGTAAATGGTTTTGTATTTATATAGCGTTTTTCTAGTCTCTTTACAGTACAGTTTTACATTCACCCATTCACACACACATTCATACAGTGCATCTATTAACAGCACTTTGTTGTTCTATGAGGGACAATTCGGGGTTCAGCATCTTGCCCAAGGACACTTGGGCATGCAGATGGGGAAGACTGGGGATCGAACTGCAGACCTTCAGGTTGCAGGACGGCCGCTCTACGGTAGAGCCACATCTGCCCCTGTGGCTGAGGGGTAAGAAGAAAAGCAAAGTACAAAGTAAAATTCTGTATTGCTTAGGTCCTAATAACTTGTGATTAGTTATTATTGACCCTAAGTTGATCGAGATCAGCAGGAGTGTGGAGGGAGGACACCTTGACAGGAGACTCTGACATGGTACAAACCAACCGCTGCTTCTGCTCTTATCCTGAATCAGTGGGGCTAATCGTTAATCATTAGCAGTCCGTCATGAAAACCCTGTATTCACACTTTTTGTTGCCACTGTTTGACATTTACCAGCTCCTTGACCGCCTCTCATCTCTGCTTCACTGTCTGTGTGTCAGTGTCTGAGCTAGTGGGGGTGGGGCCAGCCCTATGTGTGTGAGTGCAAAAATGAGATGAGGCAGCAACATGACTCAACTATAATAGAACTAAACTATAATACCAGCTAAATTTTTGTCGCACTTCCCATATTTTAGCCGCATGTGAACTTTGGAGCCCTACTCAAAGTTCACCTGCCAAAACATCGGCTATAGTTTATAATTACAAGATGTAGGATTTTACAATTCTACAAAGTTACCAAAGAAACGGTCAAATTACGTTTTCTCCCTTGACCACTGTAAAGTAATTTAAAAGCACAGTTAGATGATCTGTGGAAAACTCCCTGTTTTCATTCTTGAGCTAAATTTATCAGTAGCCCTATGTTAATCATGTGACACTAATCCAAGCTCTGTAACGATGGGCCAACCCTACCTCTAAGGCAGCCAGATGTCTGAAGGTGCTCACGGCTGCTTATTGATGTTCTCTATCCTTTCGTGATGACTGGAGTGCGTCTATATGAAAGTGAGTGATGGCCAACTTTATTTCTAACATGTTTATATGACTGAAATAGGTATATTGTTGAGTCTTGATAATTAATGTAGGTTATATAGTCTTTAGCTAAAGCTAATTATGTTTGTAGTGAGCACTAGTATAGGCACTGTCCACATCTGAGGGTTGACACTATAGAATTAGCTTTTGCTGTTTAGTTCTTTGGAAATTTTTTCAAGTGGCCTAATTCTAGGTCCATGCTTGTGTATTTGGAGGTTGTGGTAAGATAATTATTAATTTACACCTTTTGGAATATTCAGGAAAACATACGTTGGTATGTCCATCCGTCCATCCCATTCACAATATATCTCAAGCACATCTCAAGGGAAGTTCTTCAGATTTGGTACAAATGTTTACTTGGACTGACAGGTGAACACCCGTACGGAATTTCATTTCAGCAAGCACAGACATTCACTTACTCAAGGATGACCTGATTAGACCTGATTTTGTGGTCATATGTCAAAGTCATTCTGACCTCACAAAACCCTTCTCTGCCTTGTGACTGCATTTTTCTTAAGAAAACCTTGAGAGTATCATTTCAAATTTAGTACAGTTGTTCACTATACCCGTTTTCAGACATGACCTGTGGGTAAAATCGAGAGTTTACCCAGAGTTTGTCTTTCACACATGCACAACCAGGCTGATTAAGTCTCCAGAAAGTGCGGGGCATCTCACTCAGGGTCATGGTGGCCTCACAAAACATGGTTTTGGCCTCTTGAAGAGGATATGTCATTTAGGGAATTTCTTAAAGTTTTGAACAGTTGTCACTTGGACCAGCAAATATAACATTTGCGGCTGTGGCTGAGGTGGTAGAGTGGTCGTCAGAAGGTCGGCAGCTCGATCCAAATCTTCCCCATCTGCATGCCAAAGTGTCCTTGGGCAAGATACTGAACCCCCAATTGCCCCTCATAGAAAAAAAAGTACTGCCCATAGATGCACTGTATGAATGTGTGTGAATGGCAAAAAACTGTACTGTAGAGCACTTTGAGTGATAATCAAGACTAGAAAAGCGCTGTATAAATACAGACCATTTAACATTTACATTTACATTCTTGTGTGCATGTCTCGCTCCCTCAGTGTGTGTGTGTGTGTGTGTGTGTGTGTGTGTGTGTGTGTGTGTGTGTGTGTGTGTGTGTGTGTGTGTGTGTCAGTGCACAAAACACCAAACTAACGTTAGATAGTACAGTAGTTGATGAGGCGAGTAGTGTATTCCTTAGACAGAATCTCTGCTCATATTGTTGTCTCCTCTAGTGACTTGGTAAATAAGCAGGCTGTGTATTGCAAGTTGACTAAATTAGATTGGCTCTTTTACTTATAACTGCATTTATCTACACACATAAACAAACAAAATGACCTAAGGACAATTTTGTGAAAGTGGGGGAATGTTTATGTTTAGAGCCTTGTACTGTAACTCTCATGACCCCCTGCTTCAAACACCTATTTTACCATGTTTCTACTGACCTGTTACTGACTCGCATTAATTATATCATATGTTATGTTATGTTGAAATTCATAGGTTACAAACAACAATATATCTGCATTATATATCAACCACTAGCTACCCTGCTCTTGAAATATTAACCATCAGCCATAACGTTTGATCACAACTACTTTTGATGCCCCATTGAGTCAATCCTGCATTCCATCCTACTAACACTTATAGGCAGGCTACTAATACCTTCAACATATGTTTAAGCCCCTCAGCAGGTTAGTGAGAAATATGAATGTAAATATTTGTCTCTCCCGCAGCGGAAGCTTTTGCTTAATTTTGAGCTCAGATTGTGCTTCAGGGCCTCAGAAATTTAAAAACAGCTCTGTGGAGGAAAGCAGAGTATAAGTCTTAGACATCTTAAAAAATGTCTCCAAATCAAAACAATCATGTTCGTTCTCCCTCTGAAAGGTATTAAACATCACATGTATAAACTGGGCATGGCTCCAGACTCTGTGACAGAACGGTCTATTTCTCAAAGAGGACAGGTTGAATGAGTGTACAGCTGCAGCATATTTAACTGGCTGACATGAAAATCAATGCAGAGGATGTAGAGATGCCACTCCTAAGTCTACACTCTCATTTACCCTGGTGTGTGTGAGTGTGTGTTCGTGGTAGTGACTTTCTGCCTGTTTGTCTTATACTAATCATTTTTCTATTCCTCTCACTGACCTTGCTTTGGGTCTGTATATCTTTTTATTTCTCTGGATGTGATTATTATGTATCAGTATATGTGCTTGTGTGTAGGGGTTTGTGTGTGTATATATGTGTGTATGAGTAAGGGGTAGAGACCCTTTTCACAAAGCCTATTCAAGGAGGGGATGTTGTGCCTTTATTATGCTTTGCCGTTGTATAAAAAAAAAGTATAAACACAGAATGTGTTTTTGAGGCATAAAGCAGTTATAGAGCCAAAATCTATAGTGAAGAGAGAGGACAGGATGCCAATTCTGTTGTGTTACATGTCATGCATGTGATTCCTTAACACCAGCATGATATCTTTAATCACACAGCATTAATTAGTTCAATGTAAACGACCGGAGGTGGCATATGGTGAGGTCTTAACGACACTGTTGTAGAAAAGAGCAAGAAAGAGAGAGAGAGAGGAAATGATTCCACACACCCACACACAAAGCCCGGTGTTACTCTCTGCGTAGTCACTGTGCTGTATTATTTCAACACAAATTAATGTTGTTAATAATAATGATAATGTTTTATGAATGTCACTTTATTTTCTTCTCTAAACATCAAAACATGCTCATGGGAAAAAGGTACACAAAACAACAGTATAATAATATGTGAAATAAGCCAAAGAAAACTGTGGTTGGCCATGTATTTGGCTGGTTGGCCAGCAAGATGCTGAACCCCCGAATTGCCACTCATAGAACAAAAAAAATAGTGCTGCTAATAGATGCACTGTATGAATATGTGTGTGAATGGCAAAACTGTAAAGTACTGTACTGTAAAGTGCTTTGAGTGGTCATCAAGAAAAGCACTATATACTGTAAATACAAACTATCTAACAATTTAAGGTAAACTAGGTCACAATGTTACTGTGGGTTGTGGCTGATAAATGAATGCGGACGCATAGTTTTGGGTGAAAAATGTATCGCATAATCACACAAAAAATAAATCAACCAGGCATCAAATCTTTAGTCACTATACTGTGCAACAATGAGGGGAACATATAGTGCCTTGCATAAGTATTCACCCCCTTGGACTTTTTCCCATTTTGTACTGTTACAAACTGGAATTCAAATAGACTTAAATAGACTTTTCCCCATTTGATCAACACAACATGTATAGTACTTTGAATGTGCAAAATACCTTTTATTGTGACACAAACAATAATAAGAACAGAAAAGTTGACATCTGTTGGATGCATAAGTATTCACCCCCCCTGAGTCAATACTTGGTAGAACCCTCTTTCGCCGCAATTACAGCTGCAAGTCATTTGGGGTATGTCTCTACCAGCTTTGCACATCTAGAGATGGAAATGTTTGTTCATTCTTCTTGACAAAAAAGCTGAAGCTCAGTCAGATAGGGTCTGGGCTTTGTCTGGGCCATTTTAAGACATTAACATGCTTTGATCTAAACCATTCCATTGTAGCTCTGGCCGTATGTTTAGGGTCATTGTCCTGCTGGAAGATGAACCTCCGCCCCAGTATCAAGTCTTTTGCAGACTGAATCAGCTTCTCTTCAAGGATTGCCCTGTATTTGTCTCCATCCATCTATCCCTCAGTTCTGACCAGTTTCCCTGTACATGCTGAAGAGAAGCATCCCCACAGCATGATGCTACCACCACTGTTGGGATGGCATGCTCAGGGTGATGGGCAGTGTTGGGTTTCCACCACACATAGCGTTTTGCATTGGGGCCAAAAAGTTCAATTCTGGTCTCATCTGACCAGAGCACCTTCTTCCACATGTTTGCTGTGTCTCCCACGTGGCTTGTGGCAAAAACCATAAAGGCCAGATTTGTGGAGTACACGATTAATAGTTGTCCTGTGGACAGATTCTCCCACCTCAGCTGTGGATCTTTGCAGCTTCTCCACAGTTACCATGGGCCTCTTGGTTGCTTCTCTGATTAATTTTCTCCTTGTCCAGCTTGTCAGTTTGGGTGGACGGCCTTGTCTTGGTAGGTTTGCGGTTGTGCCATATTCTTTCCATTTTCTGATGATGGATTTTATGGCGCTCCGTGAGATGTTCGAAGCTTGGGATATGTTTTTATAATCTAACCCTGCTTCATACTTCTCCAGAACTTTATTCCTGACCTGTTTGGTGAGCTCCTTGGTCTTCATGATGCTGTTTGTTCAGTAATAACAAACTCTCAGGCCTCACAGAACAGATGTATTTATACTGGGATTAAATTGCAGACAGGTGGACCCTTATGTGACTTGCAAATGTGACTTGTGAAGGCAATTGGTCGCACCAGATCTTTGTTAGGGGTTTCACAGTAAAGGGGGTGAATACATATGCACTCAACACTTTTCAGAGTTTTATTTGTAAATAATTTTGAAATCCATGTAATATTCCCCCCCACTTCCAAATGATGGACTATTTTGTGTTGGTCCATTACATAAAATCCCATTGAAATAAATTTTAATCTGTGGTTATACCATGAGAAAATGTAGAAAAGTTCAAGGGGGGTGAATACTTATGCAAGGCACTGTACATACTGTGTAGCTGCTTCATCTGTAAATAGTACAAATATCCTAAATGAAATTGGGTTGTTGCAACATGTGTTCTATGCCTGCTGCTGAGTGGCTACAGTAATTTTTACTCTGTAACTGTGCAGAGTACAAAGTGGCCTTCAAGCATGAGGGGTTTACAGGAGTCTGTGCAGCATGAATTCACATGCAAAACATTGTTTGCATTTTTGGCTTTTTAACACTCATTGCCACACTTAACTGAGTTCCAGTTGGCAATATTTTGGAAGTCAAGGATAAACATCAATCTGTTTACATATCCTAGAAAAACTTATATGTTTGTGAAATAAAGAGATAAGTTGTGGTTTGTATTACACCTATACTGCTAACTAAAATTGCTTCTGCCCCACAAGGTGGACTATATTGTGGAACAGCCACAGGAAATGCAACATGTTTTTGCAGAGTTTGGTGCAGATGCATGTACAGAGCTCGACACCATTACTTGTTGTCAGACAATTTTATTTAAAAACATTACTCATCCTTTGGTTGAAAAAAAAACCAATGTTTTTTTTTGAGAGGCCAAATTGTGAAATGTCCATGTTTTTGTCTGCCCATTGTTTTGCATTGGCCTGTGCCCACGTCACGTGACTCTCAAGTTCCCGTCTGCGAAAAACGAAAACATGGCAGACATTCCTTGTATTTTCAGATAAAAATGTCATTTTATAATATAATTTGGGCATTAAAATACATTCTGACACCATTTCTAGCAAGAAATATGCTCTTTTCTTCCACAATCTTCAGACAGTTCATGCTTAAGATCTATATTTTATAAGTTATCACAAAGATTTTTCAGATCTCGCCAGAAAAATTGTAGTAATGTAACGTTTTTATCGTTGCTATGGTGGTTGCTATGAACGCTGCCATGCCGTAAACCACGTCGTGGTGTAATGGAGACAGGAGGTTAGCATCAGGAGGCTACGGGAGGGAGTGTGGAGCTGGAGCACAGTGGTACAGCTTCACTTGAGAAGAACTGAAGGACATTGTAGGACACTACAAACCATAGTGTTAAATTATGAAGATGGTTCCTTCTGATTGTTTTTTTTAAAGATAAAAGTCAGACAGGCCACTAAAAACTAAATATGCTAAAGCTAACAGCTACCCAACACCAAGCTAAGGCCTTCCTAAGGCTGCCAGGGAGTAGCAACAGTAGCAGTGCAGCAACAGAGTTATTCACATCTTTACCTAATCACAGCACTCACAGTTCTTCATCAGTGGAGAAGTAACTCTCCATGTTTTCCTCTTCGGAGGAGGAGTCATCCAAAGACATTGTTGCCATTCCAAAATATGTCAGACCCGCTGCAGCCTGCTGAGCTTGAACTTTGTGCAATCTTCTCTTGAGCACGCAGAGAAGACCCTCATGTCCCATCTCCGTAAATGCCTCAGTACTGCCTGAGAATGTATGATAAAAAACAAAACGTTTTAATAGTGCATTTGTGTGTATGTATATATACACACATACAAGGCTTTCTTTTCTACAGAAATCTTTTTCCTGAGTTGATGTCTCTGCTTATTGCCATCTAGAATGGGAAACCAAACATTGGTCAAGATGACAATGGAACACCAATAAAATCCAGTCTACTACACTAACATTTTAATGCCTCTGCAATAGCCAGTGGCCGGAGGCATAACTGTATGTTTTCGGGTTGTCCATCTGACTATTTGCCTTAAAGTCAAAGGTCAAGGCCACAATGACCTCATCCTATGGTTTCAGTTGTCAAGAGGTTACAGTGACATTTATATGAGAAAAAGTATGTAGAGATATGTACACAGAAACTGCACTGGTTAGCGGAGTCATACAACCGCAGAGTGGTAATTCTAGTTTTGTTTTTTTTAGAATTGGGTTAGCTATTTTTACAATCTACAAATAGTTGTAGTGGAAAATTGTACTGACCAGTGTCTAAGGTAGTGGAAATCCCCTGACTAGGTGTCTCACTGCTGTGACCTTGATAAACAGGGTGTATGCCCTTATTTGGTGATGTTTTCTTCCAACTGACGGACAGACACAGATGATGATCTCATGTCTTTCATGTCTTTTTTTCATATTATGTCTTATAAAACGCCTCTTGGTATAAGTTCTGGCTTTTGTGAACTTGCGGCCAGTTCCATTTTGAGCACCCGTGATTGTTGTGTAAACTCTGCAGAGTTAACTATTAAAAAGACTCAAAGGCAACTCCAGTCAGAGAATTTCCATCACATAGTAATCAATACATTTTGTCACAGTATGTTACACAAAGAAATTTGCATTAAACTTGGCATCTTGTTGTCTCACTAGTCTGACGATACAGTTGAAATCTTTGCTGCTTAATGCTCAAATAGAGTCCATCAATGGCGTTCTGCAAGTAATTTTGATTGGTTGGTCCTTGTGAAGAGGAGAATAAAATGAATTCGTGCCAGTATCTGTTTACAATCAAACCTTTTTGTGTAGACCTTGTGTAAACAGAGTCAAAGGACATTGTGCAACAATGACATACATTTTTTCCACAATATCTGTCGTCCACTGCTGAACATCTGACACCCATTACTAGACTGTGTCTTCCTGTAGAGTGGTGATGTTCGACGGCAACCTCAACGCCTTTGTCTACTTAAAGACTAGTTTGTGGAGTCTCGTGCTGCCGCCCACTGACTGATACAACATCGCTCTTTTCTAAAACTAATGAAGGCAAATTCACACATGTAGACAGAAATAAACAGTATAGATTAAAGGTGTAAATATTGCTAACATGATGTTTGATGGGGTCATCATTATACATAACAGAGGAAAACTTTGCACATCTATTTCGTGAGACAGGCGACAGGTGCGTAGGAGAAGGATAAATTCAGAAGGTGGTGGGGTTTTTGTTTTCTACTTTCCAAACATCATTATTCCTAAACAAATTTGGTAGGGTAAAAGAAAACTTTGTGTCGTAAAATAAGGGACAATGTAATATAACTTTACGTGTTTTGTTGTCTCAAACATACAAAAATATATACATATTTACAAATGTACTGTTTATGGCACTCTAAATGTTCTACCCTGGTTGGTTCTTAAAGCCGTATAGTTTTACGGATCCCATCCACTGCAAAAGCCAACATGGAGGGTGTGCACGCAGGGCACTGAATGCTGCACCTGAGACAGCCTCTCAACTTCAAATTTGGCATAGGTCTATTCCAGTAATGCATTTTGCATGGTATCCCCACATATCTTAACAATCTGCTAGAAAAAGATCCAACACTATATTATAGTAAATACATGAGAAACATATTGCAAGCAGTGGGTAATTACTTCCATGTTATACTCACCGACCTAAGACTTTTGTGCGATGTTCAGGCATGCTAACAAAGCTTGCAATGACATTCCCAGATCCTCATATTTAGTGAACCAATCCACTGCATGCAAGGTTTTAAAATGGACTGTTGCTGGCCAGTATCCACTTTCAACTAGATCAGCAATGTCCACTGAAAAAGTCTTTGATTGTATCGCCCTGAAATTCAAAGACAAAAATTATTGCAATTATTTCAATGCACAAGCAATCTCAAATGACATTACTGCATACATTTTTTTTTCCCAAAAAACATTTACATTCCTTCCAATCAAATTTACTTGCCTTCCTGTGGAAAAAAGTGATTTTCCCAGTTGAACAATCCACAGCAGGGAAGCATGATTGGTCAAAAAACAACCATTCTAGGAAGCGAGGGAAAAATAATTTGATGTACTAAATTCCAGTTAAATTTCAGCGTTAATCAGCGGAGGTATTCTTTCAGTGTGATATTAACTTGTATTTCACCCAGCGTACTTCAGGGATTTAATAAAAAATTATATTTAGTATATTATATAAAATTATGTTTGTGGTATGTAACTTAAAAGTACCTCTTTAATGGTAGGAGAATTTCTCTCCCTCATCTTCCTCGATGCATGTGGATGGTGGTAGTGGCCTAAACCCGGCTTCTGTTTCTCTCCAGTTCTCCTTCTTTTTGGGAGATGATGCCCTTCCTGTTCCTCATCAAGCCAAACTAACTGTTCAGGTCCCGGTTTTTGACGTTGCTGAAATTCCTGTAGCTTCACTTGGATCCTCCTTGATTAAAAAACAGAACATACCAATTGTTACTTAAAATGTATTGCAACGCCCTAACATCTTGTTTTGAAAACATTATTGTCATATTGCATATTATAAATTAAACCAAATTGATCTGATATTGTGGAGTAATGGTAGACAAATACATCCCTAGTTAATCTAAAGCATTCATCAATCAAAGTTCAATCATAAACCATCCTTAATTTGAGAAAACCAAATCAAACTATCACGCTCCAAAAATGCCCTACAATGGGCCTTTCACCCTGCACCCTCCACTGTATCGTGGAGAACTATTTTATGGGCTGATTCGTGGTTTCTGTTAGTTTCCTTATACCATTACATTATCTGTTTATATTTATATTGTAGCGTCCCTCAATGATGAGCTAAGTGTCTTGAATTGGTTTCACCAACCATTTATTCAAATCCCAGATAACACAGGGTACCTTGCCTGTGGCAAAACAATAGAATATTAGCAAATGAATAGCACTCCATTGTCTGTATCGACAGACTCCACATTCGCTGTCTCAGCACTCAGACTGTAAACCCAGATCGTTACAATATTTAAAAACAAAACAAAATGAACTACAAAATTAACTACTAATGAAATACTTTATTTACGACAGTCACACGACAGGTCCGCTCACGCATGCACAATCGGGGCCGCCTCGGTATGAATGTAGTTGCGGGGAATTCTTAAATCCTTTGAATTAGAGGCATAATCTATCATCAAATATTATAGCATGCTACGACGTGGTTTACGGCATGGCAGCATTCATAGCAACCACCATAGCAACGATAAAAATGTTACATTACTACGATTTTTCTGGCGAGATCAGAAAAATATTTGTGATAACTAATAAAATATAGATCTTAAGCATGAACTGGTTGAAGATTGTGGTTGCATCCAGATAACTAGCTGTACTGGGGCTGGGCAATGTGACTTCAAATCAATATCACAATTATTTCAAACTTCAACCTCGATTACAGTTAATGAACGATTATTTTATAACCCCCCCCCCCCAGTTATTTAGAGTTTGTGATGTGTCCGTGGGGCAAAGTCAATGCATTAATTTTACTGCTGAACTCAAAACAATACCATGCTGTTAAATATGTTAGTGGCTCATAAGAACTGCTCAACTGGCACACGCCAATCCCTCGAAGTCCATGTGTCTAATTTTAAGTCTGTCTGAAATCATACCATTGAAAACAGTGTAGTCACTATAGTATATCAATACTTTCCTTTCACTCCTGGTGTTTTTTTAGGGAACTGTGTGTGTGGGGATGTGCGTGTGGAATGTGGAATGTTAAAATAAAAGTACTTTGTATCACTTTTTCTCTCATGAGCTGACATGCAGCACTCTGAAGCCATATGCCCAGATTTACTGCACCTAACAATGTGTTTACACAGCAGCTTTCGTCTACAGTGTGGAAAGGTTTGTGCTCACTGCTCCAGGTTTACCAGTAAGTGTTGTCAGGTGCATGCAGAAAAGAGACAAAGTCCTACTTTGTGGAAGACAATGAGGCAGCCCTTAAAGTCAAAATAAAGATACACTTATTTCTGATTCTTAATTAGGTTGTAGAACAAGACTCATTTTATCTTCATATCACTTTGCTATTTCTCAGTTCAGGTGTATTAAATGCTTATGAGTAGCAGTGCTGTTTGACTTGAGCTACCAATGGAATGCGTCTATTTGCCTACTTAAAGAAGATTTCTGCCAGAATAAAACCAAAAGATAGGATGAAACAATTTGGGCTGCTGCTCAGGGACACTCTCTGTGAACTTGCAGTGATGCTGACTTGAGGTAGAAAGTGCAAACTGTTTACTGTAGTAAGTGGATATGTGCAAAGTGCAAATTAATAAAACATATGCAAATAGAAAAAAACTAATTAAGAAAACAACTTCATCAAATTGACGACACATGCGCTGCAAAAAGTCACAACACATGCAAATACAAAAAACGTGCTGCCCATAGCGAAAACGACAACGGAAATCAGTTTTTTGGGTCCCCTGGAAAGAATTCTATTGTCGTTTACACAATTTGCAGTGCACTTCTGTATTTGCATGTGTTGTGACTTATTGGAGGACATATGTCATCAAATTGATCAAGATGTTTTCTGAGTTTGCTTCTGCTGTAACTGCACAGTGTTTCTTAATTTGCAGTGCGGTGAGCTCTCTCGGCCACCGTAAAACAATGCACTTGGTAAACTTATATATATGATATCCACTACCATTAAATGTCACACAATCACCAGCATATCAGAGCAAAATTACTGCTTTGCCACTTTTAACAAAGTGTTGCCTGCAGTCTAGGGGTGTTTCGAAGCCCAGTGAAAGTGGCAGCTAAACACACAATCACTACTGAATAATGTTACTATGTGTACAGTAGAGTCTACCAAACAACCATCCAGGTAGCTGCTGTGCAGACTGGTCTAATCAGCAGGTTGTTGTTTTCGCTTCAGCAGGCCTGTATGGCTTCTAGCAGCTCCTTAGCCGTGTTTTTGAAAGTCACAGAATGGAGAAGAGAATTTCAAGAAGAAAGTGTTTGTGTTGTCTGGGAGCAAGCTTAAATTGTTTTCAGGATGTGTGAGAAAGTGATAAACTGGTATAAGAACCACGAAGAGATGCTTACTCAGCCTTAAATAACATAATGCCATATGGATAAATTGTTAACACCCAAACACACACACGAGGAATGGCTGCATCAGGATTCACATGGTCTTATCATGTGTGTTTTCTTTCAAGGTCTTAATACCTCTGTGAGCTAAATGAGTGAGATATATGTGGGATGCATTAGCAGCTGATAATGTGTGAGCTCGTGTTGGGGATAACGGAGTACCAGTTGAAGTACTTGGAAGTGAAACTGTTATCACAAAGTGTGACATTAGAATCCATTTTAGGTGAAGTTCATGCCAATTTCCAGCTTGGCAAGAACACAGAATCTCAGAGAGCTAGAGATTGTGGGCTGCTCTGCCAAGTCTGTGAGGACACAGAGATTCACAGGCCTGAAGCAGCTCTGATAACAGACAGCACAGCCCCTGATTTGGTGTGTATGTGTGCGGTAAAGTTACTATTTTGAATGGAATATAGATGCTGATTTTCTGTGGATTAAATGTGTGTTTGTGAGAGAGAATTTGTGTGTCTCTTGGGAAAACGGTTCTGATGACATACAGGCACTGGCTGTTTGACTAATTCAAACCTGCATATTGGCTGCATGTGTGCAGTACAGGGAAGATACAAGGCTGTGATTTCTCAGGGAATGGGAATGCCAATCCCCAGCTTGTCTGTGGACAAGACACTGAACGGTGACCTGAGCCCTGGTCAGCACCTTGCTAACTCTTTGCCATCAGTGTGTAAGTGTGTGCATGTTTGAACTGGTGAATGAGAAATTGCACTTTGGATAAAATGGTGATATGAATGCAGCCATTTGTGTGTTTATTTGTGAATGTGTTGCCTATAAATGACAGCTACTTTATATTGACTGGAAAGCTGACATTATATGCAATATTCAATTTATGAAATGGTGTGTGTACGTGCGGTAGAGAGAGAGTATTTGTGTGAATGCACTGCAGAGAACCAAGTGACAGCTGCATTAAATTAAATCATCTGTTGTTAGGTTCCCCCCCTAGATTTACTACTGCTTTTCAAGGAGGCCAAGAGAAAACAAGCATTTAAAAAAAAAGAAAATAGATGTATGGAAGATGTGGTTATTCTGCTGTCCTGACTTTAGTTAAGGATAATGCCACCATTGTGGGACTATTCCAGAGAACATCCAGGATTTGCCCTAGTTTGACCAAGACAAGTAAATGGACTGAAAGAACTTTTCCATTCAAATTCTACTCAAATCGCTTTCTCAGTACAAATCATATTCACCCATTCACCTTATTACAGTGCGACGATACACAGTTATTTTTCAATCATACATTATTCATATAGTCTGCAAAGTCTTCAGGGGCTATTTAGAACACCTTGGATTGCAGACTTGAGGGACTGGATATCGCACCACAGACCTTCTGGTCAGTTGACAACACGCTTAATCCCCTGAGCTAAAGCTGTTCTAGTCTAAAACTGAATGTAGTGTGGATTTAGACCAGGGCAGTGAACGTGATGTGGGAAAATATAGTGTGATCAGCATTTTGGACTGGCTACAGGTGGAAGTGGAATACATGGGTCTCAGAAAGGGTTGGTCAGGCAAGTGCCTGGACAAACATGTAGGCCACCTCCCTAAAGATGTGTACTCTCCTGAGGGTCTTCAGGAGGAATTTAAAAGGAGCAGCCCACTGCTGCCATGTTTGCTTTGAACAAACAATTGCTCACTGTCCAGTGTTGACATCATATTGTTGCAAGTGAAACAAATCTGGACTGTTACTTGTTTTACATTTTGTAGGGAGCACTGCACTATTAAGCCTTTTTGGCAGCTCCATATGCACGGCCAATAAAAATGTAAATGTTGTATAGCTCAGTCGCTGCTGCTATGCTCATAAGGGACATTCCACTATCACAACCTTTCAATGGGGAAAACATTGAAATTTGCCATTTTATATATTATGATGTGATTATATCTATAATAGTTTCTTAAAATAGCTGCCTTTCCGTTCAGTTTACTATAAGATATTTGTACATATAGGTGCTCACGTATTACAACTTTACTGTGTTGAAAGTTTGTGGGATGGAATATCAAGCTACACCAATATGCAAGATGTACAAGATGTGTGCAGGAACATGTATGTTTTCACCATGTGTCACATGTGCAAAGCTCTGCCTGAGACGACAGTGTGTGTATGTGTGATAGCAAAAGTGCTGTGTGTAGAATTGCTGGGTGAATGGGTAAATGTGACTTGTAGTGTAAAGTAAAGTGCTTTATAAATACATTCTAACTGCAACTCTGATGTGTGTAATGGTGAACTGGTCAGATCAGTTTTAATTTAAACATATTCTGCTGCTGCTATTTTTAAATGGAAATATCAAAGTGTCATATTAATATCAAGTGGATAAGATTTTATTAATTTAGCTATATTTGCAGTGGTAGTGAATCTGGGGTTAAAGGAGGGAAGCTTGTCTCTGAGGGCTCAGAGTGTTCTGATTGGGTGACAGTGAGTCACACATGTCCTCTAATGAGCTGACAAGCCACATCACTGGTAAGTGTCTGGGGTTCTGTGTGTGTCTTTTGCCAATATGCACATGTATCTGCTACTTTAAATGTGAATATATATATATAGCTACTTGGCTAAGTATTTATTAAATGCTTCCCATGTAGAAACTATAGAAGCTAGTGTACAAAAAGAGTTAAACTCAATTCAAGTCAATTTTATTTGTATCGCACAAACTCACAACATCCATTATCTCAGGGCACTTTACACAAGGATGAGAAAAAACCTTATTCTGAATTTGTGAAGGAGCCTTGTTGCTGTGCAGTTGTAAGAATCAGACAAAGTGAAAAGATTCAGGACATGAAAAGTCAGTAGAAGAAACTGAACATATTTTTATTCATGCTGAAATCACTGAGTTTACGGCACTGTTTGAGACAACCTACTATTGTGAGAGGTTAAGTTGCTGATGACTCAGCAGTTGCTAGGCAGAAGGGGACAAAAGCTGATAATGAATGACACGTTAGACTGATTAGCGGTTAATCTTATGGATGTTATTTGTACAGTTTGTCATGTTGTCTGCTCTGTAAATTAATATTAACAAAGTGTTGATATTGATTTCCAGCAGTGACAGTAGTCAGTATGTGTGTGTGTGTTAGTTAATCTACTTAGGGCTGGGCGATATGGCCTGAAACAAATATAGTGATATTTTTAGGCTATATTATGATACACAATATATATCTCGATATTTTGAAATCTCCTCTAAATCACTGTACAAATGTTAAATTCATAAAAGTCCACAGGAAGTGGCTAAGGTAGCGGAAGTTAGCATTTCCGGCAGCCCTTGAATGCACATGGTCAAAAGATATCAGCGGACCATTGTAAATGACCTTGTTTCCAGTCGAATATAAATGTTGGGGCGTGCCTTCTGATCATTGAGCAGCTGTGGATCATAGAGGAGACTCTCTGCTTTCACTGTTTGATTCCATTGTTGTTCAACAAAGTCACTGACTGGCTGCTTCACATGAACACGCCTTGCATCTCATAACACACACACAAAAGCGTCCACTCTAGCTGCAGTGAGTGCCGCTCACGTTCATCATTTGTAAACTTCAGTTCAGCGTTCACAAAGAATAGGAACAAACTGTCAATAACGTCTCTGAACACGTCTCTGCACACTCGTCAACTCGCTGGGGCTTTTCACTTTCTTTCTCTCTCTCCACGCTCTCTGAGTCTCTTCCCTCCTCTCCTGAAACACAAAGGTGCATGTGCACAGGAGAGTTTTCTGGTTAGGCGGGGGAGTGAGCAGTCTGCTGTGAGAGGGCCATGATAAGAGAGAAGTGAAATTCAAAGAGAATTTCACGCTGACTACTTAAAACATTCACATGACAATTTATACTTGATGGTCGCGATATAGTCATTTTATACATCGCGCGTGGAACAAGCCGTGATATATCGAATATTCTATATATCGGCCACCCCTAAATTTATGATTCAGTTACTGGCATCAGTAATTTTACTGGTCATAATAGCACCCATACGGCTGCTTGAGGTGGTAGATGGACTTAATCCATCACATCTGGTGTCTGCCCACCATGCAGTGCTCCCTCACATCTACTAATACAAATACCTAGGGTATATCCATCATGTGTTCTGCTGCCCCACCTTAAAAACTCCACAGGAGCATCAGTGCAGACATTATTAACCCCCCACACACAACAGTCATTTTGCACCTAGCCTGATGATTACAGGGCATTGAAGCAACAATTTACACTCAAAAACACACAAAACACACTGTAAACAGAGAGGGTACCACTATATTTTACTCAAACATAAGAAACCAGACCTGAGATTCTGCTGTCCCATTAAAAAGGTTCTCAAAATTTACTGTGATCTTGCCACTGAGAAATTTATCCCAAAACAACAGAGTGGTTCCACTGCTCGTTGCCATGGTGAACCTTGGCAGGTCTGAGCCGCAGGTGTGTGTGTATGTGAGCAAGCTTGGTGAGAGAGTAATTACAATGGGGTAGATTTTCCTCTTCTCACAATGCTCACTTGCTCTCTGCTCTACCTGAATATGTGTGTGTGTGTGTGTGTGTGTGTGTGTGTGTGTGTGTGTGTGTGTGTGTGTGTATGTGTGTATGTGTGTATGTGTGTATGTTTCCGTGGGTGATGAATTGGCATATGACAATATGAACAGTGAAACATGATGGACAGTTTTGTTTTCAGACTGAAAGCTTAAAGCAATAATGATCCTATGACAATACACTTAAAGAATTATGCACATCATAATCATAGACATCAACATCTAACCCTCTATAGTTTTGAGGACACACATTGACATCATGCTAGCCCCTTACCCCAACCCTAACCATCACAACTAAATGCCGAACCTAACACAGCCCTACTTTCTCATAAGATTCTTTTAATAAAATCTCTTTTCTTAACATTTCTGTCTTTGAGTTTCAGAGATTAGCCCTCTCTCCTCTTCATTAAAGTGCTCACAACATGCACTCATCCCACTCAGAAAACTTCAGTGCACCACATACAGAGACACATTTGTCCACCCTGCTGAAAGGCAAACACACAAGCCCATGTGTATACATTCGTATGAACACACACATTATTCCTCTTGATTGAACACACTAGTCACTGTGAGTGTACATGCATGTGTGTGCCCTTGCTGTCAGATTGGCGTACTCTACCCATTTGCTTTATCTGTGCCAACTCACCAGCCATGCACAGTCCACTTCTCATTCTCTTTAATGCAGTCAGTATCTCTGCTTCTATTTACTGTGTGTGTGTGTGTGTGTGTGTGTGTGTGTGTGCATGTGCATCTTATAATGGTTTGTAAACAGGAGAATAGAGAGAAGAGGAGGAGGTAAGAGAATGACATTGAAGAGGAGTAAGCAGGGGCCTAAAAATGGAGAAAGTCAGAAAAAAAGGATGGAGGAGAGAAGTAGCCCTTGGGGCAGGATGGAGTTCCCTCTCTCTCCCTCTCTCTCTCTCTCTCTCTCTCTCTCTCTCTCTCTCTCTCTCTCTCCCTCTCTCTCTCTCTCTCTCTCTCTCTCTGTCCCTTTGTGTGTGTGTGCGTGTGTGTGTGTGTGTGTGTGTGTGTGTGTAGTAGGAGTGTTAGGATGTGAAGCCAAGTGTTAAGAAATCATCTTGACGAAGCATGGAAATCCTGCAGTTCAGCAGTGGCCAGAGCCAACACACAGCTCTAATGTTGATAAATGTGTATTTCTGTGACTTAACAAGTGTGGTTGTCTTTTAAAAAAATCCACTCATTGGATAATGGACTTATTCAGTGATTGTAAGAGACTGTAGTAACCTGGTGACACTGTAATGTAGAGTTGTGTGTCATGTGCATGACTATGAGCAGATATTTAATATTAGAGGCCTGAGAATGGACCCTTTAGCTGTTGTCATGAACTCACTATTGTTGATCGACAAAGTCACTTGCTTGATGATGAGTCTCAGCCGCTACTGCACTCCAGGGCCCTTATACACATGCCAAGTGTGAAGATAATAAGATGAATAGTTCTTGAGATATGCATGCCACGTACAGAAAGAGAAGACCGGCAAAAAGAGAATTCTGGAATTACTAGATGGATGAATTCCCATTATAACAGATCTGAGCATTGTATTATTCCAGGATCAATCAATCAATCAAATTTTATTTGTATAGCCCATATTCACAAATCACAATTTGTCTCATAGGGCTTTAACATGGTGTGACATCCTCTGCCCTTAACCCTCAACAAGAGTAAGGAAAAACTACTAAAAAACCCTTTTAACAGGGTAAAAAGAACGTAGAAACCTCAGAGAGAGCCAATCAAGCTCACAGCTTTAGCCTATGTCTGCGTGCCACATGTGAGATACACATGTGCTGTTATGTGAAAGCAGATCACATAATGATCAAATGGGCCTCAGAAAAATACTAAGCCTCTGGTTGTGTGTGTGCCGTTTCAGTTGCTCTGATGGGCATGTAGGAGGGCTGAAGAGCCTGTCTCCTTCTTTTAACATCACACCCCCCATCTCGTTATCCCACCATAGTGACAGCGGCTCATGCTGATGCAGGGTAGCTCCCTGAAATGCCTTTGAATTTTACTACATTTTTGTTAATATTATTTATTTATTCACCTAAATTACTGAAGCACATGTTATATATATGTTTATAATTATGGCTGACAGAAATACTCTCATCAATGTCTGAAAAAGAAGCACAGGGATAAAATGCAGCAAACCCTCAGACCATATCTGCCCACGGTATCTTCTGATCGGGCAGACCCAGAATGGCAGGGATGAGAGCTGGGATAAAAGGACAGCCAGCTCGGAACTATAGGTCTCTACCCAGCCTACCTCGTGCTGATTTGGGTCATAGGAAGAGTCAGCAGATGACAAATCCAACAGACAGATCTAAAATATCAAAAGGCACCACTTCACTACCTGACTAACATAATTGTGAGGTTTAATTTTGAAAAAATTCAGATGCATATGCGGCTACATCACGTCCCACATCAAGCTGTTGCGGCCAGTGGGTTGACCATTTTGAGTGCTGACAGAGAACAGAACTCCAATAAAAAGCATGTAATGCATACCCTGCACATGCTCTTTATATACCCCAGTCAGGCAATACTAACTCTCAACCATACGATGACAAATGATTAGTTAATCTAACTAAGCTGTAAATTGTGTGCCTAATCTTCTATGTTGCAAAAGTTAGTGCATTATTAAGCTATATGATGTCATATTCAGACTTCATGATGACGTCATTCCATGATTAGAGGATTTTTTGATGTAGATAAGCATAAAGCTATGGGTATTGTGCTCTAGGATAGAGAGATATCTCAGGAATACCTTTTGAATATATGCATGATGTCATTATCTTTGTGTCTGCGTCATGGCATTACTTATATGATATCATATGATGGGGAATACGATCATTTTGAGCTCCAGATTGTCTCTCTAGCTCTATTGTTGGCTATATCATGGAAAAAGTGTTTTTCCTATTTTTGTTGACCTTGGACTTTACAGCTCCAAAAGGTGCTCCATCGAGCGCCAAAAAGGTCATTTTTGTCAAGTGACAAGGCAACGCACAATAACGTCAGACCTACAACACAAAGGATATGTGGCAGGGAAGAACATCGATATTCAGAGGCTACAAAAGCAACAGTGTCCCCACAATGTTTGAGGCCACATTGCCTGACGGAGCTAACACATTTTATTCCCACTCAATACAAAGGTTAAGCTGTGAAGTCTACTCCACCTCCAGAGGAGCTGCCACTGTCCATATCCAGGGTAAATATAAGTAAAAGCTGCTGGGCCTGTGACATCCCTGCTCATGAACTAAACTGATGATGTTATTACTGACATCTGTAACATGGCAGGACAGGCACTATAGTCTCTGTAACTAAAACATCACATTGAAGACGGTTCAATCAATCAATCAATTAAATTTTATTTGTATAGCCCAAATCAAAATTTATCTCATATGGCTTTAACAAGGGGTGACATCCTCTGCCCTTTCCCCCTCAACAAGAGTTATGTGGCTCTCACCTTCATCACATCTTCTACACATCACAGGCAGCCATTGGCTTCACCAGTTTTCATACAGAATCAACAGAACAAAAGAGAAAATAACACCTATGTCATAATACTGTTATGCTACTTGTTATGCCCAGGTCGTTTGAGGGCACAACAAAGAAGGCAGGTCCACACAGGCAACCATTTAAATGAACAAGGATTTATTGAAATTAAATCAAAATTAAGCAAAGCATAGTAGGTTTGATCAGTAATCAGTAGTGAGGTCTGGGTGTTGGGTGTTGTGTAACTGCAGGTGTGAGTAGTCAAGTGTAGCCTTTCAGGAGGGGGACAGAGGGAGCCATCTTGAAACTGCCAGCTTATATATACTGAGGCCAATTCCTCAATGAGGAGGGAGGAGCCAGGCAACCAGAGCCTCTGAAAGATAAACCCAGGCAGGGCCGAATTAGTACTATCATATGGCCAGAGGCCATCATAACCCCCCCATAAAACAAAGACCCCCACTAATAAGGTCTTCACTGACATCAACATTGTCTGTGAAAAAGTGTGTCTGCGATTACATTTTCCTGAACTTTAATATGGGGAACATCAAGAGTGTATTGCTGAAGAAACAGCAACAAACGCATAAGTCTCTGATAACGATTTTGCATACTTGACAGGAATGTTAAGGGGTATGATCTGTATAAATCGTCACTGGCGTTGATAGGGCCACATATACTTTAAATTAGATTCGGTGCCCAAATCAACACAAGTGTCTCCTTCTCCACAACTGAATAGTTTAACTGGTGACGATTAAACTTATGTGAAAAGAAGCAGACAGGATGTGCAATGCCACATTCCCTGTCCTGCAGAAGGACAGCCCCAGCACCAATTTTACTTGCATCCACATGTATCTTAAAAGTTTTTTTCAAAATCAGGAGCTGCAAGAACAGGAGCAGAACAGATCATTTCCCTAACATTATCAAATACAGCTTGACAGTAGGAAAAGCACACAAAGGAAGTATTTTTACCCAATAGGTTAGTCAGTGGAGCTACAACTGTTGAAAAGTTGCGGGACACTGGATATTTATCAATGGCCTTCACCTTTGCCTGCACAGGATGTACTTCACCCTGGCCTACAATCTGAAAGCTTCCCTCTGCTGTCCATCTCTGTGAATGGTCAACATGGTCAACTACTGAGACACTCTACTGAGCCAATAGCATATGTTAATACATACTCTTCAGCCATCAGTGCAGCTGCTGATGCTGTCTTCACCTTTTTCTTATTGACATAAGTAGCAAGATGAGCAGGCAATGAGCTCTTGAGCTGTTCCAACACTATTAATTCACACAAGTCTTCATAGTTTCCTACCGCAAAAGCGAACAAGCAAAGTGAGCCAAAATATCCCGGACAAATTTCACATAGGTTTGCTGAGCTCCTTTCTTCCAATTCCTAAATTTCTGCCTAAATGCTTCAGGAACAAATTCATATGCGTTAAGAAATGCTACTTTAACCTTGGCATAATTACCACTTTCCACATAACCAAGGGCAGAAAAAGCTCTCTGGGACTTGCCTGTGAAAATGCACTGCAAAAGTAAAGTTCTCTAGCTATCTGGCCAACCCCTAACCTCTGCCACACGCTCAAACAGTGCAACAGTACCCTGTATCAGGGTCTTTGTCATCAAATTTAGGAAGAAGACACAAACTCTCACCAATATCAAAGCCACTATACACACCTGTAGATTCCACTTTTTTTTACCTACGGCCATCACTGACTTGTGTGTTTAAAACACTGTCCCACTGACTACAGAACACAAAACAAATACATCAAGCACAAGCTCTTTCTCATGTTCCAACTCACCTCTTCCTCCACTAATTGTCTAAACCTCTTCCCCTTTTTCTTCCTTCCTCGTATCGTTGTGTCTTTTTGGTTCCACCTGCCATCTTTCATTCTCCTCTGAGTTTCCTGCCCTTAAATTGCCTTTCCTGTCCTCTGTCAGGGAGACCAGAGCAGGTTGGTGTGGGGTGGTTTAACTGTTACCAAGGTAACATTGTCCAGATTTTAAAACTTTCCCTCTAGCTGTGATCAGATGTATTGAGATCATAGCCACACTGATGTGAGCACATTAGCTGCGTCTAAATTCAGGGATTTGAGGACCCAAGCAGCACGACTAGACCGTCCCATTTAAACGGCTCCACCAAATGCAACTGACAAATGCATCCTTCCATCCCCATGAAACTAAGGCTCCAACAGGTGGATCCTTCTCAGGCCAACCTATCCTAGGATCATTGCACTTTGGTGATTAACCATTTTCAAAGAGACCTCTGATGCCACGGTATCACTCTTCAACTCAACCGAACAGCAAATTGTAAACATGTTAAAAACCAAATGGCATTAAAACCTTGTATGTCCAACTAGGGGTGGGCGATATATTGAATATACCTGATGTATTTTGGCTTGTAACACATCCGATGTATAAAATTACTTACTATTGCGACCATCAAGTATTAATTGTCACGTGATTGAATGTTTTAAGCCGTCAGCATTAAATTATTTTTCAGTTTCACTTCTTTCTTCTCATGTCCCTCTCACAGCAGACTGCTCACTCCCCCGCCCATCCAGAAAACTCTCCTGCGCACATGCGTATTCTCCTCCGTAGACCAGTCTGTGAAATAACTGTTCAGACTAAATTAGTGCTATGGAAATATGTTTCACACGCTACCAAATTTGAAATGTTGTACAGACACCTCCACTTATTTATTTACCTAACCTTTTCAATGAACAGCCACTATGCAATGTGATTATTTAAATATTTGCTTGAATATAAGAATTTATAGTATTTGAGTCAGTGGTAACTCATATATATGGTATTGTTTCCCCTAAATTCAAAACCATTTTGAATGAGTGTGTAATGTTTTGCTAAATAAATAAATGGGAAGAGAAGCTTCATGACCCACATAACCCCAAATACTAATCACTGACATTAAACATGATGCACTGAAAGCACAATTTAATAAGAATACTTGTTTTGCATGTATGTCAACTACATACATGTCTATGTAAATTAGGGTTACACACACACACACACAAACACACAAACACACACACACGGTTCAGTGCACCAGAGGCTTGTTTAACTATTGCTCTTTTCTTTCAGAACCCTTGAGTTGTTTTTATTCCCTCATCTCATCCCGTTCCTCACACTTTATCTACCCTTTTTCACTTTAACTTTGTTGTCATTCCTCCTCCAGCTCTTCTGTCCTTTTCATCTTCCTCTTCCTCTTCTCTCTGTGCGACCACAGATCTTTCTCAGTTTTGCTCACTTTTGAATCTATTAATTGAAAAACAGAGATTAAACTGAAAGAAGAGTCGGAGAAACCATGAAAAATGGAAACCATAACAGGAGCACAGGCTTCCTTGACCATGTGGTCCATAAAGCCAAATCAGGTAATGCTAATTGTAATAATACAATTTCATAATGAAGTCATCGTGACATCATTTATACCACGAATGATTGGTTAATCTAAGAAGGTTGCAGGTCTCTTATCTTATTGGTCATAAAGTTTTATGAATTACTGCACTGTATGATGTCATTTTCAGACTTTGCAGTCATTAATACCGAGTGATGATTCATTATGATAAACAATAAATCAATTTCTGAGCTTTATTTTGAACTATGCATCATGTTATTTTTTAACTTCATTGTGACTTTTTCATGACACACACACACACACACACACACACACACAAACACACACACACACACACACACACACACACACATACAGCCTTGCAGAGGAGGGTAATTACATCATCCATAACGAAATAAGTAAGTAAATTAGTGTGAAAATACAGAAAAAAATGCTGCTGGTGTGTAGCTTCCACTGCACGTTGTGTTTGATCAAGGCACAGACAGCAGACTGAGTGCTCTAAATCCATATCCATATGGAAAAAGCATATCAGCAAAACTCCGGCAACTGCATTTTGGGCACACTGAAGTTGCCCAAAAGAAATTGTTACACTGCTCGAGATGAAATGCTTAATCAAACTCAACATCATATTCAGACCTTAGTAATTTTACCTTGCAGAATGGCATTTTATCAAAAATGTTAAATAATAGACGTTGATTCAGACTACTGGACAGACGCTGCAGTTTTTACAGATTTACATTGGACATTGACATTTGACTGTGGGAGTCCCTGTCGGTTGGTGCTGGCTCGATCGTAACAATGGAAACCGGCACAGATTTATGCTTGGGACACAACATAGCCGTGTTCTTTGCTTATGTGCCATGCTCGCCTCAATGCAATGCAAAAGAAACACTGAAATAAGATCCACAACCAGATGAACACACACCAGGTTCACCAGCTGCCTGTGCCTCCTTTCATTGACATGTATTTGTTTGACACGACTATATAAGTCTGCTCAACACACAGCGTGAGCAACGGACCCACAATGCAGTTTGCCAGTGTATGACATTACCCCGTTCAAAGTGAATAGTCGGCCCTCTCATACACCTGGCACAAACCATGCAGAGCACAAAGTGTCTTTGCTAGTTTCATACCGACACAGTTGCAATTTTCTAGTCCAACTCCCAGGATGTTTAAATAGCAAATCCATTATACCGATCTGTTCATTCAAGTATGTATCTTAAAATAAGTTGTGGTCAGGAGCATTGTTGGAGCAATGGAAGTCAAACAATGAATATAAACTGTTATCTGCCTTTCAAGTTGGAAACCTGTTGTTGTTGATAATGCTTTCATCTAGATTTTCTCTAGATGTCTGCCCGGCTTTGTCTGACAGCTCGGTGATGATATTGTGACAGTGGAGACGTTTGATGAAAACTGGGACAGAAGTTGCTGAGAATCTTTTAAAAAATATATATATTAATATATGTAAAAAAAAATTCTGTTGGATCAGTCGTCCCTCTCTCTTCCTCTCTATCTTACCCAGCAGTACTAATAGTGCAGGATTATCCACAGTGAAGATGAAAGAGGTTTCATTTCCCTCCGAGCTGCCTCTCTCTCTCTCTCTCTCTCTCTCTCTCTCTCTCTCTCTCTCTCTCTCTCTCTCTCTATGTGTGAGTATGTGTGGTATGTGTTAGACTGTATGTGTGTGTGAGTGCACGTTAGGAGGGGTTATTGTACATTGTCAAAGATGAGAATAGAAGCCAGACAAAGTGAGTAATTATCTGTTCTTTCACTCTAGCTCTGTCTCTCGTGTCATGTCTTCTCTCTCTCTCAAGCTCTGTCTCTCTTGTCATGTCTTCTCTCTCTCTCTCTCTCTCTCTCCTGGTCTTTCTCTTTTTTTCTTTTTCTATGCACTTCTTTTTCCCTCCTTAGACTGTTGGTTTGTCAGGTCATTTTCAGAAAGGCGTCTCTCACACTTAATTCCCTTAACTGCAAAATGGCTACATTTTTTCTTCTTTGTCCTCTTTGCTATACTGTGCTTAGATGTCAGCATTAGGTACTTTCTTCATGAGACAACAGGAGTATGCAGGTTGAAAGAATTGTCAGCAAGCAGGCACCAAGCACATGAGCTCACAAATGATTGCAGGCTGGTTTTGGCACACAGACCTGGCAACCCTACTGTAGTCATCAGTTCAAACCGATCTGGAAGGAAGAGCTGCTATATGATACACAGCTGCAAACCAACCAATCAGAGTACAGCATGAAATGACACGTAATATAATGGCTAATGCATTGCACCGTCTATTTAAGTCAGCACTACAGTTTACCAGGTGTCCATTGAACAATGCAACATGCATCCCACACAGTGTGACATGTACTGATCACTGTTATCATCCCTGCCATTTGTTGTCTTTCTATTTTTTCTGTCTGTCTGTTATTGCTCTCTTATTTTGTATCACTTTTTATCACTCTTTCTACTCCTCTGTGTCTTCTGCCATTCTCCATTTCCACCTTCATGTCTCTCTTTCTCTCAGCGGAGCTTGTGTTTATACTTAGAGGCGGTGCTCGGTTTTGCCTGTGTTTTTCTGCCGATAGGTGTTAATAGGATTTCTCACTCTCCTCTGGGATCAGCTGACCTCACAGGAAAATGCCACACACAGAAAACACAGAGACTCACCTACAAATGCAAACATCCTAACAACACCTTCCATACTCCAAACTTAGCCACATGCTACTGTTGAGTAAGGCTTTGTTGTGCGGCTGGATTTTTTAAAATGTATTTATTAGTTAATATCAAGATCATTTTTAATGAGTTTTTATTTTGTCCACTGCGGGAACATCACCTGGATGCTCTTATTTCACAATGTAATAAATGAATGCTTTCAGTCATATTGTGGAATTCACTAACTAACTAGACATGTGGGTCTCTAGGGTCACACTACAGCAAATGACTTAGAGTGAGTGTCAAACCTTCCCCTCATTATTTGTTGGAGGGACCTGGTGCTTACAGTCAGCACATAAACACGTGCTAACGTTGCCTGAATGTTTTGTAGAATACTCTTTACTATTGAAAAGAGGTTAAATCAGATATAAATGGTTCCAACGTCATTGCTTTAAAAAAAATATAGATATTTATTCAACAGCTTGTATAAATTTCAGCATTGAAGAAAAGCAGTTGTGTCCCCCTGTCTACTAAAACCTGTATATGGAGATAAGGATGATAGGTTCTACTTGTGTGACAATTGAGGTATGTTGCCAGAGGAGAACTTTCTTTTACGTCTTCTAATTTAAAAAAAAAAAACCTGTTTATTTTTCATCTCCATGAGAAGAATTCATATTTTCCATGATGTCTTTCCTATCCTTTCCTGTGTTTTTTTATCATAAAGTACTGATACAAATATTTTTTAAAGTGCACGTTATCAGTGTTCATGTTAAAACATTACATTGTGATGACAAAAAACCTGCACAAAGAGACAGGAGGTTTAGAATCTTAGGTGAGGATTATAGAGAGTTTACAGCATACAGCGGACTAGTAATTATACCAATGTTTAATTTCTTACATATCTAAATGCTCTTAGTAGTCTTACAAAGAACAGGGAACGATCAGAATATAGAGTCCCTACACATTGCATTTATATATCATCATTTATTTGGACATATTTAAGGAGATAGTAGTTTATGAGATACATTTTCATGTCTCATTGCTCTCCTGCATTCAGATACAAATGTATATGTGAGTTAGCATGTAAAAATGATTCCATGTATATAGGTAGTTGCTTGTATTATAGTTGTACACACACACACACACACAGACACACACACACACATGACTTGGCAGAGCTCTTCACAACTAAATTGTCTCCTAGCCTCCAGCTTAGTTTGATAGCAATGCGAAGTGGCAGAGAAAGCAAGCATGCACACGTGCACACACACACACACACACACACACACACACACACACACACACACACACACACACATCATTATAGTTGTCAGTGAGCGTGTCGTTATAGGGCCGCTATGGAACTAACAATTAGAAGTCCATTAAAACTCTCCATAAACACAGAGGCCATGTCTGCTCTTACAGCCAGCTGAGTGAGTGTGTGTGTGTGTTTGTGTGTTTAAGTGTGTCTGGGTGCATGCTTAGATGGGTAAGCTGAATTTTAATGTATATGCTAATAATAATATACATTTGTCAAAACTCTCACTCACGCCTGCACACACACACACACACACACAGACACACACACACACACACACACACACACACACACACACACACACACACACACACACACACACCCCCGCTGCGAGAAATAATTATCTCACATTTGCTGGCACTTAAAAGCAATTTTTACATTTTCAACTTCCTCATACATATATGTAGTTTGCTGTCTTTCCTGACGTGGCTTTATTGCAGTCAGTTGATATGCAATAATATTAAGAATTACATATGTTCATATTTATTACAGTATTACAAACATTTAGTTGCTGGTCAATGGTTAGCAAGTGTCACTACTGTGACCCTATTCCTCAACTGCTTTTAATACAGTTGCAGAGAATTTCTCGTGGTGAATTTTTGCAATGTCCTAAGCACAGCTTTATCCATGAAGCATTCCGCTCCTCCTTGTTCTTCATCAACAGAAGTGCTTTCTCTTACAGTATTACACTGATAGCCCCCACCCCAAACCCCTACCCTATATTTCCCTTGTTAATCCATCCTCCTAATAGCTTCATCAGTCATCATAAGAGTCTCCAGTCAGCTCCTAATCATCGGCTAATGATTAGCTCACATCCTCACCTCCTGTTGCTTCCATTGATTAAGCTACACAACAGTTAGGTTTTAATTAAAAAAGGTTTTCAAGGAAAGGTATTTAATAGGTGGCATTCTAAAATGGCCAGAGACTCATGTACATTTCCCAGAGTTATTTGAACCATGTTTGATGGGTTTTTCTCAGCTTCAGTGATTAGGTTCTAAAATTAGATATACTCTATGTGACTCTGAGGTAACATGGCAACATGCTGATGTTTGTTATTAGATAATTAAGCTAAGAACTAATGAAGAGGTGCTTTTGCATAACAAAAAAAACAAAACATATAAAAGGTGTAAGTATATTGAATGAGCATTAAATCCCTTGTACTGATGAAGAGTTTGGCACTACAAGACAGGTGGTGACCGTGACTCTGTGACAGGTGATGATCCGTGGCAACGTTTTAACTTCTTACAATACTGTGGTGATGATGAGGTTGAAATTTTGTCCTGGTGGTTGTGCTAGAAGGACACGGCATTTACCAATTAGCATCTTAGTTATGTGACCCGTATCTTTTGATAATGACTGTATTTTATAGTTATAGAAAACATGCATAACAAAGGATCTCATGATATGATGGTAAGCCCCAGCTCCCATAATTAAAGTTGCATTGTGTGATTTTAACATCATACATAGAGAGAGCTCTCTCAAAATGTAGATATTTCTATCATAATAACAAGATATTAACTGAAGAGATGTGTATCTCATAACTATATGGATCTTAATGGTGTAAACATATTTCATGTAGCCAAATTGCTTTCTCATGAAGAATGACATCAACAGGCATTTGATCAAATGCTCCAAAACAACATATGTTTACATTCAGGTGACAAGCCCTCTAGTGGCTGCTGTCATCATGAGAGGAGCAAAGGTGACGTTTGAGATTTACATAGTCAGTGGATGTGGAGGTGGAAAAAACAACAGTCCCTCAGCAATCTACTATCTTTACTGTTATTGTATGAAACAGCAAACCAGTGATGCGTGTCCCTGAGTTGCTTGGTGCAGAACAAACATAAAAGTGTTGGTGTTAAAGGCTCAGTGTGTAAGATTTAGGTGAAAGGGATTCTATTGACAGAAATTTGATATAAAATAATCCTAGTGATGTTTTCACGAGTGTGTTTCATCTAAATTATAATTTTTTTGGTTTTATTTACTCTAGAATGGGCCTTTTATATTGAAATACTTGATATTTACATTAGGGGGGGTCCTCTCTATGGAAGCCACCATGTTTCTTGTAGTAGCCAAGACTGGACAAACTAAACACCCTTTGAGTTTTTATGAAAACTGCAGGCTACCACAGGTTCTCTTTCATGTTTGGAAGGGGAGGATAAGGTGAGGGGTATTCAGCTGCAACATCCAACTTCGCCACTAGATGTCACTAAATTCTACACACTGCAACTTTAAAAGAGTGTACAACAAACTAGGTATGGAGAATAATAAATAAAATATATATGCAACTTTGACCAAATTGACATACTCACAGGTGGTTTATTCAGGTAATCAGGGACATCTTTTTTTTTTGACTACAACAAAAAAGCATAATTCAAGGACAGAAAACTGAATAAGAAAATGTATATTATTCATAGAAATCATATTTCTTGTATAAAGAACCCTATTTTAGATAAAGACACTATAGAATTAATTTAAAACATTCTATTAAAGGTTAATCTATAATATATTTGAACTATTAAATTTCGATCAACAGCAAGCAACAATAACAGATTATGTATTAATAATTATTAATAACCCACCATTCAATTGGGGCGAGCCCCCCCCCAATGAAGTCATGTGATTTCAGTCACATGATATCCATGCTAACCTGTAATTAATGTTCTGTTGATGAGATTTATTTGGAACAGGAAACAGACTGAAGTTTACATGTCCCGCATTACCAAATGTCCCAGATTATCCGAATTCATGCGACTGTATCATAATAAAGGGATCTTTGTCTTGGATCATGAGATATTATATCATGTTTATATTTCCCACCAGTTGTTGTAGTAGCTGCATATTGTTTCAAGTCATGGCACTTGGTTGTACAGGCTAAAGCAATAATTATAAGATTACATGCACGTCATGATGTTGAGATTAATTTTAATCACAAGATCCAATCAGCTTTCTGTCTGATCGTTAACGGTAACAGTATTCAATAAAATAAAAAGGTTGACACATCTCATTAATTACTTTCAAACATCATTACTAATGATCAGTTAACTTCACCTCACTGGCTGCCTCTATTGATTAATCTGCACAGCCGTCAGACTTCCTGTGAACATTGAACATATTGCATTAATTTTACAGGGATTTACTGAGTCAGATGACTGTTCTCTGCCGTTCTTCTCTTACTTCCAACATTTGAAAGTATGAGTGATAGAGCTTGAGTGAAATACTTCTTGCTTATTGTGGAGTCCACAATTGTCCCCTGCTCTTCCTGATATCCAAAGCTGAAGATTACCATTCAGAGTCTGCCTTACAAATAGTGAACATTACTTAACGTCCAGCCAAGAGCATTTTCCAAGTTCCAAATAAGTTAGTGAGTTCAGTTCTTCCTTCTTTTGCCTGTTGATGGGAAATGAAAATCAGTCCTTATATGGTGTTAGGTGACTGACATGTGTAAGTTATATGAAAGGCTGTGAGGAAGATGCATAAGGAAAAGTTAAAATTGTAATTGAATAAGTGTTGAATATGTAAGGTTGTCAGCTCTGAGAATGCCACCATTGGTTTTTAGGTGCTCCTTGGTTTGACATAGTGTGATCTTCAAGCCAACGCTATTTCTTGATACTGTCCGTATTCAGTACAACCTAACCATTTTGTGTAGGGCTGCCACTAACGACTATTTTTCTTTCGATTAATCTGTCGACTATTTTACCGATTATTCGATTAATCTAAACGATTAATTTTCCTCCAAAGAAATTTTATTTTGAAAAAAATAAAATAATAATAATTTTATTTTGAAATTTTTTTTTATTTTGACAACAACAAACTGTATGTTATATGCAGCACAAAACAAAATGTAAACAAAGACTTACATATTAAAGTGCAAAACTGTAGTTTTAAACAAGAAACTCCAACGTGATAAAAATAAATAAAGAGGGCTTATTATTAAGTCAGCAATGCAACTCCAAAAGATACCCAAATTTTATTAAACCCCTTATAAAAATAAAAAAGTTAGGTCTGCATATTGAACAAAGTGCAACATATTTAAAGTGTAGGAAACAATGGTGTCCAGCTCAAAATCCAACTCAAATAATGGAATCAAACATCAGTTAGACATGTGTATTGTAATGCAGGAATGTCAACATGTCCACATGTTCTGGACTCAGGCTAGCTCTTTTCTTGGAAACGATGTTTCCAGCTGCGGAGAAGAGACGCTCTGAAGGTGTTGATGTGGCAGGTACACACAAATAAGATTTTGCCAGAACAGCCAGAGAGGGAAACCTTGCCTCATTTGATTTCCACCACTGCAGAGGATCTGTACTTTTAGGCAGAGGCTTTTCCCCAAAATACTTGAGAATCTCTTCTCTCACTGAATGACTGATGACATCTGCCTCGTCCCCACTGTCATTCTGGCTGGATGTTTCATCTGAGTCCGACCCAAGCAATGTGTCCAGCAATGACACAGACCTCTTCTCTGCAACACCTGCTGATGTTTGGGCCTCTGTGGTATGCTGCTGTTGCTGACTCTGTCACTCTCCTCTTTGCTTCTAGTGCAAGGGCTTGAACTTTCGCCTGCAGTTTCAGGCTTTCATCTGGGGACAGGAATTTCAGTCTGAGGAACCTTGGATCCAGGGCAGCTGCAATTACACTGGTGTTTGCAGCAGCATCTTTGTAGGCCATCTCAACCTCCCACCTTTTTGAGATTTCATTTGCTGTAGCAGCCTGAAATGCCTGCACATGGGTGTTGTCAAAGGCTGCATTCTGTGTGGACTTCATCAGTCCTTTAATGAGTGCAGGTAGAGAGGAGAGGGTCACATATGACCCCCCACTAAGATAAACAGTAGCACACTCAAATGGCTTGAGAGCTTGTTCTAGCTCCTCCAGCAGGTTCTACTGCTGGTTCTACTGGTCAATTATCTAAGAACCAGCTTGATTTTCCACAGACTAGAGCCAGAGTAGGGCTACGTCTTTAAATCACTTCATACAACTCCGTTGTCCTAGCAACGCGTCATGGTTATGGAAAGTAACCATGAGTCGAAAAATCGGTTGCAATTGGCTCAGTCTTCACGTGACAGAAGAGAGGCGGGGACTGTACGTCAATGAGGTCTCTGGTTGGCTGCTGTCGGCTATGGACAGGACATGCCAGCTCCTATTGGGTCAAGTGAGCTGTCAATCTAAAGCTCCGAGTACAGATGTTCAGACGGCCCGCCAGCTTCTGCTGCTCATCTGGTTAATATGAATAGACAATACTTACGGTGGTTTTGCCTTTTCTGGCGGTCCACCTTCCAGAATAGCGCCTGTGTTCTTCCTCTTCAGGTGCTCGTGCATCGTGCTAGTGCTGCTGTGGTATGCCATGGGAACTTTGCAGAGTCTACAAACCACCTTATTGTTTGGTGCCACGGTAAAATATTCCCATACTTTCGAAGCTTTTGGTCTGTGGACATGTTTCCCCTGAACCTGTTTCGGGACCGAGTCGGACCCTGCTGCAGCCGCCATGATTTTTTGAAACTGGAGCGTTGACTGGAGCCGACAACGACTGACGGCATGCACGCAGCAATTACGTAGTTATATTGAAGAACATTTGTTATAATGAATTGAAATGAAACGTTTTAGAAATCGAAAAGGTAAATTCATAAAATGAAAAAAACGATGCGTCGGTTTAAAATATTGACGTCGACGCATTTTCAGCGTCGACGTAATCGATGACGTCGACTAATCGCGGCAGCCCTAATTTTGTGTCTTGTAGGGTTGATCGTGATGAAGCTGTTCTGTTTGCTGCATCTGGCTGAAATACCGCACAAAGACTATGGTTTTTAGATTCACGTCTTAGCTTTAAAGTGTACTATAAATGCGTAATGCCACAGCATCCACTTAGCTTCATGTTTGAACTGCTTACACTGTCCTGTTATCTGGACTTGTGAGGTGACAAAATCTGAGGTGAGATGTGGGGCTACCTTTTATAGGATGTTTTCCATAACTTCAAATGCTTCACACATTAATGGTAAATGGACGGCATTTTATATGACACCTTTTTTGTCTTAAAAGGATCACTCAAAGCACTGCACATCACACTTCACATTGATTCACACACATTCATACAACCTTTTTTATACCTGGCACTTTGTTTCACACTCACACATCCCATTCACACACTGATAGCACAGCCATCATGGGTATTTTGGCTAAGGACACTTCGACATGTGAATTGAACCAGAAACCTTCCCATTAGGGGGTGGCTCGCTTTACCTCCTGAGCCACAGCATCCCGTGTATTACATATACAGGGAAGACTGTATAAACACAATTGTATTCAAGAGTTTGGGCTAGGGCTGCACAATATTATGAAAACATGTGATATGCGATAATGTTGTTGAACGTTGCGATGGCGATATGACTTGTGATAAATGAACAAATCCTTAAAAATAAATATTCACCAGTGTTGTGTTTAATTGCAGCGTCGTCGGTTCACAGCTTCCTTTTGTCCTGACGTACTGGAACTCATCACCTGCATGTGTGCTTTCTCCCAGGCATAATAAAGTTTGGTGGCTCTAGCTACGCCGCTAGTTACCCTTGATCGGTTGGGAGGGAAAACACGCTTTGGGGCAAATCCCTGCAAACAAGTAATAAATATATTTCAGTCAGACAACTCACATTCAAACGTTTATCGCAGCAGTAGAACAGGTTTAGTGTTTGGCGTCTGGGCTCCAATTTAATCACTCCCCCATATGATTATACAGGAATGATGGGAGTGATGAGCAAATACTTGTAACCCCCCGTCGGAGCCTACAGGTGGAAGCTGGGGTGGTGGAGGGGCTGAAGCAACTGGTAGCAATACTGCAGCAGCAGTGCGAGCAAAGAGGATGATGGGAAATTTCTCTCTGCTTAAATAGACCACCTGATAAGGTGGGTGTGTATTATAGATGGTTGTGGAGAGTGAGGTATGTCACATGATGTATGTCACATGATGTATGTCACAATTGTGATGGAAAGCTGGAAACACCAAAGTTATCTACGTGTATTTTAAGGGACTTTCTGCAGAAAGGATCAACACAGAGAGTCACAAGGATCTCAGAGTGAAGATGGAGAACAGTCAAATGCAAGGATATTATATAGGAGAACTAAAGCTGTCCCTCAGAACCAGTTCAGACTGGTTCTGTAGGTGCAGGAGAGAGAGGAATCTAAACACAGACAACTGATTTACATGTGTTTTCTTTGGAGATAAGCAGACATACATTCAGTTCTTTGGAGAGTAAATAAGTGGCTAAAGGGTCTGACAGTTTTCAGGTCAACAACAGTTCAGACCATAAAACAGTTCAGGTCATAACGCATTTGTACAATTTGTATATATGTAGATACAGGTCTGCAAAAAGTTACTCTTCAACTACAAAATAGTTTTCAACCACACTTAGTTAATTTTTACAATACACATGATTGGAGCAGCGCAGCTCGAGTTGGCTGCCTGAACTAGCTCGCAGGCGTCACTCCATTTTCTACGTCATAGAGACAGTGAAAATATAGTCTGCGTCATACGTGGGGGTCTGATCACGATCCAGTGTGTGTATATGTGGGGGGGCACAAAATTCCAATCGATCATTATGTGATGATCAGTGTTCATATTGTGGTTTAATTTCAAAGAAATCAACATTTAAACTGTAGCGAGTCAGAGACTTTAGCTGAGTCTTTGAGAGAGAGAGAAAGAGAGAGAGAGAGAGAGAAAATTGAACAGTGGAAGTCAGTGTGTGTGTGCTATCTTTCCTTCGGGTTCTGGAGCTATAATAATGAAGCTACGCAATTCTTTTATAGTAATCAACTGCTTCTAAACATCAAATTGGCTCCGAAAATCTGGATCATTAGCAGTTTCAACTGTACAAGGCAGAGGTGGCACAAAATTTGACAGAGGCGGCTATGATACTGTATATATATATATATATATATATATATATATATATATATATATATATATATATATATATATATATATACACACAGTATCATAGCTTTTCCTTGTAGTGTGCTTTGATGGAGCCACTTTCCCAGTTTTGGGAGTTACAGCTGAGTGCTGTTACAGCTGAGTGCTCCGGAGACCATTGGCACCACTGTTGCCTTCCTTTTCTACATGTTCTTTAGCTCATCTTCTCAGCCCTTGGTGTTTTTCCAGCTACTCGTCATATATCCTAACTAGTTCTTGCATGTGCACAGTTTTGGACCATGCTAAGTCAATGCGGATATCTAATATGCAGATATGACAGCTACAAAACAAAGCTTTTTCTTGTTGATTTATGAATTATTTTTTTGCTGATCATTTCAAGTTGTAAGGTATTTTTATTTTAGTCTTGCACACACCGCATGTTTAAGATCTACCCAAAAATGTTGAAGTCAGGGAACTGAGGGCATTCCATCTTGTGTTAATTGTATTTCATGGTGGATTGTGAGGTCTGCAATGGATCACTTTAATTTTCTTGATGACTCCATGACATAAACTTCCAGAATTTACAGATTTTTAGTGGTTATCATTCTTCCTGTCCCACTGGTTGCAGAAATTAAAATATTTTAATCTTATGCTGAAGAGTTGACGAGGTGTTCTTTTAAACTCAATGCTTCTCCCCAAAACTAATTTTTGTGATTGAGGCCAACGAGCTCAAGTTTAATTTAATCTGTCCACTTTCAAAACCAAGGTGGCATTTTCAACTGTTGCTTTACAGACTTGAGATACTATCTTTTTTAGATAGCATTTGCATTAAAGGTTTCCTTCAAATTACAGTGCACATCAAGGTTTGAAGAGTCAGAATGGATCAGCTCTGACATTGCTGAGAATGATAAAAGAAAAGAGCTGCTTTACATACCTTCAGCCCAATGGGACAGATATCCAAAGTCCCATTCCCTTTTTAAACTAAACATGGGGCTTAAACTATGGGCATGTGTTCCTAGAAACTAAATTGAAATAATATTTGAATTGCTCAACATAAATAATTTAATTGAAAACTGGAAAACATGATTCAGAATTGAATTCATTGTTTCCAATATAACTGAAACTGAATGTGATATTATGATATTGAATTTATTTGCTCTGAAACTGTAACTCTATATTATTCCACATTCAACTCTTGATCGGTTTATTGGTCATATTTATTGGAACAAACGACTTTGATTTTAGTGACCGCCATGGCTTTTCTCAGCATAATGTTTATCCCTCAGGAAAAACATTTTGCTTTCAGGCCTGCTGTTTAAGAGCCTGCACAGCAAATATCCATAACCTTTCAGGGACTTGAGATCTATGAGTCTACAGTTACAGAGCAGCCCCTCTCCTGTGCCTCAATGCTAATGAGTTAATCCATAATCCCTCTTCATTGCTGAATTTAGATGCAGTGTTTTCCCTGAACAGCGAAGTTAATTAGTGAGAAAAGATGCCCTGAGGTTTGAGCTGCAGGAGCCGTGTTTTGATGTTGTCATTCTTATTGATGTGGGTGATGATAGTTGAGGCTCTACAGAGGCTCTGAAGTCAGATTGGCTGTCACTTCTATATGCACTGATACACACTTATTATCACACACTCATATATGCAAGCACACACACCATCTCCTAATTAGCTCACTCAATACTAGACTGTGGTTGTCTGTGAATACGTGGAAATGGGTAATGCTGTACCTTCTTTTTTTTAGAGTGGAGCCATAACAATAACAATGCAAGTTTCTGCAGTTCTTTTGTGTGTTTGAATTATGTCAAAAATCTCCAATCAGTTTTGTAGCTCAGATGAAAAAATAACCAATCATAATGAATGTCAGTCAAAATATCTGACCGGATTTTCCTCTGCACCTTCAGCTCGACATCACATTGAATTTTGGGGATTTCAATCTTCTTTGATAGTAGAAGTTTAAACCACCGGCTCACTGCCATAAAATCTATTCATAATCTTAACCTATTCATTGTTTTGAGATTCATTCATATGATTCATGTCACAAATCACAACAAGCAGACTGGATGGCTCCTAACTTTAACTGCTTCTAAAGTCAATGATCCTGCAAAGCAAACCAGGCCTTGATTTCTGAAAATGTAATTAAATGTGTAACCTATGCCATTGTTATGCTGTATCCTACATCTCTTTCAGCATTGATGAACCACAGAGAGTTGTGTGTACACATATGTGTATGCAACTTTTAGAAGAAACCCATACCACAGGGTAAGGGAGTGGATGCCTTTTTGAGGCATGATATAAAAACGTATTTGTCTTGCAAAATTAGAACAATGTGTTTATGTCTGACTCCAAATATAAGATAAGATAAGAAATTACCATGATTACACATGAAAAATAATAGGCCAATGCTTTCAAATAAAATAAGATAAGTATCCAGTTACCAAAGATCTTGAACAGACATGATGCTCCCTGTCTTTTCCATTGTCCCTCTTTCAGCCTCTTACCTCCTTTATATTTCTATCTGTCCTAGTCATCATTTATTTCATCAATCTTGCCGTCCATCACTTCATATGTTTTTGATGCTCCTTTTATGCAGCCCTCTTACAGTATGATATTTTAGTCCACCCCCCCCCCCCCCCCCCCGCCAATCTGTCCAGATTTCATGTCTTGTTAGAGCATTGTCTCCTTCCATCCTTTATTCCTGTCCAACAGCAATTCATCTCAATGACATGGAAGGAGATACTGTTGCTTTTACATTTCATTAATCCCATAACATTTATTTGTCTCCCTTCAAAAAATATCCTGAAGTCACACTGCTGTAAATGACTTTAGTTTATTCTTACTTTTAGTAAGGGGGAGCTTATACACAACAAATGAATAATCATAAAAATATGAATTACACAAGACTTTGGGTGAAATCTGAGAAAACTGCTGCTAAAATTAAGGTGCATCCACTGTCAGAAATCGATTTCTAACATATTTAACTTTTTTGGTATATATTTAATCAAACCTGTAGAGTTACCTGTGCATAAAACCAATCTTTCAAAATTATTATTCGTTTTCTTATCTCTTCCTGCTTTTGGTACAACAAAGTAAGAGGCAGTATTTTGATGAAAATATGAAAAATAAGCCAATATGTTGACTAATAGATCCATTGGTCTGAAGGCCAAAAGGCTTAATGAATAAAACATGGCAAAGGACCTTGTTTTTTTTAGAGTGCCTTATTCATGTCACAGGACTTTGGAATCCTGAAGAATTATCATGCTATAGCAATAACATGTCATTGATAAACAACTGTTTGCTGCAAGAAATTTACGCCTGCACATAATCCAATAAATTGTGTTGCTGAAACAAGTTTTATTGGCTCTAATAAAACTTTTGGCATGTAATTTTTTGTTGATTTAAATATAATATAATAATATAATAGTATAAGCGCATCCTATCGTGCCCCCACCCTAAAAGTAGAATACTAGACAAAAAATACTTCTTAACTCATAAAAGACCCATACTCAAAGTGTTATATTATTATATTGTTGTGTTATTCTAATGCAATAACATGTAAGCTGCATTGTAATGCTGTAGCTGGCCGACCATTAGTTGTATGTCCAGTCTTTATTTAAGTTACAATTAGTATCAAATAAATAAAGTATAATAAAAATATAAAGAAAATTTAAGTACCTAAAAAATGTACTTAAACATTTTTACTTTATTTTACACAACTGGTGTTTTCACAGGCAAAAAACAGAAAGTAGTCCAGCTTGTTTGCTAACCCTTCAATATGCTCTAGTGTTCCAATTGGCCACCATCAGCTAACAACCGTCGAAGGATGATTTATACATGCTAGTGTGTGTGTGTGTGTGTGTGTGTGTGTGTGTGTGTGTGTGTGTGTGTGTGTGTGTGTGTGTGTGTGTGTGTGTGCTCACACAGTACAAGCTAATACAATTATGAAAGAGCTGTGACCAATTATGACTGGATTTTACTTCCCCCCGCTTTGTATGCTGTTGGTGAGGACCGAATGATGTTGTTTTTACACAGTCTGTGTTTACAGATGTGTCCGATGACACTGTATTTTTGTGTCTCGATGTTTGCGTGTCAGTACGAGAGTGAGAGAGGAAGAGGAATAGAGCAAGCAGAGTCAGGAGGTGCTGAATAAATGAATGAATGCATGCATCTTTGAAGAAAGATTTAGGGGCAGCAAACAAAGTGACGTAAGGTCACTGAGAAGCGCAACGTTTAAACTGTAGTGGGTCAGAGACGTCAGCTGTTGGTGTCTGTGTGTCAGTGTGAGAAAGACAGTGAGAGAGAGAAGTCAGCAAGAGGAGCCATGATGGATTTGAATGAATATCAATAAGTGCCAATTGGTCTGTATATATATTAATATTTTAATTTTTTTAAGGAGGCAGACCCTTATTTAACAATGTCCCTTCCCCCAAAAAAACAACCAGTGATGGACAAACCATCAAAAATATTTGTCAAACCATCACATTTTTTTAAGATATTAGAATATAGTTACTGTAGTTTTAATTCCGAATCCTCCTACAAGATTTCCTATCATAGCTATTCACAGTTTTTGTTATGAATTCCGCATACATGTCAAAATCTCTCCTCAGCAAGGTGATGGGATTTTGGGGAAGTGTTGTAAACTGAAACCTACATGATATGTTACCTCTGGCTTGCTGAGAAACCTGTTTCAAACATGGTTTTATAAAAATGAAAAACTGACGCTTTATTCCACGACAGCAGTGATGTGTCACTAGCAGTTGTCGTATCATTTCCTTGGTAAATGACATGTGAAAATGTGCTAATGTGTTTTGATGATAGAGTGGCGATGCACATCTTAATGTTTTCCTCTTGTTTGCAGTAGGGAAGGGAGAGCTAATGGGAGAAAGTGCTACAAAGAGAAAGAAGGGCTGAAGACAGATGGAGGAAAGGATGCACTGCATGGAGAGAAAAATGAAAGGAAATTGAAATGTAAAAGAAAAGAAGAAGGGGTGATTATTGTGTCTGTCTTATGTCTGATTTTCAGCACTCTGTTAACATACATTTTAGTTGTATACAGACTTTTTAGGAGGCAGGACAGCAGCATTGTGGAGTAGCTGAGAGTAAATTGACTGTTTTTTTCTTCTCTCCTTTTTTAATTTTTTAAAAATAATTCTTCAGCTATTTATCTTTTGATTTGCCCTTCCCTAAGTTATATTCTTATTCATCTCTTTTATATTTCCTCAAGTGTTTGTGTGTCTGTCTGAAACCCTCTTATGTCTCGCTGCCAGTGATACAGGCCGATATTCTGCTTCCCTTAATCGCTCAGCCACGATTCTGATGAAGAAATGATCACATGCTGTTTTCGTCTGTCAGTCAAATGTTAAAGGCTCTTAGCCCAGCTTTCTCTTCGGATGCAAAATCAAAGAGGCCGGCCAGTCGACACCCCTTGACCTGAATCTGTCACTGGTTTGTTCCTGGTAAAAGGCTATTGTTTCTGCCATGAAAGTTTGAGCGTGGCATTGCATTAGCTAGGAACAATAGTTGTAGAGTTGTAGAATAGAGTTGTATCTAACTCCTTTTTTTTATCTGTAAATGTATTATTTACTAATTCTTTTGAAAGTACATATAATACATTCACAACAATTTATGGGTTTACATGTTCTAACAGCAACTTTTAAGGATGTGAGTAAGTTGCAGTGAGGCTGCTGTGTTAAAACATAGAAGATGATGTAATGATGGTCTGTCTTACATAGCAATCTTAATATGATGACCTGATAGTTTTAGTAATCTTCATTATTTTAATTTAGAGCTTTTACATGCTACCATGTGCTGCTTTGCATGAAAGTACAGCAAAGCCTCTCAGCGTTTCTGAATGGGAACAATTTAAAACAACAAAGGAAGCTTGCTGACACATAAAGACAGAAGGAAACAAACGTCATTTTTATGGGGGGGCTGGTATATGTATATTTGGTATTCTTACATCAATGCAAACAAATCATCACTTTCATTCTGAAACTAATCAGAGGCAAGATAGTGGCACGAAAGGTTCAGCCATCCTGAAATTGTTTTAACTTCAGTACATAAATTACCTTTTATAAGCTATCCTTATCATCTTATCGGTATAAAGAGGATGTTTCTGTCATAGTGTATGAATCTGAACCCTGGTACAGGGTACTGGAAAATTTAAAACATTTATTATGATTGACAAGAGAGAACCCTGAGAGTTGAGTCCAACAGAGTGAGGGTGGAGAGGTGGCAGAAAGTGCTGCGGGTACGAGTGATGTATGATAGAGAATGTAATGCACTTAGATGCTCTGTATGAGCGTGTGTGTGAATGGGTAAATGGTTAAACTGCACTTTGAGTGGTCATCAAGGGCAGAGGATGTCACACCCTGTTAAAGCCCTATGAGACAAATTGTGATTTGTGAATATGGGCTATACAAATAAAATTTGATTGATTGATTGATTGATCAAGACTTCCAGAAATTTACCGGAAATTGTCCGCCCCTTTGCAACCCTAATTGTCATTGCACAGCTACAACGAAATTTAGCGTGTCTCTCTGAGTGTTGCCTTTAATATACAAACACTGCAACAGTATCTTCAAACAGATTTGGCACATATGCATTGCATATAAAGTCTACAAATGAAATAACAAAACAGGGATCGACATAAACACACACACACATATATATGAAGAAGTTACATAGTTTTATGATCAATATTTGCACACCTAGGGATAAAATTGCAAAATATAGTAAGCAAATATGGATAATATTCCATTGTTAACACAACTAAAACAGTTCTGACTGAGTGTATACATTTGTTTTTTTAGTGAAGTACATCAGAAAACTTTAGGTGGAGGAGGAAAATTTCTTATTTCAATGAAATAATTTGACTTAAAATAGTAATTCAGACAAAATACTGAGTTGCAAAGCTAGTCTCCAGCAGCTTTAAGTTTAAGAGTTTGTAAGTTTATGTTTTCACCTGGTTAATGTAATAAAGATGCTGAAAAGCACCAGTATCGTCTCTGGCTGTGTGTGGGACCCCGGTGGCATGGTCTATTGCCACATTGTCGCCCAATGTGGGGCTCCATGCAGCCAGAGACATGGACCGGCAAGCGAGATGGCGCTGGTACGGTTGGTGGAGGACTTTGTAGCCTCGTACTGGGATCAGGCAGCAGAGAGCAGATGGTGGTTGGAGGCTCTCCAGAGGTAGGCGGAGAGGAAGACGGTGCTGATGGAGCATCTGCTGGCCCGGTTGGGGCCCGCTCCCACCTGCTGCACTGACACTCACTTTGGCCTTTTTTCCCTCACTAACGCTGTATGCAAGCGCCTCGTATTCTCACCATACATCATCATTGCAATGACAGACTCTAAGATGACTTATGAGATTGGTAGTATTAAAAATTATTTTGCAAATTGCAATACTATAGTCGCTCTCAGAAAGTGTGAAAAACTTCCACAATGGCAGTTTTCAGTTCCGACGTTTAACACATCACGTTGGGATGGACAGGCACAGATGTCATGAGCGCGACCAGGCACGCTGTTTTTATCGGACATTTTATCTGTAATAATTTCTGATTTGAATAAATAAATAATAATATAAAATTCCAATTATCGAGCTGATAATATATCGGACCAATATATATCGTGCATCCCTAGTATCAGTACTTTTCACACACTCACATGCATGAACAGTATATAAGCGTTTGTGCATGCTCCTTTCAAAAGCAAACCCATTTGGCTCTGCAGATGATTCACACAGAGACAAGAGCAAACATAAGGTGTTGTGGGTCATCACAATCGAGCTGACAGGGTCCATGTGTCAAGTCAAATCTCTCACACTGCTCTGTGTGTGTTTGTGTGTGTGGAGAGGCAAAGAAGAACAGAGAGGCATTTTGACCTTGAAGAAAACAAAAAGCACAAATAGACTTTGTTAGTCTTTTGCTGAATTAAATTGTTCATGTATGACTAATAAACATTCTAAAGACACAAGGAAGAAAATGTGTATTGTAGGATCCAAGCATTGACATTCCCTGTTACATCTGCACTTCAGCAGGTTTATGACCCAGAGTTTTCCAGAGGACAGAACATCTCTCTCTCACTCACTCACTCACTCACTCACTCACTCACTCACTCACTCACCACACAACACACACACAACACACAACACACAACACACACACACACTTTGTGTTTCGAGAAATATAAGATCATCACCAGAAATAGGTCACATTGGGGAAGAAACATTAATTTGATGTAGCTCAAGTAATTTCACATATCGTGATACAATATATCATAATCAAAACAACATTTACAAATTGTTACCATGTGTGCTGCACAGGAGCTGTACTCCTCGAGGATATCCTAGAGGATATTATATCCTCTAGGATGTAGGTATTCCCACTATAGACACAACCTTACGCTTATGTAAATTGAAAAATAACTTAGAATCATATGGTAGATAAGTCTTAAAATTACATTATACAGTGGCATTTCAGTAATGTGGTATGCAATCAATAATATGAAAGACATAATCAACAGTTTATTTATAGTTATTCGCCATCATATGGTGTAAATTACATCATGATGACATCAATATGAAATGGTATTGTGCGAATATGAAAAGAGTTTAGCATTGCATGATTGGGGCAGAGTACACACAGGGTAGGCGTCACTCTTCTGATGCTTTTCATTTCACACTGAAGTGCAATGTTTTCATTATAAAGCACTTTACTGCAAAATAACAAAAGAGACGGTCCCTAATAGTAATGGTGTTTTTCAGAAACACTATTTTGAATTCAGTATGTCTATGCTGCAGTGATGGCAACAGTTTTTCTGTGTGTCTGTGTTGCGTGAATGAATCCCTGTTTTAAAGAGGATTGATTATCCACAGATTAGCATCCCACTGCAGGATTTTCTGAGAGGAGTTTGATGTTGGAGGTGGTGAGGTAGAGATTCACATCAGTGTTGGGGGTTACATAAAGGCACAGATTGAGGTAGGGCACTCAGATTAGTGATTAGCTGGTGTGTGGCAAGACAGAAATAGTCCAAATTTGTCTGGGAAATGGGAAAACCAATCAAAGAGCCTCTGTAACGAAGGGAACGTCCTTACTAGTAGCTGTAGGCGTATGCCTTGTTGCACAATTGTGGTTTTGACATTCAACACTTCACACTTTCATAACAGCATTGGCACTTTATTAGCAGGATTTGCACAGAACATTTTGTACATTGCATATTTGCACACTTTTCTATCAAGTCATTATTTATTGTTTGTGACTTGTTGTGCAGAGGTTTGACCAGTGATTGAGCTGTCGTCTTGCAGGTGCCTTGCTGGCCGAGCAGCACTTAAGAACTAGCACTTTAAGTTTGTTTTATCATCACAATTTTTTGTTGAGTGCTCTGTGATTAAAAAATGTTCTATACCTTTACTCCTGTTTACAATAATTTACCTAATTAGATATGGATTTACCTATGTGTGGGAAGCGACGCTGAAAGTAAAATATTTGGTGCACCTAAAATATGTGGTGGTGCACCAAAAATTAAAAAGTCAGGTGCACCTGTGCAACCACGGAAAAAGTTAGTCTGGAGCCCTGATATATGCAGAATTGATGAACAAAGTGTAAATGTGTAAATAAGTGTGGTTAAAGTTGGTGTATATTTATATTTATTGTATTTTAATGCAGGGATATAGTTTTGGGGTGAATTATCTGCTGTAGTGTATATCTATTGTAAATATGATGTTTCCAGTGCTTTATAAAATTGTGTCTAAACATCGAGCAGATACTAAGAATTAGTGAACACCTGGTAATGGTAACTTCCAATTAAGTTAACCAGTGGAACAGTATTTAAGGCGCTAGTTTACCATCATTTGTGAGGCTGCTTGGATCCCCTTTGGTTGCTGTCATTTTTGTCCATGCTGCCACAAAATATACATCTTCACGTTGATTGGTACAACTTACCATCATTTCTTGCTCATTTTCTACTGCATCATCCAACCGCTAATAGTCATTCTAACAGCCTCCTCTTGAATTTTCAACCAGCTGGATTTTAGATGGAAGCAAGCCGTGAGGTGAAGCTTTAAAAAGCAGGCCCAGCAGGTGTCACTTTAACACTCCCCACAACACAACGCTGCTCCATGGTTTGTCATGGGGGCCCAGCAGGCCTGAAAGGCTCTGTTACCAAGGCACACTTCATCCACATTAACACACTGTGGTTTTAAAAGGCCTTACTTTTGCCACACTAATGCCTGGTACCAGTAGTCTTGTGGAAAGAGATTTTAGAAATGCTTGCCCTTTTTTAGTTTAAGTACTTGGGTGTTGAAAGGACAGCCTTTAAAAGTACATAGCAGACAGTGAAAGACAAGGGTCAACCAAAGAGATTTATAATGTCAGGACTGCACAATGATAAAGTAGCTGTCTTCATCAGAATGTGACGTCCAGCGTGCCCTTTGGTTGACAGGTGAATGTGGCAGAAAGCTAAAGGTGCATAAGCGCCTTGTTTTGAGTATCGATATAGAGGAGTGATAAAGGTGATAAAGGTTCCTTTGCATTTTGTCTTCAAGGAAAGAATGAGGAGTTCAAACACCTGGAAGGAGCTGGGAGTAGAATTGCTTTTACATCCATTTGATATAGAACACAACAGCTCCCACATTGAGTAGGTACTTGGCGACTGGGGAGAGAAAAAACTAACTTTTAACAGGGAGCCGGATTCAGTGTGAGCACATATTACACAGCTTTGGGAGGGGCATAGCAAACAATGTACATGCAGGACAATTTGATTGACCAGTCACTGTTTGTCCAGTCCAGTGAAAGACCTTCAACATACATACTATGGTATATCTGATTCCAAATCCCACATCCATCCTTTAGAAGTTCACAATGTTCTTCTTTGTGAAAAGATGGATGCTGAGTAACTGCATTGGGCGAACACCTTTTTAAAGGCAGTTGTTTCTTGCACTAGATCTCTTGTGTTGATAGTAAAGTCCTGCTGTTCAATATTGTTGAGTTCTATTAAAACAACATGGGCAGCAGTATCAACAAGCAACGTGACATCATGGGCAGTGAATGGCATCAGCTAATAGTGTTGTTAGATACTTCCAAAACACAGAGTGCCTGAAAAGGTGCTACTAATTTATTGTTCCCATTTGTGCCAAATGTGTGGACAGCAATACAGGGCACTGTAATTATTAAATTATACAGAGTGAAAGACTTATTTTTATTTTATGGCTGCTGAAGCTGTTAAAATGTGGAAGAGGCCTGTAAAACTCTGATCTACTGGCCAAGTGGGAAAGTTGGGAAACATGTTGTGAGGAACCTGCTCCACCCATAGTGTCAATGATACACCATCAAAAGACAGACAGCCCCACAGGAAGTAGAGCAGCTTTGAGTGGTCATAAAGACTAGAAATGCTCTATATTAATACAGACCATTTACGCACACATACTGTGAGAAGGAACAATTTACAATTAGACATCTCACATTCTCTCTCTGTGTTGTTTATATTCTAACCAGAGTTTTTTCAGCCTCTAACCAGAAGGTTAGTGGCTGATCCCCCATACCTCCAGTCCACATGGCCTTGTGTCTCTGTGTACATGTTTTTCTATGCTGAATAAACAGATTTTTGTAAAAGTGGACATTACAATGTTGACTGAGGCTTAGCTGAGAAATGGCACAGCCAGATGCTGTGGACATTAGGGGTCATTCTTGTCTCTAAATCACATAGCCACAAAACAAACTGCAATGGGAGGTAATGGAAACGTAGGGGCAGAGAGACACAAAGACGCAGTTTCATTCCATTAGTTGCTGTTGCTGCTCTGATGCCCTAAGCTCAGGTGCTTAACTTTAGTGAAAAAGGCTGAACTACCAGCTGCTGCCACCCAGTCCCAGTCCCCGTCTGACAGCACTGTCTGGGGCCATCAAGGAGGATCAGGATTTTATTACTGAACTACGACTAATATCCTCACTTTTTATTTCTCTCTTCTCACATTTCACATTCAAAGTTCCATTTCAATAAAATGTTCCATTGCTGCACTCAGATGATAGATTAGTTTTCCACTTTTAAATTCCAGCTAAAGACATACTTTTATACAATTGCCATTGCAGTCTTCCTCAGGTTCCCATCACTGTTAAACTAACAATACCAAACCAGAGAGGCTAGCCACAGCTTAGAGGTCTTTCTTCAGGTAGGATTACTTCAAATAGGTTAATGAAAATTTGTATATGTAAGAAAAGAACTGCTGCACCTCCCTCCCTATCCTCCTCCTTCACGTTGGAGAGTTTTCACCACCGTTTTGCTTAGATTTGAAACTGTGAGTGGGTTCATTGTATGTTGAGGTCTTTTAGTACCCTCATCAACTGACCAGTTCTCCACATTTCTTATTTTATGATGAAACTTGTGTTTACTCATGAAGATGTGCTTGACAGCTTAGAAGAAATTAGGATCATTTTGTCACATGGTTGAAATACTCTAATTTGTAACAATATTACAATGACATATAATATGAAATTCCTTTACAGCCAAGTATAAGTATGTAAAAGAAGCAGATTTATGCATTCAAATTTTAAGATCATCTCATATTTATACCTATTTTCTTCTAATATTTAAGGGCCAGATTAGCACATCACCTTTCTTAGCCTGTGTATGTGCATCAAGAAGAAACTTCCTACATTAACATCTCAGCAAGAACCAGCGTAATCTGGTAATTATATTATAATATATTATATATTTCAGTAAAAAAGTGCTCATTTATTTGAAGTTTATTTTAATTAGTTTGGTTTCATTTGTATATCACTAAATCACAAATAGAACAAGAATGAGGGATTAAGCCACATAAAACACACATACATTAGTTGCTGCACATCACTTTTGAGGGGACATTGCATAGACTTTAATGAATTTCCTTGACTAAACCGATCCTATCCCTGACTATACCCTAACCCGAAACCTAACCCTGACTTTAACCACTCACACAAACATCTGTTTACCTAAATGCAAAGACAGCTTTTGTCCCCAACAAGGCATCTTTTGTTTAATAGTATTTAGTTTGTCCACAAATGCAGCGTATCTCACACACACAAATGGATACAGACCCACATATAGCTTACAGGTTTTTTTTTTCACTTTCACCTGCCTTCTGTCCGCTCTGTCTCTTACCTAACCTGTTTTTCTTTCATCTTCCTTCCGACATCATCATCATCATTATCATCATCATCTGTTCTCTGACTATTGCCTGTTTCCGTTCGTCCATCTCCCTTCCTTTCTTCTTTTTGCATTCTCCTTTTCCTCAGCTCAAAGTTATTTCCTTCATAGACTCAATGTTGCTGTATAAACAGCAATGGGGCAATGCTCCAACATCCAGTGAGAAAACTTTCCATGACATTAAACTCCTCATACATCGTACAGAGTCTGTTCAGTTTTAATTAGGCAGGGACTCCAACAAACATATGGAGGCACAGACCAATTTACACCTCACTGACAGGCTGCTCAAGAGGCCAAGCAGCCCACTGTCCTACAGAGCTGGCTGGTGAAAAGAAGGAAGGTGCTTGGAGCACCACATTGAAGGTTTGTGGAATCAAATGGATTATGGCTGTGAAGCTGAACCTTTACTGGGATCAGTTCTCCAGTGACGACAGGTTTTACAGTTTTAACAGATATATGAAGGAGAATAGGGAAAATTATATTATGTTATTTGACTTATTAAATTCAACCTGGTGTGAGTTAGATAACCTGGTGTAGTTACCTTGTTTACAAGAGCATATCAGTTGTTAAGCAGATATGCAGTATACTGACTAATAAGTGCTGTTTAGCCGTGTGTCTCTGTCTTGCTACCTTTTCTTCCATGACCACTTCTCTGTGCTATTCCTCAGAGGGACTAACAGTGAAACTACATAAAATTAGGGCAAAATACGTGAACAGCATCCAATCTAGTCAACTGACAGCTGTAGCACACATCCAATGTACCATAGTGACAGATGTAGTAGTCAAGGTACAGAGATTGTGTTAAAATCATCTGTGGTACCAACATGTTATAATACCAACAGTGTGTGACATTTAAAGTAAATAAGGACTACATTTGCTTTGTATCATATAACGTTGAGAGAGTCTTCAACCTGAGCAAACCCTGTCTTTGCCACAACATCGATGGTGGTTCACTTCAACCTCCAGTGAAATTGCACAGTATGGTAACATCACGGTACCTTAGTTAAACAACATGCTAAGAAGAAGCAACCAAACACAACAGGCTTTTCAGCACCATATAAATACTGACTATCACCTCAGTTTGTATTGCTAGGTGCAGACTTCTGTAGGAAGTGCAGGTGTGTCTGTGTATTGGCAAAGCTAGAAACCCAGTGAGGTAACCTTTACTTGACACAAATCACATTTTACAGATTTACAAAAAAAACTCTCAGTTTACTTTAGCAGTACCTCTGACCTGTGTGTTCCAGTGACCACAACTGGCTGTGTTTATATGTGGGCGACCTGCAATACTGTTGCTGCACTTGACTTTATCTGGTTGGACAAGGGAGCCTGCATATTGTGACTGGATCTTAGTATAGGGAGATTCGATAAGTTGCACTGGTGTTGTCTATAAATATGCTGTCTAAAGTGATATGCGATGTCCTCGCGTAAAACACCACAGTGTGCTGGCTGATGGTGGGATGGACAGATGGAGAGAGATAAAGGCAACTAGGCTACTTTTTAGGAGCTGCGACTAGGCTAAGGATACTTAGAGTATAAGAAGTTATCCATGGCTAGTGGAGCAATTTAAATGTAGTTGTGGTCGCCTGGCAGTCAGTGTCCCTCACATGATTTAGAAATATGTCAAAACATTTTATCATGATAAATGTTTATGAGTCGATAATGATGAATTTGTAATGAATTGCACACATCTAGACAAAACATACATGATAGAAATGAATATGTTGCATGAGATCAAACATAAATCTTTGGTATGAATTCTGCTGTTAAAATCCCACATTTCTGCTTGTAGTATTAGCCCCATCTGTATCTTTTCCATTAAAAAAGTTTAAGTGAGTATACTATGTCTCTAAATGGGGAGAGGAAGCACTTGTTTGTAACTATCTGACTTGATTTAGATTTTCTTAAGAGTAAAGATGTGTACCATGTGACTGCCCAGGTTCAATTCTGGCTGGGAGCTTGTTAGAGTTTATATGACACTGTCTCTCCCCATACTACATGTGTGTGTCTATAATGAAAGTTGTCCATGAAGAAATGAAATGTGAACCAGACCATGTCCTGATGTGCTCTGCTCTGATGGAGCTAATTTGAATGGAGCCATTCAGTGTTCTACATTTACACTTGTATTGCCATTTTTCCTGTTCCATTTAAAATATTCAGATACAGAGAGGTCATATGAACTGGTGTTAATGTGTCACTGCAGTTGTACAGTAGTTACAGAAAAACAGAAAAACAAAAGGAGCAATCAATGAATCAGCATCCGCATCAACATGTCAGTGAGAAGTGCTCTGTTTAAGAGGAGCCTGGTGAGAACAACAGTTTCAGGAAGAAGACGATTCACATGATATAAGGGGTGACTTAGATGTCTGCAGGTTGACTACTATCAGCAACTAGTAACCCCATGGCAGATAGAATGAAGGAATTTCCATAATGATTTGTTTTTCGTGCATGTGCATAATAGCGCAATACAGATAATTCCCTGAACAGAACAGTGGTCTTGAAACATACTGTAACAATGTAATTTAAAATTTAAACAGGTTTTGTCTTTCACAGACAACCCATGGAACCAACACAAAAATGAAAATGTTAAAAAACTCTCGATAAAAGTTTGATAAAAATGCATAAAATGTTCTTGCAGACACCAAAATATTTTAGCTTCCTCAGCAAATTAATTCTTTGATGTCCCGGCTTGACAATACAGTTAGTGTTCTCAGCAAATTTGAGTTGTGAGTCTAACACTGTCCCAAGGTTTCTATATGTCTGTACGATTTTTACATCTTTGCTGTGTAATCTATAATTCATTCTTTAGTTTTCGTGACCTTCAGATCAAAGAAGTTGTCCCCACACCCTTTGATGAATGCAGGTAACGCACAGCCTGAGGTAAATCAGGTTCAACATCCCTCAAAAATATGCATGAATATAAACTATACACTGGGCTTAACCTTCTTGATTTAGTGTAGGGTAATATCATGTGTGGAATGAAATGGATTATGGCTGTAAAGCTGGACCTTTCCTGGGGCCTCTTCTCCAGAGAAGACAGTTTTCACAGTTTAAATAGATATATGAAGCATTCTGGTGCTCTCTGACACCTCTGGGGCAGCCTTGGCTCAGGAAGTAGAACTGAAACCCATATTGCCCCTGTGTCGAGAGTGTGTAAGTGATGTGCATTGTAAATGGTCTGTATTCATATAGCGCTTTTGTTGTCTTGACGACCACTCAATGTACTTTACAGTACAGTTTTTGTCATTCACCCATTCAATTTTAGTTGGGGCTTGTTTCGACCACAGAGAAGCAAATATCAACTTGACTGCAGTTAAAAACAGTGGGGGCTTCGGTCAGTTAAGATAGGCTGAAACACATGCAGGTCAAGTAAATTAAATGTCACATGAGCCACAAGAGACAGCCACTGGGGAGGCAGGTCTGAGGTAACTGATGACTTGACTGGTCAGAGTTGTTTACACATAACGAATCGCTATACACTAGCACATTTTTTCAACAGTTACCAATATGATATATGCAGACACCTATTGATAGACAACTCTCCACTCACATCTTTTCATTGCTCGATAATGGCCCCAAAGTGAACGCTCAATAAAAATACGTGACACATCACAGGATTCCATGTAATTTAATGAGCTGTGTTGATCAGGCAACTTCTGTGCAGGAAGTGTTGCATATAACTGTAGTTAAACACTGAACAAAAGGACAGCAGAGTTAGAGAGATAACCTCAGAGTAGCAGAGTGGTTTGGTATCACGGTACAGTTCAAATGTATTTTATGTTTCTTAAGTCGTTTTGTTTCCTACCACCACCACAAAATCAACACTGATCACCACATAATGACTGATTCTTTTCCTAAATGGGTCAAATCTTTCTTCACATATGCACATTCATTTATTTACTCGGCCCCTCCTGACGTCGCTCTCTCTCTCTTCCCCTCTCTCTCACTCTCATGCTGACAGGCAGACACACAGAAACATTTGCTCACGCACACACACAGTGTCATTGGACACATCCGTAAACTCAGACTGAGTAAAAACATCATTAGGTCTTCACCCACACAAATTTCCTGTTTATTTGCACACAGAGCAGTGAAGGCCTCATTGCTCTTCCATAATTGCATTCGCTGATACAGGTGTGCGACCCTGTGCATTTGGCAAACCACATACACACACATGCACGCACTAGTATGAATATATCGTCAATAACAATGGTTGTTGTTGAAAATGTTAGCATATTGCTCATTGTTGTCTCTATATGTGAACTCTTAGAATGATAACTTGTCTAGTTTGTACCTTTTATGTGTACTGGTGCCCTATACATTACATTCTGAGTTAGAGCTGTTATTTCAGTAAGTTTAAGTGATAGTTGTGTGGGATGTTTGTTGTATTATCTCGTATTAACACACATATAAAACACACCCACATGCACACACGCACACTGAACCTTATCCATCACAACTAAATGCCTAACCCTAACCCTAACCTAAACCTAAACCTAAACCTAATTCTAACCCTAACCATAAACCAAGTCTTAACCCTCAAACATCCGATTGAATTTGTGAGTAGCAGCCAAAATGTCCTCACAATGATGTTATTGAACCAAAATTGGCCCTCATAACTATAGACAGACATGTACACTCACACACACACCTCCTCTTTTTCTGAGTGTTAGTGTGAATTCCCAGAGGGCAGTGAGTTCTGTGAAGAGCTTTTGGCAGGGAAGATGGGATGCTTTGACCTATCATGTGGCCTTGGCTCCTGGGACTTAGATAAGTGTGCTCTCTCGAGTTGTCTGTGCTTCACATCACTGACATTCGCAACTTGCAGCTGCTGCTCAGGCACTTTTTGGTGTCATGAAAAAAATATTATTCCCAATGCAGAAACAGTAGCGAGGATGTTCTTATCAAACATTTTTAAGTTTTTGAGGGTCTTTATGTGTTATACCCTGCTACTGTGCAAGGATTACTGAAAAAAATAACACTTTATACCACACAGATCACTAAACGACTTCATTATTAATTGTTTATAATCAGTCATTTGAATGATGCAGTAGTAACACTGCAACTGACATCACTGACCGGAACATACTGACTGGACATGTTGGCTGTAATATACAGTATGAATTCCCATACTTCTCAATCGTAAAGTACTGCTGAACCCATATGAGGCATAGTACATACATACAGGATCTCTTATATGAGAATAACTTTACTTGAGTAAAATTAAAAAGACTTAAAATACATTACATGAGTACAGATCAGCTGAATGCCCTGATCAAAGCCTTAATCCTCCAGGAATTATTAGACTAAATCTTGAGTGCAATCATGTTTGCAGAGTTAAGGATTCCCCTCTCTCTCTACAGGTCAAAGGTCTGTGAAGGAAGTGGGACCAGTGGACAGAGATGATGTCCATGCAAAGTGAGTGCTGTGTTGCATTATTTGTTACCTACGTTAAACATTTCTGACAAATGAACACATATGTTAATGACAGATCAATGGCAGAATAATCCCCCTACTTCGTTGACTTAGGTTTTTATTATTTAAATTAAGTAGCAGCATTATTAGCACAAGCAATATAATAATAATTTGTAGTGCAGACTGTGAGAGTATTAGTACTAGTACTGACGCAGTAGGAATAGTTACAAGTACAAAGAGAAATTGTAGATTAAGATGTAGCTGTAGCAGTAGTAACACTACTCAGTAGAAGCAGTACATGCAGATGTGCAGTATGAGCACTACCAGTACAATTAGCAGTAATAGTTGTAGAGGTAGGACTGGCAGCATTGTTACAAACTCTGATCAGTCATAGTGTGAGTTGCAGCAGTGACAGTAGTCGTGGTTCTCATATCACCCTGTGGTGTTCTCTGCAGTGAGTGAGGCGGACAGTATGGTGAAGGTGGCCGAGTGGCAGCAGACATACTACGCCTCAGACTCTGGCATCCAATCAGGATCCACCACAGTACGGGATGATGAGAGCAGCACAGAGTACAGTGGCAGTAAGAAGTATGGCGGCAGTACAACAACCAGCACAACCACTGCCCCCACCGCTGCCTCTGCTGGAGGAGGAGGGGACACAGCAGCTAGTGGACTAGAGAGCCCTTCAGGTGAGACGTTCCACCAAAAGTCTTTTAGTTTGTATTATTTTATGTGTCAGTCCTTGCCACTGTCTTTCTCTTTACTGGTGCTCTGGTTAGCAGAACAAGACTCAGAATTGGCAACCATCTGCCTGGATAGTTGGGGTGAGAGGAGAGATGGGTGTGAATGGGGGAGGGTGTAGGAGAAGAGAGGGAGACCAGGAAGAGTGGTGTAACTCTTTGTATATCCAACACACACAATTAATCTAGAAAGTACTGAATGGATTTGGATGAATCTGATATTGATTTGATCAGTTGTTAAAAACTTGTTGGTAGTGCAGCTTTAATGGTGTGATACAAATATTAGTATTTAACACAGTGGTAATGTAAAGTTAGTTCTGCATGGTTTGTTTTTCGTCCAGCAGTGCAAACCCTTTACTGCTACTACTACTCTTATAGGTCTTCACTATGAAATCAGTTTCCACAGTGCCTGATAATCCATCACAGTAAATATGAAGACTCTTTGTGTTTTATGCTCATTTTACTCTGTCATGCTCTGCTTTCTCTTCGTCACCTGACAGGAAGAGATCTTCACAGACATGTTCCCTTCAAACTTTATTTTGACAGAGTTGTGCTAATAATAATCGGACAACAGCATCCCACATCTTAGATGGCACTAGTTAGCTCCCAAAGCTCTCTTTATATACAAAGGGTTTAAGTGTAACTCTTGCAGTGTGTTGAATTTCTTGATTATCAGCCAAACCCACAACAAGACAAGAAACAACAATAAATGCACCCTAGTAACAAGTAATGTGTCTATATGTCAAAGCCTTTCCATAAATTATTAGAATTACCCCCCGCTTTATTTCATTTGAGTGACATACACACAAAAAATCTACAGAGCACCAGATGAGGATAAATAGTTTCTGCAAATGCATTAGCGCTAGAGACTAATGCATTGTTTGTTTTGGATCTTTCATGGGATTTCTGTAACAAAAATATCCTGATTATTGTTAGGCCAGGTCATTCACGCTTCCTTGCATCCTTGTAGCCCTAAGGGTCTGGTTAACATACAAAACATTTCACAGTATTCCTATGCCAGGATCTTGTTCTCATGCATGTTCTGTGCAGCCCAAAATGTCAGCCGCACTCACTGTGTTTCATCTGCTCATTTGTGCAGGCACCAAGTGAATTAACCCACTGTGTGCATGCTTTTTTTTTTTTTGATTGGATTTGGGGGAGAACAAACTGAAGCCAGACTCAACAAAGACAACACACCACACAATTTGCAAATCCTGTATCCTTCATTGAGCTGCTGAACAATGCTAAGCCTGCCACAAAAATGTAGCCTCTTGGGCCTCATTCACTAATATGTGCGCAGAAATGTTCTTACTCTCCGCATAAAATAAGTTTCATGACACATGTGCACAAGCCAATTTTGTTCTCACCACCATGCCTATGTTTGTGAATCAGAATCATTTTAAATGAACAGGCGTGTCCACTCTCTGCTATTAGCATACTGCCTATTTCTCCATAAAAGCACATGGGTTTGGTGTCTCATGAAGGGAGCGATGTGCTGAACGGAGAAATTGTAGTTACAAGAGATGGCCCCAAAAGGAAAAAACTGAAGAATTTCACAAAAGAAGTGTCATGACTCTAACTCTGAAACCAAGACCAGATTTTCGTTTTTGGATTATGGACTCTTTGTTTATCGACTTTTTCTGTGTCTCCTTGTGTTTAGGTTTGTGTCCAGTTGTTTAGTTCTACTAAATTTATATTCCTTGCGTGTCTCTACCTTAACTTCCTGTCTTTGTCCTGTTTCCTGCCCCTGTTATTATTCATTTCACCTGTGATCAATCAACCCTGCTTCCCCTGTGTATATAAGTCTCTGTGCCTCCCTTTGTCAGTTCGTCGTCTTTCACCCTCTCGTCATTCTTCTAAGCCTTAATTAAAGAATACTGTTATTCTACCTGGCATCTGCATTTTTGGGTCCACCTGCTCTCTACATCGTGACAAGCAGGAATTAAAATAATTGTGTTGGAGGTGGAAGCCAGAAAAATCACACATTTCGTAGCTTGTCCTCCGGAGTGTTTTGGAGCCTGGGCTGTAATAACTGAGGCACTGAATGCTGTGTCCCCTGAGGTTCGGTCAGTGGCACAAGTAAAAGAAAATGATTTGACATCAAAGTTATGATCGCAGAACAGAAGAAAAATAAGGAAACAGGAGGAGGACAAGGAACATCAGATCTGACAGGATGAGAGGCTGCAGCTATTATTGGACAGTCATCATTAAGTGGAATTTGTTCAAGGAATGAGGGATGAGATGACATCCACCAAGAACCGTCACCTAGAGGTATTTTATTTCATAATTGTTTTGAAGATATTTGCAATTTCTTGTCTTTTGTAACTAACAAATACAATTTATTCAGAACAAAGCATTGCTGCTTGCAACAGTTAATTAATTGGGCTAAACAATATCATTTATAGGCATGGATGACGCAGGAGCAGAGGCTGACGCACAGAAGACCTCTCACTCCCAGTGACTAGCATCACACGACCTCTCACTTCCCAGGCCTCCATCCTGGAGTCTGGTCAGCATGCCTGTGTCCTAACCGATGAGATTGTACAAAATCAGCTGGCTCTCCTGGATGCAGTGAAGGAAACTACGACAGGAATAGAAAACATTACTGAAACAGTTGATGGATGTCCTTGCAAATAAATAAGTGCACTGAATATGTGTGTTTTTTCAGTATACGGTACATTTAAAATGTTTAAATAAGACATTTTAACTTACAATCATGCTCCCAATTAATCAGTTAAAATGAGCTACAGATGCATAATATCATGGCACAAGAAATTGTTGGGAGTGAACGACCAATTATAGGCCAATAAACAATTTAACAAAAGCCAAAACTGTTACATTTCAATATGAACATTCTTATATACTCTATTGTAAACTAACTATCTTAACTGGTAAAGTTGAACATTTTTATTATGACAACAAATGATGAGGATGAAAGTGTGTAATTTTCATGGTTAATACATTTGGTTAATGCATTAGTAAATTAAATTGTCTATTAAAGCCTTTTTTATCTTAATAATTGAAATTTTCATATTCTATGCATTTAGTTTAAAGGGGATGGGATTTTTAGGACAACCTGGCCTTAATTTGTGCATACGCACTTTTCTGAGGAAGTTCGTAATTTGTTTTGCTCTGCAAAAACATTTGGGTAAGAACATGGTGATAAATCCCAGATGTCCGTCAAACGTTCGTAGGCATGGTTTAAGCACAGATTTGTGCATATGCACTGTTTCTGAATGAGGCCCATTGTGTCTAAGTGACTGTGGCAACTTTCATGCCATTTTTATTTTTCAAGGAGATGTATTAGGTCTCATGCCCCCGTCATTGTCCACAGTACCTGTGTGCCGACACTTTGAAACAGCAAACAGGTGATGCAATAAAAGACATTACCTACACCACATCCAATTAGTCAACTCTGTTTCTAATAAGAGCAGGAGAAGCTCCGGCTGTAAGTTTGTCTTCATCACTTGCCCGCTGCTGAATCTGTAAATCGGGTCGTTCCGAAACAAGCTCCTTTATCATTTTTTTCTTTTAAAAGGTTGTTTTTGTCAAGAAAATACCAGATTGGCCCCAGTTCCACTTGAAGTCGGCATATGTTTGCCAGTCAGCTCACAGCGCAAGTAACTCAATGACAGCAGATGTACCTGGGACGGCTTCGAAGGTCGACAAATCACATTAGATTTAAAAAAAATGTAAATCAAAGCTATTTGCTGTGAATAAAAGTGGGAGTGTCCGGGGTGCAAAGAGCTGCTTCCTGTGGAAAAAGTGCAACAACCAATCAAAGTTCAGCCTCAGGTCCCGTGGTTGCCAAAAGTTAAAGGACCCACATTCACTCCACACCAGGAAGTATATGTACTTAAACAGAAATTAACTAAATACAATTTAAAAACAACACAACTTACATTGAATGTTCACAGGCGCTTACAGTCTACCAGGAGCATCGTACAAGTAAACTGTTATTACATAATACAAATTTGTTTAACATTTTTATAAAGGTTTTTTTGTCTCAAAATGTTGGAGGGGTAGGTGCCCCAGTGCCCCGTATTGACCAGCTGCCATAGGTATGCTGTACATATCTAGAGTGTCTAAAGCCTGACTGGCTGATGCTAAAATAATGATGAGTGTGTCAGATCAATTTCTTGTGAATTATCAGAATCAACCTTTGAGGTGAGCTGAAAAGGGAATAAGAGGTTTTAGTATCTACCCACAGGGAGACATCATGTAGTTCTGCCCATTTTCACACCTACTGTAAATGAAGTTGAATCCAAGAAGCTTGTTATAATACTTCAAACTGACATGAAGTCTGAGGATTAAAGGAGCTACAAGTCCTGTTGTTACATTGGCTTTTCAAAGGTTATGCATACAAGTGACACAAATGACTGCACATTATTATGAGTATGACAGTGGGTTAGATGCAGGTTGTTCTCCTCCTTGTTCTCACAGCGGCTCATATGACACTGTGTGTCTCGTATTACTCACAATTACGCAAACCACTGTTTCCTCAGGACTTAGATATATTCCATTATAATAAATAGAAGCTCTAACATGCTAATTTCTGACTCATTCAATTTGAGGAATCATCAAGTTGGAAAAAGGTTCTTATTGATTTCTTTAATCGGCTTCTACACATCAATGAGTTTCCCCTGAGGGCCGAGGATTCGACTCCTGTTAAGCCAAAGCATGTCAATGAAACTGATCTGAGTGGGGGGAAATGCCACATTGTTATAAAATGCAGAAAGAAAAACCAGGAGTTTGTTATAGATTAGTTAATAATAAGCTGAACACTTCTAACAGCCTATCTTTGGAAGAATGAGGACATTACACCCGAAGAAGCATGTAATGAATGGGTGTGATCTTCACAGCTGCCTCTCAGTGCTCCATTAGGATGAAGGTTTGACTCAGAAATGACTTGTGATTGTTGTTGTGTTTCTCTTAAATTTCTTGATGTTACTTTCACAAAAATACACAACTGCCATGAAATGGAATGGAATAACAGCTGTGAACATGTTTTCAAATTATTCACTGAGCCAAATATTCAAACTCAGTAGAAGGCCTCACTGGCTACAGTTCCTCTAATGTGAAGCCATGACTTTGTTCTCGATAACAACAATGTGCTTGTGCTTGGTTTTGCTGATCATTTCACTCTCTGTGTCAGGTTTTTGTTGAGCAGGTGCAGAGGCTGCGGTTTAAACAAAAAGTGTTCTTTTAATGGAAAAATATCTAACAGAGAGAACTCAAAAAGTCTACACTGAAAAAACAAAGAGCACACAAGGGAAAACACTAGGAACTTACAAGAGACGGATATGATGCAGAGGACGTCAAGCACAAGAGACGAGGCATTAAAGAACCGACAAGGACAAGGTGAAGCACAGACACTTATAAACACAGGGAAGGCAGGAGTAATTGAACACATGAGAACTGGTGCAGACAATCACAAGGGCGGGAAACAGGACAAAGACAGGAAGTGAAGATAGAAAACACATAAGGAGCAGAATCTACAAAATAAAACAAGAAAAATTAACACAGGGAGGGCAAAACATGAGACACAGGAACAGTTCATATACAAACATAAACACAGGGATATACATGAAACACAAGGAGGTAATAATCAAACTGAAAACACTCCTCATGAAGAGGTGAAAATAAACAGTCCGAAGACAAAACCATGACACTCTGAATGATAGGGTATAGACATTCCTAATTTTTGTGGTGTGTCTTTGAGCCCAGGGTGGCTGAATAGTCACTATGTGGAAGCTTGGGGCTCTTTACATGTGAAAATATTGGTAATTAATGATTATATTCATAGTTAGATTATTTGTAATGCTTCATCAACTAGTTAGAAGTAATTTGTTTAGAGAAACCTTCCAGATTGTAGAAAACCTTCTACCAGTTTCTGATTATCTTCTTTTATCATTAGGTAGCCCATTCCAATAGACGGTTTGACCACTTGACATTTTTGCATAACCATAGCCTTATCTTTACTTACTTTGTCATTTGTGGTTTGGAACCCAAAATATTTCCACACACTACTCTTCTGCAGTGTTGGTGTAGTGATTGTTCACACAGGATAGGCTACTATATGACACTAAATTGTCACAGGTGACATAGGTCAAGCTGACAGTGATTTTTCAGAGATTCCAGGGCAATCTATCAAACATGATTTTGGTCCAAATATGGACAGTCTGTTGGTCCCAGTCAAAGCCAAAGCGACCAGACATTTTCAACCATAATAATTTGGTTGGTTTTACAGACAATTGTTTATAGCTCAAAAGTTATGAGCATGCAGTCTGAACATGTCATCTGTAAGTGTGGAGTAGGGCTGGGCGATTAATTGAATTTCAATTACGATTGTAGTTTCCAACCACTATGAAAACAAAAGTAATCGATCTGAAAAGAAATTATGCTGCATTTCATTTTGCAATTAGTCTCTCTGTTGTCCACACAGGCATCACTTTCACTGCGTGTCTGCAGAGGAGCTGCAATGTTATGTAACGTCTGTATTTCTCAAGTAAAACTTGGGCTTGGTACCCAACTAAATGCCAGGACAATATAGCGGCTTCCTGCTGCAGAATTATTGCGGCTGCTGCTTCAAACCAGCAATAAAACTGACAACACTAGTAAATGTCAAAGTAACTGTGAGAGGATAAAGACTATAAATGTTCTCATCTGTGTCTTAATCCATGGTGCCAGTACTTGATGTCAGAATATTGTGATAATGCAAATTGACAGTCCTGAATCCCAAATTTCACATGCACAGAAAATCTTCCATTATCAAGAAGATTGTGAGATTTATATGGTGTTTTGAAACAAGTTCTGCCTCTTCTAGAACAGGTTTACATGCTTTAATGTGGAAAATGCACACTATTTGTTTAATACGGTTCAATATTGCAGCGCTTTTCTGGGTGCGTTACAATCGATTGTTTTGCTTAGGAAGGATCCTAACTTAGTGAAATGAACTGGAAGAAATTCAACAGCCACCATGATAGGAAGTGGATGAATTCTCTAAATGAAAAGGAAAAGAGCTTCAATGCTTCCTTACTCATCTCATTTAGCTTTGGAAACACCAAACCAGCCACAATTCATTTTGCTGTCAACATTTAAAGCAACGCATTATCATAGTTGCACCTGGACATTCATTGGTGTCCTTATCAGGTTTAGCTGCAACAGTAGCCATGATAACAAAGGTGTTGGTTCTACCATAGAAATTACCATTCTAAAGTCGGATATTGAAAGTTACGAATAATTATAGTGTTTTCTTTAGGAGAGAAAGATTTCCATTTTAAAAACTTAGCTGACCTTTTACAAAATCAGACATTGTGAATAGATCTGAGTATTGTCAGCATATGCCCATATGAATGTGCATTGTCTGACATATGCTAGAAGCAGACTTTTCTGTGACTCGCTTGCTTACTTCTGGCTACTGTCTCTGCTACAGCAGTGTATGCTGTACACTGTGATTGATTGAGATTCCAGTCATGTGCTTTGAGAGCACAGGTAGTATGTGCGTAGCAGGCAGGTCGTTTAGTGAGAGATAGGTACACTGACCTGAGGTCCACAGACACCTTTTTTTTCAGATGACTTTAATTATTAGTGGCTATCAGGACGTGAAGTGGATTTCAGCAATAAGATAAATTGTGTTTCTGAAACAAATTATCAACCCTGCCTTTAAGTAGCACAGTTTGTCATCTGTGGTCAGAGTTACAAGCAACTACTGCTCACCTGAAATCCACTAATTCCACAAACGTCTGTCTGTCTGTCTATCTGTCTGTATGTATGTATGTATGTGGAATCTATTTCATGAACTGTTAATCTTATTGACTTCACCACACTTGTCATGTGTATTCTTAATGGTCTGAGGAGGTGCAGTAATTTTTTTATTTTGATTTGCGATACGTTCAATATTATAAAATTGGAATAAATAGGAAAACAGTGGCTTCAGGGTTCAGAGTCAGTCTTTACTTGAGGTCACTTTTACAGTTTCAGAGAGAAAACTGCAACCAGCATTATCACAGGCCAAGAAAACTATGGGCACTGCACTAGTATTTATACTAATACTAAAATATTAAACCAGATCAAGTGTGATGTCTTGAGTGAGTAGGGCCAGTGAGATCAGGTATAAGCTTAAACCTCATATAGTGAGAGTTTCTGTTAATAAGAAAAGCCCCTTCCTACCCAGTCCCTTCTCCCCTGACTGACGATTCCCAACAAAAGAAAAAAGGAAAGTCCTGTCTGTCTAGGTGCACAATCAGGTAAGGAGAATAAATAAACTAAACTATAGCCCAACAAGAAGCCTTAGGATCACAGAACGAGTGCCTGGCTACATAACCTTCATAGAATTTCAGTGTGATCAAGTCAACAACCGTTAACAAACACACAGTCGAGTTAACATAAAAGAGAGGCACCGAGACGGACTGATCACATTATATTACAGCCGCCCCTGGCAACATCACACAGGGTTTCTTATCCTCTCGGCAATGAAGACTAAGGCGTATAGTTGGTAGCCGGCAAACTGTAGAGGGAGCCAGCTGGAACACTGGATTCTGATGCCAGTGGGCGGTGCAGGGCGACACTCCAGGAGGAATCCCCTTGAGGTGCGTATGTTGGAGGAGTGGTTCACCTGTGGGAGAATGGAAAAACACTGCACCACATTTCAATCAGCAGTAAGTAAGCAGCCAAGGCCCGTAAAGATTGTGGTAGAGTGCAACTTTTCCTTTCTAAACCTTCCTATAATTTCAACTCACAATGCCTTTGTCAGGCTTCTGTTGACCAATTAAGAGGTTTGCTATACTTCAGTACACGGAAACAGGTTTGAATAAAGAATATTTAGAAAATATTTGGATAAATTGTAAGGCCAACCACCTGTCATGCTACAGAATATTCCAGAGATTGTAGAACCATTAGAAATGGTGCTGTCAGGGAAAATAACCCTCCCTTCTCCTGGGAACTGAACAATTCACATAGCCTACAAGTTAGGAGAGAAAACACACATGGTTGCTCTGAATTTTCTCACAAGTCCTGGTGGGATTACCCTTGACAACTGGGCTTTCCTATGTCTCTTTTCCCTCATTGTTGAATTCAAAATGACATGCTATTTTAAACCTTGAGGACAGGTGAGCCTGTTGTATCCCTGTTCCAGACAGAGAGGACTACTTGCTTTGCTTCCCAGACACATTCTAATCATTTCCCCCCGAGGAAAGACTTATTCCAGAACATCCATTTCTTGAGCACTTGTCTGCAACTGATACAGGCTGCTGGTGCCATTGTTGACCAAACATCTCTTTTTAGCATGCTGTCAGAAATACCCACAGCTGGACCACTTCCCCACATTTATGTTGTTATTTACAACAATTTTATACGGAATATCAATGACCATGTTTTTTCCTATAAATGACAAAAAACTAAAGTATATTTTATAAACATTAACAAAAAAGGGAAGTCAAATTTCTCAGTAATTTGAAGAATCAATACAACTTGCAGTTAAAGGAAAACAATAGATTAGGCTCATGGCAGAGTAACATTTTGTGTATATATCAGCCTAACAATCACCTGTGTTTTTCCATGGACCTGGTTAATAGAATAAACTGTGATATGAATCACTGCTTAAGCTTTTTGGGTCTGATCGACTGTTTCAGTCATGTCCATATTGTATAATGTCACTATTCTCATCCAGTGCCAACATTTTTTGATTTAATGCCAATTTGTTGGATGTAGTGACATTTCTGTCTTCAAAGACATAAAAATGTTAACAGTCAGTTTGTTTAATTCAATCTCTGTCAAGTGGGACAATAGGTTCACAGTTTGTCTCACTGTATGCAAGCCATTCTTCTTTTGTGGAAGATTCAATTAGGAAGACACTTTTCAGTCCGGTGTCTTATGTTCTTTGAAAAATGTACAGGTAAATGTAATTATAAAGTACAAACAAGCCTCATACACTCAGATTTGTATAGACCATAATCACAAATCACAATTTCCCTCATAGGGCTTAACAAGGTGGGACATCCTCTCCCCTTAACCCTTGACTAGTGTGAGGAAAAACTACACCAAAACCATTCAGGAGGGGGAAAAAAGGTAGTAACCTCAGTGAGAGCCACAAGTGAGGAATCACTCTCTCAGGATGAACAGAAGTGCAATAGATGTGTGTAACAGAGCACTTCAACAAAATGATTATATTTACAGCATTCATGAGAAAACAGTGTCTATCATTGCATGCATAGCTAGCACAAAACTCTCAATCATTACTTAAAACAAACTGTTGTGCCTCTCTCCATTGCTCCTAGGAAAGCATGATTAGTATCGTTATAACAAAGAAATCCAGCATTCATTTAAAACAATACAAACTAACTTTAGTAGTTTGTATGGAGACAATACTTAAGTATAGTCTGCGTTATGGAAGTTTTCAAGCAGCAGCTGATGTTTTATGCAGAAGATTTTAATGTAGACTTGATGCATCAAGGCGACCAGAATGTTAAACAATATACAAACGCTAACAGAGTAACATGAGCAATTGCCACCCTCAAGTCTGAAGATATCTCCCACAGCATCCTCATATATCTCCCTCTACTTGCCTCACCCATTCCAACAGCACATCCATGAATGACTAGAATTGCTGAAGGTAAGAGTTGAAGGTGTTACCTCTTTGTCTGAGGCATCCGAGTTAGATATGAAAGTCCATGAGTATAGACACTACAGTGTACTGTCGGTTGGCCCTTTATCTATAACCTGACCCTGGGTACTGCTTGTAAAGAGAGAAGGGAGTATGTGTGGAATGAGACAGGTCCCACTCTCCAAATGGTGTACATATATAATGTATAATATACATTATATAATAACTGTCAAGTTTGGTTAAAGCAGATGGACCCAAAGATGCAGAGGCAAAAAGTGTCCTTTAATGCAGGTAAAATCCACAAAACCAAAAAGCACGAGGCAGGGTTGACAAACTCTACAAACAAAAAAGAACAAACAAAATCCAAAGTCCATAAACTGAGAAGCACTGGAATCCAAAGTTCTCAAAAAAGGCTAAACAGAGAAAGCAAGGGAACACTAGTCACTAGAGACAGAAGGAACTTACAGGCGAGGGGTGATTAAGGAGAAATTACAACGGGTGGTGAGGCGACCATGAATAATGATGAACTGACAAAGACAAAGGGAAGCACAGAGACTTGGAATTGGGCGCAGGTGAAACACATGAGGAACTGGTGCAGACCATCACAGGGGCAGGAAACAGGACCAAGACAGGAAGTAAAGGTGGGAAACACACAAGGAGCAGAAACTACAAAATACAAGAGGAAACAGAACTCAGGGATAAAACATAAATCCAAACACAAGGAAAACAAAGATACAGGCAAAAACTAACAACGAATCTATAATCAAAATGAAAACACACAATTCATTAAAGAGGCAAAGGTCAAAAGAATAAAGAGTCCAGAGTCATAATAGTTCAGAGTCACAGGGTGAATATATAGTGAATATATAGTGAATATATAGTGGCATATACAGTAATGTTTGAGGATGGACCTCGATTTAATCAAAAATGTTGATGGTAACCAACAAAATAAAATGCTAAGACAAACTCATCTGGGATAGTGGGACAAATGGTTTTGTGGTAATAATTTGCCATCATCAATGCTTTACAATAATTCCTTTTTACAGTTGAATCCTCAAATGCATGTGTGAGTCCTACGTTATTCTAGGATCAATCAGTCGTCTGAGTACACAAAATACTGTACATAGTGTTGCTGGCAGGGAAACATTCTTCAAACCCAAGTACTATCCCCCTCTAAGGCTGAGGGTAATAAGGTATCTTACTAGCTCTGAGATCATTGAGTCATCTATCAAACAAATATTCCTCTTTAGGCTGACTACAATGATCTTTAATGGTGATAGCACCTGAGGCTCAACAAGACATATCATCTACCACCCAGTTAGAAAGTAATAAAAGTCACCCTACCCTCCAGGTTCAGTAGCAGATGTATGAATTTTTCTCAATTCATCTCAGCAATTATTCCACAGCTTTATCACTTTTAAAGCTTAAAAACACTACATAAATACCTTGTTATCCTAATTTTCTGCATCACATCTTAAACTTATTATTAGCCACAAAATAAAAGAAGATAATGTGTGATTATCTCTTTGGGATGTGATGCAAGGGGAACCTTTCTAAACGTCTCCCTGTCACATATAACAGGAAGGTTTATGAGTCAGGACAGGATTCTGTTTGGAATCTCCATGAATGAAGCTGTTGTGCATCTACTATTTTAGTTTGTAACGAGTGTTAAGGAGATAGTCAGAGTGGAAGGGTTATGACTTGTTTCTACAAACATATTAAAACTCTGGGAGACAAGGTAAAAAAAAAGACACTTCTAAATTGTAAACCAGTTTGTAGCTACTGCTGCTCCTAAAGCATGTGCAGTTTGTTTAGTCTAGATTAAACCAAATTCGTTGAATGTTGACTAGTGAACCACACATCAAATTTCATCTCTTAACACTCCAAGGTTTTTTTTCCTGTAAACTCACTGATGTAGTAACAAAAAAGAACACATTCTCACTTTGTGATTCTTTCTCTCTTTATCTCCCTTTCCCTCTGACAGATCTAGAAGCTCAGTACTCGCTTACACGGGCTCAGCGAGTCAGGGCCGCAATGTTCCCAGAGACCCTGGTGGAGGGAGAGGCAGCCATGCCACTCCAATCAGATCCGTCACAGCAGAGCAACGTGCAGCGACTGGCTGAGCCCTCTCAGCTGCTAAAGACAGCAATCGTCCACCTGATAAACTACCAGGATGATGCTGAGTTGGCAACAAGGGCAGTGCCAGAGCTCACCAAGCTGCTGGCAGATGAGGATCCGGTACACTGCCACAACTATCTCACTTGTATCACAATTTTACACACCCCCATATTCAAGCTTACCAATTTATTGTCTCACACATCTAGGTTGTGGTGAACAAGGCGGCCATGATAGTCAATCAGCTGACCCGAAAGGAGGCAAGTCGGCGGGTTCTAGTACAGTCTCCGACCATGGTGGGTGCAGTGGTGCGCGTCATGACAACAGCAGTTGACATGGAGACAGCCCGTTGTGCAGCCAGTGTGCTCCACAGCTTGTCACACCAGAGGGAGGGTCTGCTGGCCATATTTAAGTCTGGAGGGATACCTGCACTGGTCCGCATGCTGAGGTAGATATACGTCATTTCAATGACAGATTCGGTTGATAATTCTCTCTCTCGAGGTAGAAAGTGAGGAAGTAGAATTTTGTTGTTATAAAGAATATACGAGCTAATGGCTTAAATACTAAAATAGATTTTTGGCTGGATGGGGGTAGTAAATATGTTCTAAACACATCATTAACATATAATCAACAAGTTGGTTTGATAAACTTGTTAATAAAAATCTGAGCAGAAACAGAGAAGCATTAGTGTTCATGTTTGGCGGTTTTCCTGGTTACCCAATGAATGCAGTTAAAAAGGAAGATGAGCATAGAGAAATTTAGTACAGATAAAAAAAGAGCTAATGCTGAAGGGTGCTACAAATTTATCTGATAATCTGGTTCATAATTGTTATATTAATTATAATGATTATATTTACATAAACTGTAGTTTTTTTGGTTTAGTTGTGAAAATATATTTTTAGAACAGAAAAAAATATATATTTTTGGATAAAAGAGATCTGGAGTGTATAAGAGTATATGGAGGATCGAAGTGGAGGAGAAATGTAAACTTTTCATTTTGCCCGATGGTAAACTATTGAAAGCTTTCAGCTTCCGATATGGCAATTAGAGGTCATCTGAAAACTGTAACAAATGAGGCTAAGAGTCTAGCCTTCACTTTAAACACTATATCCAGGGCCTTTGAAACATGCGGGCAGGCAGAGTTAATCCCCTACACAGGGGCTTAACAAAACAGAATAAATCATACCACTAATTGATTTGGAGATTAATTCACACAGAAATTGAAAGAATTGAATAAATTAAACCTAAAAGTGTTTCACAGAGACCAGCTAGGTTAGTGTGTGTGACTTGTATTAATGCTATCAGCTTTTCTCCCTCTGTTCCTCTTTACCTCTGCCTGTTAATGCTCACTCCCACACTCTGTCTCCACTTCTTAGGTTTTTTAGCACATTTGCATTTGTTCTTTGCCACTGTCACTCTCTGCAACCTCCTACATAATGAAGCCTTTTTATTTGATGTTTGTTCTAGTCATTCTTTTAAGTCTTTTTATTTTATTTCTACATATCTGATGCTTTGTCTTTTTCTGTAGACACAGACATGAGCCAAACCAAATTGCAGTGAATCAAATTGAATTGAATTGATGACTTGAAAAATTGTGAAGCTATATCTCTCATGGTGTTGTATTGTTTGTGGTAAGTCCAGATACGTAGGAGAGTCCCACTGGCTTGTTTCTGGGAGGAATGTGTAAAGCCGAGAAAAAAGCCAACGAGTGGACCATCTGTGAAGCTGTGTTATTGTGATTTCTTTTGGATTAGTCTCATCTTTGCTTGTGACCATATTTGTTTTCAATATGGTCACAATGTGAGCCTGACCACCCTGTGGTGGTTTGGGAGATCTAAATAGGCCCTAGATCCATTTGGCTGCATTTACACCTACTCTCATGTGATCAACCTCAATCTGATCGCAGTCCAATCACCCAAAACACATTTTAATGTTGGGTGTAAATGGCATATTAGTTGTTATCTGACCTAATCTCTGAACACATGAAGCTGAAGTTGATTGAAATGATATCAGTTTTGTTTCTCTTCTAATCTTAAATACAGAATCAACTTTAAGGTTGACTTGAGGATGGTACCAGGTGAAATGTCACCAGAGGATTACCGGCGTTATTAAAACATCTTGAGGGGAACATGAATGCATACCAATCCATCCAGTATCCAAGGCCCAAAATCACAAATATCAAACTCCTGAGAAGTAAAGAATTCAAAGTTGTTAGGATTCATCCCCTGGGGATCACAAATGTCTGTAAAAAAGTTGCACTGTAGTTAATCTAATGTATATAACACAACCTAACACAAAATGGCCGATTGATCAGACAGAAAACCTTTGAAAAAATACATGGTGCAAGATAAGTGTCAATACCAAAAAGGTGTTATTCCCGCACTTTTATGGAAATGTCCATGGTTTAGGTGTATTTTGTTAATTAAGTTGTATTTTCTCTCTCTCTCTCTCTCTCTCTCTCTCTCTCTCTCTCTCTCTCTCTCTCTCTCTCTCTCTCTCTCTCTCTTCTCTGTTTCAGTTCCCCAGTGGAATCAGTCTTGTTTTACGCCATCACCACCCTCCACAACCTACTGCTTCACCAAGAGGGGGCCAAGATGGCTCTGCGTCTGGCTGATGGCCTGCAAAGAATGGTTCCCTTACTAAAAAAGAGCAATCCCAAGTTCCTGGCCATCACCACTGACTGTCTGCAACTCCTGTCCTACGGCAACCAGGAGAGCAAGGTGAGGATAGGACCTTAACACTGGGAAGGAAACCCATGTTGTGTCCACTTTTTTTAAAAATAATTATCCTTCCTACTTCCTGTTTCTTGTCAGCTAATCATCCTTGCCAATGGAGGCCCAGAGGGCCTGGTGTTCATCATGAGGAACTACAACTATGAGAAGCTACTATGGACCACTAGCCGTGTTCTCAAAGTACTGTCTGTGTGTCCCAGCAACAAGCCAGCTATAGTGGAGGCTGGTATGTCCACATCACTGAACATGAGTGTAGATCCTCAGGTATAGATGTTTGTAAAGTATGTATGTATGTAAACCAGGTCATAATAATGCTCTCACACAAAACTCACACACCCGCAGTCACACGTAACAAACAGTGAATGAATAACAGTGTCTGAAATCCCTTTACAGCATAATAATAGTATTTTTATACATTCACTCCACATCGTCTTCTGTTAAAGGCTGGGAGCTGATGATTCGCTGGCTATGTAGTATATGTATTCTTACATCTGTGTCCAGGTGGAATGCAAGCTTTGGGTCAACACCTTACAGGTTCAAGTCAGCGTCTGATCCAGAACTGTCTATGGACCCTCCGCAACCTGTCAGATGCTGCGACTAAACAGGCACGTATTGCTTTGCCCACTACTATAATGAATGCTCCTACAACCTCTACCAGCACCACTACACCCTGTGATATCCTGCTCTATCTTTGCATGACACACCAGTCCTTTATGCAGCTGCCCACCTCACCATGATGCACATCAGTGCCCCTGTGAAGTAGTGACTTTATCACATTCTCTCCCTGCATGGAGACTTCCCGGTCGGCCAATGTAAAAACCTAGTCTCACAAGTGCTGCTTCTGTTTGTATTTTCCTCATCCTGCATTGATGGTGAGATTCTGGAGCTACTGTAAATATGAGCACAGCTTACGGGGTGGTACAAAATTCTCTTTCTGAGTACTCTCAGGGGAAGGAATGCAAAAGATTGGTAAACATAATTTCCTAAAGCAGGACTCATGTTTAACCAAGCACTGCAAGGAACTGTGTTGAAAGGCAGCAGCTTTATCACACAAAATGTCTAGAACTAGGGCAGGGCCTGTTATAAACCTGCCTGTTTGGGATAGGCAGATGTTTTGGCCATTGACTATGCTCTGGAGCTACTTATGAATCATTATTAGTCATTAGTGAGTGCTCCTCAAACAGTTCTACAATATACTGTCACTTTTTAATTTGTATAGGAGTGGTGTGGAGTTAAAAGTCTGGGTTGTACCGGATAGGAGTGTATTTACATGGTGCTGGGGTAGAGTTAAATATCTTAATGATTTTCTACCAGAGTTGTTTAGATGGCAGTATTTTAAAAGCAGGGGTGTTGTTTGACAATTGTGCTGAGGAAAGGTAAATCTGAAATGTTTTTACAAAAATATTGTTCCAGGTCTATCCAAGCGATATTGTGGTTGGTTTGATGGATCCATTTAGTGAGGTTTTCTACTGATAGTAGAAGTATATGCTTTCTAGTCCGGCAAAAATATCCTGGAACAGAAAAGCAAAGCCACACCAACACTGTTTAGGTTGCTTAAAGTTAGCGCTAGCATTAGTTGGGAGATCAGAACCATATACAGATGTATACAGTGACGTAATGAAGTGGCCCTTTGAACAACACTGGCCTGTAGAAAAGCAACCGCGAACCAGCACCAGCCCAGAACTGGAACCTGGTTTGCGTTGGTGGAAAAGGCATATTGGACAAACCGCATACAGAGCTGCCAGAAACAGTATATGAGCTGCACTGCACCGTAATTCCTTAATCATTCAAAGTTTCATAGTTACCATTTAGGACGGTGGTGCTTTTTTGCTTTTCCTCATAGCACCAACAATTTAATTATTATAATTCATCGGCCAGTTTACAATTCATTTGATTTGGGGGGACAACGCTTTTTTATTTTTCCAATAGAAATGTGTAAAGAGAGAGTTAATAGATTTGAACCATTTATTTGTTGGTGTGATGGGTAGCATTGAGAAAAGATAGTTGTATGGAAGTATTTTCATTATGACAGTTGTTTGTCCTGTGAGGGTGGGAGGTACCAGGGTTCCTCTTCTACTAACAGTGGAGAGTAGTTAAGTTGAAACAACTCTGACAGCCTGGGTGAAATGTCTATACCCATATACAGTACCGAATATTGGTATCCAGTTAACTTGATCGAATGCTTCTAGTGATACAATGATAGTTTTGATTTGAGTTTGTTGTGATCAAATAGCCTGCATCCGTGTTTCTTTTCGATAAAACCTGTTTGATCAGATGTATTAAAGTGGAAATTATTGTTTAAAATCTGATGTCTAAGGATCTTTTTATGATTTTTAAGTCTGTATTTAATAATAATAAAGGGCGGTAGCTGGTAGGTTGAGTTGGATACTTATTTGGTTTAAGTAGAATTGATATGACGGATTTATTCATATGTGAAGGAATTCGGCCTGTATTTTGTATTTCTGATGTTAATCTGCAGAAAAGTGAGGACAGTATGTGCCAGAAATGTTGATGTAGTGGAGAGAAATATGAATAATCTCGAGATGAAGGGTTTCTTATTCTCTAACTGTCGCCAAGACTGAAATCTCTCGTGTTGTTTTAATAATTCTGTTGAGTGCCAATTTCTTTGATTACCAGCTGTGCTTGAACGGTCGATTTTGGGATTGATTACCGTATTGAAGTCTCTGCCAATTATTATGTTTTTTGGTTCTTCGTAGTGTAGAGAAGAATGTTTCAAAGAAAGATGGATCGTCGCTGTTTATTTATATGTTGGCTATATTGAATTTTTATTGAATTTTTTGTCATTAATGGAAGCAGCCATTATGATGTATCGTCCTTCGGGATCAGCTGTTGGAAATGCAGAAAAGAAGAAGCCCAAAATGCTTAAAGAATCACTTCACTATACCTTATCAACATTACTATCAAGTTTGTTTTACAAAATCTGAAAAGATGTTGAGTTTTACTCTGTAAACAAAACCAACTCTCAATTGATTTGGCAAGGTCAAATTCATTGCCATGAAACTGCTGAAAAATATCAAAATAATCAATATCAAAAGCATGACTTCAATACCAGATTGAAAGGTTCTGCTCTGGAATGGAAATGATTACATACTGATCACTATATCACTCTGCAGTATATACCAGGTAAAATAAAACTAGTACACTTTGCAAGAGCTCACAATAAGGCTGTAATAACTTTTGACAACTAAATTAAATTTTAAAATTTTCTCTCACAGATTTTTGTCATCTGAAAAATCAAAAAAATACACTGATTGCATTGTTATGATTTGTGTTAATACCTACTCTTTCTGGTCCCTTTGTGAAGGAGGGGTTAGATGGTCTGCTGCAGATATTAGTCACCCAGCTGGGCTCAGATGATGTCAACATGTTGACCTGTGCAACTGGCATCCTGTCCAACCTCACCTGTAACAATTCACGCAACAAGGTAACCACATTATGTTTTTATTATTAAACCATGGGCATTAAACCGCTGACGTATTCTAGGAAAATTCTGCACTGTGTAATTTAAAAAAAGTTGTACAAGTACTTTGTGACCGCAAAACTACAGCTCATCATTAGAGGCGTCAGATGCATCAGTACTTTTACTGATACTTTTACTATTCACCAACACTCAACTCTGAGGTAATGTGTAATCTGTGCTGACTAAAGAGTCCTCCTGTTCTGCTCTTAAAATAGGTTTACACCAGTGGCCACCAAATTTTTCAAGCCCAAGATCATGTTTTAATTGAAAACGTTTTCCTTTGAAAGGCTGAACGTACGAGCATAAATATACACATAGAAAGGCAGTTGTGCAACTTTATCTATTCATTGCACAATATTCAAATTAATATCAATTTATATTTACAGCATCTGTTCAATGCACAATATTTAACTTCAGTTCAACAATATATTCTGCAGCACAATATTTTTACATATAGGCTTTGCCTTGAATATGGCAATAAATATAACTATTTCCTTGTATAAAAGTAGTCCTGTGTACTCAAATAAATACCAGTACTAGCAGTAAGCCGTGCATCTTCTGCTCCTGTAAATATTTCACCATAAAAAAACAGAAATGCTGCATTTATTTTGAAACGCATACAGAAAGTGTTGCAACCATTTATGTTTGTGACAGAAATTAAACAAACAAACAATTAAATTCAGGTGAAAGATCATTTTCTCTGTTTATTCTGCAGTGAACCACAATGTTTATCTGTCTATGAAAAACATATTTACAATACTTCCAGGATCGGTTTCAAAGTAAAAGCAGTCCAGCGTTTCACTTTCTGAATCCATTAATTTCTTCTTGGGCTTTGATTGTTATTGACAGATGCACGTCTTCATACCATGGGATCCTGTTTAGTACATAATCTAACTTGTATTCAAGGAAATGCAGTAGATAAACCTGCAACTCCGCTGCCAGTAGCAGACACACTGCGCGTGTGAACACACAGCTGATCTGCGGCCAGAGTCCAGAGAGTTCGAGAATCGACAGTGAAGGTTTTAGAGATGGACTGGTAGATCACGATAGATGGGTTGGCGACCACTGGTTTACACAGTTGAATCACCAATGTATTCTTTTGTTGAGCTGGGATGTTTAGCCTACAATGGTCTGGGACTTATGGGAAATTGTGTTCGTAAATTAAAATATAAACTTTTCCTTGTTTCCGATACAGATAACACACGCATGCATCTGTTTGTACTTCTTTTCACTTTCTGATTTTAGTTTTCATCACTTCAGAACACATTAGATTTAACATTACACAAGACATACATTCATTTCCTGGAGACTTACTCTTACCTTAACTTGAACTTACTTGTCTACGACCAACCCTTAAAAAATGTCTTCAACTTTTAAGGTAATGATTTACGATCAACTAACCTCAGCTTTCCCTTTTCTCCTACTTTATCGTCTTGACAGACACACACACACACACACACACACACACACACACACACACACACACACACACACACACACAGGCACATTTAAATATAGTTGTCTTCCCACTAATCCATGTTTTCTTACATGAATGTATGTGCCACCCATGCCATGAAGGAAGCTTCACAGCACTTCTGCTGCATTTCACATAAGAGGTTGTTTTCTTCTTATTCTTCTTATCTCTCAGACTCTTGTGACTCAGTATGGCGGTGTGGAAGCACTGATCCATGCTGTGCTCCGAGCAGGGGAGAAGGAGGACGTTGCTGAGCCGGCGGTCTGTGCCCTGCGTCACCTCACATCCCGACACCAAGATGCAGAGCTGGCTCAGAATGCTGTGCGTCTGCACTATGGTATCCCTGCTGTCGTCAAGCTGCTGGGGCAGCCACACTACTGGCCTGTAGTAAAGGTAAGGAAGGCACTGGTTTGTAGTCTAATATGCCTCGGAGTGTTTGAAGGAAAGGAAAAAAGGAAAGGAAAATATTGTATAGGCCAAAAAGCCAGAAAAGCACTCAGAGACGTGCATTGTCACACACCACACCATAAAAACACATCCCTCATCATGCTCCACTCTCAGAACACCTCAGCTATGGCAATAACCACTGGCATGCTGTGTCCCTCGATAGAAAAACTGACAGACAGCTAGAGAGACACTGCAGATACAAAGCTGGTTGGTTTTAACCCAAGTAAAATGAAGGATCTCATAGAGGTTCGTAAATATACAATACAAGGGTATTAGAGAAAATGCGCAGCATAGTGACAATTTACTTTAGCCTGGAGTGTGCTAAAAGAATCATTTTAAATATGATATTTTAATAACCTGATGCCTTTGACAAAACAATTGCATACTTTGGCATTACAATAATTCAACTAATATTTTGTTTCATTTTACCAAATGTCCATCTTACGCATATCTGACATTACAAATATGCTTCAGAATGAATTTGATCGGATATGTATTATAGTAGCTGCATATCACTCATGCTGCAGTTTAAGTCTTCTTCAACATGAACATAAAACATTGAACATGAAACATTATTTATTTTGCTAAACAGTGTCTGAGCCCGCAGCTGTACTGTGGCTGAAGGCATCCTGAGTAGACATTGACAGAGGACAGCGTATCTTGGAGACAACGTGTAACTTTTAAAAGTGAGGAGTTAGAGGCCCATAAGTGCAACTGCAGTATTCAGTCAGTGTAATCCAGACACAAGTCTCAGACGCCTGCCTGTCAGCAGTTTCTGGGTCTTTACGAGGCTGGTTGACACAAGTTGAACAAGAGATATTGTACTAGGGCTGGTCAATATGGCCTAAAATGAATATCGTGATTTTTCTGGCCTATATCACGATACACGATATATATCTCTATATTTTTTTAATCACCTTTAAATCATTGTACAAATATTAAATTCAACCCTTTGATGCACACATTTCTTTTGTAGTAAAGAGTGGGAACACAGCATGACAAGATGGTGTCCCATGTCTTTCAGCCGGTCACTCGCCTCTAAAACTTACTTTTATCTAGTTTCTAGTTACCTTTTTTACGCTGTACATCTTATACTAGGGTTGTTTTACCCTGATATCATTTATTGAGATTAAGGATTTTAGCCATCCGTCACCTGGATTTTAAATTCAAACCATCTCAAGTTCTGTAACACATAAAACAGAGAATTGAATGTGTACACATCTCTACATAATCTCTGAGTACAAGCAGTGAGAATTTGCTATGACAAAGTACAGTGCAATAGATCAAATTCTTGGGTGTAACTGAGTCTTTTAAACAACAGACTTGAGATTTGGATTTCTAGTCCATGGCCTTAACCAATCGGCCAAAACAACTTGACTAAAGCTATTTTTTTCTATTATTTTCTAATAATGTAGCAACCAGAGTTTGAACCCAAAAGTGGAAATTAGCTAAGTTTGCACCCAACTACTGACCTATGTGGATCATTTACATAATTTCATTCTACACACTTTTTGTCCTATGCTAACTTTCATAAGTTGTGCAGGTGTACATTGGCATCTGGACTTTCACTTCTAACCCATTATGTTGCTTCAGTTCTCAAACACTAATGCAAGGTTTCAGGTATGTTGGTCTGTCCCTATGTTGAGAGACATTAGGTTAAACAGACAGGTTGTTGCAAAGGCCACCAGTTAGTGGTTTGTTTGGGTCCCCTGAGTCAAGGTGTGAATGGCTGTTGATACTTGTGACTTCAAGACCCATCCTTCTATCATGTGAGTCTTTTGTCGTAGGAGTCCTTGGGGGAGGATTTGGAATTTGTCCTCATTGATTCAGTTAAGCATGCATGTTCTTAAATTGTGAAAAGATTCAAGAGTTTATTGTCATGTAAAGCAATTTGTTTAGGAGATCTGATGAATCTATTGATCCCAACAATCAAAATGTTGGGCATCAAACCAAGGTCAACAGCTTGGAAGGCAGCTATGCTTACCACTATACCACCATCGCCACAAAATCCTCACAGTCTGGCTGCCAGAATGGGAGAAATGTGGGAAAAAGTGAAAAAGAAAACAAGCTAAACAGAATCCAGGGGGGGGAAAGAAAAGAGACAGTTTAACTCAAAGTCGAGTTACACATAAAACAGAGAATTGAACACTTCTCCCGATCCTCAATCGGCATAGGGGTGAGTAGATAATGACTGAATTATAATTTTTGGGTGAACTATTCCATTAATTAACAGACTATTAACAACAACATTCATAATATTGATAATAAAAATAATTGTTGTTGTTATTGTCGTGTTCTTTTGTCCCGAGGTATGAGAAGAGCCGGTCTCGGTTTGGTTCAACAAGTATTTATTTAGAAGCAATGAAAAGGTACAGCATAGCTATGGGCATGTCAAGAGACGCCCCGAACGGACGGCGGGTGCAGTACTTATAATAGTAGGTAGAATTTCATTAGTCAATAACGAGGGGGAGTCGGCGTGGTTTAGACTTGGCTCTCCCTAGATGGTGCACAGGCGTGGTCCCAGCCTCTTGGCACTGGAATCCGTGAACGATGAGCAGCCGCTCCCAGTTTCGCCCCTCCTTCGACAGTAGCTGGGCAAATCTTCACATTCTGACAGTGTTTGGTTTTGTGTTTTACAAACAAGCCTTGACTCGGCTGACGCCGTGTGAGTCTTCAGTAGTTTTGCAGATCCACATGTGCTTATATGGTGTTGTTGCTCATTGGAGTGAGGAACATTGTGTTCCTGCTTTAACGGCTGTATGTTCTGTGTGTGTAAGCATGCGCATTTTCCAGACAAGACAACGCCTTTCCTATCTGCCCTTCAGAACCTGGGGCAGCTGCTTGAATTCTTTCTAAGGCGTATATCACAGTTTCTTATGAGCACAGTGCATTTATGTATGTGTGATGTTGAATAAAGCTAAGGGAGGTAGGCTGTAATTTAAAAAGGTTAGGTATGAGAACAAGTTTAAGTACAGTGTATAGTATGCCACGGATTACAGTCTCCAGATTATCTGGATCATGCAAAAAGAGAGACAGAAACTAAGTTTGCATGCTCTTAAACCTGAGCTGCAGATTAACTAGTTTTGTCATCAATTAGGTGCCTCAAATCTCCAAATCCAGCATGTTATTATTATGGTTACACTCTTCATGCTAACATCAGAGTTCGAATTACAGTGGATCCTAATATGAAACAGCTCAAGGACCCAGTCATAATGCTACCATTTTAGCTCAGTGTCTGAGGAAAGCCAAACTCTTCAACCCAATTAGGTCAGGTTAGGTCCTCAGACCTTTAGAAGTTTGGTTCACCTGCAGTCTTCCTCAGGTTTACATAACTGTTTAACCAACAATACCAAACCAGAGAGGCTAGTCACAGCTAAAAGGTCGATCTAATTTCAGGTAGTCTAGTATCCCGATGGGCAGAGAACAAACGCCACTATGGGAAGTCCTAAAAACCCAGGAGTTGCAGTCTCACTGAGTTCACTGATTAAATACCAAGAGCACTGGTATGTTCTGGGCACACACAGGCTATTTAGAAGCCATTCATAAGTTAACTGTTGTAACATAATGGGGTTGGTGTTTGTGTGTTTTGAAACAACAATAATCACTTTTCAGATTGTAACGCCATATCAGCAACAAAGAACTGTCGTTGTTGAACTTGTTCCAATGTCTGATTCTCCTGCTGGCTTTATTAGTTTTCTCCTTTTTGAGATCCTGAACTACATCTCCAGTACTCCTGTTTATATGTGCTGTTGAAATGTTAAAATAGAATCTAGAATGATTCCAAGATATTTAAAATCAGACAGCACCTCTTATAACAAAGATATCAGGTTGGTGAGTCTGTGTGGATTTCCCAAACAGTCCTTTATGTCTCTTGCCCCACCTGATGGGCAGACATGAACAGATGACCCACCCTGCTCCACCTACCAGCAAACTGCTGGTGTCTGCAAAACAAGTAGGGGAGCAAATCAAGCAGGCAGGCAAGTAGTAGTAGTCATCACACAACACATCCCTTTTTTACACCAAAATTTATAATTTACATACTGCATGTGGGTTTGAAAACAGGTAAATTTGATAAAAAAAAGACCATTGACTCCCTTCACATTGCTTGACTGAAATCAAAAGAAGCAATTTGGGGTTCACTATCTTGCACAAGGACACTTCCAGCATGTGGATTGAAAGAGCTGGGAATCGAACCACTGACCTTTTAAAGCGTGTTCCCATTGAAGTGGGATTAGAGTGGGAACTGATAAACACACACAAATGCATTCCTCCCACTCAGTCAGACAGCCCTGCCAACACATTATATTAAGGAGGTGAGGTATTGGTGTTTAATGATGTGGAATAGAGAAATGGAGAATGACTTTATAAAGGAACTTTACAGAGAGAGGTGGAGAGATGGGGGTGGGAGAGAAAGATAAGCAGTGAGGGAAACAGGAAGTTTTGCTACTTCATAATGTTTAAAATAAAAGTTTAATCCCAGATGTCACGTCATGATAATGAACCATTACATTTTCAGCCCTATGTTTATTTTTCTATCTTCAGTTTAAACTTTAGATATTCAATACCAGGATCAGATATTTGCTTTAATTTCACAATAGCAGCATAAATGTCTGAGATTTTGTTCAGGTACCACAGATAACAATATTCTTTTCAATGGACTCATAAACTCTCAGAGATGACACCATTCCTGCAGCTGCAGAGTGGACATCCAAACACATTTACAACAATTTCACTGTCCGTATAAGCACAGGTTTTTTGATATATTAGTGTCACTGGAGAACATAAACTAAAATCAGCCAAATTATGAGGAAACAATAAATTTGACTCAATATCATAAACACAGATTTTTTTCACCTAAAACCTCCAGGTGCTCGTCAAACAGAGCAAGACTGGTCACAAAAAACAAACATTACATGTTACACCACACATAGTTATTGTACACGCCTGAGATTTATACATACAAACCTGATGTCTTGAAAGTCTTACAATCTCCAGTATAGAGTGAAAAAAATCCTGTTACTTGGTCAGCGATACAGCAGTAAAGGTGATATTTACTTCCACTAACAACCCAATAATTTACCTTACTTACTCAACTAACATTGAGAAATTGTGTCAAGTCAGAGTTTATAAAATATGAACAGTTGCAAATTTAAAAATGTCTAAAATTAGTATACATAAAAGATGCAATGAACAAAATCCAGAACATCAGAGGTATATGCAACATGAGACTCCGGTACATGAGTGTGGAACAATGGATGAGCAACAATTTTCTCAAATTAAATGAAGATAAAACATACATTTGTTTAATTGGTACTGATGATCAGAGACAAAATATTATTAGCAAACTTGGAAGTCTGCCGCATCAAAACTAACCAAACGTAAAGAACCTGGGTGTTACACTTGATTCAGAACTAGATTTGAATTCACATAAACAATGTCACAAAGATTGCCTTTTATCACTTAAGAAACCTTGCAAGAGTAAACCATACCTCACTCTAGAAGATACCAAAAAGTTGACTTATGCTTATATACTTTCTCTCCTGGAGTATATAATATGGACTACAACTTTCAGCAGCCAGGGTTTTACCGAGAAATAGGAAAAGAGATCACATTACTCCGGTTTTAGCGTCTTTACACTGGCTTCCAGTCTCACTGAGGATTGATTTTAAAATGATTTGACTTGTTTTTAAGTCTCTTAATGGTACAGCATCCTCATACATCTCGGACTGTTTATCGGAATATGCTAAATATCCCCAAAACAAAAGTTTGGGGAGGCAGCATTCTCTTGCTATGCACCAAAGGTTTGGAACAAACTCCCACCACACATCAGAAAAGCTACTTCTGTTGATAGTTTGAAGAAACAACTCAATACCTATTTCTAAGATCTTGCTTTTAATTAATTTGATCTGTTTTATTTTTATTCTTTCGTATTTTTTTTATTGCTAACATGTGCTTATTGATCTCTTATTTCATGTCTTTGATTTTATAGATTTGATTGTAAAGCAGTTTGAGTGGCATTTTCTGTATGAAAAGTGTCCAACATCACAGCACGTGTGCAACAATGTGTATATGCTGATTGAATGTAGATATGTTTTCAGCAAATATCCATAAACAAAGAAGACTGAGAAATGAGGATGAGAGAGAAGAAAGTATGTAACTTGTAAGTTAATGAGAATATTTGGTCCTAAAAACAAGGCTGTGCACCAGAAACTGTTTAGAAAGCTTCACATAAACCCCTTCTCATCATGAGTGCATTTGTAATTTACATTTTAGGAATTTTCTCAGTGTGCCCTTTATGGAGGCTGTTTCCTGCATCAGTACAATTGCAAATATTTGTAGGGTTATGGACTTTGCATGTGCTTGAAAAGTAAAATCTGAACTTTTCTGAACACTTTGCTGGTGTAGCAGTGAGACAGCCCATATGCTGGGAGAGGACCCAGCTGTCTCCTAGGCAGCAAGTGAACTTTCCCTCCATAGAAAACTGGTTGGATCTTTTCCCTCTCTTCCCTGTCCTCCCCTTTGATATAAAGCATCACATACTGTTTGGTAAACATGAGTGCAGTTTGCTGGGGTTCCAAACAGGAGGTAGCACTGCCGTTTGGAGGACCACATCCAATGTTGCCTTTAAAGCTGACCCACATACAGTGTGGAACATCCTGTTGAGAGAGCTCTTTGATCCTTCTTCTCTCCTCAGGCCACAGTTGGTTTGATCCGAAACCTGGCACTGTGCCCAGCCAATCAAGCGCCACTGAGGGAGGCAGGTGCTATTCCTCGATTGGTCAACCTGCTACTGAAGGCTCACCAGGACACGCAGAGACACGCCTCCTCGACACAGCAGACATACCAGGTCTGGAGTCCACACACACACACACACACACACACCAAAATTCAATTTTCAGCTCAGCCATGAGGCACAGGAGGTAACAGAAAGCCACACAAGGAATCACCATGTGAACATTGTACTGCAGATAAGATTATTATTAATGTTATGCACATTGCTGACCTACATTGGGTGGATACATTTTTTAACCTGCAACAGACTGAAGGGAATATATGAACTGAAGAAAGTGAATGATGTGATTGCTTACTAATTTAAATGGTAATGATGCCATGGTGATACTGATGGCTAAACTCTTGAACTAAACTATATGAAAGAGAAACACAATCATTATTGTGGATGTTTTGACAATGGTAGATAACTTCACTTCTATGTATGACTGAGGAAAATTCCTCCATATCTATTTAAATATGTGTAGATATGTAGATTTGACAGAAATAGTTATATTTTGTTCTTCGGTTATTTGACTTTTCAATCAGGAGGGACAGACAAGTGTCTTTTGATGCTTGGACCCCATCGTGATACCTAAGTGGTCATCAAGACTGGAAAAGCGCCATATAAATACAGATCATTTACCATAATTAATACAATGGTTGAGGCTGTGTGTAGAATAGAAAACCAGAATTACAGCGACAATACATTAACACCATTAGGATTACACATTATCAATGTCTTTAAGCTTACACTCAATTAAGAATGAGGGGAAAAGCAGCCTTTTACACTGCCTCTCTAGTGATCTCAAGATATATCTTGTATTTTGTATCCCACATAAATCTCTATTTTGTTTCCTGTCAGGTTTTCATCTGTACTGACTTTTCCAGGTCAGGCTCAGAAAACACATCAAATCATAAATTACTCTTTTGAACTATGTGCAATTTGATCTGTAGCCATAAATGTGCCTTTAGGTTGCATGTTTTATTCCACATGTGGGGAAGTCAACATTTTAACAAAGAGTGAAAAAGAAGTTCAGTCTAAATCTAGCAGATTTGTGAATGGTAACTGGTAATTAACTGGTTTATTTCTCTCCTTGACATCTCTGCCTCTGTCTTTCTGTCTCTCTCCGTTTCCAGGATGGTGTTCGCATGGAGGAAATAGTTGAGGGCTGCACAGGAGCACTTCACATTCTAGCAAGAGACCCAATGAACAGAGGAGACATCGCCAGCATGCAAACCATACCACTGTTTGTACAGGTAAACTCAAAATGACAATGCCAGGCTGCTGATGTTATATCAGCACCATGGAAGTGAGGAGTCAGCTTGTTTCCACCCTCACACACACACCTTCTGCCAGTGGATGATGGCACAAGAGGTAAGGGGGTATTAGTAGCAGGGATCAGTTTAGGGGCCATCCTAGTTTCAAATTAATCCAATATAGTGAACCAGCATTTTCATTTCTTTAGCCAAATCTTCAGCACATTTAAGTAACAAGACTATACTAAATGCCCTGCATACCATATCCATGGCTGCCAGAGTTCAAGCATTGTGGTTTAAACAAGCATCACGCCCAGCACTGAGTTGTTGCTTTTCTGCCACACGAGCTGCAGGATATCACTCTGCTTCTCTATCGCTCTGACTGAGAAACATTAAACTGGACAGGTATCAGGGCTATCACAGGGCTCAATTGCTGTGTTGGCTGACAGTGGATGAAACATTTGCTTCACATTCTTGTCTGTGGCTGTGCCCTCAAACAAATGATGTGAATATTGAATCTTTCTATCTGTTGCATTGAGTCATTATACATTAATTTCACGTCACTTGCCAGGCGACACAAAATCGCATAATTTTTTGCATTGACTTCATATGTAATCTCATTGAACACAGCATAATAAAACAGAACTTCATGTCAGCCTGATGCCCTCTTGGTTGAAACACAGAGACTGTGGTTGTTAAAGTGTTTTGACAGGAAAGAAATCTTTTAAAAAATGCTTTCAATGATCTGAATGCGTGTTTGTGTGTGTGTGTGTGTGTGTGTGTGCCCAGCTGCTGTACTCCTATGTGGAGAACGTGAAACGAGTGTCTGCGGGCGTCCTGTGTGAGTTGGCTCTGGACAAACAGTCTGCAGAGCTCATTGATGCAGAGGGAGCTTCAGCACCACTCATGGAGCTGCTACACTCAAGCAACGAAGGAATAGGTACATCACGTCAACTCACAGCTTGTCCAATATTATGCATTTTGAATAGTTTTGCATATATCAATAAATAGATTTTAATGTTCTTTAACTTTTTGATTAATAAAAACCTAGGAGTATAAAAGAATCAGGATCCAGAGTAAAAGAGGCGTGAAATGGAAGAGTCTTAAAACAACATACATATTTATTTAATTTTTCTGAGGCCAAGCACACTTCTCTTTTTAGTTTCAATGAAAAGATACACCTTTGTGGCTGCTGTTGAAGCTGAGAAGGTGTATCGTGGTGAATTGTGACTGCCATCTGCTGGAAGTCATACTGGGTGAAATTGGAAAATCCAGCTCTCATAGAACTTCAACACGACCTCAACAGTTCAAGTATGAAAGGGTACAAATTGAGTACTATTTGTAATCCTGAAAATCCACCAGAGTGGCATCATTACATTTCGCAGGGTACCCCAAATGCTGGGCTTTAATCAGATGACACGTTAATACAGCAGTCTCATGACATCGAAGAAGTCAATTCTGGATTTTATGATAGGGGGATTCACAAAAAATCAAGAATCTTAACACAAATTGGTCATGGGCGGTTTTTCATTGGCCCATTAGGACAATTAAGACAAATCTTAAATGCATTGTTAAATATAAGGTATTTTAGAAAAGGTTTATCTCATCACAGAGGTAATCCAGCATCTCTGGGATGAAACCGAGCACAGACTGTGAGACAGGCCTTGAGTCCAAACTGTTAATTTTGGTTTGTTAGTCATTTGTGGTCCTCATCCTCTTCCATAAAGATCTGGGCTGGGTTGCTTTTTGTAAAATATATTGTAACACTGTTTTGTTATTATTAATACATTAATACATTTACTTGTAGCAAAATGTGTTATTGACAAGAAGTCATTCTGTTCTTTCATTTTCGTTTGTTCGAAGTAAAGCTGGATATTTATTTAACTTTCCTCATGAAGTGATTTAGACTTTTATAATCATTATGAAGAACAAGATTTATTTAAGTACATCATTTCTGCAAAATAAATACATATCTAAAAAAAATATTTGTTTACAGAATTATGCTTATATGGCTGTTATGTTACTGTCTCCCTGTAGCCACCTATGCTGCAGCAGTGCTGTTCCGAATTTCAGAGGACAAGAGTTCAGACTACAGGAAGAGAGTGTCTGTAGAGCTAACACACTCGCTCTTTAAACATGACCCTACCGCATGGGAAATGGTAAGAAGGCAGTGTGTGTGTGTGTGTGTTTGTGTTTGTGTATGTAGTACTACTGAACCTGTTCTGCAAATGTATGCAGATATCAAATTCAAGTGAATACAAAATAAAATTTAATATAATTCTATTATTATTATTATTATTATTTTATCTTTTTTAAGAACTTGGTGCATTCTCCTAAATTACCATTCACAACAATGGCAGACTGGGAAAAGGGTGAAGGTCTCAGGCACACACTTAAAATAGTTTCAGTCCTACCTGACACACCACAACTGATTTGTCTCATTTCAAAACAGATATTCCATATGGAGTACCACAAGACTTTGTTCTGGGCTAACCACTGTATGGACTTCATGTGTTACCACAGGGGGTAATAGGCAGAGTACTGATTTTCACTGCTATGCTTATGACACTTAAAACCATAGAGCTATATTTGTCCTGATAATGAAAGTCTCCTTTTCTTCTTGAAAAAAAGCATCCCGTATATCAAATAATGGATCATAAAAATAATTCTACAGCTGAGAAATGTCCAAGCAGAGGTCCTTATTGGTCCAAACAACCAAAGAGAAAGAGGGTCCTACAGCAAACCAATTTAATCTCTGAATATTGCATGTGCTTTCTCTGTAAATGGAGTTATTATAATTGAGGTTCCAGGAACAAGACCACAGCTCACCATCTCTTCCTCACTGATCCACTCACCTATGCCTTATTAACTCACATGTGCATGTCTACATAAGCATAACTAAACCTTCTCTCTCGTTTGTCTCAGTTCTCACGACGTTCACAGTTCTCTCGACCTAGACTTTCATCATGGACAGCTGGTTCTTAGCCCCTCAGACAGCAAACTTTTTGACGACCAAATGAGTAGTCTTAGAATCTTCCCCATCCATATTCCCCCCCTCTCCGACGCAGCCATCCATCCACCACGTTTGCACTCCGTCATGGACAGGCTCCTAGCCAAAGAAGTCAATGAAGGCTTTATGATAGGTCCTTTTACTAGTCTCCCTTTCCCAGTCTACAGCATCAGCCCCATCGTCACCAGGAAACTCTCTGGAAAGAAGAGACTAATCATAGACATCTCTTCTCCCCACGGACCCACTACACCAAGCATCAACAGTCTTATTCAGTTTTTCCATGCATTACGCAACCATCACACCACGCCATCAACCTTATCGATCTGGCCAGCCACCGTGCCTAGTTGGCTTAAGCTGACATTACCAGTGCCTTTAAGGTTCTGCCAATTAACCCAGAATTCTGATGGTTCTTGGAAAGGTGCCTACTACTTTTGATACCCTTTCCCTGAGTATCCTCCACAACTTCAATCGAACCCTTTCATCTCTTTCTTCAACCCCCTTCATCTCCTGCTCGTCCCTGCAATTGAGTCTGCACATTCGTCAAATGTTCATGAACCAGGGGGGATTATGAAGCCAGAAGCTAATGGAGAGGTTTAGCTGCCTGTTTGCCTGGCTGATTCAGCACCTCCAGCATCTCCCTGTAGGCTCTGACACAGGGTTAAAAGATGTTTACTCATCACTCCCCATTTTATCTATGCAATCATATCTGGAGAAAGTCAAAGCCTGGACGCCAAACACTAACTATGTTCTGTTGCCACTAGCAGTACCAAACACCCACATATTTCTGAGAGGACTGCAGCTTTTAAATGGAACTTATGAGCCTGCAGATACAACGTGGGAAGTTGGGTACACAGTATATTTGGCATTCAAGTGGTTAATTGTGTCTTCTTGTGAACACGGCACAATGCCATTTGAAGGCAGCAGATGTCTAATTAGTCACGCAAGTGAAAACAACTGTGTGGGTGAACCATAATTGTGTAGGGGCTTAGATAACTTATATATCCTTCATCTGATAATTAAATAACTGAAAGGAAAAAGAAAACAGCAAAACCCTTTCCCAACTAGTTGGAAAACTTAACAATACAACTTGTTCACAGAGACCAGCATCTGTAAACCTGACTGACTGTTCCCATATACAATCATTCACTATTCTATCAGGCACCAAACACACTAACACACACACACACACACACACATACACACACACACACACACACACACACACACACACACACACACACACACACACTGATCTATTTTGCATCTTTGTATGCTTAAGACAAGTAGCAGACCTAAAAAATGCTTAATTGAATAACCTTCACTGGGACAATGTTAGACTGTACCAAAGCCTGAGATAATATTCATCCATTTATATTATCTATATTCATACCGTATACTGCTTTCCCTTTAACAGTGGTGGGGGAGCTGGAGTCAATCCCACCTGACATTGGGCAGGATGCGAGTACACCATGGTCAGGTTGCCAGGGTATCACAGGGCTGACGTACACTTTCACACCCACAGCCAGTTTAGAATCTCCAATTAACCTAACCTCAATCTGCATGTCTTTGGACTGTGGGAGGAAGCTGAGTACCCTAGCTGAGAAGACCCAGACAGACACCAGGAGAACATGCATACTCCACACAGAAAGGCTGAACCTGGGCTCCAACCAAAAACATTATTGTTGTGTGGTGACAATTCAGATTGCTGCGCCACCATGCTGCCTATATTGTATTCAACTAAAATAATTGAGGACCAATAATGGTTTTGTGAAAATATATATATATATATTTTGTATAATCTGAGGTACAAAACCACTCAAGGTAAGGCACAAATAATTCATTATTGCTCCCATAAGAATGATCAACGGTCAATTCTTCAGGACCCCAAAATCTCCTCATCATTTATATTCTTAATTTAGACCCATGCATACTCTGAGTTTCTGCCAGATTGTTTGTTTCCCTTTGTAAAACAGTTAAATCAAACTAGTAAAGTTTTTCTTAATTCATTTGTTCATTCATAACAGTTTTCATCAAATGGCCCCAAGTTTTTCATGCACACGTGTTTTCTTGTGGGAGTTATAGCAATTGTTCACTTGTTCAGCTAATTGTGGCTCTCTGCTGGTTGGCAAGGTTTGCTTGTGTGTGTGTATATCTGTCTCCAATCCACCGTCTCCCCTGTGGTGCTACTTTATTGACATGTGTGCTTTGTTGCTATAGCGATGTGAGAACATTATTTTGTTCATGTCTGTTTCTATCTGTTTATCTCCAGGCCCATACTGCAGTTCCCTTGGAGCCTACTTACCTAACTGATGGTGAGTACTCTGATTTAAAGGAAAGTACTTCTAGAACACTGTTTTAATACAATCACACATACACAGACTTAACATTTATCTGTACAGGTGGGGTCTTCGTCACACATTGAACAGGACACATGTCAGGTGTGGTGATCTCCCTTCACAACCAACAGTAAAAGAAAATGTTGTTTATTTGGGTTCATAGTTTTTGCCATTTTCAGTAGGCATCAAAATAATGTTCTCTTCAAAGTAACGACATGAGAACATCACGGTAAGACATTAGAAAAATCATTGTATATAAAATACATAAAATTTATTTTGTGCAGAGAGAACATAGACCACAAACAGTCCCATTTTTATTTGGAGTATTAAGCATGATCTAATCTAAAACGGATATAATCTGTCCCTGGGGATGTTTGCTACTTTCACCAGTTAAAGACACAGTTACTGCTAATTCTGGGAATCTGGTTAATTTACCTTAAAATGTTAACCATCTACTCGCAGCAGGATATGTTACAATTTAGCATACGCGATGACCTACTATCTTTCCCTACACAACTGCTGTTATCCATCCGGCCAGACTCCACTTGCTTCCCTTATTTTCATCATCAGCCTACACACATAGATCGGATTCATATTCCTGCCATATATCTTCTAAAGCGCAGGCGTACACAAACGCAAAAGGGCATGACGTGTGTCTGACAGAGTAAGATGGAAATCATCATCAGTAAAGAGCCTTACAATCAAATAAAGTATTGTCATCATTCAAAGATGCACAAAATAAAGCTTCAACATCCAAATCTGTATTTGAATGTCACTGATTGATACTATTACTATATTATTATTTTATACATGACCACAAAAACACCAACTAACCCTTGATTTAAGAAATACAAATTTTAAGTTATGCATGAAGCATCAACATGTATTGTTTAATTATTGTTAGACAAGGAAAAAATGTATCTAAGTGATACTTTTTTGTTTTATGTGACACAGTCATGTTACCAGCACAGAGAGGGAGCCATTAAAGAGATGCAATGGAAAGTGGGTGTGTCGTGCCAGCTTTTAGGAGTTGTATTGGCACCATAAAGATACCTATACTGGTAAAAGAAAAGAAAAGTGGATTGGTTACAATCTAGGGCATAATGTAAAATAATACAGAGTAATAATGTTATTTGCTTTATATTTAAATAAAGCCCATCCGAAAATCATATGAATTACAGTATAACTTTTAAATCTAAAAAAGGCTATGAGACATAGGCTACCAAACACATATACACATCAGTACCAATAATAAATAAAAATTAATACATAAATGATTTGGCAATAAAGCTTTAACCCTTGTGTTGTCCCTGCTTCCCCCGGCTGTTGGCCCCCCTCACATAGCCCACCCCATATTAGGATGCACACGTAGGGCAATAGACAAGTGAGCAGCCTTTGCAGATGTATTTGTTACACCCGCGGCACGTGGTGTGAGTTTTACAGTCCTTTTTCCTGGGGCATATCTAACACCTCTTCCTCTTACGCTCTTGTCGAGCATCGTCGTCGTCGTGGTCAAGAGCTCTCTGTGCGGCGGTGGCTTTTACAGCCTTCACAACCGCGGCAGACGTTTCTGTGCGGGGGATGCGCTCCCTTCGTGCGATGAACAGAGTCACGAGAGCCTTTCCCAGCCGTTCTAGGAAGCAGCCACGTTTGTTGCGGTTTTAGTCCAAGACGATGACCGGTTTCCCGTCCTTGCAGTCGCTGATGTCGGCCTCGGCATGCTATGTGCTCAGGAGCACCACGTTCCTGTTTTTCTTTGGGATGTAGGACACCAGAGTGATGGTGGGCGTGAATGCGAACTTGGATGAGAACACCTCTCTTCCCTTGACCGCAAGCAGCCCGGTCGGGAGCTCGGGCTTGTTCTTCCGAACCGTGCCGACCACGGTGATCTTCCTCTCCAGGAGCTGCCGCACGAGTTCGTAGAAGGTGACGTTACAACCGTGCAATCCCTCCATTACATCGAGCACTACCTGCAACCCCTGGTTCCGTTCTGGGCGTCCGCCGCTCAGCTTTCCGGTGTACACTTGCATCTTTCAAGTGTAGCTGGATTTTGCATCGCAGGCCACCCACGACTTTATCCCGTATTTCGCCGGCTTGCTGGGCATGTACTGACGGAACGGACACCGGCCTAAGGAGAAAAACATAACATAACATAACATAACATAATAATCCAAAAACAAATTGAAAAAAAGACTGACCTCTTAATGGAACCAGTTGCTCGTCCACAGTCACTTCGGGCCCCGGGTTGTAGAGGCGCCGTAGCCGTGCCACCCACGCGTCCCAGACCTCTTGCACAGCCGCCAATTTGTCTCGTCCATCTCGTCTCATGGTCGTCGAAGCGCAGCAGTCTAGAGCAGTCATCGTGGCACAAAATATCGCTCGGCCGCTCTCGGAGTCCCACAGGCTGGCGGCTGCCTCACCCCGGGACCTGTACACGCCCGCTAAGATCAGCAGCCCTACGTAGGCGCGCAGGTCGGTCTCGTCCATCCCTTTCCATTCGTCGCCGTATTTTCGAGGACCCTCTCGATTCGTCATCTCCAGGATGATGTTCTCTACCGTCAGCGCGATGAACAGGTGGAACGTAGATTCTAGGTCACCGGTGCGGGATGTCGCGTGGATCGTGGGGCCCGAGGGGACCCCACTTTGAGCCGCAGCAGAGGAGGAGGAAGAGGAGGAGGAGGAGCAGCGGCCCTCCTCTCGGCCATGTTATTTCCCTGTTTCTTGACGGGAAGGTCTCTCTTTCTACGAGTCTGTGGTGGTGGTGTCGCCGTGGTCTTGTCCTTCTTCTTCTTCTTCTTCCGAGGATGACGAATCTGCAGAAGCATCACCCACTGGGTCATAGTCTTTGTCGCTGTCGCCGTCGTCGTCTTCATAGTCACCGTCACCGTCGACACCATCCTCTCTGTCTTCTTCTCAGTCTGCTTTTCTGTCTGCTTCTCGGTCTGCTTCTCCATCTCCTTGTCCGTCTGCTTCTCGTTCTGGCTCTTTCGCGTCGTCTTCGGGTTCAGAGGATGGTTGCTGGGAGAATAGCTGTTGGAGAACCTGTTCTCTGGTGAAACGCTCCTGACGTGACATGGTGCCAGGGTGGCACACGGAGAGGGCTTCTATGTGGGTCTAATGTACCCCCCTAGATTACAATTGGAATCAGGGAATCGAGAATGACAATCCATTGGTCTCAATTACCCCAGGAGAATTGGATAATGACAATCCTTGGGTCACCCTAACCCTAACCCTGACCGGCCAGGGCTTGCGGATGATCCCAAAGTCCCTTGACATTGTTATAACATTGCTAATCATATTTATTTACTTATAAATAGATGCTGCTGCTGAAATGTGCTTCCAGATTTATTGGGTCCTCTTGAAGTCCATTGCATTATTCAGAGAGGTGTCAATGCAATACAGTTGACTCAACTAGTCTCAGGAATAGTTTCAACATAGATTGGTGAAAGCAGCATAAAAAATCTAAACATGCAATGGATATTTGTCAGGGTTTGTCAAAGTCTGAGACTTTGGGTACTTAGACAAAGCTTAGTTGCTCACCCAAATTCACCGAAGTTTATTAGCTTAGGTATTTGGATGCCAAATACAGAAGATCTGTACTAATGCAGTGATTCATTTCTAATTTTGGAATAGTGGCATAAGGTAAAATTCACCAAAACTACTGTATTGTTTTGCACATTTAGACAATGCAAACTGAGCTCATTTAATTATTAGTTTGTAGTTGTTCACCTCCATTCACTCTCCTGAAACTGTCTGGACCCTCCTGAGGAGGCTAACCTCCTGTACCTCTGATACATTGAATTGAAATACCATAATTTTTGCTGTAGATCTTACTATATTTCTTTAAGTTCAGAGCAGGACCAACAAAACAAAATCTCACAAAGACATGAGTTGACAAAGAGTGGTAAATCACAATGTGCATACATTAAGACTAAAACCAGAATACAACATTGTCATTAAGACAAAACAACACAGAGTGTCTACATGCAGGAGAGAGAAAGGGAGATGCTACAAACTGTATACTGAACCAATATCAAAAAAGTATTTATCAGAGAGAGAGAGAGAGAGAGAGAGAGGAGGAGGTACAAATAACATGATCATAGGAAAGAGGGGAGAAGACAAAGTAAGTGAAGGAAAGTTGTTTAAACAAAGGAGGAAAAAGGCTGCAAATTTCCCCATTGCTGGACTAATAAGGACTTCTTATTATAAAAAGGGTTCTTAATCCACTGCAGTAGTTCTCTCCACCACTTATAGCTAGACAGCTCTCTCTCTCTCTCTCTCTCTCTCTCTCTCTCTCTCTCTCTCTCTCTCTCTCTCTCTCTCTCTCTCTCTCTCTCTCTCTCTCTCTCTCTCATTCACACACATACACATGCACACAGAGAGGGAGAGAGAGAGAGAAAGCTGTCAAACTATCAGAGTTGTAATAGAGTTCAGTGGAAGGTGCTGATTTCATAGTGCACTTGTCAGCACCAAATGAGCTCATTTGTTCAGTGTCAGTCAGACCTCCACATACACCTCCAGCTTCTATACACAATATGTCACAATGAGGTCAGGTTCATACGTATTCTGGATAAGATGGAAAACCTGAACAAATATGGGTTATTTTGCTTCTAGCTGAAAAATTTAAGAAAATAAATTACATACATTTCTATTGCCAGTGCACCAGAACATACTGCATGTTCATAGCTAATCAGTTTGACATTAAGCGTTTCATTTTGTTCAGTTACACTATCTCTACATACCTATCTACAAGAGACATTTTTATTGAACACATGAGAGTCAGGTAAAAAAAGAATTATTTACTTTTGTCCTTTGCTATAATTATAGTTCAACAACAATGGCTGGTGTCCCTTTCAGCCTTTGGTTGTAGCCTAACATATGAGTCCCAATCTCATTATTCCTTGTGGTGTCTTCAGCTGGCAGACACAAAGGGTAAGCACAAAACAGCAGGTTTATTAGTCCGGCCTCGTTCCCGATTGTATCAACAGTGTTCCTGGTCAAAGCCAAAAGAGAAAGACAAAAGGCCTTTTGTCTGTACATCAAAGTGTAAACTGCTATTAGGAGATGCAAATAACTAATTTGACAACTTGTAATGGTGCCAGTTTGACCACATATAAACACATTTATTTTGTTATATATTGGTTACCAAACCAGACTTTATATTGCTGTGAGCATGTTTCTATCCATCTTATTAGTAAAACTATTGTCACTCCTTTAATTGTTATTACTGTGCTGATAAAAGAAATCATAAAAATAAACTCTGCACTATCAAATAGAAGGATTTTGCTACTGATGCCCGTCAGATGGTGGTGTAGTAGGTCGCGTTACAACAAGAAGTTTCTTGGTTTTAATACAGATTTTTCTTCATGGATTTGGCATGTTCTCACCATGTATGCATGTTCTTGCCATAACTGGGTACTCCGGCTTCCTCTCACAATCAAAACACACCTAATTCACAGTAGGTGTTCTTTTTCAAAACTATTTGTGAGCGAGATGGAAAAATTCCTCTAAAATGTATGTCTGCCACCAGGGGGAAACAGCTTGTGTGGTTATACCAGCAATTAACACAGTGTGTATTTTGTTTAAAACAGAAATGTAAAAATAATAATGTGATTTGACAGGGAGTTACAGTTATAGTTGTGGTGAATATTTACTCAAACTGTGAAATGCACAATTGCATCAGCACAAGATGTTTATTTGAACCAGATCTGTCTTTGTGTCTCAGAATTAGATGGCGCTTACCCTTCTTATGGCTACACTGATCTGCCTCTGGACACCCTGCCGCTAGACCCTGACCTCCATGGGCCCTACATGCAAGATATGACGTATGACCCAAGACAAGCCTACCCTGAACCACTCTAACAGGTGATCATACACACGCACATGCACATGCATGCACACACTATATATTATTATTTGATTCTGTCAAATTACAGTGAATATTAATTTGAATGTTACACCTCAGTACTTCACCTGAAATTAATAAGCATTGTGTTCTCATCACTTAGAATGAGCCCTTAATATTTACACAGGGAGTAAGTTCACAAAGTCCACAATGTTACACCATCTTGTCTCTACAGTAGCCCAGCATGGACAAACCAAAATCTTTTGTACATAAAGGGTCAGTGTGAAAGATTTAGTGACATCTAGTGGTGACATTGCTAGTTGCAGTTGAATACCTCACCCTCCCCTCCAAACATGAAAGAGAACCTGTGGTAGCATTCAGTTTGTCTGGTATGGGCTACTGTAACAAACATGGCAGCCTCTGTAGAGAGGACTTGCTATCGATGTCCTTGAACTGGAAATCCTGCTTCTTCAACTTAAATAGTAATTGATCTCTCCCAGTCTTGACCAAAAACACAAATGTGGTCACTGAGATATCATTTTACACCATGACACATGTCTTTAGTTAAATACTAAGTATACAATTGATTTGTCTTGTGTAATTACTACCTCAGTAGGGCAGTTTTTTAAGCCATTTTGAGTTATATCAGCTTGGAAGTTTTCCGTATTACCTGGCCAGTGATCTCAGCTTTCAGTATTCACACTACATTTTATTAAGGATTTTACTTCTGCGATTCTTATTCCTCACAACTGTGCATGTGGCGTCTGTATATGTGTAGCTCAATCCTCTAAAGTCTTTGACCTGCAGCTCTTTATAAATCCATGGCCTAGACAGCAGTGAGAGACAGTGATAGTAATGTAACCTTGTTGCTATGTTTTTGTAAAGTCCCACCCTCTCACCCTTTAAAGAGGTTTTAAATGGTTTTATTGTCGATCTTTTAGACATTTTAAATTGCTCACTAGAAACAGGTATCTTTCCAGATGCACTTGAAACAGCTCTGGTTAAGCCCCTTCTTAAACAAACAAATTCCTCTATACTGAACAACTACAGACCCATTTCCAACCTGCCTTTCCATTAGTAATATTCTGGAAAAGTCTATATCTAAACAGTTGCATGAATTCCTTGTTATGAATCATACACACGACTGATTTCAGTGATGATACTCAATGATATCTCTCTGTAGCGCCAGATGACTCTGATGCTCCAAACCAAGTTATAAATTGCCTCTTCAGCGTGGAAGAATGGATGAGCAATTTTCTCAAATTAAATGAAGATAAAACATAAATTTGTTTAATTGGTACTAATGATCAGAGACAAAACATTATTAGCAAACTTGGAAGTCTGCCGCATTCTAACTAACCAAAAGTAAAGAACCTGGGTGTTACACTTGATTCAGAACTAGATTTGAATTCACATAAACAATGTGCACAAAGATTGCCTTTCATCACTTAGAAACCTTGCAAGAGTAAACCATACCTCACTCTAGAAGATGCCAAAAAGTTGACTCATGCTTATATACTTTCTCTCCTGGAATACTGTAATGCACTTTATTCAGGATTACCGAAAAAATCCATTGATCGACGACAACTTGTACAAAATTCAGCAGCCAGGGTTTTAGCGAGAAATAGGAAAAGAGATCACATTACTCCAGTTTTAGCATCTTTACACTGGCTTCCAGTCTCACTGAGGATTGATTTTAAAATTATTGTGATTTGACTTGTTTAAGTCTCTTAATGGTACAGCACCCTCATACATCTCGGACTGTTTATCGGAATATATTCCATACCGTGGGCTTGCTCAATATCCCAAAAACAAACTATAAGAAGTTTGGGGAAGTAACATTCTCTTGCTATGCACCAAAGACAAGCTTATTCTGTTGATACAACTCACTTTATTTTTTTATTTTATATTATTATTTATTTTATTTTTTTTCTGAGCCTTTGTTTTATTGCTAACGTGTTCTTATTGATCTCTTATTTAATGCTTTTTTTATGTAAAGCACTTTGAGCTGCATTTTATGTATGAAAGTTGCTGTATAAATTAAATGTATTATATGTTAGTATTCAATGCAAATAATCCATATTTCTTTTAATCTTTTTGAATCTGTTTTTGCAGGAAAATAAAGCTGCAGGAGAACAAAGCTGAAAGAAAAAGAGATAATGAACAAATGGCAAGAACAAAGACTCAAAGAATGGATGGATGATAGAGATTAGAGGTTTTAATCACAAAGGGAATTTAGCCCTTTCCAATGGGTGGGGAAAAAAATCCCATTTGGCAGTCAAGAACTATCACAAAAGGTTGCTCATTAAAAAAAAAGTTTATTGTTGCTGTAAATGAAAAATGTACCTTTGTTATAATGTTTTACTGAAGGGTGAAAGTGGGGTTGTATGAAGGCACTGTTACACGGGTAACATTTTGAAGCAATCAAATAAGGCAAAGAGCCTTACACTGAGATAAGACATGCAGGACACACATGGTGCTGGCAGTCAAACACATGTTTTAGCTTTTCATCTGAAAGGTTTAGAAACCAGTCAGCTGAAATATTAGTTGTGATATGTAGAGATTTACCCCACATATGGAAACAGATTTGTCAGTGAGAAGTTAAAAACAATTCATCACTGAAACACTCACTGTAATAACTATCCGTAACTCTTTTGAGTGTTTTGCAAGATGTCTGCCTTATTGGCATTAACTGCCAGTCGCCATTGCTACCAAATGCTACCCGTGTATCCTAGCCTTAATTTGCTGTCTTTTAGATGTCTCCTCTGTGTATTTGAACAGTGCACATGTCCCAGAGTGTCCATGTGTGGTCGTTGCATGGTAGTATATTGTGTACTCACTGAAATATTCTTCACCTTTACTTAGTAAGAAAAAGTGACATTTTGGATTATGTCAAACAATTCTGAAAACCTACAAATGCATCCATGTCACAGCCTCACTTTCACTAAGGATTTATATTCTGTTAGAATGTCCACTGGAAATTAACATAAAAATTATTTGGGATATTCAGCATCAATCTGCAAATCTCACTTCCCAGTTAGAACTACATATCACGAGTGGTAATGGACCATAGATCTCCCATCAGCTTGTACACAACTTTGTGGGTGCCATGGACAACACTGCACAGTCTATTTACAAAAGTAATTACATAATGTTCGTAGACATAATCACAAATGACTTTTGTATTAAAGCTTTGCTGATTTTAGAAATCTGTCAATAACTCTGTCACTGTCAATGGAGAAATGGGCGACTGCAAACTCTAATTCAAGCTTTTTTCAGAGATGATATTTTGACTTGTCATGGTAGGAAAAGCAAAGATGTAAATATGAAATTAACACTGGGACTCTTGAAAAAATTACAGCCATTATCAATGTTATCAGGAACAGCAGGTTGTTTCCTACTGTGACAAGTGTAAATGTCTTACCATGAAAAAAATCCCTTGCAGCTGCTCACAGCATTTGTTAAAGATGTCATCTCTGATTAGTCTGCAGCAAGTTTTTTACCAATCACATGTTCACATGGTCTGCATGTAAGTGCAGCTACAGCCGGACATTGTGGCAAAAAGTGCTCTGTGCACCAGGAGCTACTGTGCTTGACTTTAAAACACCTTTGTTATTGGTTCCAATCAATTATGTGTGTAAAGATGGATGGCATGACAGCTCCCGAAAGTGAAGCCAGAACATCTTGATGGCCCTCTGGTGGTTGGCTAGAGTATAGGTCTTAAATCCAGCCCCTCCCTGTTAGCAGATGGGACAAACAAAATTAATCAAAGTACACATGAAATACATTTTTCCCGAAGATGATTTCTGTCATTTAAGGCAGTTCTTATCACACTGACATGTGTTCAAGATCATCTTCAACTGTTTTAACAATGGAGTGTAAGGTGAAACAACTCTGACAGCCTGGAGGAAATCTCAAAACCCAGGTACCTAATATTGCCTGTGTGAAGTGGAAGCGATGAGTTCTGTCCAGCAGAATCCCAGGCATCTTCAGGAAGTGGGAGTATACTGGATTTGTTCCAGTTTATTGTGTAATTACAGATTTTAGAGAAGGTGTTAATGAACTTAAAGGTTGTTTTTGTTCATGGTTTTTGGGGTTTGGTTTGAATTAGTTTTTTAATGATATAAAAACAGATGTCATGATTGACAGCTGAAATAGTTTGACTTGATTGATCAGATCTGACCTGATTGATGATGTGATAGATAGGATAGGTGGGTGTATCTGTAGAATGTCAACCAATCCACTTAATCACTACTGTACAGACTCTGACATCACCAATGCAAAATGGTATTAGGCTTCATGTTTTCAGGGTAAGAGGAAGTGGAGATGTGTCATCCATCTGTATTTACAGCCTGCACTGTTAAGAAAGCACAACTACAATGAGTTATTAATTGTTGTGGTAATCTACCACTATAATTTTAACATCATTGATATAAATGCAGTTCCCATTCCATTTACTTTGCCACAACTGAATGATAACACTTGTTTAAAGGAGAATTATTTAGCCTTTTGCCTTGGATAACTAAATCAATTGTTTTTCATTGTGACATGATTGTTCCATGCCACATTAAACATTTCAACCATGAATGTTTCTAAATGTCAGGTAGTAGTTTCCCCCCCAACAGCCGGCCCACAGAACACTGTTAACATCAGACACTGTCTGTCATGGCAGCCATCAGCTTGTATCTGTGAAGATACATTTGGCCCATGGTCACACCCAATTGACAGTTCCTTTACATTTCATGAAGCTTCCTTTGTACTCCCTCATAGTATATACATACGTAAATGCTGGCCTCTGCTAGACCACACTAAAAATGTAATACACCTCTTCACTAAAGTGTCTGTGGCATGGAGAAATCATGTCGCAATTAAAACCAGTTATTTAATGCAACTGGATAATTAATCGTCCTTTAAATGATAATTTTCATATAATTAACATGTAGTAAACAAAGTAAATGCATACATGCAAAGGAAATACAAAAAATTATGTTTATTGTATTTCTGATTTAACATTTTATATCTTCATCCTCTCAATCATCCCCACAGCAATGTAAAATCACAACTTGGGTTTTATTTAGTTAGTTGTTGACATTGGAATTCTGAGATTCGATGATGTGGTAATAGCGCTACAAATAGTAGTCAGATGATGAGACTGGCTAAACTGGGAGTATTTGGGGCTTTTTTATATACACTCAACCTTAGTCTGGGATTTCAACTAGTTGGCAAGTTAGAATGTTGGTAGGCCAGTTGATACTGGCTGAATATTATGGACATATTGTTGCCAAGAGCTACTTACTGTATATCTTACTCTAGAGACAGCTCCAAAAACACTATGTTGAGATGGAATGAGAACTGGAGGAAAAGTCACTGTGCAGTAACAAGCAAAATGGAAGTAGAACCTTAAACTGAAACATAGCTTATTTAACTGCAGGACTTGCTGAGTTTCTCCTCTTCATTTTCGCTGTCGCCCACCAGAATATTTCTGATGTGTGCTACTAAGGGGGCAAAAACAGGGGATGATTTTTTTATATGTTCTGTTTGTAAGGCATCAATGCATGATACTTTTTTTGAATCTCTGTGTGAATTTCAGCATTCCAATTTTTTATCGTCATACATTCTTTCTTTAATTGTTTTTTTTTGTGTGTGTGTTCTACAATGTTTGGCTTTTTGTTGTATCCCAGACATGAAAGGGTTTTTGTTTGTTCTAGTCATCCTTTCAGTCATCACTAAGTGTAAACACAAAAAAATTTCTTTAATGTCGAGGAATTGGATAGATGCATTTATGGAACCAGAGGATGAGTCCTTATCCCTGTATTCTTAATATTCACTGAAGAAGTGACTTTAAGTTTTACATGTTGCACTAGAAAAGTAAAACCACAGACGTGAACGTCTTTAGGAGATAGTACAGTACGTGATCATAATGAAATCAGAGATGTTCTATGCTGCAGTACGTTGTCCGTGTGTTTGTGTGACACTGATAAGTTGATTACACTGTTGAGAAGTGAAGCTAAACAAAGGGAAGGAGACATTTCAGGGGAGGAATTGTCACCAATGGTGCCTCCTGCTGATCCAGTTCATACAGAAGAAAATCCTCATTCACATTCTTTTGCTGGTAAAAATATTTTCCATAAAAACTTAACAACATGAACAAAACCAAAATATGAGTTCAATATAAACTATACTTTATGTATATGTATCAAGTCACTTTCACATCAGGCTATGTTACCCTCAAAAACGTTATGAGCCCTCACAGATGAAGTGAATATCTTTATTATTCATAAAAACAGTGCATGTCAAGGTCCATGATGCCTTGTAAAACTTTTGAACACATGGTTCTCAGTCACAGTGTTGGATGTGCATGTGTAAATATCTGAGCAAGTTTGAGAAGGGTCAAATCCGTACGGCCAGACAACTGGGTTGGTGCACCAATATGGCAAAGGGTGTAGGGTGCTCCTGGTCAGCAGTGGCGAAAAACTATCAATGCTGGCCTGAAGAGGGAAAAAACACAAACTGCTGCGTCCATTATGCCCAAGGACAACAAAGGCCTAAACAGACAGAATGGCTGCTATGCCATGCAAAACTCACAAAAGGGCATCTTAGCCTGCATAGCTGCACACAGGTAAGCATGGCCATGCTCGTCATTATGTTTTTGGCTCATCAGTGTGACACTGTCAACTGGGGGCAAAAGGCTTCATCTGTTACTTTGGAAAAAAGGATGTCATGGTGGAAGAATAGTTAAATACACTAAGGTAGAATGATAAATAAGGTAGAGTGACCTAAGGTAGTCACTAAGGTAGAGTGATAAATGCCAAAGAGATCTTTAAGATTGTTAAGCAGGAAGAGCAATACTCTGAACGGAGACTGGAGAGACTATGTACCGACAGCTGAGGGGACAAGGGTTCAAGCATATATAAAAGAGGAAATGAGTAGAGCATTTACCTACTAATTCCACAAACATCTATCTGTCTGTATCTGGAACGCATATTTTGACAACCACTAATCTAATCGACTTAAAATTTGGCATGTCTAATGCCAATTGCCAGAGTAAGTGCAGTGCAGATTTTGGTGCAATGTGGAATATATTTAATGTGGTCTGTAGTAGTTAATGGGGGCGGGGCAGTGTGCTTACTGTCAGTTGAAAATGTATTTTTCTACGTCCTCAGATATACTACAGCAATGGTCGGCAACTGGGTCAAACTGCAGGCCAAAATTTCCACCAAATCAATCCGATACATTTTTTTATCGGATTGATTGTTATTATCTCCATCATGGCAACAACAATTTCATAATCACTTCTTCAAAGTCAAAGCACAACTTTCATTTAGTTTCAGCAGTGCTTTATACTGATTGGAATTACAGAGCTTTTTAACATGGGCCCCTTGTATATAAATGTGATTGTGAATAAATGGTACTTACAACATTTTTTGAAATTTGTTCAGTGCATCCACAAAAGTCCACACAACTCTTTGCTAAAAGTCTGTCAACATACTCATCCATTTTCCAGAGGTCTGCAACTGTGTAGCAGCATTACTCAAATGATTCCAAAAGGTTTTTTAAGTACCATTAATTTACATACCCACATTTATAGAAAAATAGTAGAAAAATTGTGTTTGACATCTAATCCACAGATCTTTGCTTTTACAACTGGTATTTACTCTACTGGATGTCAAACTGAAAACAAATGAAGCAGGGCTGGATTTAGACCAACTCAAGAAGAGTGAGGCATATGGAAATCAGAGGGGTCACATTCAACAATTTCACTCTGATTTTCAATTATTATTTATTAACACAATGGAAATTATTTGAAACATGCTGTGATCACAAAGACGTCTACACAGTGGTTTTAATGTAGAGCAAGTTAAGGTGGCTGCCCATGATACTGAAAGTAAGCTTAAAGTTTAAAAACCAATAGATGTGTTTAGACATGTTTGACTGTGTTTAGTCATTCATGCAGCTTTCTGGGACATGAAAAATATCCAATCACTAAGGTTGGCTGTGTATATATGTATTTCTACTGGAAACATTTCAGTCAGTGATGTGACACAGTATTACAGGACAAGGCATTAATAAGTCAGTTAAAATCTATTCAGTTCAATTCAATTTTGTAAATCACAACATATATCAACCCTTTCCATCCATTGCTAACATGTCAGGTGAGATTTACAAGTAATAGTCCAGCCAGAAAGTGTCTCATGTTAACATATGAGAATGTCTCTGTGGGTGGAAAAGGGCTAAATTTCCTCCTGGCTAATGTCAGGCTGCAGGGGAAAAGACTATGTAAAGTCTATAATGACATCTACAGGTTATCATTTCAGGTGGGTATGATCAGCCAACTAATACTCTAGACTAATACTACAGTGCTTGTTGTAGACCATGCAGAGGAGGGAAGAGGAAGGAGGATTTACTGGAGTGGGTAAACTCTTTGAAAGTGTCCATTCTAAATGTGCTGTTTAATTCTCCACCTGAACAATCAAGCAGAACAGATGTGACGGTAAAACAAAGGAAAGTGGTGAGAAATTGTGTAGAATATGGTTGATGGGGCATATTAAATCTTGATATGCATTTGTACTAGAAACAATCTTGTTTCAAGGTTTTTTATTTCAAATAAATGATATGAAGCAGCTGAAGTTTCATGTGCTCTTGAAAGGGGGATGGTTGCTATTAACTGATGTATGACAGTACATGAAAAACAATGAATCCATGATTCCATCATCAAAATTACGGTAAGGCAAAGATCACAGTATTGATTAAAAAGGTGAATATTAATAACATGTCTCTGTAAGAACATGAGCTCATGTCTCAAATAGGAAAGTCCAAGGGGCTGCTATACACCTCCACATTAATGACTCTTTGTCACAGCTCCTCTGTGACCCTATTGTTTTTCCCCTTCCCTTGTTTAGTCTCTCCTCCACAGGTGTGTGCCATCTCCCTCTCATAACTCTGCACTGGGGTTGAAGTCACACACTTCTGGCCATTTCTTAGTTTCAATATTGGGCTTTTGCTCAGCTATATAGTGACTAATTATAATGCAGGTGACCCATCAACACAGCGTCAAATAATGTGCACTCCTAATGGCATGATGTGGAGTACTTTTTCTCTCTTCTGTAATTGGCTGCATTTATACTTCCTTCAGTGCTGACCAGTCTACCTGTTTCTGCCAATGAACACATGGTGCTGTTACCACCAATACCTCATAGTAGGAATGGACTTCGGAGATCGGAGATCTCCGGAGGTTCGAACTTGACTCGGGAGTGAGCTGAACCGGGGGGGCTGGTGAGTACTGTAATGGATGTTTTCTGGAAGCTGGTGAAATCAGGCAGCAGCTGATGTTTTATGCAGAAGATTTTAATGAAGACTTGATGCATCAAGGAGACCAGAACGTGAAACTATATCAATCAATCAATCTAATTTTATTTGTATAGCCCATATTCACAAATCACAATTTGTCTCATAGGGCTTGAACAAGGTGTGACATCCTCTGCCCTTGGGTGGCTGTGGCTAAGGGGTAGAGCATGCCAAAGTGTCCTTGGGCAAGGTGCTGAACCCTGAATTGCCCCTCATAGAACAACAAAGTGCTGCTAATAGATGCACTGTATGAATGTGTGTGTGTGAATGGGTGAATATAAAACTGTACTGTAAAGAGCTTTGAGTGGTCATCAAGACTGAAGGTCAATGAATTGATGGATTATTGTCAGTAAACATACTAGACATATTGTATATCATAGCGCGATCAGGATCCACCATCAAGATCAGATGCCACCATAGTCCACAGTCATTCTCGACTGCCGCCATCAGGATCCATCATCACCTGCCACCTCGATTGTGGTCGACCACCATTATCAGATGCCAACACGATACAGAATCCGCTATTATGATCGCGATCTCTGATACGCGATCCACAGATCATAATCCTCATAAGCCTACTCTTAAATGTACAGATGGTGTCTGCCTCCTGAACTGAAAGTGGGAGATGATTCCACAGGAGAGGAGCTTGATAGCTGAAAGCTCTGGCTCCTACTCTACTTTTAGAGACTTTAGTCTCTAGTGGGTTGATAAGGTACTATCAGCTCTTTGAGGTGTAATAGTGCCATATTATTAAGGGCCTTGAAGGTGAGGAGGAGAATTTCTAGATTTAACCGGAAGCCAGTGGAGCGAAGCTAAAACAGGAGAAATGTGGTCTCTTTTCCTGGTTCTTGTCTGGGTGTCATCCACATAGCAGTGGAAATTTACAGAGTGTGTCCTGATAATGTTTCCGAGTGGAAGCATATATAATGAGAATAAAATTGGGCCGAGCACAGAGCCCTGTGGAACACCTTGGTTAACTTTGGTGCGCACAGATGACTCATCATTAATTTGCACGAATTGGAATCGATCTGAAAAATATGATTTAAACCAGTTCAGGGCAGTTCCTTTAATGCTAATTAACTGTTCTAGCCTTCACCCAGGCCTTGATGTTCTTGAGACATTCCTGAAGTTGAACTTAGTGATTAGATTCATCAGGCTTCATATATGTACAGCTGGTTTTCATCTGCGTGACTATGAAATGTACATGGTGCTTTTTGATGATGTTGCCTAAAGGGAGCATACTGTATATAAGGTGAAGAGTATCGGTCCAATGACAGAATCTTGTGGAACTCCATGACTAACTTGTGTGTGCATGGAGGAGTCAATTAACAAATTGAAATCTATTTGATAAATATAACTTAAATCAGCCCAATGCAGTTCCTTTAATCCCAACATGTTGTTCCTGTCTCTGTAACAGAATCGTATTAACTGTGGTGTCAAATGCTGCACTAAGATCCAGCAGGACAAGTATTGAGACTAGTCCATTATCTGATGCCATGAAAAGATCATTAGTAACTTTTAACAGTGCTGTTTCTGTGCTGTGATGGATCCTAAATCCTGACTGAAAGTCTTCCAACAAACCATTAGTTTGTAAGTAATCACATAGCTGCTTAGTTACAGCTGTTTTAATGATTTTGGAAATGAAGGGCAGGTTTGATATGGGTCTGTAATTAGCTAAAACCTCTGGATCAAGAGTGGGCTTTTTAAGCAGAGGTTTAATTACCGCTACCTTAAAAGCTTGTGCCACTGTACATAGCTGGTTAACAAAGACACATTCATCTAATTTAATATGAAACTTTCAATCAGGGGAAGAACTAGTTGGGGCAGGGTTTATCAGACACATTCTTGGTTTAGAGGATGAAACTAGTGAAGTCAGCTCAGAAAAGGGGTCCAAATATAAATCTGGTGCTCCAGGTGGTTCTATGGTTTCTGTACTAGACAAGGTATCTGTGCTATTCATGGGGAGGAGGTGGTGAGTTTTTTTTCAATGGTTATCATTTTGTTTGTAGAGAAGTTCATGAAATCATTACTTCTTAGACTTAAAAGGAATAGATGAGTCAGTAGAGCTATGACTCTCTGTCAGCCTGGCTACAGTGCTGAAGAGGAACCTTGGGTTGTTCCTATGTTCTTCTATTAATAAAGAATAAAAGGAGGTTAATCTTGGCTGTTGGAACGCCACTTACTCTCCAGCTTCTGTGGTGTCTGTTTTAAAACCCATGTTTGAGAATTATACCATGTAGCTAATCTCCTTTTATCTACTTTCTTCTTTTTCAGCGGGGAGACAGTGTTAAGGGTCGTTTTTAATGAGGCTGCTGTACTATTAACAAAGTTATCAACTAGTGTATGAGGGAAGTTTTGATATTATTACATGTTCAATGTCTATGCCAGAACAAGATCAAGAGTGTGACTGAAACAGTGAGTGGGTTGTTTCACATGTTGAGTCTATTTATGAATTAAATGGTGTCATTGGCAACATCTACATGTTGACCCTTCTATAATAACTTTATTTGTCCTAAGAACTAGCTCAGATAGAAATCTGAGAATTCAGATAAAAACTCTGAGTAAGGGGCAGGTGGACGATATTTAATAACTAGATGAACTGGTTTATGTGATTGCAGGCTTGGATGTCTGAGAGTGATGATGAGGTTTTCAAATGAGTTATACCTACCTTTAGGTTGAGGGTTGATAGAGAGGTTGGATTTAAAGATTGCTGCGACCCCTCCACCTCTGCCTGTGCTTCGAGGAATATGAGTATTAGTATGGGTGGGGGGCGTCACTTCATTTAAATCCACATATTCATCTTTTTGCAGCCAGGTTTCAGCTAGACATAGTAAATCAATCCTATGGTCAGTAATCAGATCATTAATGAGTAGGGATTTGGGATTGAGTGACCTGATATTTAATAAACCACATTTTATCCTTCTATTTTTTGGCACTGATATTGTGGTTGTATTAATTTTTATTAGGTTTGAATGTATTACTCCTCTCCTGTTTACTTTTGATTTAATGAATTTAGGTGGTCAGGGGGCAGACACAGTTTCTATAGGATATTGTTAGGGTGACTGCTCTAATAGAAGCGCAGAGAAGTGTGTAAGACTGCAACTCCTCCTGGTATCAACTCTGGACTGTCATGGTGTGGACTGTCTAATTAACTTTGTCATATGTCTAGATATGAGAGCCGCTCCATCCAAAGTTGGATGAATGCCATCTCTCCTAATCGCTCCTAATACTTTGTAAACCCCTCACACTTCAGGATTATTTGTTCAGGTAATAGGCACCAAGTGACTTCCAGTATGGAACACCCCGCCATTTTCGGAAGCAGCAAATCAGGTCTAAAACTGGTCCAATTATCCTCTAGTGTGTAGAAGCCCTTAGGGACACATAGCTTTGAATAAAGTGGGCTCGGAAAAAAACAAAAGCTAGCAAATTTATAATAATATGAGATGTCTCCTGGTTTCTTTCCTGTACAGTAAAACTGGGCAACTCCCACCCTTGTAGCACCCTTTCCCTTGTGTGTTCAGCGTGATAGCATGAAACTACCATGGTATTATGTGATATTTAGTTGCCTTTTAGTGCCAGAATTAGGTCAAACTTCAAACCAAAGCTTTGGTCGATCCTCAAATTCAGCTATGATATTCATTATTTTTACGACATCTACTTGAAATAGTTGAATCAAATGGACATGATTACTGAGTGTGTCTATCTATCTGCCTGTGTGTCTGTCTGTCTGTCTGTCTGTCTGTCTGTCTGTCTGTTTACCTATCTATCTATCTATCTATCTATCTATCTATCTATCTATCTATCTATCTATCTATCTATCTATCTATCTATCTATCTATATATCCATCCATCCATCCATCTATCTATCTATCTATCCATCCATCCATCCATCCATCTATCTATCTATCTATCCATCCATCCATCCATCCATCTATCTATCTATCCAGGCCGAGACGGATGCTTTATGTAGTGTATATCTGAAGTGACTCACACTGGAGCAGGCACAGCTTCAGAGGATTTAGCCTAACATCAAGGTGTTACATAATATTTCACCCACCTATGGTACTGTAGTTTCAGTGGATCCAAGATTGTAATGAGCCTCTTTGACCACTGGATGGTGATACAACATTGAAAATATTAATCTGCATATGCACCTCTTGACACCTGACCTGGTTTGCCAGACAGAAAAAAGATTTTTTTGAATTACAGATTAATGCCACCATGATAAAAACAATGTAGTTTGTCGATATTTTTACAAAATCTTTTCATGCGATAAGATCATTTCAATTTATGACATCATTATTCAAGGATATGTGGTTCTGAATATGTTAAGTTGTTCATTTTGCTACATACATTGACAAATAAGAACATCATAATTATAAACTACATTTATACTGCACTGTCAGACTAATCATTCAAGTCAGTCAGTCAGCTTCACATTTTCAACAGAAAAAAACTGCACACATCAAGTGCTGACATGCACACAAGCAATGGATGGATGAAGAACATTTGTGGAAACAAAGAAGGCAAAGAAGCAAAAAGCCTTAATCTTGGCAAAATAAGAAAACTTATGAGGTGGCTTAAGTTTGCCTCTGTTTTGCAGTCCCCTAATAACTTAAGTTACTGGAGGAGGGTGACATGTACAACAGTTTGTTGTCTGTATATGAGTGGTATTTGATTGTGTGGGGAGAATGGCTATATCTTGTATGTTCTGTTACTTCCAATGCCTGCATGTCATCATTTAGCTCCTAGAATTACTTACCTGCCCAAACAATGACCAGTCATGCTCAGCCAGTCTCCCTCAGCTCATGGTCCATTTTGGATCTCTGCCTCCTCTCATCTTGGATGTGCAGAGCTCAGTAATTCCCCAAAATTCAGAGACCCGTACATATGCACCTGATCAATTCATTATCTATTCATTGTACATTGAATCTGTTCAAACCTACGTATTACTCTATGCTCTTAACTGCTGTTGGAGCCCAACCATTTCCACAAAACAGATCGAGCTTCTGATAATATTTGCAAAAGGGGAAGCAGGTACAGTATACTGTATGTAATGGAAGAGGTCCCAGGACAGAACCTTCCAGTTCTATCAAATCTTGAATTTGTATGTTTTGAATCAATCGAACCGATTTGAACCAAGAGGTACTAAGAAATATTAAACATTGTGATAATCTTTAATGGAAAATGGATCAATGCCCTCAGTGAATGGATATGGATGAAAATAATTTGCAGTCACACATATGTGATCAACATATTTATTTTCTAAACCTGAAATACTGAATGATGATTCAAAACATTCTGCATAATGCCTGGAATAAAGTAACATATTGGAACCTTTATTCATAGATGATATTTGTATTATTTTACTCATAAAAGTGAATTTGTCATAAACAATGGGTCAACATTTTATTGAACAATGTAAACTTGAGAGGTTCCTATAACTACAAATTATTGTGATGGCTTTAAACATAAAGCTAAAAAATACAGAGTTCTAAAACTCCATTGTTCAGTTTCCATTACTGTCCAAAAAATGAATTAGTGTCTGCCATCACTGTGACGATCCCTCCCACGCTGCTCGAGGCTCTTTATCTGTTGTGTTTAGGATGAGGTCAGAGAGGCAGAGGTGAGGCAGGAGGATCTGAGCTTCCCCTGAATTCTCCTGATTGCTTAGTTGGAGGGCAGCAATATAGATACATTCTCTCTATATCCGCCAGCTGAATTTTGTTGTGGTTGTGTTTTTGCTAATTATTTTTTTCCACTTAATCCCAAGCATACATTACACTTGCACACACTCACACCACACCATTACTGACATACCAACCCCACAGTGCATTTATTTAGAGCTTACTATTAGTTAAATAAATGTAATTTACATTGAACCTTGATTATGTTCACATATACATGCAAACGTGTACATGTATGCTCATGTATGTATCCAACATACATGTGTGTTCTTTTTGTGGTGACACTGAAGAGATGACGGCTGAGGATTTTCTGATTTGGAATTGGCTAATTATCTGATCCGGAGATTATGTTGTGATATTTCCAATACTATCCTGAGGAATCCAATGATTGGGATTTATTAATTAAATCATTTACTGCATCTAATAAACAAAAATACCCCAGACTGTGTTTTTCATTTTATTTGGTAGAGTAATTCTCATGACTTCTACTTCTTAAAGAGTGCTTTAACTAAATGCATAAATGGCTATAGAATGTATATAAAGATGGAGCATAGGACATGGGTGCAGCTCCACTTCCTCTCACTATCTAGAAATGAAGCCAAAATACCCTTTATATGAGATCCCAGAGTCTGCAAAGTGGCAATTAGGGTATGGAGCCATGGTAGCGAGGTTGGTCTCAGCTATATATGATGATATGACCCCGTTTTCTATAGCATCAAATAACCAACTAACTTCCTAAAATCACAGACACCACTTTATGTTATCCGTCCTCATACACTGTGTAACTGTCCTAATTCAGGGGTGGCATCCTTAGAAAATTGCATTTGTTGACTGATGGAGTCATAGTGGTGTGACTCATTTTGAAGGCTCCCTCTAATAGAGTAAACAAATGTGTCCAACAAAGCAATTAACTGGTGGATCCTTATTAAGCCATCCCATCCCATGATTCATCTGATTCCACAAATGTCTGTTTATCTATCTTTCTGTCTGTATGAATAACGCATATCACCTAAACCGTTTAGGTTTAGGTGATACTCGGTATGTGTGTACCTCACGGTCAAGGGAAGTGCAGTTTAGAATTTGGTGCAAGTGATACGTTCAATACTAATCGGCAACCAGTACTTGGGCGGCTGTGGCTGAGGGGTAGAGCGGTTGTCCTCCAACCTGAAGGTCAGCAGTTCAATCCCCAGTCTTCCCCATCTGCATGCTGAAGTGTCCTTGGGCTAGATACTTGCAAGATACTTGCCCAAGGAATGCTAATAGACAACAAGTGCTGCTAATAGATGCACTGCATGAATTTGTGTGTAAAACTGTACTGTAAAGAGCTTTGAGCAGTCATCAAGACTATAAAATGCTATATAAATACAAAACCATTTACTTCAGCAGTCAGTGGGGGCAGGGCAGTGAGCCTTCAGTCTACAGACCAACTTCTTCTGATGAACTACAGCAGTAGTCAGAAACTGGGTCACTGGCTAAACCTGGCTTTACCTTTGTGGTATGTGTTAAATTTAGTTAAATTGAATAATACTGTCTCTATTCCTTTCCAGAGAACCTTGAATTATTAAAACATAGCACGGGAAAATATGCATATTAGTGTTTATCAAGATACTGCAAAAGCATATAACATACCATGTGCTAAAATTACTATAATGATGTTCATATTGAAAAATTACAATACAAAACAATCATTTTGAACAAATTCTATTGGTTTGACAGTTGAGTAATTGAGTGCTGCAGTGCAATAATAATAATAGGCTATGTCAAGTTCATGATTACATACACACACTACCCAACAGTGTCTGTGTCTCGTATCATAGAAAAACTCGACATTTTCCCTGTGAATTACAGACTTAATAAGCAGTTTGAATTATATCTCCACCACATGTGACCCGCTATGCATTAATTATTGATCACCTGTTTCTATGCTAGTAAGAGATAATTACCTTCTGTAATGTGAACCCTTCATCAATTTTAAACATTTATATTGCTTATCTTTCTGCAGAAGCTTCTGGCTACATTTTTTTTCCAATTACACTAATCAAATTGAGTTGAAGAGTACTCATTCTCTTTGCTTCAATTAGAAAGTAGTGATGATGTGCATATTTCACACAGTCCCACAGTACCTTCCTTCTAGCGAGGTGAAATGATGAATAATTTTGTCTGATGGTGGACTACAGGTTGAGAACCACAGCCACATTGATGTCTGTTTATTCATTAAATACATTTAAATTGCCTAACTACAACCTCTAAAATCATGTAAACAGTACCATATATACCAAAACTGACACGTGACAACAAACGTAAATCAGCAAATTTCAATAAAAAAAGAAAATAGTGATTTAAATTTCTTGACAAATAAAAATCCACATTGAACAGAGCTTTTCATATGTGACATCAGAAAATGAACTAAATCATATACTATAACTTCAACCTCCACAGTGTCAACAAAACAAACAAGTTCCCAAGATAAATTCCCAGCAATAAGGACATTGTCTCCTCAACACTAACCTGTAGTAGATGTGGATGTCCTTCATAGGTCACCACCACATCTTTAATTTGAACTTACAGGCACTGATATTCACATTACCAGATTGTTAGCTGTATCCTAGTAACACACATTAGGTGTGTATTAAAGCTTGATGAGAGTTTGGCCTATGTCTCTGTGCCATCGCGCTCCATTGTCCTAAAAGGATTTAAAACATCAACAGGTGACACTGAGTGACATGCTCCTTTTTTAACAGAAAAACAGTTTATTTTGACAGCGTCTTGCACCAAACATAGAAAATCCTCAACAAAAAAAGGATTTTTAAGATTTGCGTCCTCAGTAAAACAAATAGGCTAAGCTGACAACAGACAGACATTCTGTTTTGGTCATTTATAAAATAAAGAACAAAGAATATAATTATATTAAACAATGCACAGAGAAAATGACACTCAGCCCAGGACATACTGTAGAGGAATGATTTTGACAAAATGGTCAAACTAAATGCATTCTGGGTCACATGCCCATCTTCCTTTGAGGATAGTTTCACTCAGACACTGAACAAATAAGAAAGAGATGACAACTTTTTGAGAAAACAAAACTTTATTGATGGTTATTGATTAGTGGAAGAACCATAGTACATGCACATACAGTGAATAGGAAGTCGGAAGCTTTGTTTTGAACCACAACACCTACTGGAAGCAGAGCTTGGATAAAGTAGTTGCGTAGTCAGACATTCAGCATACTGAGGACTAAGAGTCTTCTAGGTTCAGACCGATAGTCCTCACACACAGTACACAGACGATGGTTTGAACCAGCAGAGCCAAAAGGCACAGAGGCTCTCACCGTTGCCTTTTTTATAATGTGATGCATCTGAGAGTTCTCCTATCTAATTTGTCATAAATACAAAAGAGAGATATGTAACAACACCAATAATTGGGAATAGTTGTAAACAGAATGTGGCAGAGGAAATGGCTTATGGGCTTGCTTGCAATGCAGCCATAGCCTAGGTCCTATTGCCAATGTAATGCTTTTCAAATACACTACAGATTTATTTCATTAACTTTTATTTACATCATAGATTAGCCTGTCCACAAATCGTTAATGTCCCATATTTTTTTACTTTTGTAATATTCAAACAGTAACTTTCAAAGAGTAAAGTCTGAGTTGTAGAAAATAACAGAGAGGATGTCACATTAATATCAACATGAGTGCAAAGAAAATCAGAAATTGCAGAACCGATAAAAAAAAATGTTAAGAAAAATTACAACTACAGCACTGATATGTGTCGGTTTCATGTGAAAATTACAATGTGCAAAATGTTACAGTGGACAAAAAAAGAACATATGAATGAGAGTATCTACACGATTATTTGAAAAGAGTTAATAAAAATCAGGGTATGATTTGATAGAAAATGAGATCGCTTGCCCTAACAACTGATCTATTCATCTAAATCTAAAACATTATATCATTGTGTATTTCATATAAGAGAACATCTTCACTGCACAGTTCAAATATAATACATTGTTGGATTATCATACTTTACCCCCCAGAAATTGTAATTATTAAACAAATAAACAACAAAAACAAAAGCAGAACAAATTTGACAAAATGATAAAATAGACACAGTGGTTTTGGCCACTGCTATATATATTTTTTTAAATCTCTCCTGTAATATAAAAACCATCAGTTATACCAATTAATATACTGGAAGTTTATATAAAAAACATCTACATCTGGATCGCCAACACTGCTCTGTATGGAAGAGGATTAGTGCCAAAAAACTTCAAACCTTCAAATTCTAAGTTACAACTTAGACATCTGTGTTTCACAAGTAGCATGTTTTCATATTAACTTGGCCCTAATTCTTTTTCATATCTCAGCATTGGAGTAAGCATTAAATGGTTGAACAGTTCAGTTGCCATGACAATCTTTTTTTTTTTTTTTACTTAGCTCATAATTCATATCTATGTGGAATCTTGACTATACACATAAACACGCTAGATATGTCCACGACAACCTTTGGCTTGAAGAGATAAAACCTCATTATTAAGTCAACACACCTACAACATGACTCAAAGCATCCTCTCCCTGACAGGAAGACTGAACCACATGTCTGAGAGCAGCTCTGATTGGTAATTAATTATTTTACTTTCAGCAATCATGACTTAATTACCCCATTATCTCAGGATAACTGACAAAAAAATATATTTTTTGTAGTTTTTTGTAAATACTGTTATTTGCTACAAAAAAATATTGCATTCACCAAAGGAAATATGAGCAGGAGACCTCATTTTATAGTTCTGACTTAGTGTCTTATAATTCAAATTTAATGCAAATTTGGTACAAATCAAAACAGCTCATGTTGTAACTGAGTGACATCAGGCCTCAATAAAAGGAATTTTTGTGACCATGTAGATAAAAATTATGTTCTTTCAGATTAGCCAAAATAAATGAATAGCATGTGGTAGTAGTTTCAAGATAAGAAAAATGGTCATGAATTTTAGGCAATGAACAAAAATGATCAACCATTGCTGCTCTCAGCTTCTCGAACTTATCCATTCTGTTCTCAAAAGCTCAGAGAATAACTCTTTGTACCTTCATGTTTCCAACTCTTCTTTACCTTCGCCCAAACCAAGGTAAGAAAAACTATCATTTCTAAACTGACAGAGGAACTGCCAAAGGAAGCTGAGAGAAGTAAAACAACAACACTAGCATAGTCGCTTAAACACTCTTAGGAAACATAAAAATCTCAACATGTGACTATGACGTATCCTACAGAGTTGGAGTTCTGTACAAGCCCTAACAATTTGAATTTGATAAATATTCCCACTGGGTCCTAATCGTTACTATAGCAGCTCTCTCTTAGTACCAGGGGAAAAAAACTCTACAGCTGATAATCTATGTTCAAATCTTTAGAAATTAAAAACCCACAATATCAAAATACACAGCACAAAATATCTGAGGTATAAGATGAAAAATATCAGCTGTCATTTTATTCGTATTCTTTTTTTGTACTTCTCTCTCAGGAGATGCGGAAATTATGCACAAACTGCATGTATTGCAATACCCGGGTCTCAGTACACCTTTAACTGATAACTCCTTTTCTCTGTCTCTCATTCGCTCACACACTCAGACACACACACACTTTCTTTCTGTCCTGTTGGAAGGTTGATTAGAGGTCGGAGGTGGTGCTAATAGGGTGCGAAGCGACTGTAGCCTCCCCGGTATATACTGGCCTGGAGAGAGGACAGCACCAGCCCCACGTCGTCAGCATGACTCCGAGTTTTGGCATCTGTCAGTGGGGTGAACGCGTTCTGAAACACACACATACAGGCACGGACAAATGCAACGACACACACACACACACACATAAACACAAACAAAGGCATACACAACCAAAACAAAATCCCAAAACACACACATATAAAGACAAAGGCATGTAAACAAGTGCACACACACACACGCACACACACACACACACACACACACACACACACACACAAACCCTCATTAGCCCCCCTTGTCCAGCACAAACTACTACTAGAGTTTCAACATTACATTACCGTTATTCCAGTGCAAACCCATGGGGGATGAAAAGACCCATGACCGGAGCAACCGTCATGCAGCAAGCACAGCGAGACGCTTCATGCCAGGGGTACATGCCAACAGCTATGTGGAAGAAATCCAGTCAATACAACTATGAAATAGTGGAGGATCAAATCAAAGAAATCAAGTCAAAAGGTGATTTGAAGCAGTGTTAATAAGGGAGGGCTAAACCTTTTGGATGGATCGTGCTGATTTTCATTGTATGAAGATAAGGGAGATTTGGAGGCAGTTGCAGCTTTTAGCAAACTTTATTTTCGATATTTTATAATATATTCTTTGTTTTTGTGAAATTTACAAATGAAAAACAATATTGACAAAAGTTCCATCTTTGTGTGTTTGTGTGAAACTGCATGTCTTTTTCTTTTTGTCATAAATACGAGCCCTGGACCTTGTGTTTCTCAAACATTTCAGAGAAGGAATTAAGCTCTCAAACACTTGGAGTAATTGTATTTCATGAATGTCTATAGATAAAAGTTCTGGTTAAGCATCTGAGTGTCTGTGCAGTGCATTGGTTTACTGTCGGATTCAAGGACAGCTAAAAGCTGCGTCAGGCAAGAGAAAGATGTGGGAACGTGTTTAATACTTGCAGGAAAGGTTAATTAGTGGCTCTTTGTCGGACCAGTGCAGTTAGAAAAGAACAGACGTCACACCTCATTTCCTTCAACTGTATCCACAATTCCCTCATTCATGTCTTGTCTTTACTTCTATTTCACTGAGGACATGAACACAAATCCAGGGAAGAATGTAAATTGACAAACACACTTTACATCCTAGCTTGCCTTTGTTTAATCGCTCTGAATGTTTACCCTTCCAATATAACATTTAATAACTATCTGCACAAATATGTAAGTCCCCCTCTAGTGAAAATCAAGTTTCTGTGTTAACATGCCCCCCTTGAGCCTTTTTATGTAAAAAATTCACCTTTACACTGCACTAAATAAATGCCAGTCGGAAAAAAAGATAGATTCAGACAGGTTTGTGATGTCACAAAATATATATATATATATATATGCATATTTATAGATCCAAGTCAGGAAATAAGGTAGGAAGGTGGAGGGTTACATTTAATTCCATTATTCTCTGTGACAAATACTTGAGCATGTGACTTTGAAAAACAGAGTTGGACTTAAAAAAAATGTCCATCATCTTTGTTTATAATGTGAACAGGTCAGTTGTAACAGTGTATAAACCTCAATGCAACATGAGCCATTTCAAGTTCGAACAATAAAAAAAGAAAATGCAATTATTCATTATGCAATCATTTATTTTTCTATGGTTATAATTTATTATAGTTATGTGAAACCCTAACACTAATGTAACAGCAACATATAACACAAGTCTTCAGCTTGGTTATGCAATCAAACAGCTAAGACTTTGTTCACATTATATAACCAGTGGTCCTTTTCACCAGCTCTGACTTTAATACCTTGGCTTGTACTTTAAAATACTGTAATGTCACCTGACTTCTCCTCCGATATCCCTTAATTGGCTGTAGCTTTACGAGGGGGATCAGAGGTTTACTATAGAGAAACGATATGGAACTGGTTGTGCAAAGGAAAGATTCACAGGCAGTTTAAATGTTGGATCAGTGTTGGACAATGATATTGACCAATTGATGTGGCAGCTTCGACAAGATTTATTGGTGTTTTGCATTAATATTTAACTGGCACTTTACATCTTTGATGGAACAGTTTGTTGACTAACCACACTGTGGCTGTGCTGACCGAGATCTATTCAGTCTGGATTGTGTTTTATGTGATTTACCATCAAGTTTCAACAATCTTTTCATCCTGTCCACCCTGCTTTCTCACTTGCTTCCTCCTTCCCTTGCCTCCTGCCTGCGGCTGCAGCACCACAAGGGATTTAATTATCAAAATGACTAATTATTTCATTACCAGGGAGTGCAGGGTGAGGTGGTATCCACCAAATTAGAAATATAATAACTAACATGGACTGGGCTGCCAAGGCATGAAGACATTCATCACCTTTTACAGGCAGGATTAATGTGGCATTTGGACTGCTGTTAGCAGCACAGGCAAATTCAATTAAGTTTAAGTGAGGAGATGTCAACGCTGCAGAAAAGCATGCATGGTGACTGAAGAAGAGATTGGGGTGGGGGAGGGGGAAAGCAAGGGGGGGGGTTGAAGTGAGAATGTTTGAAGAATTTGGTGAACAGTTGAAGAAAATAGTGATGTAATAATGAATTGTTTCTAGTGTAAGAAATGTCAGAAATAAAATGGCATTAGGAAAACATTTTTGGATAAACTATACATGTACTATATTTTTATAGTCAGCTTAGAGGGATAGTTCACTAAAAAATTAAAATTCATCATTATCTACTCACCACTATGCCGATGGAGGGTTGGGTAAAGTGTTTGAGTCCATAAACTGCTTTTGGAGTCTCAGGGACAAACATTGTTGCAGCCAAATCCAAGAATTGAAGTAACTGGTTACTCCTTCCTCAAACGTAAAAAAAAAAAAAATGCTTTTTCAAGTTTAATTTTAATGTCGGGGCTTCTGGAGGCATGTTAATATTTTTTTCTGTTGTTTTATTGCGTCTGAAGAAGGAGTCACCCATTACTTTAATATAGTATTGCATAGTATTGAGTAGATAACGAGTGAATTTTCATTTTCCGGTGAACTATCTCTTTAAGAAATGTAACCAGCTTGTATGGTGTATTTGTGAAAATGAGTTTCATTGTGGATAACATGGCCTCTTTTTTTCTCTGTGCAGTGTTTTGGTGCAGTTTAAAACCAAGAAAAGCTCAATATTGGTAAAAGGGTGTAAGGGGGTCCGATAATGCATCTGTGACCAAGAACCAAGTGTTTTGTAATTGGTCCACGCATATAGTTTGGTCATTGTTTTGACAATTATAATGAAAATAATCATTGACTAAGCAAACTCACACTACTGTGTCCATTTTTTGCACTGTGGATGTTTTCCCCATCATTTATATTGGAAGGGGTTTTCCTTTTTCTTTTTCACTTTCAGCATGAAGGAAGGACAGCAACAACCAAAACCTCTTTCAATTAACAAATATATTTAGATGGACAAGATATTAGTTATTAATGAGTGCACATAGATAATGTACAAAATGTCATAATTGGTCAAACAGTGTCCTTGCGATGCAGAGTCAATCTAATGCTTCAATAGTCGACTCAAACCACTTGATAGAGTAAAAGTATTTTTTCTTAAATGCATATGTAAATCTGTTTTTAAATAAAGGCAGAGCACACAGGTAACATTTAACACATCCATATTTGTCCAAAATTTATTGTGGGGATTATATTGGAATTCTGAGATGAATCATTGTCTAATTCCACATTTTGGCTGCTCAGAATTTGAATGATTTACCTAAAATCAATCAATCAATAAAATTTTATTTGTACAGCCCATATTCACAAATCACAATTTGTCTCATAGGGCTTTAACATGGTGTGACATCCTCTGCCCTTAACCCTCAACAGGTGACATTCATAAACCCAAATCCCTTTTTAAGTGTCTGGAGGAGGTGAAGGTCAGTGGCTCTTTTTCAGTCAACATTAACACTACTTGTGTCACTTGAATTGACATTTCATGTCTTATACTGCAAACCTGATTTCAGCTTGTGGCTACAGGATGTGTATGTCAATTTGACGTGTTTATACTTGATTGCAAATGTGAAGTGTATTTGGGAGGATTTGGGTTGAAAAACTGGAATTTGTTTCTAACTCATTCTGATTTTGATAAAATGCTAGTACCACCCTAAAGGATAGATTATCCAAGTTGACCTTTTGGGCGGATTCTAGCTACCATGATGATTTCTCTTAGACTGGATATCCTAAGATGCTTTTGAGACCTGTCCAACTGGCAGGTTGATTGAATCCTTCCAAGGTCTCTAAGGGCAACTTGTTTCTACCACTTGATTGCAAGTTTGTTGAGATCTGTCTTTAATAACAAAGTAAAGCATCAGATAGTACTGAATTAAGGTAAGACATTAATTTTGTATTCCGAAACTATGTTGGTTTCCAAGGCATTTGCTTGGGCTATATTGACTGTGATCATATAAAGTTATTTTTAATGCTTAATATTATTATTAATATAGAATTTCAACATTTTGAAAAGGAGAATTAGGATGATGCATGATATGAGGAGGAGTTGTGATGGAAAAAATAGATCTGTGCGAGGCATTGACACGCTTACCATGGCACCAACGCTGTATGTGGCTGCTGGAGTGAGTGTGTGGTTGTAGGGGTCGGCAGCGTATACTCGTCCGTAACTGGAGAAACACATGAGATAATAGAGGATGGTTAATCCAAACACTATGTCCTGGCCATTGAGCAGGTCTTCCAAATTACAAGCCATTAGTTCTTCATTTTAAATCATAAATATTGTACAGAGATACAGGTATGTTACTATTGAGCTGTTTGTCATAATATGAGTATTTAATTCAATTATGTATTAAATGTCATGCTGATCTGCATCTCCTCAGAGCCCATTGCTCCAATTTCATGAGCTAAGAGGGAATGATTATTATATCATAATTAGTCTCTAATATATTCAGATGTATTGACTAAAATTTTGATTTAGTCATTTGTAACAATTATTCAATTGTTTATACTATAGCCATTGTCCAATGAATCAAATAATAATTTTCTGATGTGATGCCTCGTAAAAGCTTCAAATAAATACAGTGGAAACTGCTACGAGTGATGACCGTTTGTCTGAGCCAAATTGATCACTATAAGTGGTTGATTACTATAACCGAATTAGATAGCTTATATATGATACTCCCTGAACTTGAGGGAAAGGTAACAGCGTTTTTTAAGATTAAGTGCGATATCACAGTGTGCAGTCCTGTATGCATGTTTGCAGGCGTACACACACACTTATCAATACTGATCACCACATAATCATCAATAGTTTTCTTAAATGAGTAAAAACTTTCTTCATAGCTGCTCATTCATTCATTAATTCAGCTTGTCCTAACTCAACTCCCTCTCTTCCTCTCTCTCCCAAATGCCTTGGCAAAGACTTCCCATGAAGCCAATAATGATGCCGATGCTGTAGTTTGTTCAAGTACTAGTCAGTACTATTTTAAGACCTCTGGTGTAGTCACAGTACAACAGACCCTGTCCACGCCCAGCTGTGATGTTGGCTCAGGTGTTGGGTAAGGTTCAACAGACTCAAATCCTTCAACCCAGAGAAGTAGTGTCTTATCTCCTAAGAAAATACAGAGGTAATTCTCTGGGAGCATAAACATGCTATGCAATTTCCATAGCAGTTAGCTATTTAGATTACAGTTCAAAGTTAGCTTTCAAGTAGTGTGTCAAAAGTATTAAAGACTCATTATCTGTGCTCCATGAAGGTTTTTAAATTTAATTACAATTGCAATGTTTCTTCTGTGTACAATAGTTACACAAGAGGAAAGATCATTTGAGGAATATTATTTCCCACAGCAAACATGCCAGTCTGACTAGTAGTTGTATGGACCACATTGTTGAGGCGACCACGTTATTTGTCATTTTTATTCCACCTCCTCTGTTCAGAGGACAGACTTAATTAAATAATCTCATGGGCTGCGATTAATAAGTCTGGGAAGCAGAGTGAAACAGCTAAAAGAGAGTTAAGAAGCAGAGGATTTGAAATTTATTTTACCAAAAAGCTTAATGAAAATGGTTAAATATATAGACAATCAAGGGATCAAAGAATAAGAATTTTATACAGTAAAGAAATAGACAGCAGCAGTGTTCATTCTTAGTGAACAACCATTCTGTAGGCAATCTATTCCCCAACCACACAATGCCCCCACCCCCTTCCTCCCTTCCTTGCCCAGTTATGATAAGGGCCAATCAGGGGCCAGGGCCCATAATTGAGCGGCATAGCGGCCCAGTGGTTGAAGCGATTAGAAGTTAATCCCGATTAGTTTTGGACATTGCTATTCACCATGCAAATCCCCCTCCCCCAACTCACACACACATACACACCCCCAAGACCCATGCTCAAACCAGCACCATGTTTGACCTATCTTATCTCACAGTGCAGAGCCCTAACCCATGTATATGTGTGTGTGTGTGTGTGTGTGTGTGTGTGTGTGTGTGTGTGTGTGTGAGAGAGAGAGAGAGAGAGAGAGAGAGACAGTCAGTGCATCAGTGTGAGGTTGGCTGCAAATACAACACCGATTTAAATGCAATTTAAGTCAAATGCATTTTTAAAGTGACCCTGAAGAGAAAAGATAAAAATAAAAAGTACATTTTCCACAGCTCTACAAAATGGTTAGGAAACTGGTGAAATGCATAATGTCTTAATAGAGAGTGAATATTTAGGGACAAGGAAACACAAAGCATGCAGTTACAATATAAGGCAGCCACACAGGTCAATCAACCATCTAAAGCAAAGGGTGGGGAGTGTCTGGCCAGACTGTCTGCTCTGGACCGTGAGGCAATTCATGAATACAAAAAAATATATATATATATACCTTATATTGTCACTTATAATATTTAGCTGGTGTGTCTCTGTGTATTTGATCGAGTCAGGTCCTATGAGTCTGGGAGCAAGGTGGAGTTTTTCACTCACATACACAGGCCCAGGGCCAGCCCAGCCCCCACTGACTCATAAACAGACGGTGAAGCAGAGATGAGAGAGTCAAACTCGTAAACCAGGCAGTAAATTGTCAACAGAGGCAACAAAATGTGTGAATACAGGATTTCTATGATGGACCCCCAATCACAAATCATCAATACTAAATGATAAATTAATATTATAGAATACTGCTTCAGGATCAGAGCAGAAGCAGCATCGCTGCTTGGTTGGTATCCTTTATGGGTGTGCTCCTTCCACACTCCTGTTGACTTGCGCTCACTTTACAGGATCCAACAATAAACACCATCACTAATCATATTAGGACACGTACAGTACTGAAGTTTTGTTTGTGTTTCTTTGATTTGCTTCAGAATTTATGAGACATATATTTAAAAACACACGCGTGCATGCATGTGTTAAAAATTTAGATTTTACATCAATTTCAGTAGGAGTAACTTTTAGTGTCACAAAGCATTTTGTGTACCTTTTGTTGAGGTCCAGAAAATCAGATGGAAAGGCAGTAAATGACGTTAAGATGGACAGATAAATTACATTGTTGCAAAACAATTTCACAAGCAGGATTACTTAAAAAAATTGTGCTTGTTCGTGTGCATATATGTAGTCATTTGTGAACACTCATAATGTCCTTAAGTATTTCTGCATGAGTGGCTGTTTTTGCATTTGCATTTGTTTGTATAACACACAAGTCAGGCTGGCTCTGGTCAGGCCACATGAAAGCAGCTGTTGCTGCTTCCCCTCTGTGACCCTCATGTCACAAACGTAACTCACCTGGTGCCAGGGTGACCCTGCACAGATGGGCACAACAAGGGTACACTGGTACACAAGCAAGCCCTCAAATATCCACCAGACCAAGGTTAAACATCCAAACATTCCCCTTAAAAGCCTTTGCTCAGTGTTAAAAGATCCATTTATTCATTGTTTGGCCACTTGGAGGCAGCAGATCAAAGTGAGAAGTCAACTGATTCATTATCACCTTATTAAACTATTGATTAATGTGTTGGCATACATTTAACTCTTAGCACATCCAACAGAAACAGCATGATCAATGATATGTTTATGTCAAATGACTGAAACCAAGAGGGTAAGTGTAATATTCACTCTTCTTTTAGTTCTGTTTTGGTCTCTACCAACTCTCAGCTGCTAAATGCTAATCTTTTGATCCATTCTTAACATGAAAATATGGGAAAAACGTTTTTAAAATGGAATATGGAATGATCAAACCCAGCAGCATATGTGTGTGTGGTGGAATGTGGTCAGAGGTGTGCTCTGTTGCTCCTGTAACCAAACGCAACAGTAATATTTTGGTATCTTGATCTATACTAAGTTGATCTTCAGATCTTAAAACAGTCCATTCATCTGTTCTCCTATTGCATTTAACTGATGTATCCACTCACTATCACACAATAATCAACTTAATCCATGAGGATGTGGTACAGACAATTTAATCCCTATATTTCTATTTCAGCCGGTTTACAGTAAAAATTCCACTTCACTTTGAAATTGTTCTATCATAGAACAATGAAATTATAGAAATGACCATGCACTATATAATGCAAACAAGTCTACATGCATGGTTTGCATTTCACAGCTAACTCAGTGAATCATAAGTTTTCATTTGAATTAGAGTTTGAATCATAGGATGCCAGTCAGCATCAATGCCTCCATCAATCACAGGCTTTTCCTTCAGGAAAGTTATTGTTATTAGTTATTGTTTATAACTTAGTAATAGGTTACTTGTGTCATCTAATTTATGTCCATGTGTATGGAATGTTAGGGGTTTTAAGAAGAGGAGGACCACTGGTTTAACCTACTTTTCTGTCCATTTCAGCTTTCTCTATAAAAGCTCTTAGGAGAGGTATACATATTTTTCCGCTTCTTATCTAGGCTTTCCTTTATTACTCCCTTGTGAATACATCCACGGTCATCATTCATGAGTGTATGTTTTTTTTCATGTGAACCTACTGTGTGTATATATATATATATATATATATATATATATATATATACAAAAAGAGCTGCTCCATTGTCAAGAGCCAAAGTCATCCTGACATAGGAGGAAATAGACATATTTCTGCCATTCTGCACTGCTCATTGAAACCAAGTTCACAAAAAGGGAAAGTATGGTGGGAAAAGTGTGGGAGTAAATAATGAATTATAAGACAGGGACAGACATCTACAAGTTCTATGCAATTACAAACTAAAATCACACCGCAGTGCTTACTAATTTAACACTAATGATTCAGTGTTATGAATACATCTATTATTAATACAATGGGGGAAGTCATATGCGAGATAAAGCACCATGAAATATCACTCTTTCTAATGTTCATGAATCATATTTAGGTAGAACTATGACCCTGTACCCAACAGAGACTTTAACAACTGTGACCAGCAGTCCAGTGCAGTAGTCTTGTAATAAACCCAGTGAAGCTCATAATATTCCATTTCTGATGAGACTTTTTCAGTTGTTCAAAACCAGGGTGCTTCTGAGTTTTGAGCCTGTACCCTAATGCTCTTGTGGAGGATACTAAATGTATCTGGTGATGGTCAGGTAACTGTTAACTACTGTATAGTTGAAGCTGAGAAAAGTCTGTGGTATGATAAGGTTTGGCAACTAAAACATTTGGATTAAATCAGGGAGGTATGTTGCTTATGGGTAAAGGAGAGAAAAGAGCAAACATTATTCACTGGTATGTGATAAATACTTCAGTCACAGAAGATGTGAACGTGTTAATTGTGTGTTGCAAAGTCTGATAAGTGTGTCTACAATTTATAGCTATTTGTGGTAATGTTGTTTGGGATTATACATGCATCTGGTGTCCATGAACTTTATGTCCTGCAAATACATTTGTCAGATTTTTGATTTTCTACAGACATCAAACCTGCATTCTCAATGTACTGACCTGGACTACCAAAGTACACATTATTTTAAAATATATATATATTTTTTAAATTTGTATGACTTTATATGTGCTTACTATCTGAGTGTGAAGCTGGTAGTGTGATAGCTGCAGGGTAAAGAAGCACTAGCAGTAACATTTATTTCTCTCCTGATTCATGTTTTTGGAATATTAAAATTCCTGACTCTGCCCCCTCAAAAAAAAAACCCTCATAGTTATATATTGCATAGCAAAGAAATGGATCAAAATAAGTCATATGTTTCTGATTGTTGTGAAGCTAATAGTCTCTCTAAATGCAGTCAGAAAGTCACTGGTGGTCGAATAACATTAGTTTACTGTTGGTAGGTCATTGTATCCTTTCTTGAACACAAAATATGATGAAATTAATGATGTATGCCTGACAGTGTGTATCTTACCTGTCACTGAATGCAGCAGCTGTGGCAGCAGTAGGTTGGGTATATCTGTAGGCAGCATAACCACCCTAGTAACACACACACACACAAACACAAAGAGACAACAGTAAAAATTAATGATAATATTTATTATTATAGTTTGTGTTTAAGGTGTGTGATATAAATATATGTGCTTTGCTGAAATTATCTTTCACTTAATACTCCAGTCCCACTCGGCCAAATAACACTTTTAAATGTGTAGTGGAATCATACGGAAATGTCCTAGAATTATGGTTGAATCATTCATTCAGAAATTGTCTATACAAACTTACATTCACAGTGTATAAATCTATATATGTCATCTCACCAGTCAGCACTGTATAATTCATGTATTGACTATATAGTTGATAAATTACTGCAGTGCCAGTTCTAAATATGATTGTTCGGAATGGGCTGTTTGCTTGGCCTGTGTTAATGTTCTGGAACTAACTTCAGAATTATTCCTTCAAATTAGTGAGTCCTCCTCAAACAGTTCTACAATATACTGTCACTTTTTTAAATGTTTGAGTGTCTGCAGAGCTTTATATATCCAGTCTTCGGTGCAAAGTACCCAGTACCTGGTTTATATGCAATTAAGCTGTACACTTTGCACCAATTCTAGTCAATAGTCAATATTTTTCAAATAATAAACAGAATTTATTCAGTTCACACGTGTGTAAGTTCGAATGATTTCCTTAACTGGTGTTATTTTTCCATACACTTCACGTTGGCTATTTCAGAGATCTGCTAAGCAACACACACATCTTCAGACCCAAGTTCACAACATCACAAAATAAAAGCTCTGTAATTCATCTCGAAATAAAGCATTGCAGCAACAAATGACTGTTGTGGATTTACCGACAAATTGCTGAAGAGGAAGTAGTTCTGAATATTGTTGCCATGACTGAGATCAGCACCTGTGATACTGTGAATGTCTGCATCTGTCCAATATGTTAACATAAAATTAATCTAACTATTTAAATAATCTGTCGAGACAGATACAATGGCTGGTTTGCATTTGCCAACTGCTGGTGTAGTTTATCCTAGAAGATATGTTAAACTGTGTCCACAGACTGCTTGTACCCACACTGCTCCGCCCCACCGACTGAAAGGCACTGGTAACTTGAACATATCTCAAGTCTTCGGTAGTTAACAATACACATACCAAGTGTGAGGCTACTAAGATGAATGGTGCTCAACCTTTGTGAGCTACAAATAGACAGACAGATCAGGTCAAGATCACATACCCTACATTTTAACTAAAGAATTTTGTTATTGAATAACACAGTTATATTTCAGTGATGTTTGTAATGCATTATATATATATGAACGTATACCACATACCTAAAGCCACAATAGCCACACACAATGACTCATGAGACATAAAAATAGTAGAACAATTTTGTTTCTAAAATATATTCTGCCGGATTTTATGAAAGCAAATCTGTAGCCAAGAGCAAGTACCTAGGTCAGAAGTTCCCACAATTTTAAGTACTCTTTTTCACTTATTTGAGTTCCCTGTTCACTTTTTTCCAAATATTTTTATTGAAAATATGGCACAGGGGATACATGATCCACCATCAAGATCGGATGCCACTATATCAATCAATCAATCAATCAAATTATATTTTTTAAGGACAGAGGATGTCACACCTTGTTAAAACCCTATGAGACAAATTGTGATTTGTGAATATGGGCTATACAAATAAAATATGATTGATTGATTGATTTTACATTTTGAAAGTGAGTCTCAATAGGTCAAATGAAAAATACTCCATAGTTTCTGCATTTTCTTTTTTTTTTACAGATGTCTTCATGTTTATGAGCAGTTGCTGGATGTTTTATCAAAGCCTGTAATATTTGGAATAAGAAGTAATATCTGCTTTATATATCTAGGTAAACCTCAGAATTTGACTTAAATCAAAACATGATCATTTCTTGTTTTTTTATTTTTGAATGTATATGTTTTATGCATCTACTGCAGCATCTGCAGACCTGCCAGATCTCTTCCCTCCTCAACACATCACAATTGGATAATAATACCCATAGTACCAATACTCATTATTACTACCTTATTACATTTGTATTCAGTAAACATTACTAAAATAGTTATGAATACAATTCTTCAAAAACATTGATTACTTTTGTAAATTGTCTGTATTAACCATTCTCTAACTCAAAAACAATGAAAGGCTCACAATGACATGCTTGGACATGATACAATTCTACACATCCCTGTATTTTCCTATGTGTTGTCCAAATCAATATGCTGTATGTCCTTTCAAACTAATAAGTGCATTTTGTCACTTTGTATTGTTAAAGTGCGCATTGCCACTGTGGCTGAGACTTGAAGAATAGCTCCATCTGAGCTCCATCTTTTGCATCATGGCTAAATTTGAGTCTTAATTTAAAGCATGTTGAGATGTGACCACTTGAATTGGTCTCTCAGTTTTCACTGAGTGACTGGGCTGTATATGGCACATGGCTGTAAACCCCTGCTCTAATTTATCATAAACCAAAAGCCATTTTTCTCCCTCCGAGGCTCAGTGACAACTCCCTCACTTCTCACATCATTTCACCTTCCACCCTTCCACGGTCTGTGACTGAGACAGTGTCTGTCCTGACATGAGCAATGTATTATTACCTCTATAAACTGTGGAGGTGAGTAAGTGATACTTAGTGCGTGTGATGATGGCCCATGGCAGAAAGATGAACAGGTTGTCTCATGTTAGTCACCCGCCGCTGTGGACTGTCACTGACTGAGTGAGTAATGGCAATACTAAGCCACTGTGTGCAGGTGCATGTTTCTAATTCATCGAATGTGCTGATTCAGTGAAAGGAAGAGAGACAGAGCAGAACTCCTCTTTCTGTCCATCCATTTATCTTCACTGACCCAGTAGTTTTGGTCACGAAGCTGCAGGCCCACACTAATGTGAAGGCACTACCTTCATGCAACCATAAACAAAGCAAAATACCTGAAAATAGTGTCAAATCTAAAATACTAACCCCTTTTCAATTTAAGAGTAAATCCTTTGACAATCATGAACAAATTATGACCTGTTTCTACTAGAGTTAGAAAATGCATAGAGTCTGGTAAGGGCCAGTGGTTATGCCCAGTGTTCCAATGGAAAACCCAATGTGTAATATCTGTGCAGGTAGTGTGATACATTGGCAGCCTAAAAGTGACCGAATGAGTGTGCATTATTAAAACACAAAGGAAGGAAGTTTTGAGTTTACATTTTCCTGAGAACAGAAGAAATTGCAAGAAAAGGCCTGTCTCCAATGTTTTCTAGCCTGTTTTCATCAACATTTTCCAACAGCCTCTGTTGAGTATGACTGAGCTCTTTTTCTATCTCATTTAATTCGCTATTTGGACTGAATTGACTGAATCCCCATCATAGGTAGTTCCTGTTCACATAAACATGAACACAGCATCAGGGACTCTTGATCCCTCTGCTAATGAATATTAAATGTTGCGTCTGCAGCATAGCAATCAATCCCTGTGGCAGGGGCATAGGGGCTAATGGGGAGCCAAGGAGGTCGAACGTTATGGGAGCAACACACACACACACACTGCATCATTAGTCTGAATCTCCCTGAAGCCTCCACCATGAATGTACACGTGGCTCTATTGTTCACACTTCTGCCAGGCAGCTCTGGTTAGAAAATTAATATTTAGAAAATGATCCATTATGGAGTTACTGATGAGTGTGCCACAAAGTGAGCTCAAACTCAAACTTTTTTTTTTTTTACATTATTACTATAGTCTCATTATTTATACTTCATAGACCCATAGATGTGTAAATATGAACCAACATAAAGGATTCAAGTGCATTAGGACGTATCAAATATATGTATCTGGCATTCAGAATAAAAGTTGAGGGTTTTAATTATAAGTTATTCAAAATATTATTAAAACCAGCACTACTATTGCTGCTACACATTTTATCAATGCAACATTATTTCATTTCAATATTTATTTGTTTGGAAACAACATTTTTAAAAAGTAATTTAATTTTTTTCTAATAGTTATTTTTGTCCATGAACAAATGCTGCAGAGTCACACTGTAGTCTGATATTCATTTCATTATTTTCCGTTCATCATTTATTAGCCTACTGTTTTCTATGGCAGTGTTCTGACAGAGAGGAAGTTTTATCAAGACCTGTTAGCTACACTGCCAGTTATGTTTAATTTTAGGATGCAGGACATGAGTGACTGAGTGGTTTGGCACACAGTGCACTGGAGACAGAACTTGAAAGATGCTTTTTCTTTATTGAATCTGTATTTATCTTTTTTGGGGGGTAAAGTATCAGTTTTCAATTGAATAGTCATCCCCACGGCCCATTTTCCAAACCCATCCATCCATATCCAGCCTAATCATTTTCTTAATGGTTGTTGTGCATGTGTTTTTTACACCTTGTGCTACTGGTAGTGCCTGTTGAAGTTTGTAGGCTGTAGTCTCATTGCTGGGGCGAAACAGAACTGCAGACCTTGGTATGAGCAGCTATCTGCTCTCCCATGTATGACTGTGTGGGGTTGGAGGCTTGCATGTGCATAAAATCAGGGCAGAGACCACAGAGATGGCGGTGTAGCATGCAATGTCATACCAGTAAATAATACTTACATAAATATCTGCACCATAAAATCCATCCTGGTAAACAACACTGCAGAGGATGCAAACACAAACAAACAGACAAACACACAATAAAACAAAAACATCCATATTAGTGCATGTTGACATGCAGGCACCGGGCTGGCTACTAACCAACCCCCATCTCCTCAATCCAGTTAACAACCAAAGGTAAACAAGCAAAAGACATAGAAGAGGCGAGGCAAAGGGGAAATAAAGCAGGCACCCCCCTCTGCTCTCTGATGCCCAAGTAAGGAGGCTGGGAGGGTCCAAAAATACTTTCTCACTAACTTATTTTTATATGTATATAGTCTAATCAGCAGTTCCAAATATTTTAAAATATTTAAAAAAATGCTCAATGACCTTTATAGCATGATGCAAATCACTGTAGAGAAATAGGGAAAAACATTTCCTCAGCATATATGGATTATTATTTTAATATTCTATTCAATTTGAATTACTATAAAAACTTCCTTTCATTGATTTTATTTTGTTTTATTTATATTGACACTGTATTTAGTCCTAAGTTAAGAACATGTCAAGGTTTGCAGGCCTTTCTTAATGCACAGTAATTTACACATTGTTACATTGTTACAATATTTCACACATAGAACTTATCGGGCATGGATTTTGATTCTTCCATTGCATCTTCTGTTCAATCAGTGAAGAAAATGATTGCTCATCATTTTGTTCATATTAGCACAAAGTGAAAAAGAAAGACTTACTTTATACAAAAAATACAGTAATTCACCTTAACCTTACTTTTAATACTTTTTGGCTTTAATATTTTAATTGTGTTTCTACAGCATTCTTATTTTATATTATTATACTCATATTACAGTTCTGAGAATTTCTGTAATGAGCAACTAGTCCTGTGTCACATGTGCTTTAAGCTGTACTGGAAAACTACCTGAGCCAGGTAATAACCAGGTGATCCAGGATTATCAGGTGTTGCAGGTAACCTAAGGGCCCATGGGCTTAGGTGGTCTAATACTGTATGGCTGTGGTTGACAGTGGCCAAATAACAAGAGTCAGCAGCTCTTGATTGCTTCACCTTTGTCCAACTGTGTGAAATCTGTGCTGAACCAAGCTTTACTGATCTAACCTGTTCTAACAGACAGAAAGTGTGTTGATGTAGGACTGCAACATGCATACCAAGAAGCTGGTTGAGATAATGTTCAGTGCTAGTCGGGATGAAGCTAAATTATGATGAATGTTTAAGATCTAATAAGTGAACTGTTCTTACTAAAAGTAAATGTATGTATCTCAAGGCACTTACATAGTGAGGTCGAGACCTTAAATATTGAAGAATAAACAAGCAAGATACTGCTGCGTTTAATTTGAAGCAGTTCTAAGAAGACCAGTTTCATTGTCTCTAATAACTGGTAACAACTTAAATGCCAAGGTGGCCCAGAGAGCTGTTTCACTCATTAAAATGTGTTCTGTGGGACTGTAGCACAGCTCTATGCACATATTGGCTTATTGACACGATGTTGTGTCAGACTCCCTTAAAGACATCAGGGAACACACACACACACAACGTAGTTTCCTGGCTATATGTCACGTTCAGAGCCAACTCAATGCCACTTGAGACAAGCAGTTTTAATAAAAATACATCATGGTCCACATCAATAATTCACAATCTACTGCCACCGGAGCAATTACGTAGTGCAGACGCGTTAATGAAAGTACAATCTGTAGCAGATATCTCTTTGTCAAGATCATGCTCCCAAACTCCTATCTTCCTTATCCTATGTGACGTTCATCTGCCTGGAGGGATGCTCATAATGGCAGTGTTGTCAATGATTCACATATGGAGTGTAGAGTGTACTGTCCTCCCATAAAAAGTGAACTCTTTGGTTGATTGTGCAAGTAGCCTATTACAGCCCAAAGCATTGGTTGTGTGAAAAGCCCCAAAAATACACTTTTCTTCTAGTGCCTGAAGTAATTATAATGGGAGCAAAGGAGGAAATCAGGCTTTATTACATGCAGTGATAAAGTCTGTGAAGAGAGGATTTTGGGGTGGAACAAAGGGTTAGTTAAACTGTAAAGAACAGCTATTTGATTCTCATTCCCAATTGACTAATAATGTTGCTACTTTTAACCCAGATCACAAAGGTAATTTAACCTTAGCATAGGACATATTTAAACCCAAGCCATCATTTTGCCCATGTTGTTTTGTGCCTCACACCTAACCAAACCTTTAACATAGCATTGTCATATCACAGGGAGAAGTTATTTAATTTTCAACAGTGATTATTTTAACAGATTGTCTGCGGCTTATCTGCTGCCTCTATTGTGGGAATCATTTCAGGAGCAATCCTATGAACCATATGATATAACTAAAGCAAAGGTAATACAGTATATGTGCTGTCACATTAAAATATTTCTTGGCATACTGTATGTTAAAGGGCCCATATTTTACACCTTTCTGAGATATCATTTGAGGTATTGGTACACCTAAGATGATATATCAGTGGTTTAAAGTAAAAAAAAACCTGCTGCAATGTGTATTTGCATGTCCTCTCTTCTGCCTCTCTGTGGTGCTGCAGACAGAACAGACTGTTTTCGCCTGCCTCTTGAGCCCCTCCTCTGATTGGCTTACTGCACTTTTAGTGACACGTGACCAGGCCTATCACCGGTCTCATTCTGGCACATTTGATGCTGTAAACACAGCTGAAAGTCACGTTATGTTTGCAGCTATAGAAGACCAGCCACATATTTACAGTCGGTTACAACAGGATGTTTCTAAACAGTAAGTTACACCATCCTCATGTTTGTTCAAGTTTTAGCAGGACAGTCAGCCAATGTAGAAGTAACGTCCCAAGTTACAGTACGGAGTTTCAATACGGAGTAACGTAGACTTTACTCCGTAGTGAGCACACCGACTGCTGGTCTCGAACAGTAACGTTCTTAGGAGGAATTTGCACGGAATTCTCATTCTCTTCCTTGCATCTCTCCACGCTGCAGTGTTTCTTCAGTGTTGTTTGTTGTGGTTAGCCTGTGGTAGCTAACAAGCTGCTAGGTCAGCAACAAGTCTGCTTGGTGTCGCGTTCGGTGTGGAGGGGTGGTGGTGGTGGGGGGAGCAGGGGTGGTGGGTTCAGAGGCTGGACTGGTACCGGCTGGGTGGGGCTGAGAGACGAGTGCGATCCTGTATGACTCATACGGGGGAGGAAGTATGAAACAAGACATTTCGATCTCATTTTTCTCAGAATGGACTGAGTGAAAAAGTCCGCGGAGTGACTGTTTTCACACTTTGAGGGTCCCTACTGACCCCCTTCAAGATATTATGGATAGTAAAAGCCCAGAAAATGTATTTTACGCAATATGGGCCCTTTAAAAATATTCTACATTTATTTTGGATTTTGTGGATTTTGTCATTTAGTTCAAATACAAATTAATTAACTTTCAGTTGTTCACATTTAATGACGTTATCTTATTGGCTCCTATTTGTGTGTGATTATTGCATTCAACTTCTTATATCTACATTAGAGCAGTGACTAGAAATGCATATTTAATTGCAATTTTCTGGAAATTCAGGGAACATTTTTTGGGATTTAAACCTAATAAGTGTGAGCAGAGGAAAACAAATCCTGCTCCCATTCTTATAAATAGATTACCTACCAACCTCCTTTGTGTTCATCTGCTTGCAGTCATAGAAATCTAAATAAATAAAAGAATCAACATAATAATGGTAAATCAGATACGACTACCCACAATACACAGCTCTCCTTTGCTTTTGTTTAGGGGATTCAACCTTGGAGGCTCAGCCAGTAGTGCTGCTGGGGCTTGGAAGATGCTTTTGGTTTGTTAGTTTTTTTTCCTTTCTTCTTCTGATTCTGGGTAAACTGGAAAAAAATGGAGTACCTCCCATTTCTCCCAATAGCACCACAGTACAAGGTAAAATTGTTAGCCATTGCTCATGATTCCGTGCAAAGGTACAAAGGCACATGCCTATTGGTGGACTAAGCATTCTGTGGAAGTTGGGGAGTGCAATGTCATATCAGATGAGACATGGCATGCATCACTACTGACTCTGAGCACAGATATTCAGAACTTTTCATTGGAGAAGGGAAAGACAGGAGAGACCAAAGAGGAAGCAAAGACAACAGGACAAGAATGAGAAAGGATGCTCACCCTCCATAAGCTGGAATATGGGGAGGCGGAGCAGCTGCCCTAAACGTATTGTATACCGTCCTTCCTCGTCCCCGTAGGTGGGCTCCTCTGTACGCTGCTGCTGCACTGGCTGCTGGGTAGGGAAAACCTGGTACTGGAGACAGAGAACAGAAAATTATGCATATTATCTCCTAATATGCATGGCCGGTGCTTTACTTCTTGCTATTGTATACACCAAGCTCCATATCAAGAGCAAAGAAGAGTAGTTATGGAAAGAGTCATCAGTGTGACTTTAAGGGTGGCCAGGGCCACTCGGCCCTAAAATCAAGGTGACAAAAGATGAATAGGAACAATTACCAGCCTCACTCCTCTCCTTGTCTCTCTTTGGGAAACTCTTATCCTTTGGCTCAAACCCTCCATTTTTCATCAGGTCAATGAATGATTCACTGTTTCTATTAGCATTTTATTAGATCTCCTTTTGGAAGAGATGTATAATTAGGGTTGGAAATGGCACCTCGATCTCCTTCTCAACCTTCACTCTCCTGAGCTCTCAAATTAAGCTTTGTGTCAGTCGCCCCCCATTAAGATTGATGATAAGTTAATAACAATACCATGCAATAGCTCCACTCCACTACCACCCTCTCCCCCGTGCTCTCGCTCTCTCTCTCTCTCTCTCTCTCTCTCTCTCTCTCTCTCTCTCTCTCTCTCTTCATTCTTTCTCTTGATTTTTATTCCCCAACTACAAATAGAAGAACAGTTTTTACGTTCAATCCTAGATTGAAATGCTAATGTCATCTAGCGTTTCACAGCTTTTTGTGATGTATCACTTAACACTACTGACATAACCTACCTTTAACATAAGCTACCATTTTTACTTGCTGTTTGTTGATTGTGGCTTAAGTTTAGGCCATTTGACTGTTTTCCTGTGTACACACAAGTTCAAAACCCTTAAATTGCTGCATGTGTCTTCTATGGTAAATGATTTACATTTATACGGGGTGCTTTTCTTGTCTGTTGACCACTCAAAGCACTTTACACTTCATGTTCTAATTCAATCACACACACACGTGCACACACACACACACACACACACACACACACACACACACACACACAGATGATGCAGCTTCAGAAGCAGTAAGGGCTCAGAATCTGTGCAAGGAACATAGAACCAGGGTCCTACTGATTAGTTAATAACCCTTCTACCTAATGTTCAGATTGCCTTGAACTAAAAATGTCAAACTTGACCCAATAACTAATATCACAGAAATGTTTCCATATTATATAAGCCCTTTCAGCCAAATAGTGGAAATGCTACAACCCTAAAGGTGTCAGTCCGATAGAGCGATATGATGCAATCTGATACAATTTTTATTTAAGGTTGCTATTTGTTCATTCTTCAAAAAGCATTGCTTAACTTCAAACAAGATAAGACCAAGGAATCTCAAGTATTTTCTTGTGACTTTACGACAGGAAAGCACCCTTATGGTGGTGCCGCTGTAGCAGCTTGGATTAATTGTATTTGTTTTGGCTAGCTCGTCTGATGATCAGCAAGTGGACATATTGGTGGAAAGATCTATTAAAGATCAGGACATCAGGTGGTGATTTGGACTTTATCAGGAACAATCGTGTCGAACAATGTGATATTTTTTTCGAGGTATGTTAATGTGGAGGGAGACAACATCTGATACTAAACTAAAAGCAAAGCTGGCAATTCTAAACTTAATAACATAAATACAAATACAGAAAAAGACTGAAAAGCTTGTGCACTCTATGCACATGTGCACATACACAAAAACAAACATGCCCCAATGGTATTTAGGGTACTTGAAAGGTGAGATAAAGGTAAATCAATACAAAGGCATTTTGGAATTAAAAGAACATGGGGGTGAATTAGGCAATGACTGTCTGTAGAAAGTGAAAATATTGATTTTAATTTACAAAATATATTTCATACCTTTTAATGTCCTTGCAGAAATGAACAATTAGATTTTCTTCTCTCTTGTCCTTTACTTTCCTTCATTCCTCCTCCCCTCTGGCACACTCTTTTATCTATCTTTATTCCTCTTATCACAAAATACAGGTACTTTTTTTTAACCTTAATGGCCATAGTTAATTACAGGCTGGGGGCTGGGAAGTCGGTTAAGGGTTGGGCAAGGTAAATGGTGGAATGGCCAAGATTGCAGAGAGTCTGTGGGTGGGGACAGTGCATTGTGCGTATGTTTTGCAGGAGAGATGGCAGTTTATTGTTACATTTGTGCAATTCAGCAGTTCTGCTCTGTACACAGATTTCTTGGTTGCATGTTGCTTTGACGTAAATAGAAAGAAGTGATGAAGGTCAAAATAAAAATCGGGATGGAGTTGAGGACAAATGAAGATGTGGGAAAAAACACTGAAGAATGGGGGAAGATAATGACAAAGGAGATGATGACAAATGGAGAAGGGCATGTCCTCTTACCTGCATAGAATTCTGGGCTGTAGACAGCGCTGACCACTGGATTTAACTTCCAGCCTTAAACAAGAAAGACAGTGGGACAAAGTAACAGACAAAGCAGTAATTTATCACGCTTAAGTATATGCTCCATATGTTCTGAATGAATTTGGATCTACCTGGAAATGTATCCTGCTAATAAATCCAGAAATCAATCTGTCTGTCTGTCCTTCAGTTTTCTTTACAAGCATTGATCTACTTCAAACCTGCTGAGTATATTACGGAGGACTCGAGGAACTGTTGTGTCAACTGTGATGCTTTGAATAGGTAATTGATCAAGATACAGTCAAGTTAGCTGTCCAAAGAAAAGCTTAGACTGAAGAGGGAACTTCATGTAGTTACCTCAACTGTTTTGACCATTAGCAGTTTTCTAGACAAATTTGGGAAGATTTCACAGGTGTTGTGCTTCCCTGTGAAACCACAACATTTAGCTACTGTAGTCATAGCTGAGAAAAGGTAAAGTGGGGCTGTGACTTCCAAAAGAATGTATGTTCTAAAAGCCATTAGTTTGTGTGCAATAACCACCAACATACACTAGCAACTGAATTTGATTAGTGATTACTGTGCGTTGTGTGCGGTAGGTGTCACTCTATGAGAAGTTTCAGCCTGTGTAAGACAACACGGTGAACTACATTATTAACTATATATCAGAATCAGAATCAGAATCAGAAGTACTTTATTGCCAAGTAGGTTTACACCTACCAGGAATTTTTCTTGGTGAAAAAGTGCATACAATGAACATAAAAACACGAAAAAACGAAAACACAATAAGTACTCGGCATTAGAATAAAAAACAATATATAAAATAAAATATATAAAGATAAAAAAAAGTGAAGTAAAATGCTAAATGTGAAACAGGAGTGCAATGTAAATGTGCAATAAGCAATGTGCAATGAACTGTAATGTGTGTTAATGTAACACAGACTTTAGGCGTGGGGGCGGGATAAGAGTCCAAGTCAGGTGGGGGTCCCGGGCCTTGTTGACAAGGGCAACTGCAGCCGGGAAGAAGCTGGTCTTGTGGCGTGAGGTTTTGGTCCTGATGGACCGCAGCCTCCTGCCGGAGGGAAGTACCTCGAAGAGTTTGTGACCCGGGTGGAAAGGATCGGCCACAATCTTACCTGCCCGCCTCAGGGTCCTAGAGGCAAACAGGTCCTGTAGAGATGGCAGATTGCAGCCAATCACCTTCTCAGCAGAACGGATGATACGCTGCAGTCTGCCTTTGTCTTTGGCAGTGGCAGCAGCATACCAGATGGTGATGAAGGAGGTGAGGATGGACTCGATGATGCAGGTGTAGAAGTGCACCATCATTGTCTTTGGCAGGTTGAACTTCTTCAGCTGCCGCAGGAAGTACATCCTCTGTTGCGCTTTTTTGATGAGGGAGCTGATGTTCAGCTCCCACTTGAGGTGCTGGGAGATGATGGTGCCCAGGAAGCGGAAGGACTCCGCAGTGTTGACTGGGGAGTCTCTCAGGGTGATGGGGGTGAGTGGGGCTGGGTTCCTTCTGAAGTCTACAACCATCTCCACTGTTTTCAGAGCATTGAGCTCCAGGTTGTTCTGACCACACCAGGTCACAAGATGGTCAATCTCCCACCTGTAGGCGGACTCATCCCCACCAGAGATGAGCCCAATGAGGGTGGTGTCATCCGCTAACTTAAGGAGTTTGACGGACTGGTGACTGGAGGTGCAGCTGTTGGTGTACAGGGAGAAGAGTAGAGGGGAAAGAACACAGCCTTGAGGGGAACCGGTGCTTATGGTCCTGGAATCAGAGACATGCTTCCCCAGCCTCACGTGTTGCCTCCTGTCAGACAGGAAGTCTGTGATCCACCTGCAGGTGGAGTCAGGCACACTCAGCTGGGACAGCTTGTCCTGTAGCAGAGCCGGAATGATGGTGTTGAAAGCAGAGCTGAAGTCCACAAACAGGATCCTGGCGTAGGTTCCTGAGGAGTCCAGGTGCTGGAGGATGAAGTGAAGGGCCATGTTTACTGCATCGTCCACAGACCTGTTGGCTCTGTAGGCAAACTGCAGGGGGTCCAGGAGTGGGTCAGTGATGGCTTTGAGGTGGAGCAGAACAAGGCGCTCAAATGCCTTCATCACCACAGAAGTCAGGGCGACAGGTCTGTAATCATTGAGTCCAGTGATCTTTGTTTTTTTGGGGACAGGGATGATGGTGGAGGTCTTGAAGCAGGCTGGTACATGGCATGTCTCCAGTGAGGTGTTAAAGATGGCTGTGAACACCGGAGACAGCTGATCAGCACAGTGTTTCAGGATAGATGGAGAGACAGAGTCTGGCCCGGCTGCTTTGCGGGGGTTCTGTCTCCTGAAGAGTCTGTTTACGTCCCTCTCCAGGATGGAGAGAGTCGTCACTGTGGAAGTTCCTGAGGTGTAGTTGATGGGCTGGAGGGTGGAGGTGTCAGGACTGTCCCATTGTCTTTCAAAGCAACAGTAAAACTCGTTCAAGTCGTTGGCCAGGCGTGGGTCGTTAATGAAGTGGGGGGCTCTAGGCTTACAATTTGTAATCTGCCTAAGCCCTTTCCAGACAGAGGCAGAGTCATTGGCTGAGAACTGGTGTTGGAGTTTCTCAGAGTACAGACGTTTAGCTTCTCTCACCTCCTTGCTAAACCTATATTTCGACTCTATAAACCTGACTCTGTCCCCATTTCTGAACGCCTCTTCAACTTTTTGAGTTTGGCTGTGAACCAGAGTTTGGCTGTGAACCATATTAAAACATCACAGGCTTCATTGACATACAGAGGTGAATTTGTGTCATGTGTCTTTCTATACCCTGTAGCCAGATGGCCAAAGAAGTGAGGCATATAGGAATGTTTGAAGAAACACCAATGAATTTAGAGGTTGAAACACTGTTGTGTAACTTTGGTTTTATGTTAGGGCTCTTTGTCTGGAAAACAAACCCCCTCCCTATTCACAGGCTTCTTAAAAAATGGATCATGTTTTCCTACCTCAAGAGGCTTCCAGGAGCAACTACAGAAAAACATCCCCAGCATGATGCTGCCACCAGCATTTCCTCTCACTTCTCCATCTCCAATGTATCCTTTTCAAACTCTGGCCTCCTAACCCTAATAAGCTGAAAAGTATTGATCTAACAATAACTTTTTTTTAAAATACTATAGGTATTGCTGTATTTTTTTTTGTTTTTTTATCTCTTCAGACTTTTTCCCTCCATCACAAGCCTTGGATGTAGGTGATATTTTGACAGAATTCCATACACTGATTTAACTGAACTGGAGATATTCATTCACTTGAAGGTGTTCTTGATTTCATTCTCTGACTTGAGCTTTTACTTTTTCCAAGGTTACTTGCTGGTCATGGTCAAAGGTATCAACTCTTACTGTGTCCTGGGGGAATAAATACTTATGCAAACACATGTTTTGTAATCAAAACTTATAATCGGTGTAGATCATGTTATCTGTTATCACTTTAAAAGTAAGGGGTTATTGTCTGTTGATCATTGTCAGTAGTCACATTCAATAAATTCAATGTTGTTAAACCCTAAAACCTGAAAAAGTATGTGGTTGAATATTTCTTATTTTATAGTCGCTGTAAATAAGGACCTTACCATTTGCATATGGGTTGACTGTCTTCTTATTTGTCATTACTCTGGCTGTTGCATTGTTGACCTACAGCACGTAAAGAGAGAGCTCCATAAGTTATGATACGTATATAGTAAATACAGTACATTAGTTAGAGTAAATCTTCATGCAAAGTTTCCCAGAGATGTAAACAAAGAAAACAGTATAGTGTGTCATGGCAAACACCCATGTCACCCGTGTGTTTTCGAAATTGCATTCAGAAACGCTTAAAACACATCCAAATCAAATCAGTTTTCTTTCTCATTTGCATATTTTCTATTTTATGACATTTTCCAACATGCGATACCCAATTCTAGTGACATTTCAATAACATACAGATAAAAGTAAAAAAAAAACTGATGCACTTGGCAAAATGATGTTTTGTAAATGTACAGATGCATGCGGTGGGGAGAAAAAGGAGGGTAAAATACAAAGAAAATGTCAGTGGGCTAATAGATGAGAATATGTCGGGAGCATTATGCAACGTTCAGTCAACCGATAAAACATGAGAAGAACTGTTGTGACGAAAGCAACACAAAGCATTCACACTCAGACAACAGCCTTTCAAAGTCATTGCAAAAATAAATCTTAAGTTCAAAAATACAACCTAAGAAAACAGATACTACTGAAATAAACCAACCACGTCAATCAATCCACCAATCAAATCATTCCAAATTCAACAGCGAACTAAAAAATAAGGGTGCATTGTCTTCCAAAATAAATAAATGGGTTTCCAACAATCTGTGATGTGCAAACGGATTCATGTCTCAGTCAGTATCGCTCGCACACGCAGCTTTAGGAGAACACTTAGTGAATGGACACACGCTGACACGCAAGAAAATATGTATGTCAATATACAGCATCAACCCAACCACAATTCAAAAAGAAATGTAACGTGAGTTTTAGCGTTGCAAACGTTCCAAAGAGAGAGGAAGAGTGAGAGGAAATGCTGGCAGAATGGCTTGCTCGCCCACACTTACCATTCCCAAACCTTTGGCCCCTCCCACTTGTTTGTGTACTGTTACCGCTGTAACTGTGTTGGATGGGGCCCTAAACAAGCTACCGTTGGAAAGATGGTGGGGGAGTAGGGGATGAAAAAGGAATAAGCAGCATCTTACTCAGGTGGCCAAGAAAGTTTTGCAATCATTCCAGTGCACAAACTCTCTTTCAGCTCTCTGTATAGCAGCAGTTTCTTAAAGTTAACCTCCCACCATTTTGTCCAGACAAGCTGTCGTCATCCATCACACTCGGACCAAAATCTCATCTTATGCATTTAACTTTGGATCCGGACAAATGAGTGGAGCTTTTTTTTGACATTTTTACAAATTTCCCAGGAAATAATGATTAAGAAAATCAGGAATATTTAGGTCATTGATATCTTTGAGTAGATTCAGTTTGGTGATTGAATCTTAGTGGACCATTGGCGTGCCATTCTAGTCATGTCATATTTTGATGCAACCTGAGCCATTGCTTTATCATCTATTATTGACGCTGCCAGTGATTCATGTGATTCATTACTTGAAGTAGTGCAAAATCCTGCAGCTGTGGGATCATGATATTAATTCATTAGGGCAGCAACTTAACCTTCTTGTTATTTTAACATTTTCTGATTTCTTTCATTCTTGAGGCCAATTTGATTGTTTTAATAAAAAACTCCAGAAAATAATCAGAATATTTATCATTACCCAAGTTTATGTTTCAGGAGGTTTGTGTTTATTTGTTAAATATATATCATTGAAATTATTTAGAGATGTTGAAAATTAATTTGGGTCAGACAAAGATATTCTGAGCATTGCAGAGAGTTGGGCAGATAAGCTGAGAAGAATTAACATAAATAATCAAACTTTGTCATTGCAAACATGAGGGCATGGCAATCCAGATGATTTGAATAACTTTAATGACAATTGCTGTTATAGTTGAGCAATTAGATGAGCAACAATCCAGAAATAAGACTGAAAGATCTTCTCTCTATTTTTCACTTCTAACAAGTGGATAATGTACAGGAGGTGGACAATTAACTACAAGAAATTCAACTCCTAAATCGGGAAGGTATTTTAGACTTATATGAGTTGGTAAGAAATGGTCTTCAGAATCCTAATTCAGTCCAATCTGAATACTCAAAAACTGAAACGATATAATTCGGTGTGATGTAGACTTTTAACATCTGCTTAGCAATCACATAAATATGCCTCAGCTAATTATATAATTTTGGATCAAATTTATTACATTTGAATTCTTCAGCATCTTACTCATCTATTCATAGTTGTTTGTTTATTGAAAGGATCAACTGCTAATAGTTCATTCATACTTTTGAAGGGAAGAATTTGACAAAACATGAAGAAATATTTGTTAAATTTATGGTTTAATCCTGGCTTTAATTTTTACCTGATCATATTTGTTCCTGAAGAAATCTATACAGTGGTGTGAGTATGTTTCCATCTATCAAAAGCAGGTTGAACTTAACTGGTTTCATACAAAAGGATTAAACATAAAATAAATCATATAAGGACAAACAGCTCTGCTCAGATATAGTTTAGGTGCCATTATGAAAATTTTATGGGAGTATTGGGTAGTTGGGTGCATTTAGTGGTACCTTGGACTTAAGTATTTTAGTTTGTCTTGTGGAAGCCTCCTCCTGTAGAAAATGTTGAGAGAAGAAGCCTGAACTTTCAAATTCACATTGACCAGAGTTCTTTAGGTCTTCAATAGGCGGTGGTGACAATGAATTCTGCTGATGTGTGTTCTTTGGATCACAATAGCTAATTGTGTTGGATACAGTAGTGAGCTTTAGTTGGTATTCAACAAGGATTTAAAGGGCTAATGTGGCTCAAAACAATTAACGATGAGAATGTGTTGTCAAAGGCCAGGCAAATAAGTGGATAATTGGTCAAACTCAAAGAATGGCTATGACCTGCTAGAGCCACAAGATAAACATTGTAGTTTTGAGAAGGAGAATGATTGAGGGAAAGAAGAAGGTCCAGTATGTAGGAGACTGCGCAAGGTGCCTGGGAAGAAATTCTGTAGCTCCAAATCAACAAATAATGCCCCAAAGCTATGTGTAATAAATTCATAAAATTCAGGAAAATCGGTATTCAGTATCTTGCCCAAGGACACTTCAGCATGCAGAAGGGGAAGATTGGGACCGAATTGCCGACCTTCTGGTTAGATGGTGACCGCTCTGCCCCCTTAGCCCCATATCAATATCCTTTGAGACATTAAGACCGGGATACTCAGAACACACTTGATGTACTACATATCACCATTAGAAATGCCTTAGAGTTGCTCAGAAAGAGAGCAGAGATTGGTGATACCTTCCTTTGCCTGCTGTTGCCTACATTAACCAGGATAAGTGGATGGAGGTGGTACCAGGGAACTACAGCTTTTTAAAGGGTATAATCATACAAATATATTAATTTATATCTGTATGAATGTTTTTCGAATGGAGCATTGCAAATGTGATAGATGGAAGCAAACCCAAACGTGGTGCAAAAAAGCAATTGTTTTTAAGTTTAGGTATCTTTTTAATGCCCCAACCCATTGTTGCTCAATGCCAAATCTTTCAAGTCATTTAAAAGTAATCTAATTCCCTCCTGAAGTGCAGCCCATGTAGTAAAGTCCCCATGGTCCAGACTCGATTCTGGACTGTGCAGATTCTACAAAATGGTCCAGAGTTAAAATGTGGAGAGAATGAATAGGATGAATAGTATGAGTTTATTGAGTGTTTGGTGGAAAGTAGTTGACACCAGTAATAAGTTATAGGTTAGTGGTGTCTTGTATTTAGTCCATTGAGTGGACACAAGATATTGAAAGAGCCTAATGTAATGTCATTCCACTGAGTCTGGTAAGTTGTAAACCTTGCATTTCGCTCTCCCTGTCTTCAAATTCCTAAGCACTTCCTCTGTCCGTGGATAAGCAAGATTTCAGGACTGGAACTGAGTTGCTTTCTTTTTTAAGCATTTATTACATCTTTGTCAATGGGCTGGGTAGTGTAGATTTTCACTTTTAAACCTTTGGTAAGGTCCCTCACAGTATAAAATCAATTAAATAGGAAAATTAAAAATAAAGTAAACTAACAAAAAAATATAACTCTCTTACATACAATAATGATGGAGTTCAACATTTACTTGTGTTTTGGTTAATGAAACTGCTAGAAAAAGAAAAGGGAAATGATTAGACTCAGTTTGATGTCATGAGAAAGATGGCAAAATGGGACATGGCAGTAGACTTGTCAAAAACACACACACACAGACCCACACAGACCCACACAGATACAAACACATACACAAAAAATGTAAAGGGAGACAGAGAGGGGGTAGAAGTCCAGATAAATATTTGAGAACATGCACCTCTATTTTACGACCTTCTACCACAGTGCCGTGTAATTTCTCCCTGGCTCTGTCGGCATCCACACTGTGCTCGAATGTTACGAATCCAAAACCCTGCAGGCCAGACAGAGAGAAGCAAGAACAACATTCACATTATATTCTAAACATTGTATTCAACATTACAGTGAACTGTGGCTTACATCAACAGGAACACAATGGATTAAATCGTTCACCTTCTACCTCAGTTTTTACATTCCAATAATAGTTCTTAAATATGCACTTAGGTCGCATAACCTGATGACCTGAAGCAAGAACAACATTCACATTATATTCTAAACATTGTATTCAACATTACAGTGAACTGTGGCTTACATCAACAGGAACACAATGGATTAAATCGTTCACCTTCTACCTCAGTTTTTACATTCCAATAATAGTTCTTAAATATGCACTTAGGTCGCATAACCTGATGACCTGTAACTCTATTAAATAACGTAGCTAGTAACTCATTAGCTCTGTATATAGTTAGCGACACATGCTAATGTTATTTGCATACATTAGATGTAAATAGCTGTTCAGGGTAACAACAATTATTGATATAGGATAGTCATCAAATAAAGTAAATGAGCAAGAAAAAAAAAAGTAAATTATTAGAATTGTAAACTTCCATGGTTTATCATTGCCTACACCACACAATTACACTTAGGCCTTAAGGATTATAATAACATGTTTCAAAAATAAATGCTTTCAAGGGGTGAGTCACAACGGCATGTAAATGTTAAACATACAGTAAATTGTCTACCTATATTGCATAATTGTAAAGCAAATTGGTTCCCTCTAATTAAGTAATTACGTAGGAAATTAAATTCAACAAAAGAATGAAGGGAAAACTAAGTTATTTATGGTTTTGCTAATGGCACTAAGAAAAAAAATCATATAGGAATTTCAGGACTTTATCAATCAATCAATCAATCAATCAATCACATTCCATATTCACAAATCACAATTTGTCTCATAGGGCGTTAGGAATGTCATCCTTGATGAACAACATTCAAGCTCAGTTAAACAGAAGAATGTTCTAATGAGGACGTTGTAATATACCAGTATTGATCAGCCATGACTCTGGGTTGTTAAGGAAATAGAGTGGAAACTTTATTTATATACTTAACTTTGAACATCAACCTACAACATTGTCATCAATACCAGCATCCCTCAATAATGTGTTTTATCACTGCAGGTATCATTGAATGCACTTATCTTGTTGTACTTATGAAAAAGAGGTTGGACAATTGTCCTGATTATATGAGATGTGAAGGACAGTTAAGGGTCCCAAACTAATTTTGATTGGTTTTTAAGAAAATTATCAGAAGTTGCCTCACAGCTAGACGATTTGAATCCTGGTTTGGCTGGGGCCATTCTGTGTTGAGCTTGCACCCTGTCCTGTGCTCATACACATCACCTGTTATAGCTTAAATTAAATAATGTAATAATTCCTCTGCCCAATACAATCAAGGGATGGGAGGAATACCTGAAAAAACTGACAAAGAGAATATGCACTACCACTACTGTTTCAAAATGTAACTATTACTGTAGCCACTGAAAATGCCTTTCTGCTCCCACCACTATCTCACACAATGTCATATCCACAATCATTTTCATATAAGTGCTCCAAATGGTAAATGCTGAAGCACCACAGACTACAACTTACCCAAGAAGATAATGAAATAACTAAAGGGGGAAGACCCGCGTGAATATCTGTGATTTCCAGGTCATACAGACGACCTGTAGTTGAAATGGATGAAAACTGATGAAGAGGTTTCTCTGTTTCTGCTTGATAGCTGGATTAATTTTACTTTTGTATTTTAACAGAACCACTGGGTCAATTTATTGTGTTATCCCATTTGCTTTTGTTTGTGATGGGTACTTCCAACTTTTTGAGCTGACAGTTCAGCTCCTAGTCATGTTAAGCATGTACTACTACTATTGCTGCCTCAGCCGTACTGCAGACTGTGGCGACCACACTCCAGTATGTAGCCTCCTAGCAGGCAGGAGCTAGTCATGCAACACCGGTGGTGGAGCGGTAGTAGTACATCAGTGTCTGACTGTTGTCTTCTTCAAGGGCAGACAGACACTGTTACTGCTGAGGCTGATTCTAGCTATTGAACCTGTAGTCTGTGTAATTACAAAGGGTGATTTTGTCTGCGGTCAATGCAAATGTTTGCGGTGGCTAATTCCAACTTGTTGAGATCAGTGGTTTGCCTTGTCAATGAGCATGCATGACTGTGATGGGTGGAGTTTCTGAAGGAGCATTGAAGGGCGGAGTGTGTTTGTTTTGATCTTTAGTTCAAATATCAGTTCAAGAATTGCTTGCCTCACCTTAAAGCTGATACAATATAGGAGAGCCAGAAACAGTTAATACAAAATCAAAAAAAGATTAAGAATTAAAAAATATCATGTACCTTGGAACCGCGCTCGTTGAAGATGATTTCCACATCTAAGATTTTGCCAAATTGCTGTAGAGAGACAAGCAAAACATTAATGCTGGCTCAATTAAAGTTTTGAATCTCATTTTCATGTCATCAATTCAATGTGGTGATTGTTAACCAAAATAAAACCTCACATATAAAAATATACAAATTTACCTGACATTTCTTACATTTCTGTATGCGCATCAGATATACTGTACTTACGCCAAACATTTGCCTGAGATCTGGGTCTCTGAACCTGAAGGGGATGTTGGAGACATGAAGTCTCTTGGGTTGAGCCTTGTTATCTGTGCATTCAGGTACAGACTGTGTTGGTGGCTGACTGTCCGTCTGAGCTGCATCATCTGTCTGCTGGAAAAGACAGAATAAAGGAATCAAATGAAAGATGCATAAAAGCCCTTCCAGCATCTATGATCACATTATACTACTTCCTTATAGTTTTCTTGACAATAAAAGCAGCAGTATATTTTCTGTATATCTGGAGTTATTTAAGATTTTGTGTTCTGGATTCGCCAGAATTCATATTCCCTAGTAGGCTTCCCTCTATGCAGGAGTTCCATTGTATAGGCACTGATTCAAATCATGTAATTGAGTTCAGTTCAGTTCAAATATTTCATTGTCTCAAAAGCAATGTCTTTCGAAAAGAACTGCAAAGTGCTGATGGGACCAGTGGACCATGGTGGTCAGTGGAGTTTCCAGTAGTCTGCATTAATGACCTGACAGCTAGGGCACTAAAGGAAACGTAAAGTAAACACATCATGGAACAGTTGTATTCACTCAGAACTAAGCTGTTAAAGCAATCATATTCACTGGTAACCTTACAATAGTACCACAGTTGGTAGATCAGTGTGTGCACACATCATGTGTCTATGTGAATGTGCAGCCTGATTACAACATAGAGACGATATTATAAAATCCAGGGGCCTCATTTATAACCGCTGCGTACGCACCAAACAGGGCCTGAAACTTGCGTACGCCATTTCCCAGGCAAACTTTTGGATCTACAAAAACAAACTTGATGGGAGAATGTGCGAACTTCCACGCTAACTCTCACTCATGTGTGCAAACATTTTGGAGACGGGAAAATGACGATGCAGATGTGAGGAGGTGAACTGAAGCAGATTATTGATCCACTTCATCAATAACATTAAAACCAACAGCGTTATTTGTGCCAGCGTGACAAAACAGTTCCATAACAACCTTCATTTGAAAAGATATAAAACAACTTAGAGCAAATTACGTTCAGATTCCATTAAACAGTGGAGTTGCAGAGCTGAGTCATTAATAGTTTTTAATAATATCTTCTAACACTGTGTGAATCATCAAGGACGAGTGTGTGTAAAATATCTGCAGTGAACGTGACTGTGCCAACAGGCGCACAGAGCGCACTGGAGATCACTCACAAAAAATAAAGAAAAACTATTCCAAAAAATGGTGTGGAGTGGAGGTTAGGATCCCACATGTGAAGTAATCTGTCCAATCTGCTTTTAATATATATATTTATATATCTATATTTATATATAAATACTGCTGTGACACTGAAGGATTTAGAGGAAACAAGTGTTCAGTGATCACATCGATTTTTGGTCCCATGATGATGACTAATCAGCTGATATAGATTCTATAGATCTGGGATCTTGGATCTTTTTGCTGAACTGAGTCCAGTATTACACAAACTGACCCGATAGAACTGAACCATCCCAGTACGAACACAAGTTCTCACCACTCTGGTTTATTAGCCTACAGGTTTGTGTGTGGTATGATTAACACTGTATAATATTAACCTTTCTATGTAGTGCCTCTTTTAATCATCTTATAAATATAATTATGTTAAATTCTATAGAATGTGGATAGTGCAGTTCAATAAAAATATGTACAGGTGAACAAGTTCGCTCACATTCTGACAGTGTGAAACAATATTTTTTTGGCTCCACCTTTGAATTTGATCTTTTCTTATTTCAGGCACCGTTCTTTTCTATCGTCCTCACTCTCACTCACTGTTTTATCTGCAGCAGCAGCAGCAGTATATCAGTGTATTTTCTTTATTAATCACTGCTGTGGCCACCAAACAATCACCTCCACCTCACTAACAATGACCTTGATGTCAATGTCAGAAAGTTGTGCTTCTTCTTCTCACAGTAGAAACCCATTGGTCAGCAGGATAATTAAATATGCATGAGGTGCTTTGCATTGACCATTTATGGTTGAATGTGCGCGTGTAGGGGGCGGGATATGAGGCAGATCCACGTATGCACGTTTCCAGGTGGACTGTGATTTATAAAGGGAAAATTACTTTCAGCTGTACGTGTGCACGGTTTTATAAATCGGAATGTTTTTTTGTGTACACCATTTTTTGTCCTATAAATGAGGCCCCTAGGCATTAAACTGTCTCCAAAAGCTGAGCATCTTAACAAATGTCCCTTTTAATGATAATGGTTACAATCCTGAATCCGGTCACAGCACAGTTCCACTGCCTGGTCTGAGTCCTGCCTGCATAACATGCAGGAGTATGCAGGCAATTAATTTCCAGACAGTTCTCACATTAATCCCTCACCGAACAACTTTATTGTGAGACAGTATTAAAAAGAATCAAAAAGCTGAGGTGAGGCCTAATCTATAGAGCCCATGAATTAGTAGCTACAAGTTATATATGGTTCATGAGACAAAATCAAGAAACAAGTCAAAACCTGAAGGAATTCTGCAAACACCCAAACATGATGGATACTCCTGCACACATACAGGGTCACAGCAGCAGTCTGTGTTTGTCCTTTAGCTCTCAGTGTGAGTGAGATCAATGGCTGTTAAACACAAGAGAGGATTCAACAGTCTCCTGTTATTCTGTGTGTGCTTGTGTGTGTGTCTGTTTGTGTGTGACTGTTACACAAAGTGTTGAAGTGTCCTTTGGATGGCATCAGAGCTGCTTTTTCAAAACATATGATTATTTAAAGAAAAACTCTTGCTGGTTTGATAATATAGTGATGGTACAATAACATTAGAGAGGCTATAATTTAATTGACTGAAAACCCCCCAAACTGGCCTGAAATGTTAGCAAGGAAGCTGCCATAAGCATGTGTAAGAGGACCAGAAAGACAATGTTTTCTACTCTTCCCTGCTCCTTCTCTCTTTCTCTTGCTCACACGATTACCAGGCTCCAAGTCAGCTAAAAATACAGCCTGCTCTGTGCGTGTATATGTGTGTGTATTTGTGTGGGTGTGTGAGCTCGAAAAAAAGCTGCATACGGCCGACAGACTGTAACTCTTCCATGCAATGCTGAGGTATACAGGGGCACATAAGGAAAGAAGTGCACACACACAGTGACAGCCATCTGTGCATGGCTCCACATCAGTAGTGACATCCACCTACACGAGTAGTAAAAAATAAAACAAACAGTGACACAAAGCGTCTCATCTCAATGCTTTTGGCATCAGGAACCGATATGTGAATTGAGGCGAGGCTGAATGTGTAGTGGTTTCCGACATTCTGGAAATTTTGCTAACATTCATGTTCCCAGAGAAGGAGAGAAGACAATTAAATGTAACCTTAAGAGATAATAGTAAAAAGGCTATTGGAAAATATTTTATGTTTAGAGATTTGTCGGAATTTAATTATTCTTTATTCTACAAGAGAAAACTAGAATCACTGCTTCACAGTTGTTTCCCTTCACCAACCTGTCAAATTACAAAGAAAGACAAAGAAAATGTGTGTTTCATTATACTTAGCATATGAATTATTGTGTTTTGAGCTAACAGTAACCTTAACATTTGACCACCAAATTTCATAGTTGATCCACTTGATCCTTAAGTTCCACTGAATGTTTGTGCCAGATGTTACAGACTTTTCTGTAGGCATTCCTAATGATAACACAAGCACAATAATGGTATGGACTCTCCTACTTAGGATGAAAAGAGTAACATTGCTACACAACATAGTGTGGACTGGTTACAATTTGGGATTAACTCGGGATGTATTAAAATGATACATCACTGATACTGTGTCAGTATTTGCCCAATGTATATTTTGCGCACACAGGTAGAAACGCCCGATATTGCATCTTCATTAAGGCAAACGTACTAAATGGACAGTGTGTGTTATTCTGCACGCAATCCTCAGTGTGCAACATTAGTAAATCAGCTTGCATGTAATTTTGCGGTTTAGTTACTAAAGGTTTGCGCGTACTAAAGTTTAGTCGATCAGGCCCAAAGAATTTATTATTTAGAAATGTGAATAATAATTACCCTATGCACAAGCAGTGTTTGTGTGTTTGTTCCCACAAAATCCAAACACATTGATGGAAGATATCTTGTATTATATTTCATATATAATGTGATAAGTTACGTTAGAAAAAAATCACAATGAGGTCAGAAAACGACGTCATGCATTGTTCAAAAAAGCTTTTTGCCAGGCCTTACCCATCCTACAGGACTATAGTCACAACCTGAAGCGTGTATATACATTTGTGTTAGGATTGATGTCATCAAGAATTTACTTTGACGGAAATTAAAATACTTCAAATAATAGATATACTTTTATAATATAATACAGTTAAAACAATTTTAGGAGATAATGCCTCAGATTTTTACTCCCACACTAGCCAATGACAGGTTTGAGGAATGACTTGAAGTTATGTTTGACCAGAACATGTCATTTGACAATGTCCTGGTCACAAAATAATTCTCTATAGGTCAGCCTTCTTTCACCTGCACAATATTGTGACTTAGAAAGGATTCTTAAAATTCAAATCATGCTGCTCACATACAATGCCCTTCAAATTCAAGCCATGTCAGCTCATAAGACTGTATTGTCCAAATAGATCACTTCGTTGAGTCTGTAAGAGTAGAATGGGAGGTAGAGCCTTCAGCTACCAGGCTCCTCTCCTGTGGAACCAGCTCCCACTCTGGGTTCAGGAGGCAGACACCATCTCCAAATTTAAGGTTAAACTTAAAACGTTCCTATTTGATAAAGCCTGTAGTTAGGGCTAGATCAGATGAGTCCTGAACCATCCCTTAGTTATGGTGAAATAGGTCTCCCATCATGCATTGAGCCCGTCTCTCTCTCTCTGCTCTCTCTCAGTTCCTGCCCATCATGAGAAGTACTACGGCCTGGCCAGCTGATTGGCCCACAGAGTCAGGCCATGCAGTGTTAGAAATACTATTCAAAGTGAAAACAATACTGGGCAGCTACAGTCAATTAGACATATGTTCCATATCACAAAGTTAAAAGTCATCTCAAACTGGTTCCGTGAACATGCCAGTGAGTTCAGGAAATTTCACTGACCCCCTAGTCACCAGATGTGAATCCAGTAGAACCTTTGGGATGTGGTCGAACAGGAGATTGGCATATTAATAATATAAAGCTGACATATCCACAGAAATGTTGTAATGCAGTCGTGCAAATATGGAGCAGAATATGAAAGGAAAGTTTCCTACATCTTGTGGAATCAAAGACACAAACAACTGCAACCGTTTGAGAATATAGCAAGGAAAATATGCAGCCTTTAAGAGTGATCACTGACTGTATATATTTTGAGTCATACAAAATAATACAAAATAAGGCCAATTTTAAATGCCACAGTTATATTTGAAAACCACAGAATAATTGTGAAAATACATCATGTCATCCATCATTACATTTAATAATTGTATTTTATCCTCTAAAAGGCATAGGATAAATTAAAAATCTGTAATGTGCCATGTAGATGTCAAATAAGAGTATTGCCTATAAGATCATGAAATGATGTCAGAATCATCTGTCATCATGGTGTTTTGGGGCTGAGATTCATTGTTGGCACAAACAGCTGGAGGAGCTTGGTGGAGCAAGAGAATCACAGTGTCCCAGATGCAGAGAGGCACGTGGCTGAGAAAAGGAAGAGAGAAAATAAAGTAGAGAGAAGAAGGTTTGATGATGTGGGGGAAAGCAGTGCAGGAGACAGACTGAGTGTGCAGGAGAACTAATGAGACTTCCAGATGTACAGTATACCTTCATCTTGCTGCCAACATGCTTTGTTGCCTCACTCTTTCCTCTGGTAGAATAACTTGCAGTAAAGAAATAAATGTACAACACTCAGTACCAAGCACATAAACAAGGCCTGCATTTCTGATAAGGCAGAATAAGCATATCTGAAAAACTAGAAATGTGAAACTAGAAATAGCACTCATTGTCAATGACTGATTGATCTTTTTTTTCCCCACGACTACATCACATGAAGACAGGGTTTGAACTGTCTGATCCTTTTCCTTTTCAAAATGACACTCTCTTTTTACTAACTCATTCCGCTTATGATTCAAACTGCTTTGACTATTAATTCATCCCCTGACAAGTGGCTGAATTAATAGTTGTTTTCATGTATTTCAATGTGTCTGTATTACTGCACAATTAAATGTGTCTATTTTGTGAGGTAAATTACATGACTGTTTAAAAATCATATTTACACTGTTAACCTTTTTTGTTGTATTTTTACAGTTAAATACCATAAAATACACAGTACATATACCATAAAATAAATTTAAAGTCAGTTACTGCAATTTGCATGGCATTATCGGAGTAGTGCGTGATGCAAAAGGTAATTTACAGTAACTTAGTATATTTTTTTGAAATTGCAGAAACACACAAGTTCAGACATTTGGGGTAGTTCAACATGTCTATGACTATTTCTTTGTGTTTTACTCTAAAGAAAAGATTTTTTTATGTTGGAACAAGTTATACCTCTGTGTTGTAGAATGGGAACAGACTATTTCTCAGTTTTCAAAACATTGGAACTACTGAGAAGGAATCATGTTTGTTGTGGTCTGTAATGTCACACAGAGACTTAAGGTGAGCTGTTATTTTAAACTACTCAGTGCTTGACTCTTTTTTGTACATTGATGATATGATATTATGTGTATATTATTAGTCTTTGCTTGCAGAAAAGATCTGAATAGCTTTAGATAAGTTGTGCATTTTCACTTGAACTAATAAAAGGAATATCTGTTTATACTATATGTGACCAAATATTTAATATTAGTCCGGAAATGATGTTTTAACAGTGACCTTGACCTTTGATCTTGGGCAAACAAGATGCAATCCAAGCCCAAGTGAATGTTTGTTCCAAATGTTAAAGAATATTGCATTTACAAGGCAGAAAAGTGACCTTGACCTTTGACCACTAAATGCTATTCAGGTCATCCTTGAGTCTAAGTGAATGTTTGTGCCAGATATGATGACACCCCCCTTGGGCATATGGAGTTATAAAAAAAAGTAAGGCCATGTGACTGTGACCTTTTGACCTTTGAACTTTGAACACCAACATTTATTCCGTTTATCTTTGAGTCAAAGTCAGAGCCAGTGGATTAAGAAGACTCTGACTTCAAATTTGTATTGTCAGTTAACCAGTTAAACTGTTATTTGTGAACATCCCCAATCCTTTGTATCAGTGGCAACAGTTGGTGAGATCTTAGTCTGATGGGGTATAGGGGGATGTTCCCCTCACTTTTATAGTTGAAGGTTGATATCCAAGTATAACTCAATGAACCTTACAGTGTTCTCTTGGAGTCTTATCAACATGTTGAAGATGAGAGTGCAACAATGCTGATGTTTTCATTTAGGGAACCCTCACTTATTACTGTGTGCGCACAGCAATAAGCCTAACAAGCAGGAGCAACTGGTGCATGGAATGTTTGCAGATCTACAATGGGTTTTGCTTCTCAGGATGGAGGATGTCATGAAAATCTGAAGCCTGAATGGAATACCTGCACACACCTGTGAGCAACTATGTATTTACAGTGAATCTTAAAAGCACAGTGAAAATAGGCAGTAACAATACATTGTTCTTGTATAAAGAAACAAATCAAATATTGTATATTGATTTAATAGGAAAGAATCAACATGATTTTTATGTAACACACTACATTTGATCTTCTACAAAGAAATAGTAAATAAATCATTTATCCTCCATCATCACTTGTCTTGATTTACATGTGTAATAAAAAAATTATGATGGTGTTAAAATCATTAATTTATTTCTCAGTATTATCAAATCATTCATCAGTGATCAAACATTATGTCTGATCAGAGTGATATTTGCTACATATGGACTTTTAGTTAATATATTTAAATTTTATTAGCATAATCTTAGTTTAGGTCAATATTTCATGTGTGAATTAAGTCTTGAAGTCCAGTTGAGAAAGAAAAAACAAAATTAATAATTTTTGCAGTGCTGAGAGAACACAATATTATGTAAAATAATAAACATCTTTTTGACACTTAAGGCCAATGGTCTCATAAATATGTATGAAAATGAACTGAGTTATCCGTTCACAGAAGACAAAATGACAAGCAGGATATTTGTTGCCTGCAAGGCTGCACTTGTCTATGCAGCATTAAAAGTCATATGAATTCTATTAGAACTGTAACTTAAAAATGGTCCCTGATAACATTGACAATTTACTTGTCGACAGCTGGAGTACTAGAGGGATAACCACATAAAATAATACTGTAGGATCTTGTTTTCTGATTGTGCTATACAGTTGAACAAAAACACAACTGTGGGTCTGTAAGGGCCTTAGAGTGGAGCTCACCATCGAGCTCACCATTAAAACATGGGTTTTAAATTGGGCATTCAAGATTCAATGCAATTACCATTATGCAACGCAAGATTGCACAACTAAATTGTGATGTAGTGTCTCTCTGATATTCACAAAATATACTAGAAATACTGCATATGAGGTCTGTGACCACTGAAATCTAATCAATTAATCGTTGAGTCCTTGTGACAACTGTTCAATATTTGAACAAATCTCCAAAAGGCTGAGTTGACACAGAAAATGTTTCGTGAGGCCACCGTGACCTTGACATTTCACCTTTGATTGCCAAAAGCTTGTCAGATAATCTGTGAGTCTAAATTTAAATTTGTACCAAATTTAAAAGGATTCTTTTGAGGTGCTCTGAAGATTGATAAACGTACATACAGACATATGGATGGCCGGCAACCCAAAAACTTAATGCCTGAGGCCACTGGATATCGCTGGCGTGGCATAAAAATAATAACTAAAATGCCATTCATGTGACTCTTAATGACCTCACACAAATGCTGTAGTGTAGTTTTGTATCTGGAGTAATTTGTACAGTACAAACAAACACTTTGATGGATTATTTGGGTTGGTAGAGGTTTGATAGCACAACAACAACTGTGCTCCCCCTTGTTAAATAATGGGGATGCATTTGCTCCAATTACTCTTTTGATCGGTGCTATGCCTCCTGGTCATGTCCTGGTCCTACAACCCCATTCAAGTTCCAGAATTACAAACCCATTACTCCAACTCACGATAAAGTCCGATGAGTCTACACACCACAGCTATCGCTAAGGGAGCTGTGCTGTTCTCTCATAGAAAAGGTGCTGCCTATAGATGCACTGTGTGTGTGAATGGGTCAGCCCTTTGAGTGGTCATCAAGACTAGAAAAGTGGTATATAAATACAGACCAATTACCATTTACTTGCACTGCACCCCAAAAGATTCTGACTTACACCACAAAACTTGTGTCCATTGATATAGCCCACAGATTTCCATCTATTCTTTCTTGCTTTTCAAAACACACAACTATAAATAACTAAGAAGTTCAAAAATCAATTTTTACAAACTGACCCATTAGCTGCTCATTAACTTGCTTGATTTCCGCCTGATCTGTATAGGATTTGAGCATGAGGGGTAGAGTGTAGCCTCAAGACTATTGGCGCTTCCAAGTTTGGACCTTTTTCTTCCTATTTAGCTACACCCTCCATTGATTAGTATCTATTGATTTTATTTATTCAAAACTATACATCGCTTTGGATAAAAGCGTCAGCTAAATGAAAAATGTAAATGTAATGTAAATGTACATAAAAGGAAGAACAAAATAATAATACAAACTGCTGAATTACCTCAATGTGTTTTATTTTCTTTAGGCTTTCCAAACTATTCCACATGTTTAAAAAAAAGATTGTTCAAAAGAAATAATAATTCAAATCTTGGATCGTTTCAAACTGAAACAACATTGCATCTCATAATGTCTTACTGTAGCTGTGCCTGTGACCGCCTGGCTGCTGGACTCTGACCCGCCCTGATCACTGTGGCTCTGCGAAGACTGGTACATGTTGAGTGGATGCTCACTAATGGAGGTCTGGACCCCAGTATAGTCCGGTGGTGCTGCTGGGTGCTGGTGTGGATGTGGGTGGGAGTGGGGATGTGGATGGGGATGTGAAGCTGTGAATTCAGCTGGAATGCCGTTCTGGGGTGCAGGGGCAAACTGGGCTGATGGGTAAGCCTGGGCCATGGATGAGTCCGGGGGTGCCGGTGTGTCCTGGTTACCCTGTATGAACAAACAGATGTACTTTTTAATTTAGATCACGTCAACATTCCATCAGTATGAAGTATTGCTTATGTCTTGTTTTCCCCAACTGAACATTCCTTTAGATTGTTTTTTAAAAATTCAATCTTATGGTATTGCCGTTGCTTCTTGCTAGTGTAAGGACACTAAACAAGGTAATGTTGGTGGGAAATATCACCACAAAATCTAAATATATTCACCCTGGCATGACATTTTTCATCCCAACAGAATGAATGACTTATCCCCTGCTTTTTTCTCTTGCTTCACTGGCTGACTGACATTTTTAAGTCAAAGTGAATTGCCTTGACAACATGGATGGTATGCCATGAAATTCATGACAGTCGTAGACCAAGATGATGTCAATGCTGTTTTTCATCACAACATCACCATTTCCCTGCCTACCACACTTCATACACCAACAGTTGACTATTACATTAGCACATTAAGTGTTAACACAGTGTGTGCTGTGGACAGAGAAAGGAAATCTGGAATGACAAGCTTGAATTTACCATGTAAAATCTTTGTAGTACAGTGTATGTTAATATATTTGTGTTTCATTTTTTTTAAGATTTTCACTGATGGACTGTTAATAAGAGATGCAGTTTCGGCTGACTGTGGCTGGGATTCAAGAAAAATTGCAAAAACAGTTGAAGAAAGAAAGTTGATGTGCTCCCATTCCAAAAACACTAAGTGTATGTGAGAGAGGTTACTCCTGTGGGACATTTATATCCCAGTCATTACAGAGAGAGAGAGAGAGAGAGAGAGAGAGATGAAGCCATATGCAGGAAAGAGAGGGGGTGCAGACAGTGAGTCTTGGCTAAATGCTCTGCTGTGTAATGAGAACCACATTTAGAAGCCTGAAATATGCTTTACGTGGCAGTAAGTGCTGCACACACACACACACACACACACACACACACACACACACACACACACACACATACACACAGCAACTCAAGGAATACAATTTTAATTCTGAACAGTGTTTATGTGAATAAAAGTGTTTATGTGTGTTTTTCTTGTCTTTTCTTCATGCCTCAACTTTGTCTCCTGTATTTTTATTCTAAATGACTTTGTTCCTCCTAGTTTGATTGACTATATCCCTTCTGATACTGTCAGACTTGACTTCCAGGAGAGATTTTTGTGAATTTGTTCAATCTGCTCTCTCTAAAAGCCACAACTCAGTGGAACTCGAGATACCAGATGTTTGAAAGAATTCCAGATTTGTCAGTGACTTTACTGAGAGACATTGTTTAGTACAACTTGTGCTTTCTTCTCAGTAGTTCATCAATAATACATAACACAGTTTTTAACTTAGCAATTACTATGTAGGTAGATAGTGAGTCAAATGGAAACTGTGATGAATGTTTGCATCACCTATGTTTTCAACCAGTCTGATCTTTTGATCACTCATGTGTAAACATGTTATTCCAGGTCTCAATAGTTGCTTTGTTGAGTGAAAAACCCATGTTATAAATTGTAATATTTATTTATACTCTGGAACTACTGACTGTCCAAATGTTCTATTGTATGTATTGTCTTGTTTCTTTGGGGTTATTCATGATTATGACCTGCCAATGGACTGCAGAAAAAATGCTTTATAAAACAATTTCACAAATTTTTTGAGAGTGAGATCATAAGGCTTTGCTAAACATGTAGCGGACATGGTTAGCTTAGCTTTGCATAAACACTGGAAGCAGTGCAAAGTAATATATTTGATCCTGTGTGTCTTATCCTCACTCAAACAGAAAGGATCATTTGTGGTTTGTGGTTGTTCTATACTGGAATCTGTGCTCACTGACTGAACCTGAAGAGAAACAGTAGGCTACAGCCATAGACCTACCAGGGTGGTAAATATCTGTGTCATAGTTAAAGGTTTTATGTAGGAAATTTGAAACGTTAATGTTGCATCCAACAACTCTTTTCAGCTATGTTAAGAGACTTTATATATGTCTTGAGCATAAGTCACACTCTCTATGTGTATGTGTGCATTCACATTCTTGATAGTGCAAGTTTGTATATAAAGGGAGAGTAAACAGTTAACACACCTGTCACCTGGCCACTACACTGCCGCTGAACCAGAAATTGGCTTCACGCAACATGGCACACCAAGGCTGACAATGCGAGCCAAGCTAACTAGCTGCTAAATACCAACAACCACACAATAACATTTAACGATAGCATCTAGCTGGATTGTTTTTGTTGGGCTACTTTATTTAGTTGCAATTCTGATTGTAAGTTTATGGGCTGCTTTTACCAGGCTTTGAAGAACCCAAAGACTGTGTAGCACCTTGTAGTATCAAACCAGTTCAACTGACAAATAGTGCTTAGGGTTAGGGATGAGTTTAAGTTCAGGTTGAAGCAGTGGTGTGGAGTGAGTTTTATATGTAGGCAAGCTGAGGTGCAGAACACCCATCCCTAAACTAGAGCAGCTGCATTACTCCTAACTGCTGCTGAAGCTGAGTCAAGAGCAGCTTGAAAAGCACACCCTTCAGAGATCCCAGGGTGTATCCTCAATGCGAAAAGTCCAAAATAAACTGTTAACATGGTCTCATCCACAAAATGACAGAAAAGATGCGTAACATTGCCTCTCAAGTGAGTTGTAAGTTACAAAAAGATCAGATGTAAGGAGAGATATCGGTTAAATTCTGGTATAATTTAATTGTTGTTCATTATACCATGATGGCATGCCACTGGGTAAACATAGAGGCAAACACAACTTGATAAAGAAACAGATTTCATCATTTCCCTGGCAACAAAACCATATATGGTATGTCTATCAGAAACTCCTCTGCAACAGTTAATCAAGGACTGTGTGACGGGAAAACAAAGACTGAATGTGTGAGGGACTGAAATGTTGGAGGAAATACACTTGATCAGATTACTGAATCCTAGAGATTCAGCAGAACTTTAGATGCTTTCTTCCTCTATTTTATTATTTTTATTCAAGTGAACAGTGACAAGATGAAAGCAATATAACTTACTCAACATGCATCACACTGTATTTGAGTACCGTCTTAAAACAGAGTGGCAAAAATGGGAATATATCATAGGATTTCTTAATGTCTTTCTCTCACTGCTGAACAATCACAACAAACCACATCCAACTTGCAGGGTTTATTGGTCTCATTTTCAAAATCTCTAATGCGTAAATTCAGCCTCTGTTATAGATGAAGATAAGAGAATGAGGTAGAAAGAGACGCATGCACACACACTAATACCAACACCCACCTAGACAGAGCAGCGTGCAAGCATGCAGCCCTTCAAACCCACACATACTAAACATATACTGTATACACTCGCACACATGCATAATTGAACACAGCCACAAAAGGACCATGCAACATGCAGCACAAACAGTGTGGACGAAGAGAGCGAGCATAGAAGTGACAATGAGGTGAGAGAGATAGAGTGGGGTAGAGAAATGGTGAAAAAACAGTGTGTAATATCAGAGGTACCTGCTCTACCATTTCGCCTCTGCTTTCCTCCATGCACATCCAGCTGCGCTATAAAGTCCAGCCTGCCAGTGTCTGCCTACAGCTACAGCTAGCATCAATTATGGATGGCTTTGTGTGTGTGTGTGTGTGTGTGTGTGTGTGTGTATGTGTGTGTGTGTGTGTATGTGTGTTTGTGTGTAGTGGGGGAATGAGCAGAAAGAGGAGGAGGAAGAGGAGGTGCCACTGTGAATGAGAGCAGCATTCCCCAAACTCCCTTCTCTTTCCTCGCCCACAATCCTCCTCTTTTCCCCTTTGTTTTTATTTTCATGTTGCCAGAAATATACAGACATGCCAGTCCGCAATCTTATTCAAGATGCATGGGTTATTTTGGTCAAATTTGACTATCATGCTCACACCATGCAGTGATTGGCCAGCTGTGTGGAGGTGTGGAAGAGGCAGGATTTGAACTTGCCCCTCACATCACATATCTCTATGTAAAAAAGATGGCTTTAGTCCCCCCTGCAGTGTGGCCATTTAACAGCTATAAACACATGTGCCTCTAGTGGTCAGGCAACAAGGCATGAGAACTAGTTAATGTGAACCACTTAGTTTGAACCTGGATTAGAGGACAATGACCACATTAAAAGAGGCACCCTATACATATTTTCTGTATGTTGTATATTTCATAAACAACATTGTACATGCAAATACTGAGATACTATTCTGAGGTAATAAATCATAGCTTGTTCACCAAGATGCTGATATTGTTTTATCTTTCACTTTCAATCAAATTGTATTTGTATAGCCCATATTCACAAATCACAATTTGTCTCAAAGTCCTAACAAGGTGTGACATCCTCTTTCATTTACCCTCAACAAGAGTGAGGAAAATTACCAAAAACCCTTTTAACAGGGGAAAAGAACGTAGAAACCTCAGAGAGAGCCACATGTGAGGGATCCCTCTCCCAGCACGGACAGAAGTGCAATAGATGCCGCGTGTAACTGAACAGATTACTTTGCCAATAGTTATTTACTCAAGTGTTCAGCACTATGTACATTTCAACATAAAGATATTGGTATCAACGTCTGCAACAAGACTGCTAGATGAGCTCTGTCATGGGCTTATATGGACCCGACACACTTATTGACATACTAACCATATATAGTTGTAATGCCTGTGCATTTTCACAGTTGAGCAGGTGTGCACATATATGTGACATAAAAGCAGATCGGCTTGGGTTCAAGGGCAAAATAAACAAGTATACTCGAACTTGAGTTTCTGAGTTACTGTCACTGTTGAAAACGCCAACCAAGCAGACTTTTGCTGTGTCAGGTAGGACCCTGGTGAATGTTTAATACACCTGTGCTGGCTTCACCTTCCATATAACATAGAAGGTGTAATATTTGACTCCATATTTTGTATCATTTAAGCTATTTTGTATTGTTCTATGTTACTGTTAATGGGTAAATATTTCAAAAATAAATGTATAAACAGATATACACGAATACTGAAACACAATATAGACACAAAAAGGTGGACAGAAATGTGTCCACAACAATCTGCTGTTCTATGGAAATGAATACCTCATTTTGAATCCTCATTTAAGTTTGCTTTTGCTGCTGAATAGGGGCAAATTCCTGCAGCCAGGTTCCAAACACGTGTGGATGTTCGTCCCAGAAGAGTGGAGGTGGCTGAGGCAGAGGATAAATGCCCAAGGATTTGTAAGGACACAAGTCCTACACAGCAGTCAATAACTAAGACTGAGGTTGAAAGCAAGAAACAACCAAACATACATCTAGTGAATGGACATTAATTTAAGATTATTTTGCCCCACAAAATTATATTAATGTTGGTTTAAGTTTAAAATCGCACACGGAAAAAAATAAACTTACAAAAACAAACAGATTTGAAATGTACTAAATTATACTAACATACCTACATGGAAATCTTTCTTTTATTATTTTTGTCTATATTGTTATTATTTATAATTTTATATTTTATATTTTATAATTAAATATATTTACCCCCAAAAATGTGACTTTATTAAATTTTATCAAAATGTTATTGCAATTAAAGAGACGGAGAGAAACAGACAATATATAATCTACAGATCAGTCGTTCACTAAGCAGTCATGACCCTCTAACTGTTTGATCTCCCAGAAACATAAGAGGCAGGGGGTCAGGAGGGAGAGATGGAAGAAACTGGATGAAGCGATAGAAAGGGCGAGTTCTGGCCAGATGTTTATGTGTCCTGCTCATGTAGTTGACAGATGGTTTGGGGCGATGTGAGGCAGGGTGTGACTGAAGCAACACCACTGAGGCAGGATGAAAACACACAGACACCACACTGCTCGGTGACTGGCAGACTTACTCAGCCAGGACTCCAGGTCAGATACTCATTTGGCTTTTTGTTCATTCATTCATTCATTCACTTAAGTTTATTCATGACTCAGCCAGGCAGTCACAACTATGTCTGATCGTCATAAAGTACTGTGTTTACTATACAGCAGTTTATATTATTGGTTTGAGAAACCCACGGTGAAGAGGGTAACAATGAAGAAGTCATATAAAAAAAAAGAATGGAGGGGTTGAGTCCACAAAACACTTTTGGAGTTTGAATAACTGGGGACCACGTCTTTAAAAAACATAAAATACCTCCATACTGCTCCTGTGGTGTCATCCAATTGTCCGTAAGCCCCAATCTTCAAATTCAACTCGAAACGCCTTCATCTACACTATTTCTCGTCATAATGTGCGCTACCCAAAGCAGCACCCCACGCATAACCATGGGCGACTTTACATTTACAGACACATGAATATTTTCAACAAAAAATTCCAGTCAGTCAGGTGCTCAGCTATATTTTCCAATAATAACTTCAAATTAAATTCACATAAAGACACCAATTTGTTATGTTTTCAATCTGAACCCTTCCTTATTTGGTATTGAAAACTGTTTTGTTCAATAATGCTGTGGAACAACCTTTGTAATCTTACTCTTTACAGGATAAATGAGGATTTTATAATGTCACACTTGTGTGTATACAGCAATTCCAATGGTACATGGAAAGTAATTGGCCAATACAGAACAAGTTGGTCAGTATTGCTGGTTGAATGGATGATGTGTGTCAAACTAATACCTCAGGACGTGACTGAGTTTGTGCTTAGAGTTTGTGGGCCTGTTTTCAAGGTCCATTTCAACCATATCAAATTTGATTTCTGTCAGAGTCCTGCCATTAAGTGTGATGTGACCTTGGCTAACTGCAGAAACTGCAATACAGATGAGCCCTAACAGTGTGTGTGTGTGTGTGTGTGTGTGCGTGTGTAACACTAAATTCTCATCTTATCTTTTCTTGGGTTATACTTGTGAGTTTACAACAACAGTATACCTCATCTGTTCCTTAATTTATTGTCTAGCCACACATACCTTGTTGGGGATGTCACATTGTCACAGTGTGTACGTCGTGCCATTAAGGTCAGACTGAAATCTGAGTTTGTCATTTTTTCGTTACAGTCAAACTTGTGTCAAATAGATTTCCACTCTGTTGCTATTATTATTGAAAAGAAGAAAAAACATCAGAAATGCTTTATTTTTAAGCCTGTGTGTGTTTGGTTGACACCTCAGCCAGCAGGGACATGCAAACAGACTTCTGTCTGTCAATTGCAAGTCATGGACAGACCGTGATGTGTTAGCAGTGGTATACAATAAGGACTTTATTGACGGGCTGACCCGTCCAGAGGATGTTTGTTTTGTTATGTTCCAAGTACAAGCGTAAGTAGTTTCCAGTCCTGATGTGCATCACTTCTTTACTCCAAACAAATTATAACAATATAAAGGGGTAAAGTCGAATTTATGCTCAACGTTAGATACATATATGGACACAGCTGTCTATATTTTGTATAATTTTGTCAGAATTTGTGCAGGTCTTCTACAAGCTTTTGGATAAACAGACAAAATGGAGTAGGACCATGGCACATTGGAGGGGGCAGTGTAGCCAATAGTTCAAGGAAGACAACCATAAGACACGAGGAAGAAATTTCAACAAGGGTGGAACGTTTTTGGCAGAGACTTTAAGAGTTGGTAAGAACTAAAGACATCTATATGATGTTACCTTATCTGGACAAACAATTGCCCTCAGGACAGCTTTGCTTACTGACGTCCTCCTTTTTAATAGCAAAACAGCATAATATTACTGCCTTACTTTACTGATGGTCAAGAGGGCATGAAGGACAAGCTAATAGTTAGTGCCCCCTGATCGAGTATGAGACCGAAAAGTTCAGATGATCTGATGTACGTCTCGACTGTATATTTTGAATTTGAACACATTATTACAGTTCATATATGAGCTTCCCCCCATGTTTGAATGAATGTTTATATCCAATATCCAATAAAAAGTGACAGCCCTAGCATGTGTGTGACCATGTAAATCCACTGTTCACAACTCTCTCTCTCTCTCTCTCTCTCTCTCTCTCTCTCTCTCTCTCTCTCTCTCTCTATCACACACACACACACACACACACACACACACATGCATACATGCATTAGGTTCTCCAAGGACATATCAAAAAAAATTTCATACGTTTCCAAGGTAACATGAAGATGAGCTTCCACCAGCTTTACTCAAAAGCATCATGGCCTTTGATGTGTGTGTGTGTGTGTGTGTGTGTGTGTGTGTGTGTGTGTGTGTGTGTGTGTGTGTGTGTGTGTGTGAGAGAGAGAGAGAGAGAGTGGGTGAGACAGAGCAGGAGAGAAAAATAGACTAGTTCAAACACTATGCAAGAGGGAGATGAGCAAAAAAAGATGCAGACACTCTAACATGAATTTCTGGAAGAGAAGATGTTGGAAGATAAAATACAGCTAAATGTTTTATGGACAATATGATTTTATCCATAACGTTACATTTTTGACTGATTGTTTCCCCCTCCAGATTATAGAAAAAACAGAATACAACAAACCAACACAGTTCATTTACCAAAAATTACAACGCCAATACATCTATTTTACCTTCAGTACCTCAATACTGCAAAAAAAGTACTATCAGAATGTTTGTCCACTTGTCTCAGGTACAGGTTCTCATGACATATATGTTCACCGCCTAACCTCTCAGTTTAGTTTAAACCAAAACAACAGGTTTGAAATTTGCCAGTGACCAAAATTTGGTCTGACAAAAAGAGATGATCTCCGTCCTATGTTGAACCATTTTTGGATAGTTCGAACTATAAGACCAATTGCAGGAAGGTGAGACAGCATTAAACATTGGAATAAGAAAAAGAAGTAGAAGCCTTACTGGTAAATGAGTGGCCCAGGCTCGAAGAATTGTTTGCAATCCATTGCAATCACGCATTATATATGTGAGACAAAACTAAACTCGTGGTTGTATGTTTAAACTCTGTTGTTCTGATCCTCCTGTGTGAAAAAAACCCCTAACCCACAACATATGTTTTATAAATGAAATTGAAAAAAGTTAGCCTTAATGAAGTCAACATTGTGATTGTCATTGTGATATCCAATGGTCTGTGCTCAGTTGACACAAGTGAAGCCGTTGTCGTAACACAGAGATCACAAAATTATGCTTTGTAGCAGCACCAGCCGACCTAACGTAATACTAAAAGTTAACTTAAAGTAATTCTTCAAGCCTGATTAATTTGATCTACAGGCAGAATTCTTGTTTATGGAGATTTTTGTTGTTGTTATATTGTTACATATAACAGTGAGTCTTAAAAGTAGTTAATTTAAGAAAGAGAACATCATAAATGAGATACTTGATTTGTTGTATTGTGTATAAGCACTTTCACACACATGCTTAGGGTTAGTGAGGATCGTGCTAATAGGTCATTTAGTACAACAGTGAGTGATGGTCTGACCACTGCTTCTTATCCCACTGGTTAAATCTACAAACCTGTAACTGTGTTACTGCAGAAAAAAAGTCATGAGTGTGCATATTGGTGCATCATTGGCAAATCAGATGAAAGTTGGATCTCCGCTTATAAAATACAACCCAAAAACTCTTAAGCCCTGGAATGAAATTAGGTAAAAAGAACTTATATCAAATATAACTGTAAAAGTGTATTCAACCATATTATGAAATATTGACTATTGCATTAACTTTAATAATAATATCGAATAAAACCCTGATCGATAAAACTGTACCTTACCAAAATATACACAAGCACTGAATAAAGAGAATACAGGAACGTAATTTTCTGACGTGACAATTATCCCCAAAAATTGTGGAATCGTACTTATATTTTCTATCCTGTTTTGTATTTGTATTCTTAGTTTATTCCATTCTGGCCACAAAGGCTGGTATATCTGTTGGTATTCATTACCACCAGAGGATGAATCTCAATATGCTGTCCTCCAGCAGCAACAACATCAGGCCAGCTGTCCACAAGGAAGATTTTAGGTTGGAAGATCACCATGAGTTCTCAGAGTATTAACCCTTTCCATTGTAGTAACCAGTGAGCTTTTACTCTGCTGCCCATGTTTTGCTCCACTGCAGCATGGTTCTGAGTGGTGTCTCATATACATATGTACAAAAGGTAGTTTTGGGAATATGTTATTGACTTACATTAGCTTCCTTAGCCACTGACCCAAAATCTGCTTTGTCCCAGAATTAGAATATGGCAGAGAGAGAGAGAGAGAGAGAGAGAGAGAGAGAGAGAGAGAGAGAACAAAGGCATATGATTTATTTAGACATCTCTATAAAATGTGATGATGGTGATAAGCCCTCTATGTGTGTGTGTGTGTGTGTGTGTTTGTACGTGTGTGTGGGGTGATGGGGGTTTTCCTACAGTACAGCATGCTAATTCCAAATCAGAAATTTACTTACATTCCATGGCATCTGCTGCAGGCATTCATTCTAATACTTGGCTTTGGGGCTTGTAATTGCATGATTTGCATTTTTCTTCATTATACATAATCCATGCTGCATACACAGACACACACAAACCACACACCAAGCAGCCTCTCTTGCTTTACATTGACACCCTGCTGTGACCTGCTGTTTTTGTTGTCTTAACTCCAACTCCATACACAAACACACAAACACACAAACACACACACACACACACACACACACACACACACACACACAAGCCCACAAATAAAGATGCATATGCAAACATTCAGTTATTATGTTGAAGTACAAGTACACTCACATTCGTGTTAAAAGAGGAAGAGACACACACACGCGCACAAAACTCATTCTGGCACACAATCAGCTAGCCACTGTGTAACCAGGGACCTGATTCTTTGAGAACTGCTTTGTCAACACACTGCAGCTTGTCTGCAGCAGCAACACACTCCCACACACGTGCAAAAACACACACACACAAACAGAGGGAGAGCGAGAGAGACCCAATCTTCATACAGTAATTTACATAATCTACTAAAACAGGGTTTTCTCTCCACCGCAGCAGCTCTCACAAGCAAACAAGGGGTATTCCTTCATTGGAGCACAGTGTGTGTTGTGTAGGTTTTATGTGCAGCACACCTACTCGTTTCCAGTAAACTGGATACAAATCATCTGAGCCTGTTTGTGCCATGTACAGTATTTGTATTTGCGTGACAAGATGTCCTCGTTAATCAAGCATATCACAGTAAGCTCTGATAAACTTCCACACATGAGGTCTTAACAAGCTCTTGGGTTTTTTGATTATTACCCAAAATATGTCACATGAAAAGAGACTGGAGGTGGATGTTAAGAAAGGACATATATAAGCATAGTAAGCCTGGAGGCAAGAAATGTAGATCCAGATACACCCTAAAGTCTGTGTGAATTTGCTTTTTTCATGACATTGCAGTCAAGAAAGATAAGAACCATGGGCATAAAGAGTCAGGGGAAGAAAGCTCAGCATCGGCTGTTTCCTTGCTACCAATTAAGATGTGAAGCAGTGTCTCTTATTCTCCCACAGGTGAACCAATCCTCCAACATACGCACCTCCAGGGGAATCCTCATGGAGCATCGCCCTGCACCGCCCACAGCCCAAGAATCCAGTGTTCCCGGATCCTAGTTGGCTCCTCCTCCAATTTTGCCAGCCACCAATCGTGCTCCCTTGTCCTCATGGCCGAGAGGATAAGAAACCCTGTGTGATGTTGCCAGGGGCGGCTGAGATCAAGCTTGATCAGTCCGTCTCGGTGCCTCTCGTCTTCATATGTTAACTTGATGGTGTTTGTTAATGGGTATTGATTTACTCTTTAGAATTTGGTGAATGTTAACTTGTGAGGCACTCGTTCTGTGATCTTAAGGGCTTTTTGGTCGGCTATAGCTTAGTTTGTTATTTTCCTTATTTCATTGTGCACTTCACCCAGACTCTTTTTGTTAGTTCACTAGGCCTTATGGGTGGCGGCCTGCATGTATTTAGTTATTTATATGATGATTTGGTTTAGTAAGCCAGATAGTTTTTCTTTTGTTCTTTTGTGTGAAACCATCAGTCAGGTGTGTAGGGACAGAATTAGGAAGAGGGCTTGCTTTTTATTTATTTTATGATTTGGCTTCACCCTGCACACCAATCCTTTATACCTCATTCTGTTTACTGTTCACTTTTGTTATTAATGTAAATTAGCCAGTACTATTACAATAAAAGGCTGCTTTGCCAGACACCGTGAGCGCTGTGTTGCTTCCCTTCCTCCTAGACCAAAACTGGGTTGTAATACCAGGTGAAAATAGTTGAAAATGTGCTCAGAATAAATAATCCTGTCGATCCTACCTTTTCCCTGTCAACCCGTCACGATCTGTTTGTCTCAGATTCTTTAAGGACATACTGAGGTTCAGGAGTAGCAGGACCCCATTTCCTCAACAAAAATAATAGCTTATCAAAGCTGAACTTATCATGGATCTCAAACTGCAGATCAACTAACCTGATTAAAACACAGATTTACATGATGTACTCCTCAAAAACTAGCTTTTCCTCAATCGCTATCAGCAGACAGACCGAGCTGCAGAAAGGAGCTCAACATCAAAGACAAGATCGTTACCGGTCTCTACCCACTACTGGAAGGAAAAGGAATGCCCTTCCACTACAGTGACAATAATCCACAAATATTTCATCTGTACTCAGCCTCTATCAACAATTCAGCAACAACACGCACCAAGCCTCCCGTGCTTTCAGCTTTCTTGTCAGGGCCACCACGAATGACATCAAAGGTCCTCTGTTACCTCCACAACTGCAACACACATCATGAGCTTCCCTTAGTGAGGCACAAGTTGTATTTCCCTGGTGCTTGCTCCCTCAAATGTTCACTTTATCCAAAGCAGTGTCAGCTGTGTTATCATTCCTGTGTTCCCAGACCTCACAAAACTCCAGTGCACATGCACCCGTCCATCCCATCATCCCTTCCTCTACTCTTCTTTAAGCCGCTTACAACACTACAACAGTACTTTCTTTTCAGCAGCAGAGGACCCAGCCCCATCCAGCAACCCTCGGGGTCCAACTGCAGGATAATCAAGTTAGTGATTCCAGCCAACTCCTCCTATTCCTTTTTTGCAACTAGTCTATCCTTCTATAATGATTTCCCTCGAACAGAGGACATTCAATTTTACACAGACATAGCTCCTTCCATAAATGTCAGTCGCTACTATGGAGTAGGGTGGTTCTCTTCTGCTCAGTTGTCAGAATAAAAATCTCTCGATTCAGAGTCTCAATCTGCTTTATCTACGGTCCGAGCTATCCCCAATCATCATAACTGCCCTACTCTCTCCTCTCTGCCCCCCCCCCCCCCATTTATCTCTTCTCTCCCCTCTTTTCCAACCACCTTTTCCCCATTTTTCTCCACTCACGCAAACCGGTCGAGGCAGATGGCCACATTGAGTCTGGTTCTGCTAGAGGTTTTTTTTACAGTTAATGAGGGAGTATTTTCTCTCCACAGTTGCCAAAGGGCTTGCTCATTGTGGTAACTGTTGGGTTTCTCTTGAATTGGATTGAACTGAATTAAATTGAATACATTGGGGGCACAAATGATTCAAGAAGTCTATAATGATTCACACTGACAACACTGTATATGTTGAGATCATAAACAAAGGTCTATCTCATTTCCCAGCCATTACAGTTTCATCACAGCACAGACTCACATTGCTTCTGGCTCAATATCAGTTCATCTTCAAAGCAACCGATATTCCTGGCTGTCAAAACAACATAGCTGAATCTTTGTCTTGTTTCTCTAACCAGAAATTCAGGCACGTATCTCCAGAATCAGAACCTCATCCCACAACAGTCCCCACTGTTCTCAGCAGCAATATCCAATTAACTCTCCAGCTGGGAAACCTCTCTAGAACACTTACAGGCAGCCATCATCTAAAGCCGACGCAAGTGCTTTGCATTTCGGGCACATCTTCAGAATTCTATTCAAGTTATTCACTCAACAACAGCACAGCATCCACAGTAGCCAGACTAGTAACCTCTGGCCAAACCATCCAAATCCTTGATCAATGTCTTTACATATATCCATGGCACTTACTTATAGCACTTTGTAGTTTTGCTTTTTGGAAGAAATTGTATTTTCTTGACTCTTGTTGTTCTGGGTTTGTACCCTCATGGTTGAATGCACTTATTGTAAGTCGCTTTGGATAAAATCGTCAGCTAAATGAAAAATGTAAATGTAAATGTAAACCTACAAGACACATCTTCACCTCAATGTCCATTTGTTTCTCCTCAACATCAATTTCCATTGAAACCTTTAAATAACATATACTGTATTTGGGGGATGCTCCTTGCTAGTGAAATGGAGTTAACTTGTTAACTTAGATTCAGGAGCAGGACCATACCTCAACCAAACCTCTAATCTCCTGTCAAGCCAACATACACCCGATCAACCCATCACGCACCATTTATCTCAAATTCTTCAACCCAGAGAGAAAAAAAGAAAAGGGTAACCCTTCCAGCATCCATTCATCCTCCTTCCCTCATCCTCACATGCATCCCGTAATCCTCCATCCATCATCCCTACACACATCCCTTCATCCCTTCCCCTTATCTCTACCCTCATTCCTCCCCTCATCTCTCATCCCCATACGTATCCTTTTATCCCTATCCTCACCCCTACTTCCTCGTTCCTTCATCTCTTCCAGCATCCCTCCATATTCTCTTCCCTCCCTCCCTAATTACTTCTCATTCAGTTTGGTGCATACTTCTTGCATGTTTTGTTGTTGGTCCAGGCTTCGGGGGATGGGCTAAATAAGCTCAGGTGAAATGGTGGAACTCCCATGATGAGTCTCCCTCTTCCTGGTCACCGATGCATCCTCCAAGACCAACCTACGAGACACATCTTCACCTCAACCCCTTCACTCCATTTGTTTCTAAACATCCAACATTTCATTATACCGATAATGTTGGGTGTGTGGACCTCGCTAGTGAAAAGCCAAGCTTTGTGGGGCCAGGAATATTCACCACAAAGTCCACATCAATCTAGCATTTGGTAATCAAGTCCAAACAGTTTACAGATCCAGTCTTTTGGATGTAGAAATTATTCGTGTTTTTACAATGGGAAACAATGTATATTTTAGTAAATGTGGCAGTACTTTGGTGTAAATTCAGGTTTTAGGTGACACTGTAATGTTTAACTGTAATGGTTAAAGAGACATATAATGCTTCTTTCATAAAAAATCTTTCATCTGGATAAAATAATTATAGAAATATAATGTATTTGATTATTCACACTTTGGAAATGTAAATCTTACACTTTTGAGTTTAAACCAGATTTTTATAATTCTGAATGGATAAATTATTTCTGGTTGCAGCATTTGAATTCTCTTATATATTATAGTTAAAAAATATACTCTTTGTTTGCCAACATTGCTGCAAAATGCAGCAACTGTTTCTGAGACATGTTTATGAATCTGGGGATGTAAGTGCTCTGGGGTACCGAGTGTACTTGTATTGTTCTGGGACAAATGAAATGTTCTTGAATATGGGGATGTAAGTGTTCTGGAAATAAAAATCAGCTCCTTGACACTCTGGCTCAGGTCGTCTGAAGCGAGCTCGAGAGATGCCAGTCGCTGACTGTGAGCCTCGACCATGAGCTGGACTTGGTAAAATTTTGTTTTAAGCCTGTTGAAGGGGGTCCTACAGTGCTGGTCCAGTAGGGCTGGAGATAGCCTCAACTGTTAAGCTAGCTGTCGCTGCGTCATCTTTTTTCCTGGATCTGCCACTCTTCAAAGCTATTTGGAGGCACATGTCTATAGTGCAGCTGAAAAGGTTTAAATAGGGAACACTTTGGTTGTGAAATACATGGATAAAGGGGTGAAAGATGAAAAGTAGGCAGGAGCCCCAACTTGTTGCTTTTACTCCATGCGACTGCAAACAAGAAATGTGTTTTTAACAATGATTTAAAGTGTGCTAGAGGGGGGCAGATCTAATATGGAGTGGTAAGCTGTTCCACGAGTTCAAGGCAGCTACTGCAAAGGCTCTATTGCCTCAGGTTATGAGCCTCGTTTTAGGTAAGTCCAGGAGGAGCTGAGTGGCTGATCTCAGCTCTCTAACTGGTGTAAATATGGAGGAGTTCAGCTAGGTAAGGTAGTGCCAGTCCATTAAGGCATTAAGGCACAACAACATTTTTAAATCAACCCTGCGATGAACAGGAAGCCAGTGGAGGGAGCACAACACAAGTGTAATATGGTCCCTCTTTTTCTTTCCTGTCTGGAGGTGAGCAGCAGCATTTTGGATGAGCTGCCGCTATTGAATAGACGAATTGATGAAGATGTTTTCTTACTTTGCTTATGTTTTGTCTACTTGCATGTGTTTTCTTAAGTTCCAGTGCGTTGAGCTCTCAGGGCCACCGTACCTCTGCCCATGAGGGCTGAAATGCCCGTGCCTTCAGTTTTTTAGCTAGTGGGGTTGCCATCACCAATACACCATTCCAAAATTCGAGCAGCGCCGGCTGGGAGGCTTCTTCTTATTATTATTTAATGACAATTGGCATCCAGCCTATGGTGCATTACTGGCACCTAGTGGCTGGGAGGTGTTCATCAATCAAGCTAAATAATACAGGCTGCGTGATGGCAAAACCTTTGAACATTTCTTTAATAAGAAATCGCCTGTGTGGCACGCGGGCCTAAGGAATGTATAAGATTTAAGAAGTCTTTAGCTATAGGTTTAGTGTCACAGCAGACATGCACATTAAAATCCCCACAAATTAAAAAGTGATCATAATCCTTTGAAAGAGTAGGGGACAGTTACCAGTGGTCCGACGAGAGCTAAAGAATGTTTACTCAGGAGGGAGAAGCTCAGAAAAAGCTGTGGACTCACCAACATGAAGCCAGGTCTCAGTCAAGAGCATAAAATCAAGCTCATGAGATGTGACAAAGTCATTCCGCACAAAAGATTTGTTGGCTAGAGAACAAGCATTAATCAGAGCCATATGAAGAGTTAGATCCATACTGTCCAGTTTTGAAGTGCAGCATGCGAAGACTGTGGAGATTCACACCGCGCCAATGGTCAGGCCGAAGCACTGTCATTGGTGTCGGTTTCAGACGCTGTGACCAAGATGGCAGGAGTGAAGCCCATTGACGGACGGCCTCTAGCCTGATTTCCCAACCATCTTTTGACAGCCCACAAAACTCACAAGAGCCTTGGATGTTAAGTTAAGCTTGGCGATCATAAACGAAAAGAGTAGTTACATCCCGGCAGCAAAAACATAGAAACAATGCAGCAGCAACTATGAGGCAGAGGTAGCAAGACGATGGGAGACAGCTTGCCGTGTACAGTATTGTGTAACCTCAGTGTAATGGAAAGGATTATGATTCATTTGCATAAAAATATTATAAGTCTTGCAAATACTAACTATTCAATCTATTTCAAAATGCCACCAGCAAAGAGAATAGCTTCATACAATGTGTGGGATGTTATTGATGGTGTCCAAAATGGAATCAGATTACACTGATTAAAATGTTCACCTCACTAAAAGATGATTTATTAAAAATTTCATGTTGGTCATTTTAACACATATTTCACGATTTTGGAAATTTGCCACATGTTTTGCCTTAGTGGTGCAGGGGATACTTTTGAGCCAAGTTAGGTGTTAATAGGAGTTAACAAAAGTTTATCACTGTGAGCAAATGGAGGGATGGTTCTAACATGCAACAGTTGCAAAAATGCAAAAATACAAAGAATACAAATATCTCCAGATGAAAAAGAACGTCCAGACTCAGTTCTCTAGAGTCCATCCAGAGGTTATGTTTGAGAATAGCTTAAGATATGCAAATAGTAAATTTCTGAATTATAAAATCAGTATTTATATAGAGCTTTTCTACCCTTGATGACCACTCAAAGCCCTTTACAGTACAGTTTTCCATTCACAAATACATTCATACAGTGCATCTATGGGCAGCACATTTTTCTACATTCAGGGTTCAGCATCTTGCTCAAGGACACTTGCAAATGGGGGAAGACTGGGATCACACCGCAGACCAACTGGTTGGAGGATGACCGTTCTACCCCTCAGCCCTCATATCCTGCTGGCAAAAAATGGCCAAGGTAAAATTTTAATATCAATTACCTAGCATTTCATTGCAATAATATAATCTACTCGGGTATAGAGTACATAAATGTGGGCCAGGGTACTGAAGACATGCTGAAAGGTAGAGCTGAGGCAGTATTTGACAAACTGCTAATTTAGACTTAGAACTGGTTTCAACTGTCACCATTGTGATTGTACAGAAAACCTGACAGAATGCTGCTTTACACACACACACACACACACACACACAGCATACTTCTCATAGCCTCAGTGCATCAGCAGAGTCAGCCATCAGGAGGATTTGTGTTGCAGCAAAGAGCCAGCAGTGTTAGTGTGTTCCACACAGCCACAGCCCTCAAGTCACACAGGACTGGATACGTTATGCAACAGCTGTGATGAACAGAGCTGAGCTGTTGCGCTCTGTGCACGCTTAACACCCACGGAAAATAGCAGGGTTCCCAGGCAGTGCAGGCAAGCTGTAAATAATGCATGTCAGGACAAGAACACACACACACACACACACACATACAGCCTCCCTACTTTTTAAAAATGTGTCGTCTTGGAAACTAAACCATATAATTTGGGATACATTGCTTCAAACAGATTTGGAGAATGTGTGTAGAATGTTTTGGCAGATTCTCTGAAAGGCAGAATTTAGGCAAACATTATTTTCTAGTCCTAAAAATCTCTTCTATCCAAATGTGCATATGTGACCTTTTTGCATTTTCAAACAGTGGTCCAGGATTTGCAAGGGTTAGTTTAATATTAAATAATGCAGTCTCTAATGCTGTGCATGATTTTGTGGCCCTAGTTTTCCTGTTTTTGTTTTAGTTTGACAAAATGAGTCCCATTTAACCAGGATAAATTACCACGATAGCCTATCATGTATGGTTAACCTCCTGGGAATGTTAAAGGTTCAGTGTATAGAATTTAGTGACGTCTGGTGATAAAGTTGCATGTTGCAGCTTAACACACCTCACCTCACCCTCCCCTTCCAAAGATGAAAGAGAACCTGTAGTAGCCTTCATTTGTCATAAAACAAATCAAAAGGTGTTTAGTTGGTCCAGTTTAGAATACTGCAAAAAAGACTACCAATGTAAATATAAAGTATTTAAATATAAACGGCCCATTCTAGGGTAAAGAAAACAACAATTTGTACAATTTAGGCAATAAGACAATCACTAGGATTTGTTTATATTCAGTTTCTGCCAATACTTCCATTTCACCTAAATCTTACACTGGACCTTTACGTCATTCATAAATGCAAGCTTGAAAATACAGATGTACACTTTTGATCTGGGTTATCTGTGTCTTCAAGCTTCATTTTGGTAAAATTACCCTTTAAGTTGTATATGGGGGCAGCTGATCGTGGTGGTTGATTGTGGTATTATTGATACACCTCTCCATTATGTTAAATAGTTTAAAAAATGTCTTTCTTTGTTGTTGTGATTTGTGCTATACAAATCAAATTTTATTTGATTAATATATGAGTGCGGCAATGATGTAAATATTCATGAACCTTGGGATGGGTGAGTTTATTTGTGACTCTGTTAGTAGATAAGATAAAATGTAAAAAATCATTTAGCGGATATTGATACTTCGTACCACACTGTCTATTGGTTTGTAGTCACCACCACTGACTCAGAGCACACTGTGAGTCTTGCTATTTTGGAGCTGCTTCAACCCAGTCATCTGGCCATGAAGATTTGGACTTTGTTAAAGTTACTCAGGTCATCACACTGTTCACTTGCTGCATAGATCACTAATGTTTTTATAAATAAGCATTTACTGACTCTGGGAAATGTCATAATGTTTTGGAAAATATTGTGGATGCATATTTTTCTTGCTTATGTGCACACTCAAGCTCTCTTTTTCACTCTTTCTTTCGCATTCTTTCTGGTCTCTTCTCTTATTGCGGTTCCTATCCTGCACCTGCTCCTCTGTCGGGTGCGAGGAGGGGCTGTGGTGACAGTTTTGGAGCTCAGCAGAAAGGGGAGGGAGGGGCCTGGAAGTTGTACTCATTCAAATGTCTGTGATGCATTCATGTACTTTTTTATCTGGACATCCACATTTCCAATGTCTGCTGCTGGACATTACAGTCACAACCTCACAAGCTCAGAAAGGAACCTGGAATGAAAACCAAATAGCATTTGGCATCTTCCCTCCATATAAAATTCAGCGTTTTATCAACTACTGATCAGTAAACTTTATGAATTTATGAATGAAAAGTGTCAGCTACACACAAAAAGCAGCCTGTACCAGACTTTTCCAAACAAAGCATGAGCAACTAGAACAGTGTGCTGCATGAACATGGTTTAATGAATGAATACAATCCATAGCTTCGGAGACCCACCCTCTGAAATACAGTTCAGACAAAACCAGATTGTGTTTTCATCATTTACCTAACTTTAGTTTATGACATCAGACTGTGGATGATCAGCATACAATTATCTTAGCATTTGTAGAATGACAGAGCAGCAGTGTCGTAGGAGTGACTTCTTCATGAAATGGACGGGATGAAAATAAATCCAATTCCTTTATGACAATAAAACACACAAAAAAGCAGAATGTTGGAACATTATATGATTGGAGTTTGATTATTTCCCACAGGTTGCATTTAATTTAAAGCTGGAAAGAGCAGATCCAGATTATCCGATTTTAAATAAAATCACATCGCTTAAAGCGACCTTCACTCAAGGTTTGTGTATGAAATGAGGAAATACAAGTAATGTTTTGATTTATGTTCACTCTCATTTCTAACTGAAAAATGTTGTAAATAATTTGTTTATTTTTCTTAACTTGTCAGACCTGATGTTAGCATGTTTCTGGATTAAGAAATGAAGTTAAACTTTGATGAGTACTGTGTGATTATATCTGAGGGATCTGTAAGTATTAAAACATAGTTTTACTTTAATAGTACATAAAAAGAAAAAAATAGTATAACCCTAATGGATTGAGGCTTAAAGTACGTGTTTTTTTGTGTATGATCACTTAAATCTATACTGCTCATAAGATCCCGAAACAAATTACAAATTATAAATTGTGCTTCACAATATATATATAACATGTGTTTTCATGTTATGACATTCAGCATTTAGTTATTTTCTGCCAGATAAATTGATATTGTTACTGTTCCATTACAGCTTTAAAATCTTTGTCATGAATTAAGTAAAGTCAACAGGTAACAAGTGTATACCATGTACATTGGATGTCTATTTACCTCTAGCAGACTGAACAATGATTCACCATCATATTAGTGCAACTATATTCATTATTTCAATGATGTGCTGGGCTGTTGCTGTTTGCTGAAGAGGCACATTTACATTGCAAATGTCATTATAATCATTAGAGCTAGTCATCAGTCTGAACAACGGACCACAGCTGGGCCAGAAAACACAACACAAAGAACTCTGCAACTGCTCCAATTAGCTGTCATTAAGTCCAATGCCCCCATGCATCAGGTTTACTGTGCTTGATATAGTGTGTGCATATGATCACCTGTCATGATGAGGGGGGCCACATTATCGAGAATCTGTCACTTCTAATTTCGTTTAACATGATGCTGGGGAGGTCTCTGTCTGTCTGAGGGTGTGGTTGTGTGGATGTGTCACAAACACCAGTTACTGTGTGATTACATTAAAGGTGTGGTCAGACCTCGACTGGCAAATGTGCAGCACTAATGTCTCTATGGCCCATCATAGTGTGTGATACTATTCAAATCCTCATTACTACTGAAAAATGGCTAAAACGGCCGACAGGAGTAAAACCTTTGCTCAGACAGAGGTAACACTCAGTCTGGCAGTGAGACCATTTTGTAGCCCAATTAGTTGAACTCAGGGTCTGTACTGTCAATCTCCAAAATAATTTCTGCATGGAGCTTTGAATCAGTATTTAATGTCTGATTCACACTGACATTACTGAGGACACAGTCACATTACCCTTGAATGAACTTCCCCATCACCACTCTCAGCCCCTAAAAAAAGTTTTGATGTTACACTTCAGATATGATTAATGATGTGATCACAGGCTGCAGTGCATGAAGGCAGCTTGTAGTTGCATAATTTCATAATATATTAAACAAAATGATGACACATCAGTAGAATAATGAAGTCTCCATTTCCAAATGCAGCAGTAAGCGGTTCTGTTGACCAACTGTGTTAACAGGCAGAACAAAGTTAATCAAATGAAATGATCAATGAACTCTGAAGTGCAAGTCCAGCCTTGATTTCTCCTGATTTGTTTTGTATTGTATTGGAGATACAATTCCCGCCTGGATTCCCTTTTCTAGACGTAAGTCGAGCAAACCAAGATTCCTTGATGGGATGTCATTATTCAGATGTTAACCATATTAAGACTGGGCCATAGTGTTGTCTACCTCATTCACACTTGCATAAAAATGTGTTCTGTGTGATTGGATTGTAATCAGATAGCTGCACCCAAGACCTGTGCTGCAAAATAGTACAGTGTGTGTGCATATTGTGCTGGGTGTGGATGGAGATGACTGGTTTATTAGTGAGTGACTTGTCAATTGTCACCATTTAAGCTACATTCAGATCATTTAAGGACCATTAAAATTAGTTTTTCCTGCCACAAGCCATTTAACTCTACAACACTTCATCCATCCATCCATCCATCTGCTTAACTACCAACCTACCTAATTAAAATTCACTATTCTATCATAATGATTGAGGTTATGCTTAAAATCCCTGGGCTCATGACACATTTATCAATTTTATTTATCTGTTTTAATTTCTTCTTTATGTCAGTGCCAGTCTGATTCGTTGCACTGCAATAAAAGCATTAATAGCTCTGCTTCAGTCAGTCTTTTAATTCCACTGCTGACACTGTGAAAAGTCTACTTTTACTTCAATAATATGCTAAACTAGTAAATGTCTTCTTGTTTTTACACTTGAGAAAAACGTCCTTTTGACATGCGGGCAGGTTTCCCTTATATTGTATCAATTATTTTAAATTGCTATCCAAGTGCAGCTCCTTCATATGCACACAGGTGGCAAACCTAATTTTAAGACCTTTCTGAAGATTAGAAACATTTGTTGAATCTGACGTGGCATGTTTGTACAAATTCATTGTACGTACAAATGGTGGAGAAAGTAAGGATAAGAATATGAACATGTTCTTGTAAGAGACTTATTGTGTCCAAATTGAACACAAATGAAAGTGTAATTGCATCGATTCACGCAAAAGAACTATGTGGACGGAAAGAGTAGTCACACATGACACATCATGCCATTAGCTAATCAACACAGGAAGCAGTCCTCTCCTCATTCCTCACGTTATTCAAGAACCCTTTGGATGGAGTGAAGACGAGACCAATCCAAAAGCAACACAATCTTATTCTATTCTTCTTCTATGTTTTTGTTGTTGTTTGTTGGAACAAACAAGAGGAGGATGTTACATCAGCTGGACAGAGATCATATCTCAAAGGAGACACAAATTAATATCAGATGTATAATTCCATTACATATCATGTAGCTGACACTTTTATCCAAAGCGACTTACAATAAGTGCATTCAACCATCGGGGTACAAACCCAGAACAGCAAGAATTATGTAAGTACATTAGCTTCAGAAAAGCCAAACTACAAAGTGATACATGTAAGTGCCTTATATAAGTGCAACTAAACTTATTTAGTTTTATTTATTTAGATAAATATTATAAGACCATCATCTTCTAAGAAATTATTTAAATGTATTCAAGTTAAAATAATATGTAGATAAAATCTAGATACGAAACCCATTTTAAGGCCAGGTGTAAATGGAATCATTTTGTTGAAACATTCTGATTACTTATTATGACATAATCCAAGTACATATCCTAAATGATTTTGCTCTCGCAAATCTATTTTAGAAAAATGTCATAAGATGCTTATTGCAACACTGCCGAGGGCAAACAATATCAACTCAAGATACACACATCATCAGTCATGTTGCCTACAACTAAAGCTATTGGGAGAATGTTGAAAGTAAATATACATTGAGTGAATATTAGTATTAGAATATCAGGCAGTCATGTTGTATATCACAACACCATCTGACATTAAAGCAGTCTATTGCCATTAAAACATCATTAGCCAATCAGACAAACAGTAAGTCACAGGTAGGACAGAATATGATGTAAGGTGGAATTTGGGAGAGTTTCAAAAGCCATTTTATGCCTTTATGAAGCCAAATAAATCCATCATGTCCAGCAAGGGGAATGAGAAAAAAGAGTGTTAGTCTTTCCCACTCACAAAATCTTAAAAATCATTTAAACAACTGCTGGTCCAGCACACATAGGTTATGTCCACAGGAAAAAGAACACAAACATAATGACTTTAAATAATTTCAAAGTAAGCTACAACAATATAATGTGCAGCATGTGGGTTATATCTGCTACGGATGAAACATATTTCAAAGTATGTTTAGTTTTCACTTTGATTATCACTTAGATTCATCTTCATTATCATTGTGCAGAGTACAACACAAATGAAACACAGTTTATATCTAACCCAAAGTTCAAAGACATTATTATTTACAGATAAGTGCAGGAAAGAAAGTACTACAGCATAAGTGATGCTATAACTTACAATATTTACAGTGGTGGAGAATTGTCACATGAAAATATTTACAGGTGAATAATTTAACCTTGTATACAGATAAAGGTGAGTAGAGTAGGTGTGCAATGTAGGTTGTATGTACAGTATGTAAGAGTAATGTTGTTATAGCCAAAATGTAGCTTCTTAAAGTTCAGCCTTATTTCCAGTGCTTCAGCTACACTAGGCTAATCCTACTGTGCTAATTATCTGAGTTTGGTGCCAATTGACGCAATATTAAGGTTGTGCGTTTTTAAAACAGTGTAGTATAACAGCACAGCTAGTATTACTGACTGACTTCCCTACCTTTAATGAGTATTTTAGTGGTAGCAAGATTGCATATGTATCTGAAAATTTGGAACTGTCAAAAATGTTTGCAATACCAAAATATAACATACAAAGTTTTGTATATTTATATCATACATAGAAGTTGGAAATGAATGAAGAAATTGTGTTCCTCTGCTAACTAAAATGATACAAAACAACAATAAACGTAAGATGGATGAAGACACAGAGACACTGAACATATAACAATGTAGAGCTTACTGCTTAATAATGTCTTATCTTATATACACATGTCAAAGTGTCTATTATGAAGGATGCTCCACCCTGCTACAAACACACGCATGCATGCAGGCACATTCACCACACACAGACACACACCTTCGTAGTATTTAGCATATTGTGGTGCCTGCAGCCAGCAAATTAGTCACATCTGAAACAGTCTCATTAACCCAGAGGAGCTTAACCCACTTATCACAACAAGCAGAGAGTGAGAGACACAGAGAGAGACACACACAAAGAGAGAGAGAGCGACAGACTCAGACTATCTCCTTCACTGATTGATTTATCTCATCAAGTGTGTGTGTGTGTGTGTGTGTTTATTTTCTTCTATCTGATTGATTGGCTTGTACAAAGCCAACTGTTCTTTGTCTAATTAATTACTAAAAGCACAAACTCTCACCACATACACATACACATTCTTGTCCCTGACCTAAACCTAATTCCACCCCTAAAATAATAGTCTAATAGATCCACACAAAAAGGCAAAGAGCACTAAGATATCACATGAATAGGAGGAAAACTTAATACAAAATATGATTTATTCTTCTGACAATATTTACATCTGCCATGCATCCATGTAAATTAATATGCACTAATTTCCATTCAGATTCCAGTGCTAATTAGCTGGCATTCCCCGTTGCATATTTTCTGTCCCGTGTTTGGACCACTGCATTGTCACATTCATCTTCATTTATATCGATTTACATTCATTTCATACTGCAGATTATTTACTACTTTCTCTTTAATATAATTTGCATACAATCATTGCAATGTCCGTATGTAAATTGTGTGGATTTATACATAATAATAAATCTATTATAATAAGGATAATAGATTGTGTTGGTGAGACAACACAAATTGGAATGTATTATATATACATTTACAGATTCAAACCTTTGCTTGAATGCTGCATTCATGGGAAACTTTGCCTACTGAGTGTATTACTGTTGATTTGAATTAGTCCCCGTGTGTGATGCCTGACACCTGTTTCAGGTGTCCCTCCCCAATTTCTTTTTAAGATGTATAATATTCAGCCACCCTCCAGCCAGTAGCCTACATTATTTTCCATGACAGCAATATATGTTTTTATTGTTTTTGTTTGTTAGCTTTTTACCTCTGCCGAGGAGGTTATGTTTTCACATATGTTTGTTTGTTAGATTGTAAGTATGACTCCACAAAAAAAGCTTTCTTTAACAATGCAAGATAGTGTTTATTTTTTTAATTTTCACAGTTTTCCCCGGGTATAACACATGGACCTTGATGAAAAAAGATCAGGTAGATTTAGAGAACTGATATTTATTGTTTGGAATTTGGTGTAGCTTGATTGGATTTAAGGAAGTTATGCGCTATATTCAAGTTTATTTCTGTGAAACTAGTCACTCAATGCACTTTACATTACTATTCACACATGTTCATACAGTGCATCTATGTGCACTATCACACATCACTCACTGTGACTTAAGGACATGGAGACCAAACCAATGACCAACTGATAAGTGGACAACCCGCTGTAGCTCCTGAGGCACTGTCTAGGTAATTTTTTTAGCTAAAAAATCAATAAATAGTAAGCGTAACAAAATAATTACAAAATAAAATAACCAAATGTCATTTTGGAGGATGCAAGTGTATTGTATATAAAACAGGTGTTTCTATTTTGTTCACCATTCTCTGGCCCAGATAGCTAAAAGTAAGACTGAAACAACCCTGGAAACTGCTGTTGGATTAAGTGCACCAAAGTGTAACTGACCCTTCCACACTGGACAAATCAGTGTTGTTGGTGTGGAACAGCAGCTCTGGTTCAGTTTTCTTCACCCTAGAATGAGCCCTTTGTATTTACATCTGGAGTGGGTCCTCTCTACAGAGGCTGCCATGTTTTTTACAGTAGCCCAGACTGGACAAACTAAACACCTTTTGAGTTTTTATGACAACTGAAGGCAACCACAGGTTCTCTTTCATGTTTGGAAGGGGAGGGTGAGGTGAGGGATATTCAGCTGCAACATGACACTTCTAGATGTCACTAAATTCTATAAACCTTTTAAATCTGACAGTGAGACCGAAATGTTTTTGTGATGTCTAAAAGGACTCTGTTTATGTATCAAACTATTCTTTGGCTGGGTGACCAGTTATCTGTATTTGGCTACTTAACAGAATGTGACTGTAAAGTTGTGACTGCAAAATGTGCATTAGAACAACCTCTGCTCTCCTCAATGCTCTTCCATTTTTTCACTCCGTCTCTCTGTTATTGCTCTACTTTTGTTCTGTATGGCTTCAATTTGTGTGTGTCTGTGGTCTAATGTGTAACTTAGCTGTTCCTAATTATTCTTCCTGCACATACCGAGGACATCCAGCATCCTCCATCCACGCCCTCCCCTTCTATAGTCTAGTGGAACAAAGTGTTGACATCAGCACCTCTGCACATTGCAATGGTCTCTGCCTCTCTCTCTCTCTCTCTCTCTCGCTCTCTCTCTCGCTCTCTCGTCGCTCTAGTAATCAATCATCAGTGCAGTGCCCCTCCATCCCCCACCTACCCCTCCCTTTGGGCTGACAGGTCCTATTTGTTATACTGCTTCCACACTGCTGGGGTGTGCTATTCACTGGCACAGGAAAACACAGGCACACTCATACTCACTCAGTCTTTGTCCATTTTAAACTCCCAGGTGTAAACTTGTGTTGTACTGAAAACATGTAAAAGTTCCGGAACAAGATTTTGTTTTTCTGTAAGAATGTTTTCTATTAAGCACTGCTATATTTGACTTATGATTTTTCTCAAATCTCCATTTTCAGACATCAGGTATAATCAATGTTTGCATATTCGTGGTTAAAGTGAAAAAAGGAACCACTACAGCTAATGCAGGTTGACTTCTCATGGACATAAGCCACTTTTTTAACAATACATTTGTGCAGAATGTCTCATAATGACGGTTTTAATTATGGATGTATGTATGTAAATATGAATATAGTATTTGGATATGAAATATAATGTTCTCAAAGATTGGTAGTTCTTTTCACACTGATGTAAATTTAAGTGTACATTTTTTGGGTAAGTTTAGTTTTAATTAGGTATTTGATCATATAAAAACAGGGTGAAACATCACAGCTGAGACTGACGTGTATATTAACAGTACCATCCTGCTGCGGCTCCATCCCAGATCACAAGTAGCTTCATTTCTGGATAGTGTGGGGACACGCCTCCCATCTTTATAAACAGTTTATGATAGATACAATGTCTCTGTTTGTTTTCCACTGACACAACCAGCTTTATCTCTTTTACATTACATGTATGTATTTTTGTGTTATCTTCACTAGCTTTAATCTTACATTCATCTCAATATAGACACAAGAAAAATTATCCACTATCTTTTTAATTCTCCTATTGTTAAAATCTCTTCTTTAATTGTCAATACAGAAGTTTGGTCTGTTTGACCATACTTCCATACATGTATGTATTTATCTATTTACTACATATCACATTATATTATGGATTTAATTTTGGTGCATTGCTAGTTTTTCCTTACTCTTGAGGGTTCAGGACAGTGGATGTCGCACCTGGTTAAGCCTTATTAGACAAATTGTAATTTGTGAATATAGGCTATACAAATACAATTAGATTGATTAATTGATTGATGATTAATATGAAAAATATTGAAAGTACTACTGTATGTATGTAAACACTGTTTAAAAATGGAGTTTGTAGCTTTGCGTTACAGCCACCAGTTATATCCCTGAAACACTGACACCTCTGTCCAATACAGATATTTACTGTGTGTTGATTGGAAATGAGCAAAACAATGTGCTGTCCATCTTTCTTTTTCCAAAGGACATAAGCAGACCACAAACACGTATCACTGGGATGTCAATTGATGACACCTCAAGCACATTATTGAATCCATCCCTCAGTCAGAAAGACACCATGGAAATAAACAATTTTTAAAATGAACCTGTCCAAGATTCTGGACTCTGGGCGATTTGTTGGCCAAATATTAGGAAAGATAGCAATGGTTATTTCAACTACTCTGACTTTAAGAAAAATATGGACTAGATGCTACACATTTATAAATAAAATTTGTATCATAAGGTGAAACTGTTCTTTTTTTATTGATTTAACAATTTAGCTGACATTTTAACTGTGCAGCCACATTAAGTAAAGATGAGGGGTCGACTGACTCATCCTTTCTAATGTGAAATTTCTTTTTCATAAACACCAGTGAGTAAAATATAGGAGTACACACAGAAACAGTGTCACATTTCATTAAATGAAAAGAGTCAGTTACTACTACATCTCACTCAGGCTGTGGAGTAATACAGACAACACAGAAAAAGAAAGAGGGAGGAAAAAATGAGAAGTAAAATAAGAGAATGAGGAAAAAAGAGAACCAAAGGTTGGAATGAATACTCTCTCCCTCCCAACCTCTCCCTCTCTCTCTCTGTATGTGTGTGTGTGTGTTTGCAGCTGATCTAAGCATTTTTCTCCACATTATTCTTGGTCATTTGATTTGAGAGGCTCTTAGGATGAACCTGCTGATGCAAGCACTTTTTAACAGCAGCACCATGCACACTTACACACAAATGCACGTGCACACACACAAATGCACGCGCGCGCACACACACACACACACACACACACACACACACACACACACACAGAGATCCTTATTAAAATGTCAATATTCAGCAACAGAAAAATTATAATTGTGCATGTGGACACACACATACGAATGCTTTGCACATGCACAAGTCCATCACGGCCAGTCTTACTGTGCAGTGTTACTGACAGGGGTATCTCACAGAAGTGAGGCAGACCAGTTTGCGACAGTGGTGCAAAATTTGTCCTTGCAGGACTAAACGATAGCAGTAGTGAGTAAATGATTGAATTAAACTGGAACTTATCTTTGTTGATGGTGGACCAGTGGACCTGTATATTTCAATGCTAGTTCACAGCTAAACTGCTAACTTCTAAGTCCCAGGTCTCCCTCTCTCCCTGCCAACCGCTTATCAGTAAAATTGTATTGTATTCTCTCTCAAATTTCTGAATCTCCCTGCAGATCTTACACAGAGATGATAAATATGCCATTTGCATGTTAACCTGCTGCTGCCTCTTAAAACTAAGGACTACTATGGTAATTTTCTAATGCATTAGCAGTTTCCACACTGCATAAGTGTACGATAATGCGCAAGATTCCTGATCTCAGAACAAGCCTTAGCTTGACAAGCATTCAGTCTGATGCCAGTACCCTGTCAGAGATTCCAGACTTGATCCTCAATGTCCATGTGCAAAAGTATAGAACAAGCTCTGCTTGACAAGCTCCATTCTTTATCAAAGAAACCCACAAAAATGTCAGAAACGAGAGATGCATTGGCTGGAAGTCAAGTTAGCTTCCCAAGACGAGTATGAAATCAAGTCAAAGTTAAACCCATGTTCCATAACTCAGTTTTTTTCCCACAAGGTGTTCCAAAACTTCAATGTCATTGTTTGCAAATTACATATTAGTATTTATGATAAACATCATAAACATTACATTTATTTGTGGAAGTGAAGTTTTGACTTGACCTCAAATGAATTGAATTGAATGAATATGAATTGAAAAATAACTAATTCCATTTTCTTCTTCACAACATCCTGTTCCTCTCCTCCCCTCCACCACATGTAAAACCATTTCCTTTAGGGGGTTGTCTTGCTTTTGCCTCTCCATTGCACCTGTTGTCACTTTCATTTGCACCAAAGCAGTGAAACTGATTCACAATCACTTGTGCTTCCTAAATGGACAGATTGGTATCTTGGACGTTGAACTGACTTGGTGTTATACTGTGACGATAAGTGTTCCCTTAATTTTTTATGAGCAGTGTATATACAGTGACATACATGGAGCATGTGGGAAATCAAGGGAATCCATGTGCACATAACTCTATATTATAGAGGGTTATGGTTATGACAATTAATAATTTCTGTACAACTTAGCCTCAACATTAAATATGCTCTGTAGGACACTTCAAGACTGGCTAGATTGTGTTCAGAGGCAACCTTTTTATTGGACCCATTCTACAAACAATGGGCATATGTCAGTCTGTTTGTCTTTCACCACTATAACTGATGAAAAGGCAGTTTTCATCAAATTTGTAATAAACCTTGCAAGTTGGTTCTGTAAAGGGTCAGGACCTGCACAATTTACTTTCCATTCAAATCTGTCAAAGGCCAATGTCACAGTATGGAATCAAAGATTTAGCCTTACACTAATGAATTGGAACTACATAAAATGCAAATATACATCCACATGCAATTGAAATGATGTGCTGGAAAGAGCTAAAAATGTGATGTTAGTTTGTGCTTGGTCTTAAACAGTCTTAACAGAGTTTACACAGAATGTATACAGCTGAAGTATATTTATTATCTCCAGCCTTAAACTCACTCATTCTTGAGCTCCTTCCTTTCTGTTGAGCTCAGAGAGGTTAGATACCATACGGAAGAATAGAATATATGGAATTAAAACAGTATCTGAGTCAACTGTATGTATTTCCTAGTACTGTCATACTGTTTATGCATTTTCTGCAATGAAGTGAAATTATTTTCAATCATGAATTTTGTCAATGGTATGAGAGGACAGATCATTTTTTAAAGTACTTTATTTGGGAAGGATATGTTGCAAAAAGAAATTACAAACTTTATAAAAAGAAAAAGGATCGATAGGGAAAGTTCATTGAAATTTTAGGTATTTATTCTTTCTCAATTACTGTTTTATCTCTTCATTTATTTATTTAGTTTATTTTTTCCTTTGTTACTTAGGTTGTTGAGCCCGTTGACAGGGTTGTGATAATATATGTATAGCATGATTTGGTATGATTTTAGTGTTGTGCTAGTGTTTGAGTTTATTATTGCTGAATCAAGCTGAATCACCAGGGGCTTGTATTACGAAGTGAGTTCAACATACCCAGGAATATTTCTGATATCTGGCTTAACTTAACCTTACAAACACAATCAGGCTTAGCATTCACACAACATTGGCTATCAACTAGGTTAGTCAACCAAGGTTTTCCTCATCTAGATATGAGCGCATGCACATAGAAGGGGTGTTGTGAACTGGCTATTACCAATCACCGACATGGACATGCACTAGCAGCAGACCTGCATATTTCATAACGAGGAGCAAACTGTAATGATTGTGTAAATCTAAGTCAATGTTTTTAAAGCTGGTGGGTTCAACCACACTTGGGAGTAAATAAAATAATAAAAAAATACATTCCAAAGAAGTAAGTAGGCAAATTTTCATATCTTTAGAGTACAACAGGTACAACACTTTTGTCCAATTTTTCCTGTATATTGATATCAGTATAAAATACACAATGAGGTGTATTGGAAAAATTAACTAAGTAGGGTTGAAAACTATTTTGTAGTTGGAAAGTAAGTTTTTGCAGACCTGTCTAAAGGCTTTTATGACCTGTATATAAACAAATTGTCCAAATGCTTTATGACCTGAGCTGTTTTATGGTCTAAACTGTTGTTGACCTGTAAACTATCAGACCCTTTTGCCACTTATTTACTCTCTAAAGTACAGAATGTATGTCTGCTTATCTCCTTAGGAAACACATGTAAATCATTTGTTTGTGTTTAGATACCCCTCTCTCCTGCGCGATAGTCTTAGTCTTCCTATATAAGATCCTTGTATTTGACTGTCCTGCATCTTCACTCTGAGATCCTTGTGACTCTTTGTGTTGATCCTTTCTGCAGAAAGTCTCTATTAAAATACACGTAGATAACTTTGGTGTTTCCAGCCTCTTGTATTTCCAGATTTCCATCACAATTTGGTGTCAGAAGTGGGATCGCACGACTGGACGCATCTGGACTCGGTGTCTACGGTTGAGTGATCTTCTTGGGAAAAAAGTTTCCAACCTTAACCTCCCCATTAGGACGGGTGAGATGCAGGGACCGAGACCCGATCGTCTCAGCGCTGCGATCTATCTGGTGAGAATCTGAGATTTCAAGTGTAATTATACCAGCAAACATAGTGTTACGGAGAAGTTAGTCTAAGGGGATAAGATCTCCAGACGGAAGGTAGACTGACGAGGTACCTTTAAAGAGTTTTGTTGAGAGCACAACCACAGACTAGGACATAATACTGAGTGTATTTGCATTGTTGAAACAAAACTTCAAATAGCGCGCTATGTAGAGAACTTCTTTAAGGCACTATGATTCATGTTGGTCAGGCAGGATATTTAAAAGTGTATAAAAAAAAAAAGAGATGACTTGAGAAATTAACAGTAACGAAGTAATTACAAGAGGAAATTACTATTGACTGTAATATATAGGGGGTATTACATTATTTTGATCATGTTTATATTACTAAGTTTCCTATTTGCTCCTTACGTTGCGTTTTGGAGATTGATTGAAGACTTAAAATAAAAAAATCTTTACATAGGTAAAAGATAAAAATAAAATTTGAATAATGGAACTGATCTGAGTAGTCCTAATATGAACTTCATGTGAAGGAACTATGGTGACACCGCACTAAGTCTGATACAAGTGTGATTGAAAGAATTTGGGTTTCCAGCTGGGGGGAGTTTTTAGTATAAGGAATGTGGTTAGAAGAATTGCATCAAAGGGACAGAAAACACATACTGGCAGGGACAGATAACACCTCACAAATGTCTCAGTGTCTCAAAATGCAGGTTTCCAACCTCGACTCTTCACCGCCGAGAAGACAACAACCAGAACCACACCAAGCCCCACCAGAAGCGAATGTTCCGCAGGCAGGAGCCCAGGCTCCACAACAACTTTTTCCACCTAATAACATTCCAGACCCGCAACTCCTCTCTTCCCTCGCCCCAGACAAGCAAGCAATATGGACTGGGACAGGATCCAGCCCAAATCGCGATGGTTGAAGTGACCTGATGTTGACAGCCTGTTAAAACGTACAGGTATCAAGTGGGACTCGGGAAGAAGCTTATGCCATTCAATCAATGGCACATGCCATTGATGCGAAGAAGATAATTAAACATGAAGAAGAAGAAGAAGAAAAGAGAGACTGATCTGCATAAAGCCTCACTGGCAATGTTCAGAGGTTAACATCGCGGACGCAAAAGAAGAGGATTTCAAGGAAGAAGGGGAGACGGCATGTGGAATGATGATTGGGACATTTGTTTTCTCTGTGGAGAGAAGGGACATTGGGCAAAAGATTGTCCAAATAAACAGCAACAAGCTTACAAAGCTGATTGAACCGAGGCGGGGATGGAGGAGAGGGAGGAACCAGCAACTTTGAACAGAGAACGAGACCGTGAGGGACACCTCACACATCAAGAGGGTGAATGCACCACACCAACACAAACACTTATCACAGAAGTGAAAGATTTTTTTTGTTTGTTTGTTTGTTTTTTAGAAAAGAAAGACAAACTACTGATAGGAACATATGTTAAATATGCCAATGCACACACTCACAGTGCTAGGGAAAGAGATTATATTCCTTGTAGTTTTAGGAGCAACACATTCAGTCATCAAGAGTGATATATTTGACACACATCCTAAAATGAGCGAATGAGTTGTTAGATCTGTGTTAGATTCAGGAAGCACCGTGGTTGAAAATGTCACAACTCCCTTAATGTGTAGTGATAGCAACACAGGGAAATTCAAGTGTTCATTTTTGCTATCCTCATGTTGTCCAATTAATTTGATGGGAAGAGATGTAATGTGTCTTTTGGATATTTTTATCGTTTCCAACCCATCAGGAGTCATAGTGGTCCGAACGGCTGATCTGGATCCACCACAGATTTACACGTGCATTAAGTGTAATGCTGCTTCACTGTTATATGCGTATGAATGGAAGCTTTGTTTATCTGTTGTCACATCAATCAACACTGATCTAGTGGATAAGGCACATTCAGTCACACTAAGAACAGACACCACATATATGCATCCAGAAGATTTACACTGCACTGCACACAAACACAAAGGGAGAGATGCAGGTTTTGAAAAAGATGGATTAGAGAAGTTGTGAAGAAGTTGTGTGAAAGAGAATTTAACACTAAGTTGCATGTTCTGGAATGAACATAGATGTGCTGTTTCTGTAATTTTACTCAAGCCAGAAAATAAGTCACCCTCTCAGTTCCTTCACAGATGTTCAGAGGATGCTTTCCTTTTTTGATGTTCCTGGTTCACACTCTCGTGTCTTGCTGTCAAAACACAAAAATGATGAATGACAGGACTTGGAACCGTGGATAAAAAAATAAAAATAAAAATAAATGTGTCAATGCTGACATTTGGGAAAAGATATCAGATCCTGTGGTTCACTATAATCTATTTTTTAAAGTGTTTCGAAAATGATTTACATCTGTTGTTCACAGATTCAGGACTGTTTAACTGGTACCAGCTATTGTGAATCAGCAACCATTTACAACCAGGCACTAAAAGAAAGCTTAAGATCATTAGAGATAACACCAGGAAGAGCACTTTTACAATATGTTACAGCTGATACGATTTAATGATTTGTGCTCCAACTAATATTGTGAAAAGGATTCTGTGGCTCAAATTAAAACATCTAGCTGCAGAAGGCCACAGAGCAAGCCTGAAAAACTGCAGATAGTAAAAGTACAAGATTCATTTTTAGGGCATGTGATCACAGCAGAGGGCAAATCCCTCCCCTAAGAGAGTAACAGTAATTCAAGATATTCCAAAACCTGTCACAAAGAAACAAGTGATGTCATTCCTGGGAATGTGTTCTTATTGCAGATCATTTATTCCTAATTATGCTGTCCTCGAGGAGCCCCTCAGCACAATCGCACACGATTCAAGATTCAAGATTCAAGATTCAAAAGTTTATTGTCATGTGCACAACGATAACATTAAGCAGTCTCTTGCAATGAAATGCTTGGGTCACAGGCTCTCTTATAACAATGCTCAATCAAAATGTTTAATTTAAAATAAAATATACATATCTAAAATATATACAGTACATACACCTAAGAAAAACAATAGTGCAAGTGTGTACAATAGTGCAAATATGCAATAGTGCAAATGTGCTGGTGCAGAGTTATGACAGATTGGAGGAGTTTAAAAGTCTTATGGCCTGGGGGATGAGACTGTCTCTGAGCCTGGTGGTGCGGGCCCGGATGCTGTGGTACTGTCGGCCAGACGGCAGTAGGCAGAACAGTTTATGGCGGGGTGATAGGGGTCTTTAATGATCCGGTTGGCCTTCTTCCTACACCGCTGGGTGTAGAGGTCCTCCATGGATGGTAGCTCCGTCCCGGTGATGTGCTGGGCAGACTTCGTCACCCTCTGTAAAGCCTTACAGTTCAGGGCGGTGCAGCTGCCATACCAGGCGGTGATGCAGCCAGTCAGGATACTCTCTATGGTGCACCTGTAGAAATTGCAGAGAATCCTGGCATCCATGTTGAGCCTCCTGCAGCCTGCGGAGGATGAAGAGCCGCTGTCTGGCCGTCTTCCTGATGGAGTCTGTGTGATGGGTCCAGGTCAGGTCATCACTGATGTGGACCCCGAGGAACCTGAAGCTGCTGACTTGCTCCACCGTAGTCCCGTTGATGGAGAGAGGGGAGTGTCCTACTCCTTGTCTCTTCCTGTAGTCCACGATCAGCTCCTTCGTTTTGCTGACGTTGAGATGGAGGTTGTTGTCCTGACACCAAGATGTCAGGGCTCTGACCTCCTCTCTGTAGGCCTTCTCATCGTCGCCGGTGATCAGGCCTATGACAGTTGTGTCATCAGCAAACTTCACGATGGTGTTGGAGCTGTGGGTGGCCACGCAGTAATGCGTGAACAGGAAGTACAGGAGAGGACTGAGCACGCAGCCCTGGGGGGCACCAGTGTTTAGAGTCAGTGTGGAGGATGTGGTGCTGCCTATCCGCACCGCCTGTGGTCTGCCCGTCAGGAAGTTCAGGATCCAATCACGGAGGGCGATGTTGAGCCCAAGGTCTCTGAGCTTGGTGACGAGCTTCAGGGGCACGATGGTGTTGAATGCTGAACTGTAGTCAATGAACACAGTCCGTGCTTTGAGTTTGGCATGAACGTCACCATTAATCCAGGGCTTCTGGTTTGGGAATGTTCATACAGTAATCCTGGATCCGACGTTATCGATGCATTTGCTGATGTAGCAGATGACCGCGTCTGTGTACGTGTTGATGTTGTCATCCGGGGCAAAGGCCTACAAGCATATAGTTTAGTCACATGGACTGATGACGCAGAGAAAGCTTTCACTGACTTGAAACTGACCTTACAAACGACTCCGACTTTAGGACTACTGAACCCTAACCGACCTTTCACACAGGCAGTTGACGAGAAGGGGGGCTACATGACATCAGTGCTACTCCCAGACCATGGGGGCAAACAGAGACCTGTGGCATTTTTCTCAGCAAAACTTGATCCTTAACCTGTTCTGGACTAGGTTAGGTGCTCAGTCTAATTAACCATGGAGATATTCCCTGATAAGAAGTGAATAAGCTTCGTAGGACTGAAAACTAAAATTTAACCTGAAGTTACCCTGATAACCACCAATCCTGCTTTGTAGTAAAGGCCCCAGGTAGTTGTTGGGATGAATAGTGGAGGTTCATATTCAAAATCCTGTCTCCAGTTCAGGCAGTAAATTCCCTTTGGTGGTCTTGGTTTAATGTAAGTAAACAGGTTGTGTCAGAAGTCACTGTGAACTTTTTTTCTGATTTTAAACCAGACTATGATCTTTCTCTAACCTTAACCAATTAGGATATTAAATAGGTCGTGATGGAGTTATTACAAGTGGATGCTATGATGTGACATCAGATATTATGATGCAAAACAAACGTTTTTGTCATCAGTGAGTATCAAGATATTTGTGACTTGGATGTAAATTAATAACGTTTTATCGTTGCATACATGGAAACATTATTCATTTGTAATGTCATTTCCAACAAAACAGTTGCTGTTGCAATGACTGAGTTTGTATGTATGTATATCAGAATAGATAACACATGGAGGTGAAACTTCAAACTAGCTTCTTGTGATGCAGCACTTGCACATTTGCATTGCTTTAACGATTTATGTCGAACCCTCCAACACAGTCATATGAATGCTCTTTAAGACTTTTTAAATCTCTACAGTGGTTCAATATGTCAATCAGGGTTCAATATTTTCAAGAAAGTTTTGAATGTATTGTAAATAGCAAGTACCACATAATTACAGGGGAAACAGATATGGTACAATACAGAATCTTAAATGTGATGTTTCATAACAGAGCGAGAGAGACAGGAGGAGAGAAATGTGTAAGAGGGAAAGCTGGTGGAGCTGATAAATGACAAGTGTGTTGTTGTAGTAATTATTGTTACTTTCTGATCTTGTAATGTGAGGATGATTAGACTCACACTGCTAATAATCTGTGAAATTACTCCTCATGGGACTGATGATGGAAGTTACACTTATACGTTACCAATGAGTTTTCTGTTCAGTCAAATGCAGTAATGACTGGGTCTGCAGGCCTGCAGTACATGTTTAATGACCTGAGATCTTAATGATCTTCCCAAACTGCATCTGAAAACTTAAGTTGTGACTGCAGGTGTTTTGTCTGGGTCTGATAAAATCAATATAAAAGTGCCATTGATTCATCAGGGTTATCTCAGACTAGGGGTATAGATCTTAAAAGATGTATGGAGGGTTTTAGATTTTCTTGAGTTTGCTGATTATATAACTTGACACATACAGTGTAATACTTAATCACTAGAGCTCCCCTTTTTGATATGTCTGTGGATTTGTCATTCCAGTTGAGAAACAATAACGCATTAATTTGATAATCCAAAGCTTTTAGACCCAGTATCCTGAACCAAATGTGGCTGAAGTTAAATCCTGTGCTCCAGCATATGATTTGCACACTGGTGCGCACATAGGCCTTGTTCAGACAGCCAACCTAAATCTGTTTTTGGCACACAAGGATTCTTTCCCTATAGATTTTTAAGTCAGGAAAATTCAAGAAAGAAAATTCCAAAAAGCGAACAAACAACAACAACATCAAATCAAGACTACAGCAATCCATGCTGATAGGTTGATGACCTCTGGAAACACAGTGCTGATATGATCACTTTGAAAACTAAAGCGAATACCTCCACCAAGGCTCAACAGTCTCTTCCCGATATAGATTCTGATATAGATTCCGATACCTGGACTTTGCAGGAACAATTTTTTTTTTTTTTAAACGATGACTTATATTTAATATTTTAAAAACTGTATGCCACTAACCCTGTATTTAAGGGAAGATTGCTGTCATTGCATGGCCTGGCTAAGGTTAAACCCTTTGGAAAACAACATAAAGTGAATGAATGCACAGAACAATTACCTGCTTCAAAAACATTGACAAAAATAATAGCCTTAATTTTACTTTTATAAACAGTACAGCAACAGTGTAAAACAACAAATTCAAAACTCAATAGATAACTACTGTACTTTTAAGACTTTCAAGTGTGAAACATTGACAGAATCCTGACATTTTAGCTAGCCCTGGCTAACGCATTACTACTGGAAATCACCGCCCCACATTTCATGGAAAACTGTTCAGTAACTGACAAAAAACAGCAAACCAACAAACCAATGGAAATGGGTCAAAACATATCCTCCTTAGTGGAGGTAAAAACTGTGCAGAGTGCATACCTCAGGGACAAGAAAGTTAGCTACTATCCCTGCAGCTGAATGGGTACCTTGCATAATACTTACCTCCAGAATTAGAGTACATACAAACACAAACAGACATGTATTCAGGGAATCCCTTAGGTGAGACTGTAACATCATTCTCAAGCTTCTAGATTAGAGTTGTTAAACAAATGTGCTTAATAGTAGCGCACTGATAGAAGTGATATCCCTGCAACAGTTTCAGTAATGAGTAGAAATCACTTTTAATTAATATAATCAATTCAGATCAACACTGTTGTTGGCTGCATACATCCCTCCTCTTTCATTCCCCTCGCATATGTGTGTGTGTGTGTGTGTGTGTGTGTGTGTGTGTGTGTGCGTGTGTGCGTGTGTGCGTGTGTGTGAGACGGGATGATCAGCACATTAAAGGAAGGCCTAGAACCATATGTTAATTATGTCAATGATTGGCTTTAATCAGGCTCAGCCATGTAGCAAGTTAGTCGGGAAGGAAAATGTGTAGACCCAGCACAATCCCAATTAATATTCATCGAGACCGCTGTGTGTGTGTGTGTGTGTGTGTGTGTGTGTGTGTGTGTGTGTGTGTGTGGCCTGGGTATTACTAATGTTGTGGGGACCTAAATCAGTTAACTAAATAAGTCTCACATTATGAGTACTGCATATCATCATTCAATTTAAAGGTGAAGAAATGTTATTCTGTTATTCTTAGGTTTAGGTTATGGTTATACAAGTAGTAGTTATGGGCTAGTTAAGGTTAAAGTAAGTAAATTTGTGACGAGGTACCTTTAAATTTGTGTTTGAGTGTACATGGAATGTACTCTGATTGTGTGTGTGTGTGTGTGTGTGTGTGTGTGTGTGTGTGCTGAGTGAGAAAGAGTTTGATGAGGGATGAAAAAGCTGGAGTGGCTCAGCTCTGCTTTCCATCTCCATCTGTCTTCACCTCAATTGCCTTTGATACACACACACACACAAACACGCCCACACGCACACTCAGGCAAGCACACACACACACACACACACACACACACACACACACAGATGTGCACACATACAAACACACACACAACTATAAAGAAGGCGATATGTTGTGTGTTTCTGGGCATGGCGGTACTCGTTACTCATTAGTCTGTCTGTCCAGTACAAGATCTGATCATGCTTTAGTTGAATTTTGCTTCCTTGTGTTCGGCCTTTTAACTAACATTGTAACTTCTATGCATTCTGACCAAATCTCAGTCATCTCCCTGCCCTGCAGCTGGTTCAACCGCCATGAGCTTCTCTGTTCTATTCATCTCCTGGTTGCCTATCATTCATCTCCCATCCTATGCCCAGCCTATTTAGAGTTCATTACCTTTACAACACATCCTGTTCAACCAGCCCCGTCTTGGTTATGACAATTTCAGCCAGACAAATGGGGTCAAATTAGCACATTAATAGTCGCATGGTGTGCATGGGAGTTTGTTTCAGCTGCTACAGACAGACTGACAGAATAAGAAGCATAAATACAGACTCAAAGATGGTCAGTGACAATGTAAAATACATATGCTTTCAGAGAGTTACTGAATGATGAAGGAAAACTATGTGAACCACTATCACAGATCTCAGCCTCACTGAAACCCATTCAGTTAGGAACCAAAAGAGGGACAGCACTCTCCATCCCTGCCATCATGACATACAATTAGGGAATACTTTTGGATGAATGTTGTATATCTTTTCAGATTCTGCACAATTAGAAAATCTATCACAATAACTATACTCATGAACACCACACACACAGTTTCTGATGACATACACAGATTATTGTGTCTACAGTTACATAGTCTGTAACAGACACAATTCAACTCGGTCATATTATAATCACTAACTAAAATCCCACATGTCCCACTGAGAAAACGGATGCATTCAGTTCCATGTTGATTATATGAAAACCTCTGCAAGTGCAATTTTAACACACAAAAAAGAACTTGTGGACTGAACTGTTTGGATTGAAGCATAAATTATTTGCAGCTTGTCAGCAAAGTGTAGCAGAGAAGGTGTTGTCAACATTTCTCAAAGGGACTATTTCCATTCAGAAGAAGGTACCAATCAAACTAATGGAACATTTTTGACAATGAGGTCTGCAGACTATCCAGAGTATTATCATTTAAAGATGTGTAGATCTTTTTACCTCTAAGGGTGGAGGCAGAAATGTGTATTTCTCTAGTTTCTTTAGTTATTTTTGTCAGGTTTTGCCACGCCAGGCAAAAACTAAAAAAGATACAACATTTCACACTATAACAATATAGTTTAATTTTAGATAGTAATGTTTCTTTTATTATATCACATTATAACATAGATATTGTTGTAATGGAAAGATAATTTTTAAATCATTTAAATTTGTCCAGAGAATGGATAAAACAATAAATATAATTAAGCTAATTTACTAAATCTGCTTTACCTTTCATGCTTGGGCTGAGACAGGAGGAGATTCTGCTGTTATTGAACATTGTGGATAATGTTGTGATAAGATGGAAGAACGAGTCCAACCCGCTGGAGGTATTGTCATTTCTCACTGATCAGCCGGAGGAGCCCAGTCAGCTCCATGGATACATTTAATCTACATGATCTCAGTTGACAATAATATATGTGTCATACAATACAGCTTCTGTGATTTCATCCACTCCCTATTTAACTACATAAGTTGATTATTTCCGTGTGTGTGTGTGTGTGTGTGTGTGTGTTTGTGAGACGGTGTACGACATGGCTACAAATGAATTGTTATTTCAGAGTCCATTAAAGGTGTCATTTATTAAATTGTTACAATATGCTGAATGAAACATTTTATGTTCTACCAGCCCAATCATGAATACAACTCCACCTGACAAAGCCCTTACTAAGTTTGTACTAAAACAGACAAACACCTTTATTAATTTGGAGTTTCTGATTCAACCACAAACTTATATTCTCTGTATGGATATTTTGTATCACAAAGCCCAGAATCCATGCATTTCCGTTTAACCTTTAAGACTTGCATGAGTTCAACTGATTTGCAATATATTACTGCTTCATACCACCATTTCTACTCTGCAAGGGGCAAGTCATGCTTAATTTTCAAATTATATTTCATATTTAGTTAGACCTCTGTAATGTGAGACAGATCTAAACCAATATGTGACAAAACTTTATAATCCCCAAAATAAGCCTTAATCTGTGTCCAGTAGGCTTACAATCTTTTCAGTGTGAAGTGTCATAGGTGGAAGAAACAAACACAAATGGACAATAGGCTGTATAAAAAAAAGAGCAACTTGAAATAAACATTACTTTATTTTGTCTGTGTGTAGAAAGATTTGAATCAATTACATAAGAAAAATACATATATACCCTGGTGGATCCAGTATGGCGGATTCTGTATCATGCTGGCTGATCATGATAATAAAGGCAGATCCTTTATCGTGTTGGCATCTGATAATGGTGGTGGACCACGACCAAGGTGGCAGCTGATGATGGATCCTAATGGCGGCAGTGAACAATGACTGTGGACTATAGTGGCATCCGATCTTGATGGTGGATCATGGTCTTGCTGGCTGCTGACCATAGACTATGATTGCAGCAGGACTGCTTGATACATAGTATTTAATCCACCAATTCTCTGACCTTCAGTTATGCTTCTAAAAGGTCTACCCTTATAAATGCTGCTAAAACCTTGATGATGTTCTCCTTCACACTTGACATCTATTGCACTTCTGTCCGTCCTGGGAGAGGGATCCCTCACATGTGGCTCTCTGAGGTTTCTACGTTCTTTTTACCCTGTTAAAAGTTTTTTTTAGTAGTTTTTCCTTACTCTTGTTGAGGGTTAAGGGCAGAGGATGTGACACCATGTTAAAGCCCTATGAGACAAATTGTGATTTGTGAATATGGGCTATACAAATAAAATTTGATTGATTGATTGATTGATTGATGTAAAAGGCTTAGTAAAAGTAATGTTGGTTTGGGTGCTGGGTGAGCGAGAGAGAGAGAGAGAGAGAGAGAGAGAGAGAGAGAGAGAGCGAGAGAGAGAGAGAGAGAGAAAGATTATCCATGCAACAAAGGGAAGGGAATGGAATGCAATGATATCAAATTAAAAAAAAGAATGTTAAGATCAAATAAAAGAACATAGAAGAACGAACAGAGAAGAACATGACAGGTAAAGAGCGAAATGAAAGCTGTATGGAAGCAGCAGAGGATGTATGGCAGCAGCCCCAGAGCCATTATTCAAAGACCACAACAACATCAAATTAGAATTTTGTCATGTCAGCAGATTTACAAGATATTGGAAATTGCCTGCTTGTGTGTAGTATGTTTGTCTCTCCGTGTGTGTATTTTTGTGTGTGTGTGGGTGTGTGTGTGTGTGTGTGTGTGTGTTTGTGTGAGAGAGAGAGAGAGAGGGAGAGAGACAGAGCAAAAGGGAGAGGTAAGGAGACAGAGAAAACCTCATGGATGGGGCAAAAAATGGATGTGGTGGATGGTATGGATGTGACCTTGGAGCTATTAGCTTACACTTAAAATCATGACTGGAGTTGCAATTTTGCCTGTATGTAAGAGAATATGATCAGTTCTATAAATGCTGATGAGAGATTTGACTGAGTCTCACTCTGATTCGGTTTATTGAATAATTTTCTTATCTAACCTTGCTTCTACATCTATGTTGTTTCTTAATGCAATAAATGGTACAACTCTTAAAATGATCATTCATTACTTGCTGTCTTCAGGTTTATTTATAAAGAGAAATGCGGGGGAGCACCTGAGGCAAATCTATGATGATCCAAAGTGCTATAAGCATCTGTCCATCCCACCCTACATTCCATCACTACACCCTTCAAAAAAACATTCTGAAGGTAGCCTGTGATAATGGAAAGAAGTGGAAAACAATAAAATGGGCAAGGACAGCATTAGCCCGCAGGCCAAATACAGTAAGAGATCCATGCAGACTTTACAGGAATGCACCAGGTGCCTTGGGGTTTCTGTGGAGGCTCATGAAAACAGCATTGAGCAAGTAGATAATACCCAGTTTGGCACAGTGAGAGTGGGGTCCTATTTCCAAAGTAGAGGCAAAGAAAAGGATAATCCCGACCAACCGACACAAAGAAGGTAATATCTTAAAAGTATTACTGCTCACAGACTGGCCATCTATCTGGGATGTCTACCTGAATTCTTTCATTGCGTGGAATATACCAGCATGATCTGGTACAAAGTTCACTGAGAAAGGTAGAGTGGTTGTGGCTCAGAGCTAGAGTTGGTTGTCCACTAACCAGATGGGGGTCAGTGGTCTATCACTGTCTCACCGACTCCATGTGCCAAGGTGTCCTTTTGCCCTAGTGCAAGATACTGAACCCCAAAATGCCCATGACAGCTGTGCAGCCAGTGTATGAGTGATGTCCAATATAGAAGGTGTTGCACATATATGGGCAATTATTTATTGTAAAGCGCTTTGAGTGGTCAACAAGACTAGAAAAGCACTATATAAATACGGACCATTACATGTAGTATTTTACAATCCTACATCAGATCTGTTGGCAAACAAAACATCATTCAATCAATCAAATTGTATTTGCATAGTCCCATATTCACAAAACGAATTAGTCTCATAGACAATCCCTTGCCCTTAACCCTCAGCAAGAGTCAGGAAAAACTACAGAAAAAATACCCTAATTACAGGGGAAAAACACATAGAGAGAGGGATCCCTCTCCCAGGCAGACAGAAATGCAATAGATATCACATGTAGCAGAGCACATGAACAAAATTACAATTACAACATTGATGAATGAAGACTGTGTACATAGATGGAGAGGTGAATCAATGTTTAGCTTAACTTATAGTATAGTACATTACAGTCTGGGTGCAAGCTAAATTAACTGCACATATTGTGAGCTACAAGGGTGACTGAACAAAATTACTTCACTCACATTTCCTCTGAGAGGCAATTGGTCTTGAGAAAATACAGATTTTTACCATGTCTTTTAAGAGCAGCCAATCATTTAGTATCAGATAGTTTATTTGACTGCCTGAGTCTAATAGCATTTAAGCCCAAATGAACAATCGTATGATAGGAACCATGTCCCAAATTTCAGCCCAGGGTAAGCAGCACCGCACCATTCCCAGCAATTGTTTCTGTAGCTTGCCACTAAAGGCAATGGCACTCACCCTCTGGGCATCCGGAACAGGAGCTGTCAGATTTGGTACAGGGTAGAGAGCATTGCCTTGCTTGTGGGTCAGCCTTCTGGTTATGCATGTTGGGTCACCTGGCTGAAGACAGGCTATCAGGAAGCTTACCTCCCAAATTAAGGACTTTGAGAGAGGCAGGGTATTTTTTTTTATCCCACTGAGAACAGAAGAGGGTCTGGTATTATGCTTTATATTGATAGCAGGTCTTCATAGTGGAGAGTTCAAACGAGCCCAACCTGTCTTCAGCTTCTCTAGGAATGACAGTGGGAAGCAGGTATGCAAGCAGGCATAGAATTGCATAAAATACCCAGTCACAAGTTATTGGATATCCTAACCAACAGGCTAAAAACCAACAAAGCTAGGTAAACCTAGCAGCAGCCAAGCGTTGACTCATCTCTTCCTGGTAAAACAATTATTTTAATTAATTTCACATTCAGTTGACCTTGGTGGCACTGATTATTCATACTTAAAACAACAAAACTGGACTAAAACATTAGTCAACAGGGATTTAAAATCAGAAAAAGCATGAAAATAAATCAGTTGATCTAAGTGGAGTCAGTCATGCCACCTCCTTGAATGCTCAGGACTCTGTGGTCTGACTTACGCTTTTCCAGAAACAGAGACAATCACAGCACTTGAATCCTATTGTCCAGACCTAAAGCTCAGCTTCATGACCTCAACATTTACCACCATTTGGCACTACATGAATATTGGCATCATGACATGGATGCACCATGTCCCCTTTGCTTTTGCACAGACCATGGAGGTAATAATTTGATTCTCAAAATGTAGGTAGCAAGTGAACTCACTCCTCTGATCAAGGCTTACATGGATGACTTTAACTCCCATTCTGTGCAATGACTACTTAAAAACTGAAATTGTCAAGTGGGCCCATATGAAAATAAAACCATTTAAGTTCTCACAGACCACAAGCCCTTCATCAGGGAAGATCCACTTTCATGAGTAGTCAAAGTGCATCAAAATCCCTGGAAGGTGCTACGAAGCAGATATGGAGGACAAAGAGCTAGTGCAACTACTTTAGAATGACATAACCATTGGCAAAAAGCCATGGGTGAGTTCCAGTGTCTCAGCAGGCTTGTATAAGAATGACACTCTTAGATTAAGACATTGTGTGTGTTTGTGTGTGTATGTATCTGTGCATGTCTGTGTGTTTCAAAAGACACTGAGACAAGGACATAGCTATCAATGCACCACACTGATTGCTCAAATTACAAATGGATAATAATTGCCAGGCAACCAATTTCAGCAGGAAAGAGGAGGCTTCTGATTACCAGTTGTGGAGGAAGACCTCAGCCAAAAAGAGGTTGCCAGGTGGACTAACGTGGTCTCACCTACCAAATAGGGACAGTGTAGATGGTACAGAACTATGAAGAGGAGAAACTTTAGCTGAAACAATGTGTGGGAGATGTTTTACCATCAGAGCTACTTATGACATCCTTCTTAAGCCATTCAAGTGTCAGTGAGAGAATCAAAGGTGTGCCCTTTACCCTATGTCGACATCACTCCCACACATCCTCACAGGATTTGAGGAGAGCCTCACCCAAGGATGTTACACCTGACACCGTGATCAAGAGCCTTGCCTCAACTCTGAACAGCAAACATGTTGCCACCGGCTCCAATTGAATCTTTGTAGGAAGGGAAAATACCAGCTTCAACAATTACGAATATTTTGATAATGGTTATCCCAATGGATATTAGATCTCGCTGTGTTTCTGTTGGATTGTTTGGCCTATTTTAGAGGCATATTAATACTTATTTGGTGCTTGAGTATTTCTGGCATGAGGACAGTGTATTGGATTGACTCAAAATAAATTGAAGTATGTATGTTTATACTGATGAAGGAACATGTCACTTAGTGCAACAGTGTGGCTCACTGATTTGAGGATTTGGGGCAACAATGGATGAATATTTAAATGTATGAATAAAATTAATCAGGTATCATTTATCTGCTTTTAATGGAAATATTACAGTCACAATCTCTACTTTGTTACTTTCCCTTCCTGTAGGACCTGTGTAATACTGTCCTAGTCTGATACAGTTCCCAATCATTAGTACTTTCGCAGTCATCAGGAACAGGAATCATCTTGATGTTAAAATAATTACCATGCACACATTAACAACATAAACACATCCCTATGGTGATTACCACTGTCATCAACATTATTAAAGACTGTCAACAAAAGCATGTGTAGTTGTAGCAGTAGCAGCAGGAGACTATTGTATAACTGTTAAATATAACAGTGTGTGTGTGAGAGAGAGAGAGAGAGAGAGAGAGAGAGAGAGAGAGAGAGAGAGAGAGAGAGAGAATAGTCACATCCCTGTGCTCTAAGGCTAACCAAGGTGAGGCCATGGATGAAATGTTAAACAATTTTCCGATCGATGTCAGTGAACGCAACTCAACTGTGCCATTTGTTCAGCCATGAGAGATGTCAATACACCCATGAGGGTAATCCATCTCTGTGATTTCCCCCATGTGCTCACTTTGAAATCTTGCTCTATAGATATATCTCTCTCTCTCTCTCTCTGAACCTGCAACGCACACCCACTGACACATACACACTCCACCTACGAATCACATTAAAACGGCTATTTTCTGTCACTAAGAACATTTTCAATTATATTTTAAGTGCTCACCCATCAGTGAATGTCAAGCATTGGTTGTCACCTGACATAGACGCAGACAGACAGACATGCACACATAATCCCTGGAATTCAATTGAACAAATGCTTGAGAGCACTAAATTACATTCAATAATATAATTATGTGATCCCGCATTACTTTTTTTCCCGTTTCAAAGGGAGGTCAAAGCTTAGGCAAAGCTTCAAAAAAGCATCTTGCTTGACACACCACCATAGAGGAATTTCACTAAAGGATGTAATTTAATGTAATTAAAAACATCAGATCATTTTTTTTCACACAATTTATCAGCAAAAACCTCCATGTCAATAAATCCATAAATTCACCGGCCAGTTCGGATCATAATAGCACTTTTTGCTGCTATATTTCAATAATACTTTCATTTGTACTGCACAAAAAAAGAAAAAGAACTTTAAGAACAATGTCATCATCATCAGGGTGCTAATTGCAGTAAAGTTTGCATTGCTGCAAAGACCAGAAGACATTAGTTTGCCCTGAATGGAGGGGACATTTGTTGTCTTTACAGCCAAAACACTTGGTTGTTTGAATCATAATGTATACACTGTACAGGTTGATCAAAATGTAAAGCAGCTTTACATGATGTAACACAATGGCAATAACATTTAGATCAAATGTCTTGTACAGGCCTGGCATTAACATCCATTTTGGGTGACCCCAGGTGCCCCAACAAAGCTATGAGCTTTCTCCAAATCACAAAAATCTTCTCTGTCAAATCCTATCATTGTCACATGTATATTTGTTTAATCCCCCTGTAAATGTGATTGCACATGGGTCTTGATAAGTAATTCTCTTAACTACAAAGAGATATTGAGTGAGGTAATTTCTACAATAATGTTAAAAACAAACTTTACTGGCCGCTGATATGAGTCATTAAATGCATCAGGCAGGGAAGTCTCTAAGTACATTTGAAAGTTGAATGGTGCAGTACATATACACATTACATTGATTTTAGCTACTCAGGCCAATGTGAATTCACGTGTAAAAAGATAACTCACAAACACTAATTCTTTCAATCTATCACACACAGATGCACCAACAGAGATGTGTGAGATAATATAAACCTGCTTTGAAAAACGTAGGCTGAGGTGCTATGCACGGACATATGTGGTGCTAACAAGAAGCTAGAGGAGACTAAGCCTCTGCAAAATGATCATGGGAATAATATGGTGAACATTGATGTTGATTACATTATGGTTGAGTGATACAGATTATTGATGAAAAATATAATGTTTGAACATGTGGTTAAAAGACTTAATTAGTCTACATGATTTATGACGTTTGATTGATTCTGCTGTGCAAAACCTTGTTCCTCATTAAATCCATGCAGCCATATGACGGCAGCAGAACACACATGTTAATAATCTGCAGACCTCACTTCAGTAATGTGCTGGACCACATTGAAGGCACGGCTACTCAGCTGACGTCCTCACCTGCTATAATTTTACAATTGACCAAAGTGTTTCCTGTACATTAATTGATTGGTGGCCCACTAGACTATTAACATTGACCGCTACATATTGACATTTTTTCTTTTTTTTCCGACTGTTCCAAATTAGTAAAATATATTATTGATTTGCTCAGCCTCTCTATATCCATCTCTCTTAGCGATTTGTTGAGATCTAAGAAGACTTTTTTTTTTCTTACCCTGTTTTTCCATCTTGGGGTATGTACAACATTATAAAGTAATGTGCTGCTGTGATTATAAGAAAAAAAACTGAAATTTGAATTGTAATCTTTGATTTAACTTCAACCAAAAATGTGTTAATGACCACTATGTTAATGTATTCTAACTTTTTTTTTGAATTTTGTGATGTGACAGAATGTGATTTGACAAAGCATCATCACAGATTTTCTTTGGTCTCAAGGACAAAAATTATATTTATCTAGAATACAACCAAAGGCCAAGTCATGGTTGCCACACCAGCATGGCTTTGAGACTCTGTATGACATCTATAGCCATATCCACAAAGGTCCATGCTGACCACTATACAAACCCTGTGTGCATATCTGTGCCCAGCCCAAATTTAGTGTCTATGCACAGTTGCAGTACAAGCATCCCTACGGCACAAGAACGAGGAAAGCAAAATGGACTCTTGTTTAGTGGACTGTCTTCTTCCCTCCAAATCGCTCACACAATTTCAGCCAATATGAACTTCAAGAAATGCTGTTAAAGCGAACACAACATTGGAGCAAAACAAATGGAAGTCATTACAGTGTCTGAGCAGAACACAGTGCTGGGAGGTGGGAGGGACCCACACATACACATACCAATTAGCTTGCTAAAGCTATCTAGTTTGTCTAGCTATGAGTGACAATTCCAGTTGCAGCACACAAATGTTTTGATGCAGAAATGTTGTATGAAGAAGAGGGCTTCTGCCTGAGAGCTTCCTGTTGGCAAGAAGCCCACAGTCATCCCGAGCCGTTTGAACCGCTGGCACAGATGGCTGGTGCTGAAACAGCGGGGTCTGAAGCAATCAATTTGTATATACATATCAATATAGTGTAGTATTGAAGAGGGTCCACTACTAAGTCCCTCTGGTGCCATTGGACATCAGCCTCATCTATAAAACAGGGCATAAGGACATAAGACGTACTAAATGGTGTATGCAAAACAAAAATCTGATTTATAAAACCGTTCACACATACACCTGAATGCATTGTTCCCTTTATAAATCAGTCCACCTGGAAATGTTCGTACGTGGATCTGCCTCAAAGTCCGCCCTCCACATGCCCACATTCGACCATAAATGGTCAATACAAAGCATCTTATGAATATTTAATTATCCTGCTGACCAATGGGTTTCTACTGCGAGTCATGGCATCAAGCGATGAAAAGAACGAGCCCAACTCTCTGACACTGACATCAAGGTCATTGTTAGTGAGGTGGAGGTGAAGAAAGACATATTGTTTGGTGGCCACAGCAGTGATGTCATTAATAACTAAAATACACTGATATACTGCTGCTGCTGCAGATAAAACAGTGAGTGAGAGTGAGGACGATAGAAAAGAACGGTGCCTGAAATAAGAAAAGATCAAATTCAAATGTCGAGGCAAAAAATGATCGCTTCACACTGTCAGAAGGTGAGGGAACTTGTTGTATCGACTATACGTATTTAAATCATCCAAAACTCCAGGATTATTAATTTCTGATTCAGCTGTGATGTCCCCAATCTATAGAATTTATAAAAATTATATTTATAAGTTGATTAAAAGAGACTCTACATAGAAAGGTAAATATTATACAGTGTTAATCATACCACACACAAACCTGTAGGCTAATAAACAGAGTGGTGAGAACTTGTGTTCGTACTGGGATGGTTCAGTTCTATCGGGTCAGTCTGTGTAATACTGGACTCAGTTCAGCAAACAGCCAAGATCCCAGATCTATAGAATCTATATCAGCTGATTAGTCATCATCATGGGACCAAAAATCGATGTGATCACTGAACACTTGTTTCCTCTAAATCCTTCCATTTGCTGTGCAACCATAACGTAGCATTACATACAAGTGTCATGACGGTATTTATATATTTAGAGCAATTGGACCGATTACTTCACACATCAGTGGGACCCTAACCTCCACTCTGGGATATTATTTGGAAAATATTAAAAACTATTAATGACTCAGCTCTTCAACTCCACTGTTTAATGGAATCTGAATGTAATTTGCTGTAAGTTCTTTTATATATTTTGTAGGGCTGGGCAAGTTAACTCATTATAATCGCGTTAACTCATCAATTATTTAACGGCCAACAATTATTTTATCGCGCATTAGCGCAGGTTTTATTAAGTATTGTATTATTTTAAAAGTCTGTTGCTCACAGGCTTTTATTTTGTGAAAGTCTGTTGCTGACTGCTGCGGAACCGGAAAAGAAAAGAATTGGCGAATAAACAAACATGGAGAACGGTACGGAGCTTTTACATGGCCATTTTCATTTTAAAGTTCTTCCAGACGGCGGAGTCGACAGAACCAAAGTTATTTGTAACCACTGCCAAGTTGAATTTTCTTATCACCAGAGTACTTCCAGTCTAAAATATCACCTAAATGCAAAACACACAGTTGATACCAGCAAATCATTCAACTAAACAGACTTTGGCAGACTACGTTAGATGCAGGGAGTATAGATAAACAAAGGCAAGAGAAGCTAACAAATGCCATAGCGAAGTGGATAGCTACAGACTGCAGGCCGATTAGTGTTGTGGAAGACGTCAGTCTGAGAAACATTTTGAGAATAGCAACAAATGACGGCAGGTATGAGATGCTCTAAAGACGCACCATCACACGGAGAATACACGAGTTGTATGAAAAGGAGAGGACTGTAAAAGCGACAACTTTACAACATGCATCTGCTGTTACCTCAGAAATTGCCTGTTTTAATGATATGATTGTGGCTCAGGATTTTGTGGCCAGTTTTTTCTTTTTCATAACGAACAAGATAACATTAATGCCCTGGCAGTGGCAATGAGCTTTCATTTTGTATTTGCTTTGATAACATTGTTTAAGTTGAGATTTACACTGAATATTTTATTTAACTGCTACTGTATTAAAATGCTGATGTTAAAAGTGTTTGCACAACAAATGTTATGGCACTTTCGTTCATATAGCAGAACATTTAAAATAAAAGTGCGCTGTACACTACTTTTGAATTCATTATTGGATTTTGCGTATACAAATGCGATTAATCGTGATTAATCAGGGAAATCATGCGATTAATCACGATTAAAACTTTTAATTGTTGCCCAGCCCTAATATTTTGCAATTGAAGGTTCTTATGGAACAGTTTTGTCACGCTGGCACAAATAAAGCTTTTGGTTATGATGTTAATGATGAAGTGAATCAATAATCTGCCTTCAGTTCACCCTCCTCATATCTGCATCGTCATTTTCACTTTCTCCCATCTCCAAAATGTTCATAAGCATAGGTCAGAGTGAGTATGAAAGTGCACACATTATCCCATCAAGTTTGTTTTTATAGATCCCAGCGCCTGCGTTAGAAGTTGTGTACGCAACTTTCAGGCCCCATTTTGTGTGAAAGCAACGGTTCTAAATGAGGACCCTGTCATGAGTTTTCCATTCCGAGTTAGTGTGAGGAGCTCCTCCTCACACTAACTCGGAATGGAAAAACTGCACCTTTGAATTAAAAGGAGCCAAACGTCTCCTGGACTGTCCCCATTGGAGATCTTCTGGGCAAAGATTCTATATTTCATCTGATTTCAAAATGATACCACATCAAGAGCTGAAAAACATAGCTATGAAGAGGGAAATCTGTGCCACCCCGATTTGACCCCAAATAAAAGAATGGATCAATGGATGGAGGTGAAGTGATATTTTCAGAGAGTGGAGTACAATTCTAATCTTGAATGTACTTAAGGGGAAAAGTAACTTTTAAGAGACTGACGCTTGGAAGTTAGTATTAGTATGAAAGCAATACTACTTTAACAAGATATACTATAAACATGTATAAGAATAAGACGCTAACTAAACCAGCAGGCTTTTGTGTGTGTGTGTGTGTGTGTGTGTGTGTGTGTGTGTGTGTGTGTGTGTGTGTGTGTGTGAGTGTGTGTGTGTGTGTATACTTCTGCAGCCTGTAAGGCTCAATGTGACCCAGATAGCATAAAGGATTTCACGCATTCGGGATCCCTCTAAATTAAAGACACTCACTTCTCTTTCTTCTCTCTCTCTCTCTCTCCTCTCTGTCATGGGGAGAGCAGGGAGAGGGATGTGTGAGTAGAGGATTGAAATGGTGTCATGGACAGAGGAGAAAACACATTTCCTCCTCCCCTCCTTCTCATCCATCCCCTCTTCTTGCTAAATCATCAAAAGGAGTTAAATGCCAACAGACATAATGAGGTTGTGGAGTCTATCACTCCCCCACCCCTGTTTTCTACATCTCTACTTCGCTCACTCCTCTGCTATTTTCCTTCATGCATTTTCTCTTACAACAGCAAGGTCTAAGTAAGAGACTACTCAGATCAACAATGAAACATATGAAATGGTTCATAGTTTCTTATTCCTTGGACTAACACCAGCAAATAAAGTCATCTATGAATGGCACACAAAGGGCATACCATAAAGGAGCCACCAAAGGAAATCTGTCATCCATTGACTTAAAGAACTCCATGTCTCACCCCATCTTTTACTTATGTTGTACAAAATATCATTCAACACATGCTTCGCTGTTCCACCTGCTTCTTCAACATGCTCTAAACTAACAAACTTCATGCTCCCAGTTTGTAATGCAGGCTTTCTGTAGACAAGTGTTTCTGTTCTTGAGCTGAGAAATTACTGGTGACATCATCAGAGCTGGCGAGGACATATTCAACTTTTGTCACAGGTTTAGCTTCTCTGCTGGTGAGATAACTGGCCTTAGTGTGTAAATTTGTGAAAACACATCAATAAGTCACTCTGTTGCACTGGGCACCATGATGGCTTGACTTTGACTCATTCTTACACACCTCATCCTTTTACCATTAATGGAGCGACGCCTGCGAGCTTGTTCAGGCAGCCAATTCGAGCTGTGCTGCTCCAATCAAGTAAGATACATCATGTGACATTCCTCACTCTCCCAATCATCTATAATACACACCCACCTTATTAGATGGTCTATTTATGCAGAGAACATTTCCCATCATTCCCTTTCCTTGAACTACCTGCTGTGTCAGTATTGCTGCCAGTAGCTTTAGCCCCTCCACCACCCCAGCATCCATTTGCTCATCACTCCCATCATATCTTGGATTTTGACACATACCGATAGTGAAATATACTATGCTGCTGTAAAGGTTAAAAACTCCTCTCTGCTGAGTGAACCTACCGGTTAAAAGCACATCTGTCTGCTGCCATATTGCCTTATGCTTCCCTGTCAATCCTGAGCATCCTTTAAATAAAACCAGGTCTGGACTTTACACATTGCTTTGTTTAGTCTTCATCAATAATTGAGGCAATGGACATGCTTGTGTCAGCAGTTATTGAACACTGCAGAATATGAGAAGATACATACCAGATCAGAATGCAGTAATTCAACTTGATATAAATGAAACAGAGAAACTCAAAGACACATTAGACCTTTGTTTTTGTTTGTTTGTTTACATCAGGGAAGCTTTTCCGTTGGTCTCATCCTCACTCCATCCACAGGTGTCTTAAATAACTTGATGACTGAAAAGACACATTAGAGTGGATGTTCCAACATTTCTTTCTGCTGGTGCTGCATAATTATTAATATCATACAATATACAAAATGTCTCTGGTGTGTAGAACACCTAGTTACCAGTTGTGTCAACTTCACACCAAAAATGATTGCTCCTACAGGTGTCATGAGCCAAAGAGTTTAAAATTTGCATCAGTCACCTGGAAAAACTTTAGGTAAATTATCTGAAAATACCTTGTATGGTGAAAACTAAGAATTAATAAAGCAAGCTAGTCATCTCTAAGACACACGCAGCACAGATAAGTTGTGTGCTCCCTTGGCCTAGCAGGTACATGAAGAGATTTAGAAAAATATATAATAATTTGAATTGCAGCATTGAACTGCATATTGTCAAGATTATGTGGAGTAATCTATATATGTATTTAATATTGATTCAAGGTAATAAAATATATTATCAATTCATGAAAATCTTTATTTGAATAACTGCGGACAAAGTTTTTGCATCACACCCACATCCATGATGTGGTTTGGCCAATCAAATCCCAACTTGTCCTCAATATGTCTTGGTTGAATAAATACCTGTATTGTTGTTCGATCTCCATCGGATTGCTATTTGATCACCCTAAACTCATTTTAATATCAGATGCAAATGAAGTATATAGTGCAGTTTACTTATTTTAATTTCCAGACTTGATCATTCCAATCAATTGTATTAATAGAGCAATTATTCACAAATTTGCCTGACTTTGCTGCTGAACTGCAAACAACTCCCTTGGTTTTCTCCTATAAGCCTCACAAAAGAAAAAACCTACACATTGGAGCTTGTATTCAGTAGGGAACCAATGGACTTAGAGATGAGAGTGCCAGACAGTTTAGTTAAGTCAAGTGTTGATATACAAACTAACACATTGTTGGTTTGGGTCTTTTCTTCCATGAGTGGAGGTCACCACCTGCTGTTCTCTAACTCCTCAGTCTGCCCTCCCTCTGTTTTTAAAGCATAATCCTTTCTTCTGCAGCAAGAGGCAAGATAATAAGGTCAGTGAGACCATAAACGCAGGTGTGTGTCTGCAGATGTGAGGGAGAGAGCCAGAGAAGGATAGAGAGAGAGAAATAGAGAGAGAGGGGTTATTATATCTGAATGCGTGTGAGAGAAATAAGTTAGTAATAGCACAGTGTTTGTGTGTGTGTGTGTGTGTGTGTGTGTGTGTGTGTGCGTGCGTGTGTGCGTGCGTGTGCGTGCGTGCGTGTGTGTGTGTGTGTGTGAACAAGTGAGAGACAGAAAGGTAATTATCAGTCTTGTGTGTGTGTTCAGTACAGAGCTGTGGTGGCTTGGCTAAATACCCCCTAAAACTCAATAATTAGCATATTGTAGCTCAACTGTTTAATCGGGAAACAAGCAGAAGATAAAATTGAATTCTTACATGCTTGTAAGTCTTACATGATTTCATCTTCACCTTGTCCCTGAACAGTGGGAACCCAGTATCTGTGACAAACTAGTTCAAACATATATCAATATCGATGCAAAAATGTATCTTCATAAAGTGTTGTATTAATATAAATAATATTATTAATTATGACTGTCAAAAACATGTCCCTGACCATAAGTTTAGGAAGAAAACACAAGAAAGGGACAGATCGCAGCCCCCCCCCCCCCCCCACACACACACAATCATAAATTGACAAACTATTGTATGGCTGTAATAAGTTACCAAACATATTAGTCTATTAATCATGCATATCCATTTTAAAGACCATTGTATTCAATGCAGCAGACATGTCTCTCCAGTCAACATTAACTTTCCAGCCACCGTGTATACAGCCAGACACACCAACATACACAAAATACAGCTGATGGGACATACTCGGAAATAGGAATAATAGGAAAAGGCATTCGCACATAGAGAAACAGGTGTAAGTACACACAAAGTGTGCGTGTGTGTGTCAGCGTAAATGCTTCTTTAACTCTGGTCAACATATTAGAATACTCCAGAGGAGGGTGGGCTATATGAATGCATTATATTAAGTAATTGCAGGTACACAGCAAAAGAGTGAAAGAGTTAGATTTTGGGAGTTTATTCTCTCATTTTGACTGTTGAGGGATCCTGTTGGGGTGTTGAGGAGAATGATTTAAGACTACACTTAGTGTTAAATGCAGCTTGTTACGGTGCCCACCACAAAGTTGATGCTGTCCCCAAACTTAGTGAAGGCGCTTCATAACTTAACATCTTTTGTAGGATGTCGCACCTTGTGCAATTAGTGATTTGTAAATGTTGGCTACACAATTTTTTTTTAATTTAATTTGATATAGGCTATTGTAGTGTATTGGCCTTAGATGGGCAGAATCCCAGCATTCTCTGAGACAATATTGTATCTATTTTTTGTTCTGAGACTGATACAGAGATATTAGTTGGCATGTCTTTATCATAATTCTTTATTTCAATTCAAATCATTATTCATCATATATGTGCAATTGTTGTTGCTGTTGAAAATGACTCAATGTGGCACCATGCATGAAACCAATTCCCACAAAAGAAAGACTAATTCTGCATTAAAGTTAATTCTATGGTTTCATACTTTTACTCAAAAAGCTTGTTCAAAGGGCCAACATTTACTTTTTAGCTATTAGGTGTGAGAGAGACATTCTATACAATAACATATTTGTAACAGAGGTGTTGAAATAAAAATGAAAACAGTGCCATTCTTATACAGTACATGTAATGTTCATGTGATGTTTTCCCGAGATTTAATTTAAAAAATGTATTTGCATTGGTGCATTTAGTATGTGAGCTGCTGTTCAGCTAAATGTTGGTAAACAGAAGAGTGGTGTGGACAGTGCATAGTAGATAAATGTGTGTAACTAACTACAACAACACACATGTTTGTGTCATCAGCAGGAAGAACACAACCTGTATGTTGCTCTCCAGTCTCCACAGCTGTCTACCTGCTGTTTGGAATATGTGGAAATGCATTTTTGAACAAAGAAAGCTGAAGTTGGTTTCCTTTGGCCTACTTCTCTATTCTCTCTTCTGTCTAATCCGCTTCCTTCATCCTTTATCACTCTCCCTCTCTTCCCCCTGCTCTCTCTTTCCATCTTCTACTCCATTCATCCGTGCAGTGCTGGCGTATCATTACGTGAACACAACCATGGACTGTGTGTGTGTCTTTGTATGTGTGTGTGTTAGAGTGAGATAGTGAGTGTGAGTGGAGAGAGAGAGGGGGAGACATAGAATGGGCATGTGCAATGAACAGGAAATGACACAGCACCTCAGAACAGGACATACACACTCCTACCATATCAGTAACACATATACACACGCAGTAATTGCAACATAATTTCATTTGAATTACTTGTTTGGGGAGGCACAACATTCTGACTTGTACGTACCAGAAGTTGTGAATTTAAACTTCATAGGAACATGACTGGGCCCAAAAATGGAGAGAAAAAAATTACTGACTGAAAATGAAAAAATACTAATTTGTATCTTTTATATGTCTATAATATAGGAGCCATGTAGAGTACAGCAATGAATACCAGAGAGTGGGAGGTAAAATGAGCAATGTAGTGAATTGTAATGAGAGGTTATGGATATGAAATAGGGAAATACTACTGACAGACACTTTTCTCTTTAGAAATAAAGTTTCGCTGTGGCTTTATAATGGCTGGTGTTTTAGGGACTCATGATCAGAACCTAAAGCAGATAGCATTGTGTTCTGTAACCTTCTATTTCCGACTCTAGGTAAGTTCTCCCAGAGGCGTTATATGGTTGCCTAAGTCACAGGCCCTGCCATGTGTCACTGAGCTCTTTCAATGTTTGGATGTCTACAACAAACAATCCTCTCCAGCGCTACATGCATGACAGAATAAAGCACTGACAAATTATGTAAACTTGTCATGAAAGTCCTGAAAAGGCACCTCTCCTCTTCTGATTCAATTTTTTTTTTCACTTAGAAATTAAGGAAATAACTCATCCACAGACATTGGAAAAATATTCTCAAAACACATGGTAAACAGCCCAAATCATGGTGCAAAGTGATTCCTATACTTTATCTTCTTTTGGTTCTACAGGAGAATGTTCGCTGTACATTCCAACTCATTAATCTGTATTTTAGGCTAAAGTTGCACATCTGTCCTGTTCTGTATAGTAAAAACAGTACATGAAACTAATGGTGTTATCAGCCACAGAAATGAAACCATACGAGAATGGATTTCATATCTATACATCATATGAAACTTAATTTATTTAAATACCATTAAAAACTACAGTCTTGTTGGTTCTGTATCATTTCACCGTACAAATACTACAGTTAAATGAAATATAGCTATCTTCCAGACAATTTAGAATATGAGATTATCTACACTAATAAAAATCAAGTAGATTTGTGAGAATTGTTTGACAAAAGAATATACATTTTTAACAGTCACTATTAGAAGAGTTATTAATTGCCAAAAGTGGCGGTTTCCAACAAATAAAAAATGTTTGACCTTGATCTGACAACATTTTAGCATGATATGTTTGATCTCCACACCACATTGAAAACCAAATCACATATTATTTGTCATCAGTAAAAGCTCTGATTTCTCAGTTTTTAACCACAAACCAAGTTCAGCTAAATTATACTATTTTTGTATACGCTAAATTATTATATTTGTTACCTTCAACAACTCCCATCAAAACCTACATGTACACGCTGTCAGTCTGTCTCTCATTACTGTACAAACTTTATCCATAGGAAAAGTGCTTCCTTCCCTTGTCCATACTCCAAGCCCTCTGATTCCTGATAATTCTACAAATCTTTAAAAACACATCAGAAATATATATTTTTTAAATATTTTGCAATTGGCCCCTTTAGATTTTTGCAAATGTTACAGAGCTGTATCACTGAGGAAAAATATAAATCAGGTTAGAGAAAGATCTTTTCTTCAGCAAAAAAATAAAATAAAAACTGTGTTGTCTCTTCACTTCACTAAAGAATAAAACAAAACTTATATCTGATTACTGGTAAGAATCCAGAAATCCTAACAGGAAAGCAAAAACAGTGTACACAGCCTTTTTTTATCTATGCAGCAGAATGTTACAGACACTATCTTACCAGAAGCTTGAGCTGTCTCTCTACCATTCTGACAATAGTACTTTTAATCTGCTCTTTGAACAAGAGATGCTTCTCAACAAGGGCTCACTTTCCCCTGTAAAGATGCACAGCTCTGTGGAAAGCACACACAGCCCATTCAAAATGAAGAAACTGGTTGAAAAGCCACTTGTTCCTGAAACGACTGGTAAGCTGTGCTGAATGTGTTGGAGGGAATGAATACATTATATTGTTTTTACTGTTAATGCTTTCAAAATAAGGTATTTAAGAAAACTATTTTTACACATAATCTTGTCGATATGTTATGCCTTTTATCATATGGAGCAATGAAATAATACAAAGGAAGGACAGAAATAGCTAAGGTCCCTGGCCAGAGCCAAATCTCCAGTGCTACAGTGTTCCTATTTCTAAAATCCTCCAGCTATTCATAGTATAAGGGACACAACTGCTGTATTGTATATATGGTTGATATGGAATGGGAACAAGCTGTGTACTCCTACTGACCTCAGCTTTTCTCTCATTCTCACCGGATAGTGCTTTATTTTGTCATTAACTTCAACAATAAAGGTCTTCAACATAGATTCAAATAAGATAACACTGCAAATTAAAGGGACATACAGACTTGATCATTCAAATTATATATCAGACATACATCACTCAAGTGCTGCTGTAATTGTTTGTGGTGTTCCTACTTTCGAGGATTCTGATTTAGTTTCTGTTTATTTTGTTGCACAATCAAAATAAACTTGAACTTGAAACACAAAGCTGCACTAGTTTTAGTTAAAAAATAAATGGTGTTGGAACAGTGTTAAAATGAAAAACATTCTATCTTTCTTCTCAACATTCCAAGATTAAAGTAAGAGTTTTTTCATTTTTGTTCTCTTTCCTAAAAAAAAACTTGGTTAGTAACAAAATCCAAACTTATAAATGTGTACATGCTTCTGGGTGAAGCACTGAATCTTAAGGTGGAACAGATTAATTAAACAATTCATTTTGAACATTTACACTATTAAGCAAAATATTATAAAAGCTAAAATATAAATTAATGCTTTGGGAAATGACATGGGTTAAATGGATAGTGTAAACAAATCATTTGACTCATCACTTCACTTATAATGTTCTTAAGTGGTGCAGACACCAACAAATAAGACAGCAATCAATATATGAATCAATTATGTGCCACAGTGAAGATCTATGCAGTCAGTGATGCTGGTTTGATTGTTAAGATCAACAATGATTATGTTCATTTAGAGATGCTCATCAGGCAGAACCAATGACCAGTACTTTTCACAGCACATTTTATTTAGCTATTCAAAGCTAAAAATATTCCTTATTCTCATTCTTTTCACTGAAAGCAGAGGAGTGATATGTACAGAGTTGACGATGACTCACAACCAAACATCAGCTCTGGGCTATAAAAATAGATTGTAAGATTTAAAATTAGAAAGACACACATAACAGTGGGAATTCTTTTAGACACTGAGCTTTAAAGACATGATGGTACCTATTATCCTTTTTGAATATTTTTCTTTGTTGATATTTTAATTTTCTCTCAAAGGATTGTGGATTGTGGCTTCACTACCTCAATATATGCAATAGTAATGCATCTGTCTTTTTTAAGGGTTTAAATTTGTTAATATTTATAGATGTGTAGTAATTAAAGTAAGTAGAACAGTATGTAATACTTTAACACAACAGAGAAATAAAAAGGACAATATTTGTTATTTATTTTCATAATTTTAAGCAGGATGTAGGGCAAAGAGATGTGGACAAAAATTGTGGGGAGAAAAAATAATTTCTGTGGAAATGTATATTATACTGAATGTGTCATGTGAGCAGTTGTCGTACAGGAGATGTTACCTGGTCTTTTTTAGGGACTGCTTTTTATTTTTCATGCTGAAACTTCAGATAATCATAGATAATCTAATCATCAGAGACAGGGTGAATCAAAATGTACATACAAAAAATATTAATGTGCAGTAAACTCTCTCTCACACACACACACACACACACACACACACACACACACACACACATAATCCCGTAAGGCCTTCAGATGTATTCAAAATGTCTTACATGGCTTTACTATATATAGCTTCAAAGACCCAGATTCTCAATATGAGAGGCCCTTTGAGAGATAATTAATACTTGGTCTCACACACACTACTATACTATCTCAGACACACTACTATACTCTCTCACATGTACCATCATAGTCTCTCACACACACTACCAAGAGAGATAATTCATAATTGGTCTTGACCTTAACATCATAATCTCAGACATACACCACTATACTCTTACACAAATATACTCAGTTACATGCACAATCATAATCTCTCTTATTTACTATCATACTCTCATACACACAAGACTACATATGTCCATGTAATGATATGTATACAAGAACGATCTCTCTTGCACAGAGACATTATATTTGAAACAGAATAATAGCACATGTAAGAGAAATGAATAGTACATGTGAATGCAAATAACCATGTGTGAGGAACAAAATGACAGGGAATGTAAGACAGAATTATATAATATTTGAATAAGAATAGTATGTGTGAGAGAGAATGATGGTGTATGTGAGAGAAAAAGGCAGTGTGTATGAGAGAGTATGAAAGTACATGTAAGAGACTATAGTAGTGTTTGTGAGAGAGTATACCGGTCTGTGTGAGACCAAGTATTAATTATCTTTCATTGGGCTTGTCATATCTCTATGTAGGCAAGGCACACATGCATGCACACATACACACACACACACACTCACAAACATTGTTCTGGCATAACATGCCAACACTTTTGCACAATTTGGAGTACTCGAACATTACTATCTGAAAAGAAAGCTCTCTCACACACACAGACACACATGCACTCACAGTATGGAGAGGAGTGGATGAAAGAGCTGGATAAAGGAATGTGACTAATGGAGGAAAGTTGCTTAATGACAAATTGTCAGATTGCAGAAGCCATTTTCTTTGCTCGTCATTTAGTTCTTTCATCCCAGAGTGCCGTTAAAATATTCCTCTGCTTCAGGCTTCTGGTCGGTCACACTCTCATTTCATCTAAGTCGCTTCCCTGCATTTTCTCTCTCTCCCTGCTTTTCTAGACATGGCAGCAGAATACCCACAATTTGGATGTTCTCAAAAACTGGGTCATAAAAAAACACTGCATGTTGAACAACTCTACACGCTTTGACTGTAAACACAGTATAATGAAAATAAAGAGTTGTATTCATTGTGAGAGGCCAATATGAGGTTTACAGCAGGTTTTAAAATGCATTTTGTTATTGTGTTATCCATTAACGGGGTTTGTATTTGTATTGCGTCTGTGAGCTAAATGATATGACCTCTTCCACTTCAAAACACAATTGGACAGAAAGGCCCATTTATAAAAAAATGACGTGAAAATATTTTGTCCATTCACAAGTTGGTGTGTAACAACTAAACTGTCAAAACAGAAGTGCCAAACATCGTGAGCCTATGTCACCTCCCCCCAAGTCCTCAGCTTGTCTCCCTCTCTGATCTGAAATGACTAATTCATCAGTGTGTAAATCTATCCCTGCCCAGACTCAGCACATGCAAGTCAGCTCATTTTGTGCAGGTGTTTCAATAGCAATGAGTGGCTGCTACAGGTCTCACACTATATGCAACACAGTGATGGATGTGTAACAGTGTAGTGCCATCTACTGGGACTCATCCCAGCTGATGATTGATCTGTGGGTTGCATAATGATCAAGGAACAAGAGACCAGTGTACGGCAGCAACCTACAGGCTGTAAACACTGCTCCAGCAATCATGATCATGTTTCCATTCCCCAGCTTCTTTATTCAGAGAAATGTTGTTTGTATATTCATTGTCATATAAACACACATACACACTCAAAACGTTCACTTAACACAAATCATACTCATGACCCGCTACAGTTTCACAATGAAATGAAAGTATCAACACCACAACTGGGTTAAATATTCCATAGTAGAGCGGGACAGAGTGCATTGATTCACATAGCACATCATGAGTCCACACTCTCTCTCTCTCTCTTTCTGAGTCTTAATACCACAACACACACAGTGACAATATACACATCTGTATAGTCAGACTGGGTAAAACCAGAGTTGGGTCTTTGCAAAATAAAAGGACAATTATCTATATTTGTATATAGAGAAGTATGACCTGATCATAAGTGGTTTCAGGAGACAAATTTAGGATCCATTTTAATGTGAACAGACAGACTGTGATCGGTTCTCTTAGGACACATGTTAATACTGGGTCTGAACAGCTAAATTGAGCTGTGAGATGAAAAGCTGTCATACACCTCCAACTTCTCCACCAGGTATCCAGCTCCCTTTATTGTGTCCCGCCACTTGCATACTCATGCTGTGAGCAGCATAAAATCACTTCAAAACTACTCACAGATCGATGGGAAAAGGAAAACTATTGTTTTAGTCTTAAATCACGTCATTTTCTGCTACATTTACATCTGATGTACACACTACTGTGGAGTTTTCAAGTCCCTAAAACGGACACTATACCTTCCTGGTTCTAATCAGTCTTAACTCAACAATCAGTGATGAATTCAAAGTGTCAATAACAGTTCCACCTTGTCATCAGTACAAGAAAATCCATGCTTTTACTTTTCAACTTGGCTGTTTTATCATTCTTGTTTTTTTCTGTAACCACAAACACAATATGCTTCTTGTTTAAGTTGGAATACACATGATACATTTTCAGGTGTTTTAGTGTGTACAGAAAGGACTTTACAGTACCGTTTCACTCATTCACACACACACCTATGCATCTGTGTGCAGCACTTTCTAAGGCATGGAGAGTGGGGAAGACTGGGAGAGTCTTTGAGATCATCACTTTCAACATTACATGTGTTTACTACAGTCAGTATGGCCAGTCCTTTTGGCACTAGTTCACAAAACAGAAACATCCTATTATTATCTTATTATTTTGTCCAAATCCTTGTGTGTGCAGTAAATACACACACAACCACATAAACATATATATACTACTTGTGTAGGCATGAAGATACTTTTAATTATTTTGTATACAGCTCCCACCAAGACTGATCAGACAGGAATGCCATGCTAACATAAAAATATGAGTACTAAAATTTTAATTAATTAAATGATATAAACATAAAATGGCTAAACTATATTTGTGTTTATGTGACAGTGTTTTGTTTCATCTATTTCATTAGGTAATTCTGTTATCAATGAATTACCAATTAATCCTTCAATCAAAGTCAATCACAGAGATCTTGTTTTTAAAATATTCACACAGCATTATTCATTTACAAGAAACTGTGGTTGCTACACAGAAAATCCCCAAATCTGAATGTGAAAATTTTTTTAAATAACTTTGAGAAATAGACGTGACATTTTAAGCCTTATTAACACACTGACTTGGTGAACGATATGATTCATGTGTTCACTGTAAACATTAGAAAAGGGAATTTGTAGTGCACTCTGTGAGCATGGTACTAAACTTAATGCTGTTTCATGGGTTATACAACAAATGGGTTGTCGTGATTCATGGCCTCTCCAACTAACTGATGTAAACAGCATTGAAGTAAACCTCATCATCACAGAGAGCCCCGGTATCAACTGTGCACAGGACCGATGCTTCTCCAACTGGCACAAACTGTCGCTACGCATTTCCAGACGCATTGACAGATGCTGCATACACCCTGTGTCTCTCTCATTTCACCCTGGAGGAACGAACATGTCCATGTAATGATATGTATACAAGAGGTGTTTTCATGCACACGATAACACACACACACACACAAACTCACTCACCTGCTGTAAATACATGAAGGTGAGGGCGGCGCAGGACAGCTGGGGACAGGCGTCCACGTTGGGTAACGCTACGCATGTTCCTCCAGGATGCTGCATGTTCCCTCCTCTGGCTGACAACACAAACCCCCTCAACCCCGACAATACTCAACCGTGGTGTGAGGCACAGACGGGAGCAGGAGAGGGGGGGGGGGGGGGGAGGAGAAAGAGAGAAAGAAAGATACAAAGAAAGAAATCGAAAGAAGGAGAGTGGCCAGAGATGGAGCTTCAAAGGAAGCAGCAGCCGGTCCCGTACGATTGAGACTCAAGTGTTTTCTGCTCGCAAGGAAGGTGGGACGAGAGAGAGAGAGAGAGGGGGAGAGAGAGAGAGAGAGAGAGAGAGAGAGAGAGGGATAACTACTGCAGTGTGTGTGTGTGTGTGTGTGTGTGTGTGTGTGTGTGTGTGTGTGTGTGTGTGTGTGTGTCTGTGTGCGCGCGTGGAGGAAAGCCAGCAGTCAGTGTGACTGCGATCACTGGAGCGTGAGGGAGGCAGAAAATTGTCTGTGTGTGTGTGTGTGTCAGAGAGTCCAGCCATGTGTATGTGTCCTTTCCTACAAAAATGCTGATCTCTCTCTCTCTCTCTCTCTCTCTCTCTCTCTCTCTCTCTCTCTCTCTCTCTCTCTCTCCCATGATGAATTGAAGTTGCCTGACATGTGTTACTGGAGGCAATCCTGGATGCTGACTGCAGCAACAATATCCTTCATGCTCCCCTCTCTCTACATCCATAGTTTTATACCAGTCAGTTGTTTGTACATGAAAACATTCAGTTATTAGTGATAGTTTCTCATCAGTTCTTTTCACTGGTGTTTTGCAGGTTCTGAATGGAGGCACATCAACATCATGAGTTACGCATTGGGCCAGGTGTGCTCGATAACATCTCTATCTCTCTCATTCTGCAGCCCTCCTATCACTGAGGGAGCTTCCGTCTCCCCTGTTAGAACACATGGCAGCTTATTAGTTGGTCAAATTATATTCTAAATAAATTACTTTCTTGAGCTTCTGACTCGTGTGTCTCTCCTTCTTTGTGTCTCTCTGTCTTTGAGCCGGGCTGTGACAAATAGTGTATGATTTGTGACCTGGTTTAGATTTGTGTAGTGTAGCTGATTCTGCTTGATAGTCAATGACTTGATGGGCAGAGATTTTTTAAGCGTTGGGTGTTTTCTGGCTGAAGTTGCATGCTCTTGGTCATGTGTGGGACACATCAGACATTAATGAAGCTAGCATGAATACTGGATTATCACTGGATTAACAGTGTGGCAGTTGCAAATATTGGAAGAACTGGATGGGCGCAGGTTAAGGATACAGTATTAACAGTAATGAGTTGTTTGAGGCCAAACGTTAAGGTTAGGGTGAAGACAGTTTTTAATTATTGTAACTTTTAATTGTTCACCTTTGCTTCATTTAGTATTTGCTGATCTATCAATCAATCAATCAAATTTTATTTGTATAGCCCATACTCACAAATCACAATTTGTCTCATAGGGCTTTAACAAGGTGATCCACAGATCCTAATCCATGAGGTGGCCACAGCTGCGGCCCTTGATCTGCGGACAATAAGGCAAAGGGACTCCGGGGAAGAAGTCAAGTCAGTAACATGTATTGATGAGATATGAATTACTTTGATGTGATAACGATTGAGAAGAGGAAGGAGAAGTGTCATGTGTTCCCCGACCTTCTAGACCTATAGCAGCATAACTAAGAGCAGGTCTAAGAAAAGCCTGGACCAGCTCTAACTATAAGCTTTATCAAAAAGGAAGGTTTTAAGCCTACTCTTAAACGTACAGATGGTGTCTGCCTCCCGAACTGAAAGTGGGAGATGATTCCACAGGAGAGGAGCTTGATAGCTGAAAGCTCTGGCTCCTACTCTACTTTTAGAGACTTAGGGACGACAAGTAAGCCTGAATTCTGGGAGCGCAGTGTACTATCAGCTCTTTAAGGTATCATTGACTGATCTATTTACATTGCATCTATTGTGTCCGCTCTAACTCTGTTCATCAAACTAACCCTAACCCTAACCTCTGCTTTTCCTCTGGGTTGCTAGAATCAACCACATCAGAATACTCTCACAAAACATGGTAATATAGGAATGTAGAGTAGGCGATTTGTAGGGGGAATGAGGGGAGATCCTATCCTCTCTAAAACACAATGAAAAAAACATTCCCTTTGTTTGCAGCCTATTGGCTGCAAATTCTGCCATCTCCTCTCCACCTGCCCCACCTCCCCTTTGAGAAAAAATGCTGCATGTGCAGATAAAGAATTTGTATGTGCAGGTGAATATGTCCGTCTTTCCCCAGATCGGAGTATTGACAGGAGTCACAGTGATAATCTCTGTCATGGCAACAGCATTCATAGAATCACTTCCTGCTATTTGTCAACAAAGTAAAAACACAACATTCGTTTTGTTGCAGCAATGCTCTATATCAGGCTGAATGACAGAGCATTTTTTTGCAAAGTTGTGAACTTGGGTTTTAACATTGTGTCAATTGCTTAACAGACCTCTGAAATAGCAGACATGCAGTGTATACAAAAAAATAACAGATTATGTAAATCATTCAAACCTATATATAAACCACAGTGATAAAGAAAATGATGTTTCATTTGATGAAAATCATTGACAATAAAATTGTCATTGTAGATAAAAAGTAGGATGAATACAAACTTTTCTAAATTGAATTACTTTACTTAATAACATCAACATACAAGATTATATTGTTTGTGGAGGCCTCACTAATGAGGAACAATCCTCAAGTAACTCCAGAGCAGTAACACAGGCTAAGGAAACAACCCATTCTAAACAAGCATGCTAAGAACAGGAAATTAACTAGTTCTGAAAATGCTGCTAACTGAATCTCAAAAGCTGCAGTTCATTTTTTAAAGTTGGAACCAAATGTCGTCAAAAAGAACAGGAGATTGGGGCTCTTCGTCCTACCTCATAAACACACTTATCCGTCACAGTCTAAATGAGCATCAGCAACTATGGGAGTATTTAGCATAAACTTGTCAGATATCACTTTTGCTGTGCACGTTCGGTACCCTACTGCAGGGACACACCACCCCCAACCAATCAGCTCCACAAGTTAATTACCTGGAGATACTTCACAAAGTAATATTCATACCAGGTTTGGTCAAAATTAATCCATGCATGAGTTATCTTGCTCAAATGCACACAGACACACACACAGGGGTGAAAACTATTCTGTGCTGCACGCATGGTAATGAAGCATGAATTAGAACTGCTCGAAATCCATTCTTGTTTAAAAATCATGGTATAGACAGCAGTAATCTAGAGACATGTCAGTAAAACGAACAGATCTGAAATTAACTTAACTGACTATCTGAGGCTGTTCTCTCTCTCTCTAGATACCTGGATAAAATGGAATGTTGGAAAATTGAATACTCTTTTTGAGTCTGTCATTGGTACACAGTTTAAAGATGGAAATAGTCAACCATGGCCTTGATCGCTCATTTTGCTCATTATATGTCTTGCAGCATAGGGCAAGTCAACAATGTTACAAACTTGATTTTAAGCGGAGAGGTCATTGTTGCAGAGGTATTGCACTGAGCTTAATCAGGATTGGGAAGAGAGGCAGCTATAGTTGCTTACTATCAGAGAGGTTGTGAAAGATAGCAGTGGGGTTTAATCAGAATAAACTTGAACTTGGGGATACAGTGTGGGGGCCAATAACTCCCCTCCGTGATCAGATGGCACAACTTGAAACCTCTCAGAACGTCATTGATTATGTCAGTGAGTTCTGGCAGTTGTCTGTAGCTGAGGCCACGAACAAAAAATAAAGCATCTTTACAAGTTTAGTTCGGGCGTTTGAGGGTACAGCCGCATTTCCACTCGTTCCACCATTTCAGGTGATAACCATTTCTCTGACAAGTTGAAATTCCACGGAACGTAGGCCAGTCTTTTGGAATAATAAGGGGGACTACGGTGTTGCCCGTCATTATTAAAGCTTACCTACTATGCAACTTGTACAACATGCCAAAAACTCTTCAAGTATTATAGAATAGACATAGAATAAGAAAAATGCTTTCCTGTCCTCAGTTGTGTTGACAGTTTTTTTCAAAATAAACTTTCAGTATATTGCTCCTTTAAGCAGAAAAAAAACTAACGTTTCCTTGCCAAAGATGACTGACAGCATACACACTAAATAGGGACTGTTGTTGGGTCAAGCCTGTAAATTGACATTGCACCTTGACATTTTAAAAGACTATGAGTAATTTTAATACAAAGGTTAAAAAAGCCAGAGTACGATATTTTTCTGACCTTATTGAAAAGAACAGACGCAACTCCAGGACTTTGTTTAATGTTATTAACCGTGCCACAGAGACTCCTCCAAATGTCAACATGGACTCCTCCCCCGGGAAACGACAAGAATTTGTAATCTTCACCAACAACATCTCCAGCATTCCCTCTCTTGCACAGGACACAATTTGTAGTCCTTTGGCAGAATATCTATAGACACCCATTGAAGCGATTAATACAATAAACCCCTCACCATGTCATCTAGACATCCTTCATGTGATATTTCTGAGAGAAGTATTTAGATCTGTTAGTCACTATATTCTCCACCTGATTAGCATCTTACTATTGACTGTCTCTGTCTCTGCTTATTTACAGAATGCAAGTGTGATACACCCTCTAATAAAAGCCATCTTTAGAACCGAATCACCTGAACATTTTCAGTCATGTTTCCAAATTGTCCTGTCTCAAAGTTTCAGAGATGTTTTTTAAATGGCAACAGACTATGAAACATTTTACGTGAGCATAGGACAAACCACAAAACTGAGAAATTATGAATGAACTGCTGATGTTTGAAAATCTTCAGTCTTCAATCTTTTACTGTAGCCATCGGCAATCATGTTGTCTTGATGACCTGTGGGGTAGCTCAGAGGTCTGTCTGTGGACCTATCTTGTTCTCTTGTTACCCCCAGGACATGACATTTACGAAACATAATGTGAGCTTCAATCTATGCAGATGACATAGAATTATAACTCTCATCAACCCCAATGACTTTTGTCAAATGAATACACTTCCTTGACCTCAAATGCTGGATAGTCCAGAATTGCCTGTAGTTAAATATTGATAAGACTGAGATTAATGTTTGCATGATACAGCCATTGCATACACTGTAAAACATCATATGCCTGTTAACATAATCATCCAGTGCTATTTTTGAATTTCAGAAAGTTCCCCATATATACTTTATTTTCACTCCTTCGGACAACTGTAACTCGATGAACTCCATGAACTTCATGGAGTTCATGGACCCCACACACAATCACTCACACACACATTTCATTAATTGCGAAGCCATTAAATAGATTTCTATAGAATTACGAAAAACTAGTGTTTCTGCATGATTAGACTAGATGTAATTATGTTACTGTTTATGGTCTGACTATGTTTGTCTGACAACAAAAATGCAAAGCAATAATCGAATAAAGGCAGTTACATTTTTGCATGTAAGTTAATAAGTGTTAGGTGACATCAGGATAGGTCTAACCAGCTGAGAATAACTCAAACCATACTGCAACAACAGTTTTATAATTTCTGAAGTAATATTCAATTTATACGTAGCCTGGAAACACAGTCTGATAACTTACAAGAAAGCCTCTCAAAAATACCAGAATATCCTATTATTCATCATTAAAAGAAGAAAATATAAACAACCCAAATTTCTCCTCAGCACTGTAGCCATGCTGACAAAGAGTTACAGCTCTATTGATCCATCTATTCCTCTAACTCTGAGGAGCAATGATTCCATGAGGTTCTTGACAAACCATGAGGGTTCATGAATAGCACAGATACACTGTCTAGTACAGAAACATTAAAACCACATATAGCTCCAAATTTATATTTTGACCCCTTTTCTTCGATAAATCTCTCTGAGCTGACTTTACAAGTCTCTTCCTCCAAAAAATCCACTTGTCTATTAGACCCTATCCCAACTAGATGCTTTACAGAAGTCTTTCCTTGAGTTGATGGTGCCATATTAAATCAAATTAATGTGTTTCTTTTAACTGGCCACATACTGAAGGATTTGAAGTAGTAGTGGTAAACCTCTTCTTAAAATGTTTTACTCTTGAAACAAATGTTTAAGCTTATTATAGATCCATATTAGACCTTCTGTTCATTTTCAAAATCTTAAAAATGCTGTTATTAATCAGATATACGATTTCTTTTAGTTTTTTGTTTGAAGAATTTCATGATTTAGAATCCATCACAGCACAGAAACAGCACTGTTGGACTGCTGGATCATAGATCATAAGAATCTGTTCCAAAGACTGGAACAACATATAGGGATTAAAAGAACAGCACTAAGCTGGTTTAAGTCATACTTATCAGATAGATTCCAATTTGTTAATGTTAACAATAGTTACGTAGGGAGTTCCACAATGGTCTGTACTTAGAACCATACTTTTCATTTTGTACATGCTATCTTCATCAGAAAGCACCACAAACCATTGTTACGCAGATGGACCATAACTTTTAACATTTTCTGACCAGATAAGTTACCTTGGATGGCATTAGCTTGGTCCCCAGCTCTACTGTGAGAAACCTTAAGGTTTCTAGGACAGCCTTCTTCCACCTGCATAATATCACGTAAACTAGAAACATCCTGTTTCAAAAAGATTGCTGAGAAACTATTTAATGCTTTTGTTTCTCTTGACAGGATTATTGTAACTGGCATTACACTTCACCTCTCTTCCCCATTTTTCTCCACTCACCCCAACCGGTCGAGGGAGATGGCCGCCCTAACTGAGTTTGGTTCTGCTAGAGCTTTCTTCTAGTAATGAGTACGTTTTTTATCTCCACAGTTGCTAACGTGTTTGCTCGTTGTGGGTATATATCTACAATATTGTAAGCTCTTGACCTTACTATGTAAAGTGCCTTGTGATGGTGTATGTTATGAGTTGACACTATACAAATAAAACTGAATTGAATTAAATCAATTTAATTGAAACGAAATGGTTTGTGATTCCACAACTACAAACAATATTATATTATAATATTGACCCCATAATTTTGCAACTTTCAACTAATTTGACAAGACATCACTGCTGCAGATGGAGCACATACTGTTTGTGCTACTCTCAGATGGCTTTAAAGAAAGTCACCAGAGTGAAGGAAAGACCATCAGAACAGATTACTAGTTCTTGTGGATTGCAGAGCTGTCAAGAATCAGCCCATGCACTGCTGCTTAATAGACCCTTAAAGTGTACATTTGATATCACCTATGCAGATCTGTGTGTGGATCTCAAAAAACATGACTGGACACGAGAAAATACGTGATTTTTTGTTTTGACCCTGTAAAGGCAAAAAAATCAAATTGCTGCAACTGCATAGCCCCAGGCTATGAGCTGCCTTTTATTCGTTCATTAAATTAAGATACACTCCCTCTTCTTTGCTCGGCTTTCTCTCTAGCTCAATCCTTGGACCACATCTTTATTTTGTTACTACATGTCTGCATTAGTGAAGACTTATCCGCATAAACACTCCACTACTCCAAAATGTCCTATTACAATGACAATTGAGCAAATGCATTTTTAATTCAACCCTAATAAAGAGTCCAGGGATCCCTCAAAATGTTGCAAAGAAACATAGATTACTGTACATTCCTAAATAAAATGAGGTATTCCAATCCCTAAACCAACTGCTAGCATGGAACAACTTCTGTAGCACACTTTCACCAAAGCATCAATGTCATGCTCACAGGAATTTACTTTTACTGACACAACAAGTGAGCAAAACATGGCAAGAAAATGAGTAACAGAGGCCTATATATTATGTAAACCTTTACTCAAAGTAGCACCCATCATTCATGTTCAGTTCAGGGTTATAATGTTCTGAGACTCATTTTTGACCAGTCATTTATTTATTATTGAATTTGTTTACAAAAGATATCTTTGTACAGTTCAGAATTTTCATTCTTTTTGTAAAATGTTACTTGAACATTGAAGTGAAATAAAACAAATATATTCCATATGGATACATAAAATGGTAAATGTACCTTACTGAAATCAATCCAAATATGAAACTGATATTCCAAAATGCACTCAGAATTCTAAATCTTAAAGAAATGTACTGTGTTGACAGAGAACCATTGCATGCTTAGCAGAGAAATGAACAACAGCTGTTATTTTATATTGTTTGGTTGCACATGAGCAAGTGGGTATAACATGAAGTCATGAGGATGTTGTCTTTACACACAGAAAAGTATGGTTAAACTGGCATGGTTCAAACATTAGGTGTCAAATGACGTCACATTTTCAGTTACAGATTAATTCAATCGGTAATGTAGGTATGCAAAGTACTTCAGGATGCTGTTTGTCAACTCCATTTTAAATGGTTCACAAAGCTTGCTGAGCCCTTCGAGGAATATTCTGATGTCCTAATTTGTTCACAATATTACTTCCACATAGTAAATGACAGCCACTGCATCATTATGTTTGTTAAAAACATAAAAGTTCTGTAAAAATGTCAAATTTTTGACAGGTATAGTTATTTTTTCTTTGTACTGATGTGGCATGAAACAGACTATCATTGCAACTCATTTCTAAATTATTTGTCTTTCGTGTTTGAGCCAAAAAAAACCAAATTGCCTTGCTCAGCCAGTGATAGTATTAAAAACGAAAATGGTAGAAAATGCATGAATTTCTATGCCCTCCCTGTCCCAGTTGTTGTCAGTAGATTTGCAGTGTCTGGTCTGCTTCTTTTCCTCACATTTTTCAGTGGCCATATAGTCCTCATGAAACACCAAGTGCTGTTGGGAGAAAGAAGAAACTGTCATAGCTAAAAGCTCAATGACGAAGCCCTAAATGAAGTAAAGTAATGAGCTTGGCTCAGGGGGTGTCTGTTCTACACTGCTGAAGCCAGTTCAGAGGGGTTTGACACCCATCATGCTCTGCCACCTGGTATTGTATTGGGTTTTATATCCATTTTTCTGCACACAGTTGTGTTGGTTATACTGTACTCATCAAAGTAGAGCTGTAGAATTATTCTGTATAAATCTGAATATAAAATCTCAGAAAACCGTGAAGATTACCAATTACAATTCCATATAACCCTATCATCAAATATCTTTTTAACATTCAATATGAAAAATACCAAATATAACCAATTAATTTACTAGTTTTCATCTGGAAAAATGACATTGCATTCAAAAAGTATTCAGACAGATTATTTGTTGCATCCTAATGCTAAAACAAATTTTCCCTATCAATCTACACTTGAAGACATTTTTTGATTTTGCGTGATATTATTAAAAAGAATACACTGAAATATTCAATTCAATTTTATTTGTGTAACACAGAATCAAAACATACATTATCTTTAGGCACTTAACATAGTAAGATCGAGACCGTACAATAATACAGAGAAACCCAACAGCTCCAACAAGGAGAAAACGCTGTGGAGAGAAAAAACAAACCTTTTAAGAGGAAGAAACCTCTAGCATATATCGCAAACCATTCATCTTATCAGCTCTATAATTGGCAAGTGCATTTAAAAAATTTTTTAAATAGTTTATTTGGCCATTTTGCCTTTATTGAGATAGGACAAGCGTGAAAGAGGGAGATAGCGAGAGGGGGGAGACATGCAGAAAAGGGCCGCAGGCAGGAGTTGAACTCTGCCCGCTGCATATATGGGGTGCCAGCTCCACCAGGTGAACTATACAGCACCCTTTGGCCCTAGGAAGTGTACTATGTGGTGCGATTTGGACACGCAATAGGTTCAATATTAACAAAAACTGATTGAACAGCAGCTTGCAGTCAGTGGAGGTGGGGCAGCATGCTAAAAGGAAATCTGTGGACCAATGTCTTCTTCTATGTCCTTGCATAACCTATAGCAGTGATCAGCAGGGATATCCTCCTCAGAAGCCACATTCACATTTGCACACACACAAGCTCTCACCCAAGGGCATGCACAGGATGCGTGTTAGCATCGCTACTTCCATTAGCATCGCTACTTCTGGTAATAGACATTTAGGCTAAAAATAGGATGTAAATGACGTCATTTTGTGAATAGAATTTAAAACTCAGGGCTTCCAAACACTGATGACACCACAGAAGCAGTATAGAGGCATTTTATGTTTTTCTTTCTGTTGTTTTTTTACGTTTGAAGAACTGGTCACCATTTACTTAAATTGTATTGGATTTGGCTGCAACACTGTTTACCCCTGAAACTCCAAACGTGTTCAGTGGACTCAAACACTTCCCCAACCCCTCTATCTGCATAGTGGTGAGTAGATAATAAGTGAATTTAAATTTTTCGTTGAACTATCCCTTTAATAACAGAGGTCCATCATATCTTAAGGACTTCATAGTTCACTATTATTCCAATAGATCACTTCTCTCACAAAATCCAGGCTTGTAGGTCATAGTGCTGCCATCCTGCCTGCAGACTCATGTGATACTGAAGGTCTTAAGACTGTGATGTCCCTGGACATGAATGTCTCCCTCGCTGCTCTTCCTCTGAGTTCTCTTCATCAAGGCTACACCATTCAGGCTTTCCTTCATGCTGTCCTCTTCTTCTTCTTCAACTCCTAACTCCAAACAGATCTGGACAATTAGTGCAGTCACCTGTATTTAAGTAATCAGGTTACTCAGAGTAATCAGGTTATCCAAGTGTTTACATGCATTGTATTAACCTGGTTACTGCCAATCCACATTTACATGGAGCAGATTGGAAACCAGATTTTTCTTGTAAATGGCTTGTAAATTTTAACTTTACAGTGCTATAGAATGCTGCCTCTTGACTTTTTGTTCTATTTTTTCACCATTTTCTGAGTGCTGTAGCTGACTTTTAGTTACCAGAGAGGCAGAAGGGAACTTGACTTCATAGTACCAAGTTTGACAAAAACTCAAGGTTTAAGCTTTTTTATCATCATTTAATCATGTACTGTTGTCCTTCCACAAGCACTGTCCAAGTCAGCAAAGTAACGCTTGAATAATTTATTGATTTTCTATGCATAATTCTGTTTTATTTTGCTGATGGCACATGACAGGTTATTTCTTGTTGCTGTGCATACTTCTTTCTTCTTGTATCAGAATCCAGCATCTCATATCCTTAGAAATGTCCCAACCTCCAGTCAGCCATGGCTTCTGGTTTGCCCTTGAGGTGCTTGTGGTAATGACGTGACATCATCAATACATCTACTGATGTATTCATTAATGGGAATCAGTGCAATCTTCATGGCTGCCTCTGTAAACATGTTCTAGTCTACACAGCCCACTCTGGCCAGACTGTAGTGGTTTGTAGGGTTAGTATGACAGTGTGGTCTGAATAGGGTAATGTTTTTTTCTGCATATTTTGTGTCAATAAGGTCCAATGTAGTTTGGCATTCTGTGCTGTGTATTGTTTCCCAATGCTACTATACACATCTCAATGTTTTTGTCATGATAGTACTAAGGGACAAGTAGACATTAACAGTAGATACTAGCTTTCTCAGGAGATAGTGTGGCCAGCAGTGTCTTGCAGCTTTCCTTGTAGATAAAGTATAACTACAAAGTCCATCACTGCAAGACCTGCTGGACACAGATGCTTTGTTAGTAAGTTTAGAGTTGGAGAGGCGCGGGTTAACCCTGGACAGGTTGCCAGCTTATCAAAGCACCAACATACAGAGACAAACCATCATTTTCATTCACAATCATTTTAGTCTCAAATTAACCGAGCCCCAATCTGAATGTCTTTTGACTGTGATAGGAAAATAGAGTACCTGGAGAAGACCCATGCAGACATGCAAACTCCACACAGAAAGATCTGTCCGAACAGGAATTCCAACGGAGCACCTTAGTGCTGTGATGCAACACCGCTAACCACGGCCCTGTGCTGCATGTCTTCCTATACTCTCTGTCTGCCCCCCTTCACAGCTTGCTCTCTGTCCTGTCCAAATAAATTTAATTAATAAAGCCCCCAAAATACATTAAAAAAAATAAAATAATAATATGCGCTGCCCATTTAGTATGTTTGCCTTAATGAATATGCAATATCTTGTGTTTCTGCCCGAATGGGTAAAATATTGGAAGGAGTAGCTGCAAATACTTTATTTTAGCAAACGCAATGTGATTTACATCGCACACGCTTGTGGACACTCTGCTCTCTGTAATGCTCTATGCCGAAAACCAGTAACGCACAAATATTTTTAGAATATCACTCACAAAACACCCACCAACCAAACGTGCAATCTGTTATAATGCACACTCAATTTCAGGCCCTAAATGCAGAGAAAATGCAAGACCAAAATACTGCATCTGTCTCCACAGGAAGACATAATATATTCCATTATGTCCCTAAAAGATTCTCTTTTCTCTTCGCAGGGTAAGGTGGGTAGAGGGCTAAGAAGATATTCAAGTTTATAAAGGAGCATGTGTTAACTACTGCAAAGCCTATCAGAGTCCCCTGTCCACGTCACATTTCATCTCCGCTCAGGAGCCCTCTACTCCTAAATCTGTACCTAACAATTTTAGCAGCCACCAGAAGAACCCCAGCTTTAAAAGGCATGTCCAGAAACAAGTTATGCTACACACTCCCCCATGGTCCATCCACAGTCTTTCTCAGTCACTCCACAAGATGTCCCCCGTGTTTTCTACTCCTGCCGTAACTGCTGCTAATTATTATCTCATTATCATTCTTATATTCCACCCCACTCCTTAGTGGTAGATTGACTCTTTCCATGCCATGTGTTTTAGGCTCCTCTAAATAAGAGTTGTATAAATTGACCTGGTTTTTCTCCCTGTGTTCCAGTGAGCAGAGTGTGTTCAGTACACACATACACATGTTTTTTCATCTAAGTGAGGACACTCATTGATATAATGCATTCCCTAGCCCCATACCCTAACCTTAACCATCAGAAGTCAATCCTGCTAACCCTAACCCTAACTTAAACCTAATTCTAACCCTACAAGTCTTAACCGGCAAACAGCCCAATAAAAGTGGGTCAGAAAGTGAGGACTGTCACCATTACTAACAATGTTTATCTTTTATATTATCTATATATTTATATATAGGGCAGAGGGTGTCACACCCTGTTAAAGCCCTATGAGACAAATTGTGATTTGTGAATATGGGCTATTGTGGCGTGCACTCATGGGTGTGTCCTCTCACCCAGTGGGTTTATGGGTAAGGTAAAACCTGTGGCTATATATACTTCCCGTATGGGGAACATGTGCCAGTTCTTACTAACTGCGGAATAAACAACAGTAAGCAGTACCTGCGTCTCTGTCTTTCCTTGTCCTGCCACATTGGTGACCCCGTTTTTTGGACATGTTCGACGTAGAGGAGGATAGTGTCCCTTCCTCATCGGGGGAAGACGCGTTTTCTTCCCCGGCGCCCGTGGACCGTGTCTCCACAACGACCATGGCGCCGCAGCTTCCGCGATCGACCAGCTCCGCGGAGCACGTTAAACTGCCGGAGTTTTGGCAGAACGACCCCGCGCCGTGGTTTCAGCACGTCGAGGCTCTCTTCCATCTGCGAGGAGTAACGGCAGACGACTCCAGGTATTTTTTGGTGGTCGCGGCTTTGGACCAGCAAACCACCCGGCGCGTGATGCAGCTCCTGCGAGCCCCGCCGCTGCGAGGAAAGTACGCCGCCATCAGGCAGCTTCTCCTACGACGCTACAGCTTGTCAGCCGCGGAGAGAGCGGACAAGCTACTGTCGCTTCCCGGTTTGGGCGATGGTTCGGCAGTGGACCTGATGGACGAGATGCTGTCGTTGCTGGGCTCCGAGGATGAGGGTTTCCTGTTCCCGCACATCTTTCTGCGCCAGCTCCCGCTGCAGGTGCGCGCAGCCCTTGCCAACTCTTCTTGTTTGGCGGCCGGCGACTTCCGTGGATTGGCTGAGCAGACGGACCGGATCCTGCTGACTTCGAGGAACGTCTCCGTGCAGAGTGTGGCCATGGAGTCCTCGCAGTCGACGTTGGAGAACGAGGTTCCGGCATTGACGGCTGCAGTTTCCACCCGCAGACAGCGCGGCCAGCTGTGTTTCTTCCATCAGCGCTTCGGCAGCAAGGCGCGCCGCTGCGTTCCTCCGTGTGCGTTCGAGGCGCCGGGAAGCGGAAGAGCCGGCGCTCGGTAGCAGCCGTGGGCGCTGGTGATCAAGAGGAGCTGCTGTTCGTTCATGACTCCATATCAGGTAATCAGTTCCTGGTGGACTCCGGCTCGCAGAAGAGCCTTCTCCCTCCTGCAGCTACGGACCTCTCGGCCCGTGGCAGTGGTCCGCGTCTGACAGCGGCTAACGGTTCGGCTATAGAGACGTTTGGTACCAAGTCTGTGACTGTGTGTTTCAATGGACGCAAATTTCTGTGTGATTTTGTTGTAGCCTCCATTACGGTTCCTATTATCGGGGCAGATTTTCTGTGCACTAATGGGTTGTTAGTGGATGTAGCTAATCGCAGGCTCATTGATGCTGTGTCTTTTGCGTCTTTTCCGTGTCAGTCAGGGGGACCCGGGCCGTTAACACACGCTAATTTCGCTGCGTCAGAGGATGTCTTCCAGCGCTTACTGGCGGAATTTCCTTCGCTGACAACGCCCGCATTTTCTGCCGCGGTTACTAAACACGGCGTGGAACATTTCATTCCCACTGCGGGTACGCCCGTTTTCGCACGTTCACGTCGCCTCGACACCGTGAAGTTAGCCACCGCGAAGGAGGAGTTTGCTACCATGGAGCGTTTGGGGATCGTTAGGCGGTCCAACAGCCCGTGGGCTTCACCGCTCCACATGGTGCCCAAGGCGGACGGTTCTTGGCGGCCGTGCGGCGACTTCCGCCGTTTAAATAACATTACGGCCCATGACCGTTACCCCATTCCGCATGTTCAGGATTTTTCGATTCGTCTGGCGGGCATGACAATTTTTTCTAAAATCGATTTGGTGCGAGGTTATCATCAGGTGCCTGTGCGGGCAGAGGACGTGCCCAAGACTGCTGTCATTACACCGTTTGGGCTTTTCGAGTTCCTGCGAATGCCGTTCAGCCTCAAAGGCGCAGCGCAGACGTTTCAGCGATTGATGGACTCGGTGCTACGTGACCTCGCGTTTGTTTTCGTCTATTTGGACGACATCTTGGTGGCCAGCCCGTCGGCTGATGAGCATTTGTCGCACCTTAGGCAGGTTTTCCAGCGCCTTGATGGGCATGGTCTCATTGTCAACACAGCCAAGTGCCAGTTTGGGCTGTCTGTCATAGACTTTTTGGGCCATCGCATTTCGTCGCAGGGTGCGGTTCCTTTGCCCTCGAAGGTGCATGCAGTTGCGGATTTTCCCCGTCCGGTCTCGGTCAGGTCGCTACAGGAGTTTTTGGGCATGGTAAATTTTTACAATCGTTTCTTGCCTCGTGCGGCCCAACTCCTGCAACCATTGTATGGTGCTTTGAAGCTTAAGAGTGCCAAGGACCCGGTTGACTGGACCCCTGTGAGGATCCAGGCTTTTGAGGGGGCTAAGGCTGCCCTGGCTAACGCGGCGCTTCTGGCGCACCCCGCGTCTCGGGCGCCCATCGCCCTCACGACCGATGCTTCGGATGTGGCTGTTGGTGCAGTTGTTGAACAGCGTGTTGCGGGTGCGTGGCAGCCCCTTGCATTTTTTAGCCGCGGTTTGCGAGACAGTGAGCGAAAATACAGTGTGTTTGACCGGGAACTGTTAGCGTTGTACCTGGCTACTGCGTCATTTCCGTTTCCTGCTGGAAGGCCGCCCTTTCACGGCCTATGTTGACCACAAACCATTGACGTTTGCTATGGCGAAGGTGACAGAGCCATGGTCTGCTCGCCAGCAGCGCCATCTAGCGGCAATCTCCGAATTCACAACGGACATCCAACATGTGGCGGGTAAAGCGAACCCGGTTGCAGACTGCCTGTCGCGGGTGCTGGTGTGCCCTGTGCATCTTGGGGTTGATTTTGCCGCACTGGCTGCCGATCAACCTGGGGACCCGGGTATCGTTGCACTGAGAGCTGCGAGTACCGGTCTGGAGCTGGAGGAGGCAGTTGTACAAAATGGTGGGCCTGCCCTCCTTTGCGACGTCTCCACGGGCCGCCCCCGCCCGGTGGTGCCGGTTGCTTGGCGCCGTCGGGTCTTTGATATGGTGCACTCTCTTTCTCATCCGGGTGTCCGGGCGTCGGTGAAGTTGGTGTCTTCGAAGTTTGTGTGGCCTGGCCTTCGTAAAGAGGTCAAAGAGTGTGTGGTGTGTCAGCGCGCGAAAGTTCACCAGCACACTAGGGCGCCCCTCGAGCCATTTTTGATTCCGGCCAGGCGTTTTGATCATGTGCATATCGACCTTGTGGGGCCTCTTCCCCCTTCCCAGGGTTTTACACATCTCCTTACCATGGTAGATCGGACCACTAGGTGGCCAGAGGCGGTTCCTCTGTCTTCCACGACATCTGCGGACGTGGCACGCGCTTTTATTTCAGCTTGGGTCTCACGTTTTGGTGCACCGTCTGATATCACCTCTGACAGAGGCCCTCAGTTCATTTCGGAGCTCTGGTCAGCGCTAGCAAAGTCTTTGGGCACACAGGTTCACCGTACCACTGCCTACCACCCCCAGGCTAACGGTTTGTGTGAACGTTTTCACCGGTCACTTAAGGCGTCATTGCGGGCTGCGCTCTCAGATGCAAACTGGTTGGATCGGTTGCCGTGGGTGATGCCCGGGTTGCGCTCGGCTCCTAAGGCTGACCTGGATGCCTCGCCTGCAGAGTTGGTAATCGGTCAGCCGCTCCGCGTCCCAGGGGAGTTTCTGCCTCAGAGCTCGGCCCCCTTTCCGCGTCCTGCGTCACGGGCCGCTTGTGCACCGGTGCCCGTGCATCATTTTTCTCCTCGGTCTTTCGTGCCAACGGATCTCGCGACCGCTCGGTTTGTTTTCGTGCGTCACGATGCTCACCGGTTTCCCCTCCAGCCCCCGTATGACGGCCCGTTTAGAGTGTTAGAGGCGGGTTCTAAAAGTTTCATTCTGGACATGGGCGGGCGCAGGGAGCGTGTTTCGTTAGACAGACTTAAGCCAGCTCATCTGTTGGCCGGCGAAGAGGTGCTACCGGCCCGGGTTCCCCGTCGTGGTCGCCCCCCTTCTAAGGCCCCTGTGTTGTTTTCTCCAGTTGTGCCTCCTGATCCTGTGCCTGTTGTAAATGATGTCCCTTCTGCTTGTTCCACCCCTGCGTTTGCGGATGGGGATCGGCGTAGCCGTTATGGTCGCATCGTTAAACCCCCTGAGAGGTACTGACTTTTGTCCCATTTTATTTTTTTCCCTCTGGGTGTTCGGGGGGGGGGCTGTGTGGCGTGCACTCATGGGTGTGTCCTCTCACCCAGTGGGTTTATGGGTAAGGTAAAACCTGTGGCTATATATACTTCCCGTATGGGGAACATGTGCCAGTTCTTACTAACTGCGGAATAAACAACAGTAAGCAGTACCTGCGTCTCTGTCTTTCCTTGTCCTGCCACACTATACAAATAAAATTTGATGGATTGATTGATTGATATATTTATTTATATATATTATTTTATATTTTTAGTCTTGTATTTTAAGTTTTACTCTTGTACAGTTTTCATCTTTTTTAAATACACTTACATCTTTTTTAGTCTTTAGTTAGTCCCTTGGTGAGTGCAACCATCCATAATGACAATACTACTCACAAAGCAAACCCGTTAACATTAATAACAGAAAACATTACCTACAATATAACAGCCATACCATAAACTGCATTGCACGGATGGGCCATATGTCAGTCAATACAAAAAGGATACAAAAAAATTTTCAGGTGCATGCCAAATGACTTTCACTTGGATTGAAATTTCTGAACATATGCTCCACAACAATAAAAACCTGCATTCTTATCTTGTAGTTCCATTTTATATGAAGGGGGAACTTCTTCTTGGAGACAGGATGGGGCTACCAGGTTGGAAAATTAAGATTGTGGTTTTGAACTCCAATATTATTAGATAATGATGAATACAGTAAATTGTATTTCTTTTTACCAGGTAGCTATGAATTTAAAAGAAACAATGATCTTTGTTTTCCATTACTGCTGGGATTTGGGAATATATTTAAATAAGGCTCATTGTATATAAGGGATAGTTCTTCAGGTGTGATGTCCCTTTTCCTGTTACATCCTATTCCTGTTACATCCACCAGAGATGTTGTGTTTTCACTGGTGTTTGTTAGTTAGCAGGATTTTGTGGAGGTATGGGGTGACTCAAAAAAGAAACAACTCATTTTTGGAGTGGATCCGGATAAACGGGTGGATCTGGGATTTCTTTTCAGTGTCTTTTTCATGGGGAGATAGGGCGTTAGCCTTGACAGATGTATGCACTTTTCAAGTGCTGTTTGCAATTTTAGTTAGAAATCTTCTTGTTTTCTGATCCATTTAAACTCACATTGTTACAATATTCTTACCACTTGCTGCTTTCATTTACTTTTTGAACAGAAATACTGTTTGTGTACTGCAGTCTTAACACCAGCATGCTAAAATACTAATGTTCTTCAGGTAAGGTTACCATTTTAACTGTTTTAGTTCAGTATATAAGCATGCTAACATTTGCTAATTATAACAACACTAACTAAGCTCAGCCAATTTGGTTAATGAGCTCCAAAACTAATTGGCTGAGCTTAGTTAGTGTATTGGACAAATCAGAATGTTGGATCACCAGAGTCATTACAACACATGGGACCTGTACCAAACTTCAAGGCAATCTGTTCCATACTTATTTTGACATTTCAGTCAAAACCTCAAGGTGGCACAACAACATACTCATAGAAAAATAAAATGATCTGCACTAAAAGCTGCGTGTGTTTAGCTGACTCATGTATTCAGTGTTTACCTGATGACTAATGCTCTGCATGCATTGGCCAGCTTTCAGCTTTTTTTGCAGCAATCTCTCTGTGTAATGAATGGAAGTATCATTTGATCACAATAGCGTTTTCGGCAAAATGATTCTCCATATTCTCTATTCATACAATGTAAAGTAGACATAATAATCTTAAAACAGCTAGGAAAAGTGCTGAGCAGAGAACAATGGCTACATTATTTTATCTAAACATTCTATATCCTCTCTGTAACAGTATGTTAGTATTTCAGTAACAGCTGGCCTGATGCAACAGTTTAGTTCTTGAGTGGCATGTGTCTTAAAGAGTGATTTTGGCTGTACAGTGAAAACAACTTATAGTGATCACTGATATAGTGATCAACCATTAAAAGGATTCAAAATCTTGGGGCAGAATCATTCCTTTACAAATGCTGTTTGAATAATTTGGTTAACATGATCAAGTAGTCCGCTTATAGTTTTGGTTTGGGTTTTTTTCATCCATGTTTGGACCATTAAAAAAGTAATGGTTTATTATTTTTACCGGCTCTGTCAGTAATTTACTGCTCCTCTTCCACCATCTCCTTCAGCTCTCTATACATTGACTAAGTTTATCAATCAATCAATCAATAAATCAAATTGTATTTGTAAAGCCCATATTCACAAATCACAATTTGTCTCATAGGGTTTTAACAAGGTGTGACATCCTCTGCCCTTAACCCTCAACAAGAATAAGGAAGAACAAAAACAAAAAACTTTTAACAGGGTAAAAAGAACGTAGAAACCTCAGAGAGAGCCACATGTGAGGGATCCCTCTCCCAGGATGGACAGAAGTGCAATAGATGCCAAGTGTAATGGAGATTAGGGTATTTGCAGCATTGATTAGAATAAACAGTTTGTAGCTTAATGGAAGGTCAATGAATTGATGGGTTATTGTCAGTAATGGTCGAGTATCTGAGGAGAAATATTATATATCAAGCAGTCTTGTTGTAATCATAGTCCATGGTCAGCAGCCATCACGATCAGGATTCACCTTCTGTTGTTTTACCCAGTCTGAGTTTACATGTGTCCGATGCAACGGTTTGTGTGTGTGAGAGCGAGGGAAAGCAAGCGAGTGGAGTCAGGACGGGCTGAATTCTGATTAAATGCACAGCTATGAAGAAAGATTTTATTCTTTTTTCAGTGCACAATGTGATATCGTCCCCATCTTAAAAAACATTGTTACCTTTCCCTCAAGTTCCCTGAAGTCATCACAGCTCTGTGTTGTCCTCAAGTCAGATGCGCCTCTCACAACCAAAACACAAAGAGGTCTTTCTCCAGGTCTACAAAGGAACCACACACTGCTCGAGCAACATATTTAATGTTATTAAGTTATTTAATAACTTAATTTGGAAAAAACACAATGCTACAACTCTTTTTGACTGTGAACCAAATGTACTCAGTCAACTAAGCACCTGCTCACCCTTTACAGCTCATGGTTTTCGTGACTTTTTCTACATATTTGATACTAAAGAAGCTCATCTTCTTCTGCTGCAATAATGCAATATAATGCAGGTAGACCCTCTACCAGATCAACGATCCAAAGATGTCTGACCACTGTTAATTTAGCACTTATATTGTGCTGTGGTCAACTGGTACTTTAGAAAGCAATCTAGGATCTCATACTATCGACCAGTCTTCAACCTTCCATTCTGTTCAAAAGCACTAGAAAGAGTTGTGTCTCAGCATCTTTTGGCCCTTTTATCTCAAAATACTCTATTTGATGGTTTTCAGTCTGCCCTCAGGGCCTGTCACTCCTTTGAGACAGCACTTCCTATACAGGTAATAAATGATCTTCCGCTCACAATGTATTCAGATTCAACCTCTGTCCTCGTCTTACCAGGGCTGCAGTCTATTTTCCCTCAGAAGTTTCCTTACTGAATACAACGACCCAGAAGTAGTTCACTGTCAGCTATTATAAGATCTTTTCAAATTCTCGAAAAGCAACAGAGCATCTGTTTTATTCTTGTAACACGATCATAAAATGATGGAAATCCTCACGATTGTCTGAACTCATAATCCATCGATTTAGCTTTCCTCAATCAGGAGGCATAATTAAGAGTAAGCATATTTTATTTATTGTTCACAATATCTTCTTCATTATCATCAATTAAATAAAATCTTCTCTTATTAATCAATAAAATCTTCTCTTATTAATCAATATATTGGGAAAGGCACCTATTCTATGCTTGTTTGAAAAAATACCTGTTTGTAATGTGCTGTTTACTAGGCCTGTGGTTATGCTCTGGAGCTACTTTAGAATTATTTGTCATTCGTAAGCCCTATTCAAACATTTCAACAGATAATGTATTATTTTATGGTTTGCATGATGGACGTTATTTGCAGAGATTCTTATAAACAGTCTATGGTGCAGAGTCAAGTTAGAAAACTTTTTGTTCTACCTTAGGATTTGATTGTAAATGTTTTTCATAAAATTAAACTGAAGTTGAATTACTGTTCACTTTTAGATAAGTTTGCACAATTTACTTGAACTGTTGGTATAATTTTATATATCACATGTTGGCTATTTAAGAGGACTGTTGACAATTCAGTAGAATCTTCAGACCCTAGTTCACAGCTTTTAACAATATAAGCGCTGTAATTCAGCTCAATATGAAGCATTATAGCTGAGAATGTCAGTCCAAATAAAGATCCAACTCTGCAGACTGAAAGCATGTCCAAATTGCACCAAATTCAAGACTGCACTATCCTAGGCCCCTGAGAATATACATCCTGAGCATTTTTATTCAATCATGACAATATATTATTTCAGTATTTTAGTCTTGTTTCTTTTGTATTAACTTTCAATATTATCAATAATAGTTTTGTTGTTACCTCTAACCTCAGGGGTGGGTAAATGTATAAACTGTACAAACTGAAATCTTATTTTCTTGTTAGGTGTGATTCTATTTTGGACTGAAGTTTTTCCTCAGTTTTAGGCATACAGCCAAATTAGTCATTGTACGTATATGAGTAAAGTTGGTTTTAAGAAAAAGCTTAGCATAATTGCGGTCTGATTTTCTATGCACCGCAGTTCTCTTTCCTAACTATGGATTCTCCTGCACATGTGCCCTCAATGAATTCCTTTAATGTTTTCCATCAAGTTCAAGTAATTGCTATTTTTATTTCAGTGCAGTTTTTTAGAACAGTGGAGTAAAAAAAAAAAATAATCAAAAGGAGGAAATACTGCAGTTGCTGTATCAGTTATTTTAAACTCAGAGAGCAGCTTTCTTTTGGGGGAAAATAACTTCGAATGAAAAATGTTTGCATCTGAAGGCAGTACTTGAGGCTCATCTGGACAATAATAAGTGGTATTTGCTCATCATTGGTTGATTTTCAGAATAAGAACAATGTGTTTAAAAGTTGTTGCTCATCTCAGCAGTTTTTTATCTTTTACAGATGATTAGGAATCATTTTGCAGTGACAAAGTTCACATGGACCTAAACTGAATTGACTGGAACAGAGGTGTATGGAGTAGCCACTGGCTGAATATCGGATATCAATACAAGATAAAAACTGAGGACTGAGTGACATGGCACTGAAAACACCTCTCTACACTGGCTATACAGCAAAAGTGTACAGGAGTCACAGCCAATACATGTTTGTATCCATGCAAGCTCAACCAAGTTTTAGTGAGTTAGACATTATACATTGTATAACACTATATTACATCAAATGTACTTTGGTAGTTCTATTTTTTTAATTTCTGACTATGGCAATATTAATTTTCAAACTGAAAGTCTGCCTGAGACTTAACAACTAATCTATTTTTTTTTTCTTCTATTTGGCCTTTATATTCCTTTCGGAACATAGGCCATTGATGAATTGTTTCCACCCTCGTCTATCTTGAGCCATCCTCTCCAGCTGTTTCCACGTCAGCCCCTTCTCCTTGAATTCCTGCTCTGTGCTCCTTCTCCAGGTGTTTTTGGGTTGTCCTCTACCCCGTTTGCCTTGTGGGTTCCATGTCAGTGCCTGTTTTGTTATTGCTGTTGTGTTTCTTCGTAGTGTGTGTCCAATCCAGCTCCATTTTCTCCTTATCAGCTGTATATCTACTGTTTCTTGTTTTGTGCATTCCCACGGGTTGATGTTGCTAATTGTGTTTGGCCAGAAGACTCCAAGGATGCGTCTCAGGCAGTGGTTTATGAAGGTTTGCAGTTTGTTTGTGATGTTAGTGGTGGTTCTCCAGGTTTCGGAGCCATAGAGCAGCACGGTTTTAATGTTGGAGTTGAAGATTTGAAGCTTCGTCTTGAGGGAGATTTTGTTACTTTTCCAAATTTTGTTTAAGATGTTGAATGTTGTTCTTGCTTTCCCAATTCTTGTCTTCACGTCCTCTTCTGTCCCACCATCAACAGCTATCACACTTCCCAGGTAGATGAATTTGTCAACATCTTCCAGCGTCTGGTCCCCGATGGTTACTGGGTCCATGTTCTTGGTGTTTATCCGCATTACTTTGGTTTTTGGCCCATTTATTTTGAGTCCAAGTCCAGCTGCAGTTTTTCCTAGCAGTTTGGACTTGTCCTGCATCTGTTGGATCAAAAAAGTTAAACTTATACACATATATATATATATATGTGTATAAGTTTAACTTTTTTGATTAAATCACTCTCAAGTTATTTGATTTATTCACACTAACTCAACATTAAACTTCATGAAATGTGACCCTTTACATTGAACTTATGTAAGAAAAGTTAAATGGAGCTATGTAATTGAAATATACAAAGGTTTTAAAAGGTTTTAAAGAAAGGTATAATTTATTTTTGAGTGTATCTTTGTGTCTCCTGATTCCTGCCACAAGACAGTTCAGTCAGACAACTCACGTTCAAACGTTTATTGCGAAAGTAGAACAGTTTTAGTGTTTGGCGTCTAGGCTCCAACTTAATCACGAGCAAATACTTGTAACCCCCTGTCGGAGCCTACAGGTGGATGCTGGGGTAGTGGAGGGGCTGAAGCAACTGGTAGCACTACTGCAGCAGCTGTGCGGGCGAAGAGGATGATGGGAAATGTCTCTCTGCTTAAATAGATATAAATAGGTGTGTATTATAGATGGTTGTGGAGAGTGAGGTATGTCACATGATGTATGTCACATGATAAGAGCAGCGCAGCTCGAGTTGGCTGCCTGAACTAGCTTGCAAGCGTCGCTGCATTTCTGCTCTGATGTTGCATCACTTGCATGTGTGTGAATCTTTGCTATATTTCTCCCCTTGTAAGAACATTGTCAATGGGTGCTGGCAGTAGGGCTGCTGCACTCCCAAAAAAGAAATGATTAAATTTAAATTCATACAAAAACTTTAGCATTACCCAATGTCTAGTGTGACTTTATAATATTAAAGACATGATACGTATGTAGATTGAAATGCACATAGCCATGGTTTCTGCTCCCATTGTAAATGTAGAGTTTTTAAAGCTAAAATAAATGGTAAAGAGCTTCCTGAAAGCTCCTACTGTTCAGAGCCAGCAAATATTTCAACCCAGCTATTCCAATTTACTCCCATAATTGGCTGTCTGTGAGGAGAGAAAGTGGCCATATCTCAGGGTTTTCTTCCATCGGCCTGACGGCTTGTAATTAGAGAAGGGAAAGAGTCTGTTCCTTCAATTAAACGACACTGCAGCAGGAAGAAGGACTGCCCTCTTTTTGTAAAGCAGACTAAAGGAGCAGCACGCTCCCAGCAAAATAAATATGGCACCACATAAGTGTGTGTGTGTGTGTGTGTGTGTGTGTGTGTGTGTGTGTGTGTGTGTGTGTGTGTGTGTGTGTATACGTGTGAGTGTATACACTGGGTAAATATTGGCAGTCATTTAAACTGGTTGGAGTAATTGATGATCTAATTTGTGTGAGCTGGGTGGAGACTAAATGAGACAGCAGAAACCTTTGCTTCCTTCCTGACTATAAAAGCTGATTTCAGAGTAATGTTTTGACATTTTTCATCTGATCAACTTTTACTTGTTTAGAACTGGTTTACTCAACAAGCACCCCTCACCCTTAAAAAGCCTGTACAGACCATGCCCTTGGTTTTAAGCTAATGTTATCTGGCGACGTCAGACAACATTTTAAATGTTTATTGCAGCAGAACATAGTAAGGTGTTTGGGGTCCATAGGCTCCAGCATCACTCCCCCAGATATGATTTCATATATATAATTGGAGTGATGAGCAAGTATTTATAACCCCAGCATCCCGCTAGCAACACTGACATACAGTGGCAGTGGCGGATAAGCAAAGGGAGTGATGGGAAATGTTTTCATCTTTAACAGACCGCCAAGTAGGGAGGCTGTGTATTAGAGAGGATTGTGGAGAATGAGGCATATCACATGATTAGTGCAGCGCAGCGCAGCGCAGCTCGCTCGCAAGCTTTGATCAATTATGATTTAATTAAAAAGGTATCAAACAAATCCAACTAATTTCAGTTAATTTATAAAATGGCACTCTAAAAATGTTACAGGCTGCTTCCTCACTGCTGATTAAAATGTGGTGCAGTCTCTCTTATTCTCCCACAGGTGAACCACTCCTCCACCATATGCACCTCCAGGGGATTCCTCCTGGAGCAGCGCCCTGCACCTTCATTCATTCATTTTTTTTTGTTAGTTCAATAGGCCTGATGGGTGGCAGCCTGAATGTATCTTATATTATATGAAGGAAAGTTTAGTTTAGTTAGTCAAATATGTTTTTCTTTTGTACTTTTGTATAAAACCGTCAGTCAGGGGAGTAGGGACAGGGTATAGGAAGAGGGTTTGCTTTTATTTATTTTAGGATTTGGGTTAACCCTCCACCCCTAATCCTTTGTCCCTTACCTTGTTTACTGCTCACTATTATTTTTTATGTAACTCATTTAGCACTATTACAATAAGAGGCAGCATTGCTGGATGTATTGCTTCCCTTTACTCCTGGGTTGTAACAAGAAATGAGTAAGATTTCAAATAAAAGAGGTATGGCATTTTTAGGCCTTCACACAATGAAACACAAAGACTCCAGAGTGATGTGACATGGCAAACCAATAAAAAATGTCAAATTACATATTTAATTTACTGTGAAAAGTTTGCAGTAATTGGTGATCTTCTGGAGCTGAGACAGGTACATTTTCTCAGAAAAAGTTTCATGTAAAGTCCACCTGGTATCTGCTCCAGTTATATCAAAAAGTAAGTATGCAAAGCAAAATAAGTAATTTGTCTGACTGCATCCAGTTAAGCCTTCTGCTATATATAAAATAAAGGTATTGTATATAGCCTGCTGTCTGAGGATGACCCTGGCAAAGCCAAAGAAGTTCCTTCATCAAAGATTTTATTGAATTCAGAGGAGGCTTAAAGGGATAGTTCACCAAAAAACTAAAAGTTAACTTCAGATTATTTTAACAATGGCTCATATATGATATGCAAAATTATACATAGACTAATTTCAAAAGAATTTAACTTTGTATTTCTGGTTGTTCATCACTATGGCTAACATCACTACTGACTCAAATATACTTTGTTCTTATAGTTCTTCGAAACAAATGTGGTTAATTTGTCTTCACACCCTGGAAGGGCATCCCTGCTAAGTTGCTGGTGCAGTTAATGAGTTTTCTGCAATTTCCTTTATTTGACTTTATATATTTTTTCATGAAATGTATTACTACAGAATTTCTCACAGCATTTCTCTCATGTGCTTTCTAGTCATCTCTGTAAACACATTTTGACTTATGTGTGTTCGAGTGTGTCTCTGTTACTGTGGTTGCTTTGAGTTTCACCAGATCAGAGATCTGTCCCGTTTTGATCATCAGTGAGAATATTAGAATTAGGCTAAATAGAAAAAAATTATGGTTTGGATTGTCTTTTGTTTTGATTTTAGTTTAGACATCGCTGAATCTGAATCACAACAGACAACAACACCAGCACACAGGGCTGCCTTCACAGTGGCTGGGGACTTTAGCAGAGCAAACCTGGGTTATGTAAGAATTAAATTAAATTGAATTAATTTCCACACAAGAGGATTAAATACACTGTAGACACCTCAAGGAGAGTTAGAAAGCCGTTCAAAATATAAAGAATGTAAAGACATAAAGAATCCTGACTAAGATCAAGATCATCCCGAACCAGAAATCATGGGATGACAGAGCTGTACAATACCGCTAACAATGCAGGGCTGATTTTGGTCTACATGCCAAACTACAAGGCAGCGGCTTGTGGTCTATATTAGGCCATAAAGAAGGCTACACAGCGCTATAGGGACAAAGAGGAAGTGAACTTTAAGAAGGGCAACTCAGTTTGCATGTGGAATGGACTATAGACCACCATGGACTCAGTAGGGAAGCTGCATTCTCTGTGTCAGAGATCGACCTGAGGGAAGTCCTTATGAGGGCTGAAAGCCGCCAGATCCAATGACATGTTTGGCCGTGTCCTGAAATCTTGCACTAACCATCAGTGGTGATGAACTGCTTCTCGGGCGCTGAAACGACACCATCTCCAGTCTCCTGCAGACCACATTCCCCCACTTGGATGGAGGGAGGGGGAACTATCTGAGTCTGTTGCTCATTGATAACAGCTCAACAACATAGTTTTCCTCACCTTGCTATGAAGATGAGGAGCCGAGGAATGAACACCACACTATGCAACTGGGTTCACAACTTCCTCACCAAGTGGTTCTGGTGGTTCTACTCACACAGTTACGCCTTAAGGATGAGTACCCTGCTCTACAACATCTACATCCACAACTGCAAAGCCAATGACAGCTCCACCTCAATCATAAAATGTGTGAATGACACGGTGTTCGTAGACCTGATCACCAACAACAACAAACGTGCCGGAACCAGGTGGATAACCTGACCCTGATCGTAAGTAACAGCAAAGAAATAATGGTGAACTCCAGGAGACACTTATATCCCAGTGAAGATCAATGGTGAACCTCAGGAGAGGGTCTCCAGCTTCAGATAGCATACACATCCATGACAAACCTTTACTGGAGTCTTCACACCCAGCACACACTCAAAAAAAGGGACAAAAAACTGAGACAACTGTGGAAATTTAAGATGTCATTCTCTATCCTGATGACTAGTGTTCTGAAAAGGCAGCATCACCTCCTGGCCTGTTTTGAGGTGACTGACTGGGATGCTACAGGAAGAAGCTGGAGGGGAAACCCCAGCAGAACAACATGAGGGAGGTCTGGTGTGGAATCAAGACCTTCACTGACTTCAGACCAACTAGTGGCAGAGGAGCTCAGGGCAGATTGGATATGGCCAACGAATTTAATCTATTTTTTAACAGATTTGATACAGCGGCCCCTGCCCCCCCTTACTCTTCTGCGGTCTGTCTCCAAACACCACTCCTCCCCTTGACTGTCCCTAAAATTGCTGTGAGGGCCCCCCTCCCCCTCTTCCTGATACCTCCTCTGGCTCACAAGCTGTCTTCTTCCTGACGACTCCCTTTTTAATTCCAAACAGAAGCCGAGATCTACCACCCTGATATCTTCCAAGAAACTCACTTAGGAGGGTCATATTTATTAGTTTTTACAATTTCTGTTAAAGACTGAATGTACGAGCACAAAGAAAGGCAGTTGTGCTAATTTATCTATTCAATGCACAATATTCACATTAATATCAATTCATATTTACAGCATCTGTTCAGTGAACAATATTTAGCTTCAGTTCAACAATATGTTCTGCAGAGGAGCTGCTACTGCATCACAATGTTTTTACATAGGTGTTGCCTTGAATATGGCCATAAATATGACCTTTTCCTTTTATGAAAGTAGTCCCTTGTACACAAATAAATACAAGTACTACACAGTATGAAGCCGTGCGTATTCCACTCCTGCAAATATTGCACAATAAAAAGCACTTTTAAAACAAAAGAATGGATTCCTTCAAGAGAAACGCTGGAGTGCTTTTATTTTGAAACGCATACAGAAAGTGGTTTTAACATTTTAAAATGCGTGTTTGTGACATAATTTAAAACTCAGGTGAAAGATAATTTTCTGTGTTTATTCTTCTGTGAAACACAACGTTTATCTTTCTATGACACAAACGTGTCATAGACCCGTTTCAAAGTAAAAGCACTCCAGCGTTTCAATTTCTGAATCCATTCATTTGATGATCAAGATGCGTCTTCATACCATAGTGTCCTGGTGTTTAGTTTAGTACATAAAACAGACTTGTTTCTAAGGCAATGCAGGAGATAAACCAGCAGCTCTGCCACCAGTAGCGGACACTCTGCCGTTTGAACAACAGACAACCGACAAACACTTGATCTGCGGCGCAACCACAACCAGTGAGTTCAGAGAGTTTGGGGATCGACAGTGAAGACTGCGAGGTTCGACCAGTAGTTTGCGATCGACTGGCGACCACTGCTCTAAAGTGTCCTTCACACCTCACCATGTTAGAAGACAGCTGAGGAAACTCCACAGGAAACAAGGCTGCGGGCCCCGATGGTGCAGCCCCAAGGTGCTCAAAGCCTGTGCCCCCAGTTCTGTGGAGTGCTTCACCGTCTCTTCAACATGAGCCTGAGTCTTCATAGGGTCCCTGTGCTGTGGAAGACGTCCTGCCTCGTTCCAGTGGCTCCAAGGACTACAGACCGGTGGCCCTGATGTCCCACATCATGAAGACCCTGGAGAGACTCGTTCTGGAGCAGCTCAGGCCCATGGTCAGGCCACACTTGGATCCCCTCCAGTTCGCCTACCGGCCCTGGCTAGATGTTGAGGACGCCATCATCTACCTGCTAAATCAAGTCTACGCCAACCTGGACCAGCCGACTAGCAATGTGAGGGTCATGTTTTTTTACTCCTCCAGTGCTTTCAACACCATCAGGCCAGCTCTACTGGGCGAGAAACTCACAGCGATGAAGGTGGATGCCCCTGTTGTGTCCTGGATTGTGAACTACTTGACTGGCAGACCACAGTATGTGTGCTTGCAGCACTGTGTGTCTGACAGAGTGGTCAGTAACACCGGGGCCCCACAGGGTACGGCCCTCTCTCCCTTCCTCTTCACCCTCTACACCATGGAATGCAGCTACCAGACAGAGTCCTGCCATCTTCAGAAGTTTTCTAATGACTCTGCAATAGTTGCTGAATCCAGTGGTGGGTAACTTTGTCACATGGTGTGAGCAGAACCACATGCAGCTCAATGCAGCAAAGACCAAGGAGCTGGTTGTGGATCTGAGGAGGGTCAGGACACCGATGACCCCTGATCCCATCCAGGGGGTCAGCTAGGACATTGTGGAGGAGTATAAATACCTTGTAGTGTTCATAGATTGTAAGCTTGACTGGGCTAAGAATACTGATGCCCTCTACAATAAGGGCCAGAGCCGCCTCTATTTCCTGAGGAGACTGAGGTCCTTCAACATCTGCCAGACTATGCTGAGGATGTTATATGAGACTGTGGTGGCCAGTGCTCTCCTGTTTGCTGTTATGTGCTGAGACAGACTCAAGAAACTGATCTGCAAGGCCAGTGACGCTGTGGGGGTAGAGCTGGACTCAGAGACAGCGGTGTCAGATAGGAGGATGCTGTTTAAGTTACATGCCATCTTGGACAATGTCTCCCACCCTCTCCATGACGTGCTGGTCAAACACAGGAGCACGTTCAGTGCAGGACTGAGACCAGCGAAATGCACCACAGAGCACCACAGGAAGTCATTCCTGCCAGCAATATCCGCACATATCCAAGCTTGCACTAAATACAAAATTTTATTTTATTTTATATTTCTTCTTTAAATCTGTCTATGCTTATATTTCTACTCTTGCATGGAGCTATTGTAACAAACATAGTTTCCCCCTAGGATCAATAAAGTATTTCTGATTCTGGTTCTGGTATGGGAACTGCTCTGCCTGCGCCTGCAGTGCTCTGCAGAGAGTGCTACACTCAGCCGTACACACCATCAGATCACCTCTGTCCACCCTCAATGACGTCTACACGAGGATGGTGAGGTCAAAGGTCAAACCCAAAATATCAGAAGGGACACTTGATACTTCGCAATGGACTTTTTAGACTGCTGAGGTCAGACAGATGCATCTGCAGTCACATGACCAAAACCACCTCATGACACCCATACCCTAAAATAACTTCACTTTACAATCTACAGTACATGAACACACTAATTGTTTTATTATATAATATGATATAATATTATTAAAGCAAGAATAGTTTTAACATTACAAATTATTATACTTATATATATACTTATATATATATATATATATATATATATATACTTAACCTAATGTATATTAATGTAGAACGTCTTAATTAATTAATTAATTCAGGCCACCAATTATTTGAATACCAGCGTTTATTGTGGATTTATAGTATGTAATTTATTTCTGAGGTACTTATTAGTTTGCTGAAGTGCTAACACAATGGTTTTATTATTATGTTTGTGCCATGGACCCCGACTTTCCTCTGCATTGCAGTTTCAGAGTCACAGTGTATAAGCGTAACTGTGTTTGTTGTATATTGAGAGTGTTCATCTATTTGTTGCTGTGTGGTCTCTTACCTGTAACGCATGGCAGAGCAAGGCAATTGAATACTGCTTGTGGAACTGAAATGTCAGTAAGCAGAGGCTAGGACCTAAAGCTATGAAATAATGTAAGAACTTGGTGCTTATGTTTAGCTGGGAAATGTCTGACACTTGTTCAGTGCCAAGGCAGAGGCAGCTGCTGCCCAGCAATATCCATCCGGCTTCAGCTTCAGTGTGGCCATCAAACACCACAATACAAATTCACAGGCATCACAAGCAACTTGCTTACTAATTTTTACTCCTCTGGAAATTAAAATCCTTAACCAAATCAGCTCTGAATTGTTTGAAGATTTGGATTTTCATAGTTTTTTACTGCTGTAGTATGTTGGGGTAATGACATTACTACCAAATAGATTAACACTTTTATTTGTAAATTTAAAAAAAATCCATAACTGAATTGACTCCTAAATCATTAGAGGGCGTCAGTGCATTGAGGACTGAGATGCTTCTTAAAACCATTTGGACAGTCCTTTTCCCTCACAGAAATAATCCCCCATTTCCTGAGATATGCAATTGTATTAAAGTTTATTTATTACATGTATCTGTCAGGGGCCATATACATCACATTATTTTCCATCTGAGGGCTCAAATACTATACACACAAACACCAATACTGTAGGTAAAACATTTAGAAATTGGCGACATTTGAACTAAAAGCTGTATCAGTAAAACTATTGAACGTGTCACACATTTGATATGTTAACACCAGTGTGTAAAACCTAAAGATGGTTGACTATTTTTAGACTAAATAGTCTGCTCCTCAACATGTTCATGTGTTTAAAAAAATTATGATGTGCACTGAAACATGTCTGTCTTTTTTAAAGATAAAAATTATGAAATATTATTGTAAATTAAATTGTATTAAGTAAGATAAAACAAGCATAACAAATTTATTTTAAAATGACTAATCCAAGCATAGCATGTGTAAATCATATGGATAAAAGCAGTTTACATAGCATTATAAACTCACATTGCCACAGTTATGAGGTAGCCAGCCAGTAGGAAGTAGTCAGCAAGGGGGGTCTTGGGGGAAAAATAAATGCCAGAAAAAGCCAATTTGGCCTCTGATACATTGTAGTGCCACTGTTCCTTTATGTACACTCAGGTCAATTATTGCATATTCTCTACCTGATTGTTGATGTAGTGATCTACTTAAAAGTAAGAATATTAAAATAATTTTGTTCCTTATTCCTACTTTTTTTTTTTCACACAAAGCAAATCATAAATTCTGGGCCACAGTGTCCCAAATATGAATACAATCCTGCATGTTGATTTGTACACATGAGAATCCTATAGAACTGACATTTCATATCTCTCTGATGACAATTAAAGGAGACATGGGCAAGTGAATTTTGAACGTCTGGTGGGTACCGTGATTTTGACTGGCCATAACTCCTTTAATATTGGTCACAGAGAAAGAGTGCACATATGATTAGATAATAAAGATAAACCTCTTTCCAGCAACTTTTTTAATAGTATGCTATCCCAATGTAAAAATTAACAGCATTATAAACGATTGCAAAAGTGACAGTTCAATCACAAAAAACTATATTTTAACATTTTCACCATAGTTAGCTTACAATGACTGACCTCCAGGTTTTTGAGTTGTTGAGATATTATTTATTGGAGGTAGCATAACATCACTAATTCTTTACAATGTTGTTGAACAGCAGTTACGGATCAGTGTGCAATCCAAAATACTAATGCACCACTTCTGTGGTGGTGAACCTTTTTCTATCAAGAAATATGAATTTTTATGACATCTTATTAACACATTTATCACACCAGGGCAGCAAATCAAGACAGCAAATCAAACAAACACAAATAACTTGTGATTCGTGTTGATGTTTATTGTTAAAGTGTAAAGTGAGCGCAGGTCAGCAGGAGTGTGGAGGGAGCAGACAATGATTCAAAATGTACTGCCTAGTTCATGTCATCGAGTTCTCCTCTCTTATCTCCGCTTCACTGTCTGTTTGTATGTGTGACACTGTAAAGTTAAATATACAAATTTATTGTGTGCCACACACAAAAAGTCCATGACCACATTCTACACCACAGCGGAGAGACAGTCATCAAACCTTTAACAAATTAAACAGAATTTCCTGTAAATCTTGCCAAAGGCAGTGAAATACTCATAATTAGTGATTTCACTGTGATATCAGACTGAAAAATGCACACATAAATTACATTTGGCAAGAAACCCCAACAGCATGTCCAAGTAAGAGGCCGTGGCACTAGAAAGGGATTCGGTGAAAGTGTGTCACTTCCCCAAGTGAGGAGTTCAAGTACCTATGGATCTTGTTCAAGTGAAGCTAACAAGCAAGAGTCAACAAACAGATTAGCACCGTGGTGAGGATGTTCATGTGTTCAAAAAGGAGCCACGCTTCTAGGGCTCTGAGTTTAGAGCTTAGAGTACAATTTTTTACTTTGTTTTAGCATGGTGGGCTCAGATGCCCAAAACTATGGATAACCATTTAAATGACCGTGTGTTACATTCAACAGACATTCAAGAGAATTATGCATAAGCATAATGACGTTCTAACAATAATATGTGAGGCCATGTGTCCTGCACCATTTGTCAGGAAATGTTCACTCATAAAAATGCTTTCAAACACTAAAGGAAGAACTTTGAGTGCGGACATCAAAGTCCTGCTTTCAGAGATCCACACAAGAAAGTATGTAATTTGAATAGGGCCATCAGTTTAATTAAGGTACATGTTAGAGCCAAGGAAAGAGAAAATATAAGGAGTACTGTTAAAGCCAGTGGTGCATATTGTCACTACAGTCAAGAAATGGTGAAAATGGCTTCAAATAACGTCTTGCCACAGCAAGACAATCAAAGACTGCAATGGGAGGAGATCAAGGAGAAGTTCCCATCATAGAGATGGATGACAGATGATGTTTCATGATGGATGATGTTGCTCTGTCAGGCATTTCCAAAGAGGATGTTCCTTCATTGTCTTACATTGCACTACATGTAAAGATATGGCCAATAGATCTGACATTACTGGTGTGATGTAAAATGATTTCTCAATCTTACATTTTATAAATGTAATCACTTAAATATGATCAACTGGCAAAAAGTAGACATAGGTGAGGAACAAGATTAATATGCCTAGATCCTTGGCTGTTAATTTTTTTGACCAAAATTTGTGTATATCTCATGCAAATAAAATTGTCTAACTATTACATTTACTGCATGATGAGTTTTGTTGGAGTGCAGGGAGGTGCTTCTGAAGACCTTCTATGATTCTGTGGTAGCATCATCCATCTTCAATCAAGCAATACCCCCAGGCTTTCTGACATCTTCTTTGGAGTGGTCTGCTAAGGCAGCAGAATCTCAACTGCTGACAGGAGGAGACTGGATGGACTGGAGGGCCAGCTTGGTCCTGGGGTACCCCCTTAACCTAATGAAGGTGGTGAGACAGGGGAGAATGATGGTGAAGCTGTCATCTTAGACCCCCTACAGGACACCATCACAGCACTGGGCACCAATAAAGTTATCCTCCCAAGTGTTTGAAGGAGAGCTGTCTCAGGTTGTTCCTTACTGAAGCTCTAATGCCTGTGCCACACAGGTTATGGAATGGCTGCAGAAAGGCTTTCTTTTCATTTCCACGTTTTTATTAACAGATTGGAACTGCGGTTCAGCCGCTGTTCAGCCGCTGTTCAGCTGCGGAAGTCTTCTAGAGATTCAAGGTCTCAATGATTTCTTTATCTATAGTACTGGTATTTATTTGAGTGCACTATTTTTATACAAGGTGTTGAGATATATTCATTATGTACTCAGATGTATATGGAATGGAATGGAATGCTGTAATGTAATATGTATATATGGTTACGTCACAGGGTGACGCTTCGTCAGTTAAAAGTGGCTCTGACCGTGAGACTGATGTGTCAGCAGCCTGTTAATAAATACGCCAAGAACGGCTAAAGATAACGCCATCATTTATTCTTTCCTTCGAATGCAACGGTAGCCGCAGCAATAGTGCACCACAATTCAACAGGTTATGGGCCCAGGAGTCGTTCGGAAGAAAAGTTTAACAGTTAGAAAGTCGCAACGAACTGCGTGCTAACAGGCAGCTAGCTAAGGAGAAGAGCAAGCTTGCATGATGGAACACCGAGGGACGAGCAGGTTGTCTCGACCGACATTCGACGGAGATGAGACCAAGTATGAGATTTGGGAAACCAAAATGTTGGGATATCTACATTTGAATGGACTAAAGGACACTGTTCTGAGAGAACCGACGTCAGAACGAGACATAGCAGCAGATGCAGGTAAAAATGCTGACGCATATGCGGAGCTAATTTTACTGTTGGATGATAAAAGCCTCTCACTAGTTATGAGGGATGCGCCTAATGAAGGAAGAAAAGCTCTGAAAATATTGAGAGAGTATTATGCAGGGAGGGGAAAGCCCCGTATAATCAACTTGTACACCACGTTAACGTCACTTCAGAAGGCAAACCATGAAAGCATAATGGACTATATCATCAGAGCAGAAACTGCCATCACAGCGCTGAGGAACGCAGGTGAAACGTTAGGAGACGGACTGCTAGTGGCCATGGTCTTAAAAGGACTGCCTGAGAGTTTTAAGCCATTTGCAATACATGTGGCCCACACGGACGATAACATCACGTTTGCAGAATTCAAGACTAAACTACGAAGTTTTGAAGAAACAGAGAAGATAAACGCAGCTGAGTCGAGAGACAGCGTGATGAAGACTCAAGGGAAAAGTGGAAGGTGTCCCGCCAATACGGTCGCCCGTGGCTGGAACAAAGAAGACACAGAAATGTTATGTTTCAAGTGTGGCATCAAAGGCCACAGAGCGAGAGCGTGTCGACAGAAGACATGGTGTAGTTTTTGCAGAAGTGACACCCACAAAGATGCCACGTGCAGGCGTAAGGACAAACAAGATGGTGTGAGTAAAGTCTCAGAAGATGCCGACGAGGACTACGCGTTCACCGTGAGAGACGGAGGAACCAGAACCCAGCGGCAGCTGACGTGCAGCATCCAGGAGAGGGGTCAGATGGAGGATACTGGAGCTACCTCTCATGTCATCACTGACATAACAGTTTTCAAGAGTTTCGACAGCGCGTTCAGGCCAGAAACGCACATTGTCGAGCTGGCAGACGGCACCCGGTGCAGCGGGATAGCTCAGCGGAGGGGGAATGCTGAGGTTTCCCTCATCGACAGCACGGGACAGCGACGAAAGGCGACACTGAGAGACGCTTTGTTCGTGCCGTCATATCCCCAGAGCATCTTCTCGGTGAAGGCAGCTACTACGAGTGGAGCTACGGTTGTCTTCAAAGAAGATAATGATGTCCTTATAACCAGAGGTGGGACCAGATTTAACATTCATGTGTATGGAAAGCTGTATTATTTGCATACTGAATCTGAATCTAATGATAAGTGTAATGCCTGTCACGACATACAGACATGGCATGAAATATTAGGCCACTGTAACTATGACGATGTTCTTAAGTTGCAAAATGTTGTTGTAGGTATGCAGATCAAAGGCAAAACGGTTAGGCCCGAACAAGAGTGTGAGGTGTGTATTCAGGGAAAGTTTGCTCAAACCAGAAATAGGGACCCTGATACCAGAGCAAAGGCTCCCTTACAGATGGTACACACAGATCTTGCAGGTCCCGTAGCCACTGAGTCGAGAGATGGTTACAAATATGTGCAATCATTTACTGATGATTACTCAAGTGCAGTGTTTGTTTATTTTCTAAAGAAGAAAAGTGACGCAGTACAGGCTACAGAAAAGTTCCTAGCAGATATATCCCCTTATGGGAAGGTGAGGTGCATCAGATCCCACAACGGAAAAGAGTTTACATGCAGTGATTTCCAAGCACTGTTGAGGAAGAATAAGATCAGACATGAAACGTCAGCTCCTTATTCCCCACACCAGAACGGAACAGCAGAGAGGGGTTGGCGTACTCTTTTTGAGATGGGTAGGTGCATGATAGTTGAAAGTGCACTACCAAAGCAGCTATGGCCCTACGCTGTACAAACAGCAGCAATGGTACGGAACAGATGTTTTAACAGACGTACAGGGCAGACTCCTTATGAGCTGCTAACAGACAAAAAACCCAATGTATCCAAAATGCAAAAGTTTGGGTCTGTATGTTACACGTACAAACAGAGCAAAGGGAAGCTTGATTCCAGATGTGATCAGGGGCATTTTGTAGGTCACGACAAGAACAGCCCAGCATATTTGGTGTATCATCCAGATACAAACAAAGTACAAAAACACAGACTAGTAAAGTTTGTGAGCAAGTCAGCTGTGGAAAAACAAACACAGACAGGTGAGCCAGATCCAAGTGATAGCTATGATGACACTGTGAGACCCAGGACTAGTGGAACCACGCAGGAGGTCAGTAGGAGTACAGAAAATGCTCCAGAGTCAAGTGTGACAAGTGGTGAACCAGAGAGTAGAAGGTATCCAACTAGAGAAAGAAGGAAGCCGAGTCACTTAAATGACTTCATAACTGAAAACTGTGTTAGTGATGCGGCTCATATCACAGTAGATTACTGCTGTAGAGCGGTGTGTGGCATTCCACAGACATTTGGGGAGGCAATGGGGTCAGATAACTCAAAAGAATGGGCAAAAGCCATGGATGAGGAAATCCAGTCCTTAGACGAGAACAAGACCTTTACCCCGACAACACTGCCAATAGGCAAGGAAACAGTGGGGGGGGTAGATGGGTTTACGCCATCAAGACGGATGTAGATGGGAGAGACAAATACAAAGCAAGGTTTGTTCAAATGGACGTGAAAACTGCGTACTTGCACGCGCCCATAGATTATGAGATCTACATCAATCCACCAGAGGGTTATGACGAAAAAGAGGGTATAGTTTATAAGCTAGAGAAATCCCTTTACGGTCTTAAACAGTCCGGCCGAAATTGGAATATGGTTTTGCACAATTGCCTAACTGAGAATGGATTCACACAAAACCCAGCCGACCACTGTGTCTATGCCAAAGAGTCAAATGAAGGGAAGGTGATCATAATCACATGGGTCGATGACTTGATCATTGCAGCAAGCAATGAAGAGAGACTGAAAAAGGTGAAAGAGATGCTCGCAGAAAAGTTTAAGATGAAAGATTTAGGCAAACTCAAACATTTTCTGGGTATTGATTTCAGTCAATCAGATGGATGTGTAAAGATGTCACAAGAAAGGTACACTAACAAGATACTACAGCGTTTTAATATGCAAGACTGTAGGACCAGAGAAACACCCTGTGAGCAGAAGCTAGAGTATACTGAAGATGCAGTAAAGATGGAAGATGTCAGGATGTACAGGGAGGCTGTTGGTAGTCTTATATACCTGACTACTTGTACCAGACCAGATTTAAGTTTTGTGGTGAGCAGATTATCACAGTACTTTGCTGAGCCTACAGAGGAGCAGTGGGTCACTGTGAAGCATGTTTTAAGGTATCTCAAAGGCACTGCAGAGAAAGGGTTAAGCTTTAAGAGAAACGACAGTGAGGAGCTAGGTATACAAGCCTACAGTGATGCTGACTGGGCGGCTGATACCAGTGACAGACGCAGTACCACAGGATACTGTGTCAGTCTTAGTCAGAACAGCTCTCTAGTCTCGTGGAAGACTAGAAAACAACCCACAGTTGCGCTATCCACCTGCGAGGCAGAATACATGGCACTGGCTTCAACCATACAGGAGTGTCTATACCTGGAGCAGTTACTAGGGGGTATAGATAACTATAAATACACACAAACTATTGTACATGAGGACAATCAGGGGACAATAGCTCTTGCCAAAAACCCTGTAAACAGACAGAGGTGTAAACACTTTGACATAAAGTACCACTTTATCAGGTCAACTGTGATTGAGGGAAGGGTGATTTTGATGTATTGTTCTACCGATGACATGGTTGCTGATGTAATGACCAAACCTGTAAATAAGTTGAAACTGAAGAAGTTTGCAAATGCTCTTTTTGGAGATTGATATGTGTATGACAGAGGTTCACATTCATTCGTTTTTTCTGTGTTTCTTTTGCTTGAAGTATAGCAACCTGAGTACAAGTGGGGGTGTTGAGATATATTCATTATGTACTCAGATGTATATGGAATGGAATGGAATGCTGTAATGTAATATGTATATATGGTTACGTCACAGGGTGACGCTTCGTCAGTTAAAAGTGGCTCTGACCGTGAGACTGATGTGTCAGCAGCCTGTTAATAAATACGCCAAGAACGGCTAAAGATAACGCCATCATTTATTCTTTCCTCCGAATGCAACGGTAGCTGCAGCAATAGTGCACCACAATTCAACACAAGGAAATACAGTAGTTATATCAGAAACCCCAGAAAGGCTGTAGTTATATTAAAAGTTAATGGTGATGGGCAGTAGTCTCTCTCTCCCTCGCTCTCACACACACATATTTATGGTAATTTTCAAGACAAACCCTATGTAAAATCAGCACTGGTAGTAGCACCACTCCTGCAGAATTGCGGCTGGCCGTTGTGAACAACTGACAATCGCGACACGCAGCCATTCCACAACGCAAACGCATCCGGTGTGGCCCGGGTGTAAAACCTTACAACCATCTCTGCTCTCAGAAGACCACATGCCTGCAGCCCCTGGTCTGTGTTGACACTGCTGTTCCTCTCACATAGCCTGCATTCAAAACTGCACAGCTCATGCTGTGGAATTCTCAATCCCTAAACAATAAAGCACTACACATTCAGAACATCTTTAGAGATGGAAACTTGGCCTTCTCTGCCCTTTTAGCACATGGCTAAACCAATTGGAGTATATGAAACTCAATCAAGTCTTACCCCCAGGCTATGCAAACACACGGATAACGCATTCCATGAGCCAGAGCTGTGGATATGCTGTCAAGTACTGAGCCAAGATGAGATCTTGGTTAAGGAACTTCTAGTTCTCAACCAGGTTGTCCTCATATATCACCCACATAAAAGCCTTCCATACCTTAATATCCTAACTATCTGAGCTTCTCACTCCTGTCTGCTCCACACCTCCTACTACACCTCTGCTTGGTGACTGCAATGTTCACATGAACTACTGCAGCTGCACACTGGCTACTATATTCTTGTCACTACTGAACTGCTTTAACATCACACAGCATGTCGACGGTCCCACTCACAACAAAGGTCACACACTGGATCTGGTTGGGGGTAGGTAAGTGTGCCCCCCCCTACCACAGGATTTGCACATATGCATGTGGATGGACGGGTAGGTCCCAGAACAGATATATATAAAAATATAAGTTATTGCTATTACTGAGATTATATTAATTTTGATTAAAGTTGTCCTGACTGAACACTTAAAAACGTTGTACCATTATGAATCTGTGCTGGAGAAAATTAAGTATTTGTATGCATACAGGCATATGTGACATTATGGATGGAGAACAGCAAAAAACCTTGGCAGCCCTATATACAAATCATCTTTGAGTAACTTGCACTGTAAAATTATATGATGCATGTTAAAAAAAACATCAACAGAGGTATTTCTTTTTGACTCAATCCTCGTACCTATACATATACCACTCATAATAATGCTTTAATTTTCGATACATCCATGCACAGTAATATATTGTAAATCCTCAGCATGCATGAGAGAAAAAATATAAGCATTACTTTGTTATTTTGTAGACATGTAGCTCATTATTTCTTCATAGTCCCACCTATACAGTATTGTAATAGGCCATTCTGCCCCTCCAGACCACTGCACCACACCGCCATGAAACTAGAGGTCAGTGTGTTAGTGACTGCAGTGTTTAAGTTGTAAATAAAGAAAAAACACTGAGTACTGATTTGTCCTGATTTAACTGTGCACTAAAAAGAAAAGCAGTCAACATATCAGTGCAGGAGGATGACATGAAAGAGAGAAGGTCAGAAAGAGAGAGAGAGAGCGCTGCAGTCAGCGGTACTCTGGTTCCACCATGATAAGACAGCAGCATCAGCATTCCTCAGCCTCTGCCCCAACCATCACTCCATCTCAATCGAGCCTCCCCAGTCTCTACCTGTATTCCCACTGTCTGTTTTTGTCCCTCCTGTGAACACAGACATGGTCACACACAGACACACACACACACACACATGTATGCACAGACACTCTCTCTTTCTCACAATACACACACACACACACACACACACACACACACACACACACACACACAGCCTTCTCTGTGGTGAACTAGCCCCTATTGATTGAATCTGAGGAGATGTCTGAGGAGGAGAGTACTGTTCAGGGCATGGGGAATGGACTACCCTCAGCTCTCAGCTAATAGATAGCACAGATTGCCCTGGTGTGTGTGTGTGTGTGTGTGTGTGTGTGTGTGTGTGTGTGTGTGTGTGTGTGTGTGTGTGTGTGTAGCACAGATTGCCTGGTGCAAGCTGTTAGGCAGAGAAGCCTGTCTTTTCACAGGCTCTATTGAGTGAAGCGCAGCGTGGAAACGCTTCAAGCTTGATGATAGAGCCAATAACAGGCCTGATGTTGCTGAATGAGCCCCGTCAGAGCCCAGCGAGCAGGGAAATACGATGGGGTAAATAGTGATGGTTACTTGTGTGAGACAAACAGCCCATTTGGTCAATAATCAAGACAGCTGCTTGGCAAAAAGAAAAGAGGCAACTTTGGACAAAGAAGTGGATAAGCAAATGAAAGAGAATGTTTGCCTGTGGCTGATTATTTCCGCAAGAAACAGGCTGAAGTCAGGTTCATATTGGTAGACTCATCTATGTGCTCCTGAAGCCATCAGTGTGCTTTCTTTGTTGACTCACACAAAGGAGGGATATACAATTCAGCAATGAGACTTAGGTTGAAACACCCTTAAAAATCTAGTGATATTTTCAATTCCCACTTTATTATACTGTAGTTATTACCTGACAGTGGGATCATTCATCACCAGCTACCATTCACTGCAGTGCATATGGCCAACTAAGCTAAACAAATATGATGATGATAAATCAGCACCCCCACTCAGCTGTTTATTATGAGCAGAGTCATATAAATTATGTAGCTAATGTTGTGAAAATTTTGAAATTTTTAAACAATATATGTTGACTGTAGATACACTAATGGTTACCTGATAAATACATTCTACTGCTATTTATCTTTGGATTGCGCTGATGCAGAGTCCAGTGTTCTAGTGGTAATTTTCCCCCCCTCTTTTTTCAATAAATGAGGTTGTATTTATATGCATAGAGCACAAAAGTGTGTTGTCCATATCAAATGCACTATTTCCTCCTGTTCGAGTAACTAAGTCATTGAGCCCATTATTTGTTTGAATAAATCTATATACATTTGGGAGGATTTTTGTTTAAAGCCAATAGGAATTAAAAGACTTGGCATAAAGAAATTAGAAAATAAATTAGTGTGAGAAGTCTCACATATTTGTTGTATCTTTAGAAAGATGCTGTATTGATTTAAACAACCACTGACATAAGTAAATGATACAAATGTACACACAAGTGGTGATGACAGCAGATGGAAAGTTCAGTGAAGGTGATTATGGAAAAGAAGCACATGCAAGTAGGTACTGCTGAGGTGCCAGTATAGACTAGCTTAGTAATACATACATGAAACAAGCATTGCTGTAAATAAAAAAACATTAAAACCACTTATCGTTGTATATCCACACACTGATACATAAATGCTGTAGGTCCATTTGTTGTAAAAATAAAATGCTCTGCACTGATTGGTCCTCCTTTGAAAAACTCAGCACAGCGCTCTGTTCGCCTTGCTGCAGTGCCTGCCATTAATAATAGTCAGCCAGGCCTGCGCCCACATCATATTTCTGCTGTTCTGCTGTAATATATGGAGTGTCTGTTCAGCCAGCACTCAGGAAACCCTGCATAATTTACCACAAAACAAGGAATACTGGTACCCCTCTGAGCCCACATGAAGCCATAGTTACTTACTGTTACACAGGGCATTGTAGTGCATACACAATATATAATTATATTTGATAAATTGTTCTGATGAATTTTCTGATCATAAATTAGTTATACATGATATGCATGAGACACTGGGGTTGCAGCAGCATCGTGGTTTCATGCTATACCATGCATGGTATGAAAATTGATGGTTATCATACGATGTGCATTTTCGATTTGCATGTTACAGTTGTATGTGTTCCTGTTCCTTTCCCTGTTTTTATCTCGTCTCTCCTCGAGCTCCACCCTGATTAAACTGATGAGGTGCACCTGGCCAGTGACTTGAGGTCCTTTAAGAACTCCTGTGTCAGGATGAGAAGAGAGGCTTCCAGTGTGGGGACTGCTGGTTCTGCTGGGCCTCAGCCTGGGATTTTAACATTGTGTGCTGTCGTTGATGTTAATACAGCCCATGGTTTGGGCTGTTTTAACCCTTGTGTTGTTCCTGGGTCAGATTGACCCATGATTGTGGGTGTGTCTCCTGGGGGGTCATTTAGACCCCCAGAGAGGGCGCTGTGGTGCTCTGTGGGGTCATTTAGACCCACACCTGATTCCAATTGTAATCTAGGGGGGGTACATTAGACCCTCGAGTGGCCGGGCGATATTTCGTGCCACGATGCCCCTAAAACTCTTCCACATGTACTCCAGACTGCTGCGATTTGACGACCGCGAGACGAGACGCACGAGACGAGCCACAGACAAATTGGCGGCCATGCGAGAGGTCTGGGACGCGTGGGTGGCGCGGCTACCGGACCTCTACAACCCGGGGCCCGAAGTGACCGTGGACGAGCAACTGGATCCGTTCAGAGGTTAGTCTTTTTTTCCGTTTTATATTATGTTATGTTATGTTATGTAGATAGCAGCTGCTAGTCCTTGTCCTCATCTCATCTCCTATCATCTCTTCTCCTCCTGTTTTTCTCCCTAGGCCGGTGTCCGTTCCGTCAGTACATGCCCAGCAAGCCAGCGAAATACGGGATCAAGTCATGGGTGTCCTGCGATGCGAAAGCCAGCTACGCTTGGAAGATGCAAGTGTACACTGGAAAGCCGAGCAGCAGACGCCCAGAACGGAACCAGGGGTTGCGGGTAGTGCTCGATGTAACGGAGGGACTGCACGGCTCTCGTGACTCCGTTCAGCGCACGAAGGGAGCGCATCCCCCGCACAGAAGCGTATGCCATGGTTGTGAAGACTGTAAAAGCCGATGCCGCCGCTGCCGCCACTGCCGCACAGAGAGCTCTTGACCACGACGACTACGACTTTCTACCCGAGAGTCCGGCCTCCTCCATAGCCCTAGTAGCAGCTCCGCTTGTGGCGAGGAAGAGGTGTCAGATATGCATATAGATATATAGGAAGAAGGACTGTAAAACTCACACCGCGTGCCGCGGGTGTAACAAATATATCTGCAAGGGCTGCTCACTTGTCTATTGCCCTACGTGTGCATCATAATATGGGGTGGGCTATGTGAGGGGGGCCAACAGCTGGGGGAAGCAGGGACAACACAAGGGTTATAGGCTTTCTGTTGTTGATTCGTGTCAGTGGTGGTCAGTGATCTTACATATTGTTTCACCCATAGGGCCACATAATTGTGCGGCATAATACCACATTATTAGGGACAAATCCTATTCGATTATATTTTTGTCTTATTTCTATGTTCTTATTGACTCTGGGGCCCCTGTTAGTGGAGACATGTTAATTGAGAAATATTATGGCAACTTTTATGAAAGAAGACTCAATACTTTTTTGGTAAGTCCTTTTCTCTATGCAGCAGTACACTTCATTTGAAGAGTTCATATTTAATTGAAATTACAGCCCCACCATGAAGCAGTGCTCCAGAGAGACAGAAACAAATTTACAAAAAGATTCACCATGCATACAAAACTTTATTGGAATCTGTTTCATGAATGAGGAACCAAACAATCCATCATATTATCATTGAATTTCCCAAGAGCTCTGTCTAAAGTTTCTTGACATTGAGAATGGTTCTAATTTCAAACTCTTGCAGCCAAAGAAGAGATCATTATAATCTATATTTAATTCGAGACCTGCTGATGTGGACCTGCGTATCATAAAAATTTTTGAAAAAGGTATAGCTGCAACATACACTGGAGGAACGGCTTGCTTTTGTTGCTAGTGATTAGCTAATATTACAGAATGAATAAATAATGGGTGAGGTAAAAATGAAGAAGTCTTCCAAAATAAACAACACAATACATAGTTTATCCATGTCTGTTTTCTTAATCATATTCTGAATGTTGCCATTGGTATGAATGATCATCAAAAATGTTGTACAAGGCTGGATAGATGACTGGGGTTGAATATTGAACATTTTCGGGGTTAGGGTTAACCCTAACCCTAACCCCATCAGTACGCAGTAGCAGACAAGCTGCAACTAACACCCAGGGCACACCAAACAGCCGCGTGTCACGGTTTTCACTTATTCACACTGGCTGTGGTTCAGCCGCGGTTCTGTACAATCTGCTACTGCCAGCGCTATGTTTTTACATAGGGTTTTTCTTGAAAAAGGCCATACATGTTTTGCCAAGAAATCCATCAGACAGACCCCTTTTAATCTGAAAAAGTACTATCATAAAAATACTAATAAAAGTTGTGCTCTACTACACACAACTCCTTGCTGCGGACAGTTGACAAGTATGCAGGTATGTCTGACAACACAGGCTGAAAAAATCTGACATGTAGACAGTGATAGAAAGGTTTGGAGCCAGGCTAACAGACCAAACGCTATGGAGATCTGCTAAACCACATAAGATGCTGTAACTGGATCCATTCTGTAAACCCCTTAAAATGAGTCCTTCTCCTCCTTTTCTCATGAGTGTGACATGTTGAATAAATTCTAAATTACAGCAAAACTTCCTGAGATAAATTTGCTGGATATAAAATGTATATTTTGTTATTTTTTGAATGTTTTGTATTGCAAACATAATTATTATGAATTGTGTTGAGAAACCATAGATTATTCTGTGAACTTACATTTGTAACTCTAATTTCTTAGTTCATTGTCAATTTTTTAAATAAATTTAAGATTTGGTACCTTGTTTGATGTCTTAATATCTCTCAGTCTATAATATACATTGTCAGTGCATTCTAAACTTCCCCGCATGCATTTTAATCCAGAGTTAAAAACTCTCCAGGTTGAGTCTGTTGCTAGTAAAATATTTATGGTGGACACTTGTGTTGTGTCTTTAATATCTCTAAATGCAATCATGGTTAACGATAGAAAATAAATATAATGCTGACCACGACAATGAAGATCAGTATCAATTCTTATTCCTCTATTCTCACAAGTAGCTGTAGCTCTGATGTGAAGAGAATGGAATCTTTAAAGATAGATGTAAAATGATCAAACCAAATTGTAACTCAAATGTTTAATGTGCTGCTTTAAACTTGTTTTAACTTGAAATGATTGGCAATGACAGCATAGTAATTAAGTAAACTACCCACACTTTAAATATCAAAGAAAAAGTAAACAACTTCATAATTATGTTAATAATTAATTCAAAATATTGTGTGTAGACTACCAATTACTAAAACCATTATTATACATAATACTAATGTTGCATGTTCCTACATGGTTCAACAAAATTTCACTAGAAGTCTTTATAATAAGACAAAAAAGCTTATTGCAAATTGATGTGGTAATTTTGTGTGACCTAACTTTGGTCCTTTTATAGCATTTTATTATTATTATTATTATTATTGTTATTATTATTGATACAATATTGTACTCACTTGCGTTTTTACAAATGTAAGTAGTGCTTGGACTATTTTGGGGCCTTTTTTCTTTATATAAATGTATTTTTTATTTTTATTTTTTTAAGCAAACAGTTTAGAATCACTGTGAAAAAGCTTTACAAGTGAAAGACATGACTTAACTGCAGAAAGCTTGGGCTTGCATCTGTGATGAACTGTGATGAATGTTTTAATGTTCCTCCTCCACCTCCAGTCAGATTGGATGGTTCCTGGTGATCCATCCCTTTTAAAGCCTTTGTTCACCCCCAGGTGTGTTTAACGACTCTGACTGATTAGACCTGTTGACCACGGGTGGGGCTATGGTGAGAATTTATGATGTCACAAAACTCTAATGCTTCCTTTAAATGGGGTCGTGTTTACCATGTTCATGAGATTAGTCCATGTAAAGGACACCACCTCTTGTAGCTACAACCTGTACATTTTCTAAAAGCTCCAAGCTCTAGTATTGTAATGTGCTTACTCATGTTTTCAATTATTGTAATTTATGTCATACAGTTATCATTTGTAATTTTATAACATTTCTGAAGAAAATGTTAATATTCCCAACAGTGTTAGCTTTCTTTTTTGATATTATATCTTTGTCTTTCCTACATTATGTTACCCACCTGCTAGTTTGCAAAACTCATAACCTCTGTATCATGTCTCATGGTCTTCTTATGTCATAACCTAGTAGGGCTGCACCTATCGATTGTTTTTTAGCGATTGATCTTATAATAATTTAGTATTACTCGATTAATATAATTATTAATTTATCAAAAATGAAATTTCAAAACTTGCATCATTAATATTTGTTTATATATTTAATCATCTTTTCTTAAGTACAAACCAGTATGACATAAAACTAAGTATGCACTGCAAGGCATTATTCCACAACAAAAACTAGCCCAGTCTTAACTGCTAATCAGCCTTTTACAGTACCTTACAAAATCTCTGCAAAATAAAATGAGTGCAAGTGCTTGTTCAATTCAAGGAAAAGATGTATATCAATCTACATTAAGCTGTCCAACAACTAAATAAATAAAAAAACGGTCTCTGACTAAAAGCTCCCACACTTTGGATCAGAGGTACTCAATTAAAATTCAAAGAGGTCCAGTTAGAGAGAATTTCCTCAAGCAAAGGTCTGAAACATCATAATGTCTAACATGCATTATGATTCAGTGCCATATAATATGAAGTAGCCTGGTAGTTGTATCAATGTCTGTATGAAGTAAAAACTGGCTGTCAAATAAAATAAAGAAAGTACAATTCAATAGTATTTTAACAATTAAGTAAATCCAACGGTATAGGGCCTTTGAAAATAAAAGAAAGTTTATGTTGATAAATGAATCGAGTTCTCTTTTTCCAAGGAATAATACTTAAATGAGCTCAAAATTATCAATTCATGTGCTTATGTGTGTGTGTGTGTGTGTGTGTGTGTGTTTGTGTAGTGAAGAATATCTTACATACTGAAATGAAGACTCCCACTCTCAATGTTTCAATCCTTGCCACAACCCTCATCTGGCAACCGATGTAATGACGTTGAACGTCTCTCTGCGACGCACACAGCAGCCAAATGATTACGGGTCCACTATTTGAAATTGTTGTAGCAGCCGTGCACCCGTTTCCGATAGTATTATAACAAGTCGACAGTGAAATGGAAGGTCATGGTCAGAAGAAAAGGATAGGTGGAGCAGAGTGGGAGAGAATTAAGAACAGTAAAGCTCTTGCCTCAGATGCAGCTAAATACTGCAAAATAAGCAACATGTTCACCAGGGAGGGACCAGGTCAAACTAGCCCCCACTCATTTCAAGGTGCGCATTGTTTCTAAGCATTAAGTTACAAGTGTGTTACAGTGATTTCAAAATAAAAGCGACCTTCCTGTAAATGTGACGTCAAATTTGTTCAGCCTGTGAATGCATGAATGAATTAAGGAGGTAAATAAATAAATAAATAGAATTAATATAAAAATTATGAAACGATTTCAGAGAAAATTGAGAATTGAAAATGTATGATTTCTCATTACCAGTGTGTAAATAATCAGTCAAACTTTATAATGAAGACTTAAATTCAAGCAACAAAATAACAGACTGTCATTGAGAAACTACCTGTTTCCACAGATTAATTTCCTTCACAATGACACAATGACACTGAATTATTGTCCAAGTCCGCCCCTGGACACACGTTTGCATTTATAGCAGAGAGCTATCATGATGGGTGCTGGTCTGAGCATCCGGACCAATTTGGAATGGTTCAGCATGTGAGAATTATGACCTGATATCAAACCGGTAACAGTATGATTAGTGCAAGTCCTGCTATACTTGCAGAGCTGCCCACGAACACTGATCGAAACTTTTACCTTGCTAGATCGGGTGGATATTTTTTATTTGTTTAATTTCATCCCATGCTATATTTCAGCTTCGCCAATCTACTACAAAGTGAAATATGTGCAGAAACATATTGTCCTATGTCTAAACTATTATGGAATAGTAGGGAAAACCTTGTTTACAGTATGAACTCACTTATGAACAGCATACATAAGACACAATGTTCAACATAAAAAAGGCTCATACATCATCCATATAATGTAGCTTTGCAAGTCACTTATAACTGTTGAGAATTCTGAGCTAAAAACACTCCATGCAGCAAATTCAGAAAAGAGCAAATATACAAGGAAAAAAACTTAAAAAGCCGAATACAAACAGCTCACACACACACAACGCCTGAGTATTGCACACATATACAACTTACCCAAAGATACATCATCATGATGTCTGGACAGCTGAGTGTTTTCCCCTGCAGTATCGAACAGACTCCTCCTTCACTTTAAACACAAGTTGTGCAACCTTCAGAATATGTATCCCTCAGTCACCAGATAAACCAGCTCCTCTTGAATTGGAAAGATATCTCTGGCCCTTCTTTATTTTCACTTTGACTTTCCTTTCCTCCTCCTTTTGTGTAAATTCCTGCTTAGCCACCAGTTCTCAGTGAGTGTGTATTTCACTATGCGTAAATGTGTCAGTGTGTGTGAGAGAGAGGGAGGGAGAAAGAGAGCCTAATGACTAAATCTACTCAATGCAGCAAGATGCTACGGTATACCGCTGCATGAGCAGAAGAGGGAGACAGAAGAGGAGAGGTGGATAAAACCACAGACATACACTGAAACAAACACAAATGTGCACCCCCAGATAAAATGTCCTTGTAATTGCTGTTAGTATCTCATAATTAATGTATATTTTAAAGTGATGAATGAAAACTGTCATGACTCTGGACTTTATCTCTTGGATAAATAGTTTTTTGTTTTTGTTGGACTGTTCTGATTATGAACTATTTTGGTTATTTTACCTTTACCTTTCTTTCCTTGTTTTCAGATTTGTGTTGATCCTGTTTAGATTTGTGCTCCATTCTGTTTCCTGTTTTATTTTGAAATTCTGATCTCCCTCGTGTTTCTGTGCTGTCTACTTCCTGCCTTGATTTGTTTCACCTGTTTCTCCTGTGCTCCTCCTCATCAGTTCAGTTTGAATTTAAGTCAAGTCCTCAGTTCTGCCTTTGTCGAGTCGTCTGTTTAGTTATGGTCTTAGTCCCTGCCAGTTTTGTCTCCAACGTTCTCAGGTAGTTTTTTCCTGCCTTGTTTTCTTTTCTAGTTAGAGTTTTTCCTTAGTTTCCTGCCGGGCCTGCTCCATGTTTTTTTTTATTTTTATTTTTTTTTTTAAATTGGACCTGCTTCTTGCCTCGCTCCTGCTTTTTGGGTCCATCTGCTCTCTACACAAACTGTGACAGAAAACATTCTCAAATAGTTACTCTTTAATAAAATAGCACTGCTGCTGCCTGTAGCTATGCTTGCAACATGACGAGGGCAGTTGGACCCCATCCAAGTCTTCTCCAGGTTCAAACTCAAAAAGGTGGAAAACGGACGGTCTTCCTCTTCAAAGCTCATCCCTGGACCACTGCTTGTCTTTGTCTGTTAAAGGCACATAAATCACCCCCATCAAGGGCTTCATTTTTTTTTTTCAGGTTGCATTTTGCAAATGTTTTCCTGCTACCAAAAGCTTATAGGCACTTTCAATTTAGAAAATATTATTAATTAAAAGTAACACCAAAATAATATTAAAGAACTTTTGAAAATCTAAATTTTGGATGGCCTTTTTATGATTGATTGAATGGTAGTATTGGTTCATCCGCTTTTTGATATGTGCTTGTAGTATTGTTACCATCCTGCTGCTGGCATCAACCAGTCTATCAAAACAGAATTAATGTTAACTGGTTGGTTTTTGGTTCAGATTAGCAGGAAAATGTATTACTTTACCGTACTTAAAATAAATGACATTTCATGGCTTTGCTATCTCTGAAAATGTCCGAAAAATCATCAACTCATCGAATCCTATCGAGTCAGTTTTAAGTTTTTACCATTCCTCAGCAGGCAGCCAGAACTCTCTGTGTGCCAGTCATTCAGGGTGTTAGTGAGAGCATTGGGTGGAAATATTCACTGGCCAATCAACTGGATTAATTAACCTATATTAGTGCCCCTAATAACAGCCATAGTTCTGGCTAAAAGTAAAGTATTTTTTATTGGCATTATATAAAAAGTAATCTCATACTATATCTGATTCTAGGGTTCACTGTGTGTTCCCAATGCAATAGTTTAGATGTTATTGGCAGGATTGAATTTTTGAAGAAGAAAAAAAACCCATTAGATTTACATTTGTGTTCCATGCTTTTTTCTTCCTGTTCTTTCTTTTCTCTGTTGTCTTGGGTAAACGCTATTAGCTTTAGTTTAACGTTTTGTTTACAGTTAAACCAGCAGCTGACTTTCGCTGGATCTGCAGTAAGACCTACTCAGGTTTTGGTTTATCTGTTGTTGTTTTTTTTCCTGAGCTGAAAAATATATATGAAACAACATAAATTGTGATGAAATTAGCATAGAAGTTATATTCAACCTCAATGCAAACTATTAAACATATTTTATCCTGCCTGGCAAAATGTTAAATTATCAAGACATTCTGTGTTCATCTATGTTCATGAGCATTTTGGTAGTGACCAAAATAATGAGATTGCGCAAACACAAAAGTAGCTGTCTCCCAAGGGTGGCTGGTTTTCCCCTTTGAAAGAGTGAGGAGTTTGTGCATCAGGTGGGAACTCGAAATAGGACTGCGATTAAGGCTGTTCAGGCAGTTGATTAGGATGTCCCCTAAGCGCCTCCCAATGCAGGCTTTCCGGAGGGGAGGGGGGAGACCCCAGGATAGACCAATAACTCGCTGGAGGGATTACAGCCTACATGGGATTGCCCCAGGAAGAGATGAAAATATTGCTTGGAAGAAAACAATGGATCGATGGGTTTAATAGAATTCATATGGTCAGGTAAATGATATGTCGAATCAGACTTAAACCCTGGAACTGCAATGGCAACATTTTAATTTTTATATGATGTGTATTGTTGTAAAAAGTGATTGAACAACCTATAGTATGGAAATGGACTAATAAACACAAAGGAAGGAATAAACTGGCGTCCAAATCCAATCTGAGAGTGTAATCTATTTGCTTCTCATTTCCCCTTTATCCTGAAGGAAATACTTGTTCATTTCTTCATGGTCCATAGGGACAATTAAAAAGAAATGAAATTGGCTGGTAGCTGTGTGTAGCTGTGGGATTGCAATAAGATGCCATGGCATGAATAATAAAACTAAGGCTGGAAGTTTATTTTTAGAATCAAAATGTACCCATAATTTAATGAGTTATGCTGCCTTGCATCAAAGCTAACATGGGCTGCACTTACTGGATTTTATTTATTTATTTTATTAAAGTTCTGGGTTGGTTATTGGAATAATATGAAAAATAAAAATGTGACTTATGTAAAATGGCGATATAATACAAAACTACACTCAAAATCCCATGAGGCAAGAAGACAGCAAAGAGACAAGATCTGTGACTCATTACATGTGTATATGAGCTTAATCAACAAGATTCATGATGAGGCTTGTGGTTGACTGCTATTCTCAAATCTCCTGTCAGTTCGATAATGACACCAAAACATGCACATCATACAGATGCTTCAGAAACAAATCACAAGATTTATCTATAAATGAGATAAACATGAAGCATATGCAGATAAAAGTTACAAAGATGACTACAAGGCCTCCATTCTGACCAATCAGGGATTCAATATACTGCATAGTATATACACAACTCGGGAGAGATGAGGGGTTAATAAATATGTATTCTGACAAATATAGTGAATGTTATTACCAATGACTGTGAGTCATTTTAAATAATTGTTAATTGAAAGGTACAGGAAAGTCAAACTTTTTAACTAAATGGATCGTAATTGTGTTGCTGATTTACAGTCTCCAGAGTCATAAGCTCTTTCAAAAGATTTTCAAAAGATTTTAACCAGCAATGTTGTATCTTCAATTCATAGTTTTACTTTACCAATTAAGGCACTGGGCTCTATTCTCGAGCCAGGGCAACAGGGGAGAGGAATAACCATGATTTAAAGTCAGCCTTTGGCTGTGTTTGAAATCATGCCCTATTTACTGTATAGTGCACTATATTTACTATGCCCCATTTTATTTGACTATCCAAATTCTGCGTGTAAAATCACCATATAGTGCTATCATACATGCAGACTATCCATTAATTACACTGTTGTTGTCATGTAATTTAGATCTTTGATGTGATTGGAGTTCAGTGTTCGCTTTAATCTGTTAAATACCACATGTATCTATCTTTTTTACTTTGTACAGCTGTAAAAATCACCCACACTAGTGCTTTATCCGTATTGGGTTAACACTACAGTCTCCAGCTAGTTAGTTACTCAGTGAGATGTTGACCATGGAAACTAGAGGTAACGTGCTCTTACTTTCACATGTACTCAATAGGAGTTGGACTGGAAGGACTCGAAGGAGACCCTGAGGTAATAAATAACATTGGATATGGAATCTCAAATGGAAATACTTGCAAAGACACATAAACTCCTCAAAAACAAGATAATGTATCCCAATCTTATCCTAAAAATTCAACTTGTATCAATCAACTAAAACGATAAATCAAACCACTCCTCCAGCCAGCTACAGCAGCTGCATAGTCCCAAACCATTGGCCCATAGGTCCTTGAAGAGCGGTTTTGTAGCTAAAAGAAGGCAGCTAACTCATTGCTGTCTTCCTAGTGCATGCTGTTTTTTCATAAATAGGCAATTTAGAGATAGGGATCAAAGCTGTGTTCTTGTGCAATTTGTTCATTCTTGTAATATAACAATTTTAGAAATGAGTTTGTAAAATAGATTTAAAAGAGGACATTGAGGTAGCTGGTCTGATTCCCAGTGGAAGGTTATGCAGTGTACAAAATGTGCAGTTGAAATATAATTGTATCACTTGACTGTGGGTGCTGTGGCGTTGTGCATTCGAATGGCTGATGGCAAAAAGGAGCCCCCTAAGCACTTTGAGGCGCGTGGTTGCATGAATCTGTGGCTGAACATGCTCCTAAGCTACCTCTGTTTACAGAGGGGATGAGAGGGGTTGTCCATCACTGCCTCTACACTGTCCAGTTCCATTCCCACCACAGAGCTGACCTTCACTCACCAGCTTGTTAAGTTTGTTGGTCCTCCAAGCACACCACAGTAAAAAAGATGTCACTGGCCACAACAGACTAGTAAAACAACCTTACCAGCCGAGGGCACATGTTAAAGATTTCCGCTATGTAGTGCATGTGTGACAGGCAAAGTCCACTTGACCCAATATTCTAGACTTTATCTGCAGGTCATGTCTGAAAACTGCTTAGGATTGTTCTGCTGCAGCCTGCAGCCTTCCCTCGAATCTGTCTCTGTAGCAGTCTTAAGTCATCCTTACCTTCCTCTTTAGCTCGCTCTGGATATCCTTTCTGGTTTCCTTGTTGCCCCCTCCATGAAAATCTTCTCTTCCAGTTCAGCAGAGATTTAATGTCCCTATTGATCCAAGATTCATTACTGGTGATGCCTTTCTTGGGGGACAACACATTCCTCACAGAACCTGGTGTAGTAAGTTATGCACTGCAGTGGTTGTTTTCCTGGGATACACATTTGAAATTAACAAAGACAGCAAGCCAGCTGCACGACTTCTTGCTTACTATATTTTGCAATTTTTACCCTCAGGTGTGCATAAACTACAGGCTATGAACTACATTTTAAGAAATTATTACCGATATAACTGTTGTCAGGATGTGCTGATCATGTTGAAGCTAAAATTTAAAATCAGTTTCACTCATACAAGACATCTCAAGTCATTTCTTGTTTTATCACTTTTTTTTGTTGAAATTCTGTGGATGAAAAATAATGCTGAAATAAACCCCCTTTCCCTATCCGCTTTAACCAGCGAGACCAAGAACCAAAGCTAAACACTGAACTCCTTTGGTCATCATTGCAGTCACCACACTTCCATTGTGGAATATCGAATGGAGGAAGCCCAGGAAAGGAAACGAGCAGAGTATGCTAACCTGGTAGCTGAGTGCCAGAGAAAACGGGTGGAAGGCTTGTTGTGAGACAGTGGAAGTGGAATGTAGGGGCTTTGCAGGCCAGCCTCTACATCGGTTCCTGGGGCTCCTTGGTATCTGTGGGCTGCAAAGGAGGAGAGCCAATAAAAACATCCTGGAAGCTGCAGAGACGTCTTCCCATTGTCTCTGGTTAAAGAGGGGGATGAGTACCTACCTGCACACAAGTCAGGGCCTGATCATCCCTGGCTGGGTTGCCTGGGTGAGGGTGTCTGATGTTTAAACCTGAAACACTTGAAGACCCTGGGTTCATTACTGACGATGTGGTGTCTCGAAGTGTACTACAGAACCATCACCATAAACTTCTCTCCTCCATGTTGACTGATTCATGCAAATGCTTTACCGGTTTAATAACTGTAGTGAGCATATGCTCCCATAAGCAGCATCAGCACAGCGGGGAATCTTGCTTGAAGAATAACTCAAGGCTAATTAATTAGCTGACTGATTAGCTGCTTAACAACCAAGGTATAGAGTGCAGGTGCCTACAGCTATATACCACTACTATCACATGAATAAAACTAGAAGGACGATATGAAAGTGCATATATCGGCCAAAGCTAATGCCCTACCTTGCCATTTCAAGTAGTATTGACCACTAATTGTCTAGACTGTGGCAGCCTGTCATATTCTAAATTGTCCTGCCACAGTTTGATAAAGAACAAAAAATTTTTTTATAACATAAGATATCTCTAACTTGGTGTTTTGCTCCTGTACTGCATTGTATAGATGTGTGCAATGTTTTTTGCCATGCGCTCGCTATCATCCATAAAATTGTTCCCATTCACGCAGAGAGTCAAACCTAATAGTGGCATACACTGCAGTTCTCTATCTCACAGGAAAATTCTACTTTCTATCTTTCTCATCTATCTCACTCAGAAGCGTCTATCTCACTCAGAACTGTAACTGTTGAAGTTAAGTGCAACTTAACATGCATGATTAACATCCAAGCAGCAGTGTGACAGATTGACAGCGATAAATGGTCAAAAGTCTGGCAGTACTTTGAAAGTGAAAGAGACAACAAACTAAAGTGCAATAAATGCAGAGTGTTTATTAGCTGCAAGTTGGGTTGCACCTCGAATCTAACCAGACATTTAAGGCAGCAGGGTATTGATTCAGAGCATTGCACACTGTTTGATATGTTGTGGTCTGTGAAGGTGTCAGTCGGCTCAGCATAAGCACCTCGCAAGCACCACCAATCCTGCCTCAAGATTCATTCCATGTCAAATCATCACACTTTTGGGAAGCACCGTTACAGATTTTAATGTCATTTTTCATCCTGATTTGGTCGCATGCACCTGTGGTAATAAACCTCTAAGAAGCAATGACCACTCCTAATTTCTGCTCCCTCAGAGTTTTTGATGCAGCAGTTGTGTCTTAGCTTATTAAAATAATAAAGATGTTTTTATCATCTAAACCTTTGACACACTTTTTATCGTATTGGAATTGGGATTTTGAATTGCTAAGAACCAGAAGCAATAAGAATTTTGGAATCGGAATAGATACAAATTATACCCCATCCTAATTCCCATGTTTCCCTTGTACGTTTGAAGGTCTTCTGCACAATTTAGGTTACCAACTACCAGTAGATGTTAGCAGGTGTTAGTAGTCATCAGTTAGGGACATAACTTCCCTTAGCACCTTACTGTCATCAAGTGTTTTGGCCTTTTAATCAATGATACAGGCCAAACTTGAGGGTACGCTGAGGCTAAAGGTAAATCCGACTGGCTACTGTCTGGTATGGCAGTACTATGAAAGCCATGGGGCCTGCTCAGTAGATCAGACATCATTACCTCTTTGCCTTTAAGATAAGAAAGGGGAAAATCCTATGAAACACTCTCTACCTTACCTATACAGAAAATGCTAGAGTACAAATAAATGCCAATAAGTCCTCTGATCAAGGCCAAATGAGCCTGACAGGAGTCAGTGGAGAGAGAGCCTACAGCGAAATCAGGGATTAACGGCTGGATCTCAAGGCAATAACTACAGAATCAGCCATTCACAGCTGGCTGCAGCCAACCAAATCCATCACTGCTTCAGGACCGAGACTAGAGTTTTAATGATGTATTGCTGAATGCCCGGAAAAAGCATGTAAGGGTCTGGATTATACTGGTTGTTCAGAGCAACTGAGCAGTCACATCTGTTTAAACTTTACAGAATACACCAAACCCAATACAATACATGATACATGTATTACAGTCTACAAGTTCAGAAGTAATATTGATACTCTGCTTTTTAGTGATGATGGAGACTGTGGGTGTTTGAGGTAGAATCTTAATGCTTTTATTTGTTTACAGGGTCAATGCCTTCCAAAAGCATTCTTTCACGTAATTGTTCTTTATCTGATGGCTTGTGTTGTTTTGCAGACCTTAGCCATCCATTTAAAGTGCTGAACACTTCTTAAACGTAGGTGGGCTTCAGAGGCCTGTATACAGGCTCGATCTCAGCTTGTACAGATAATTTACGCCCATTGCACGCGACGTCCCGGGCCCCACGACGTAGCCTCGACGTTCCACCTGTTCGTCATGCCGACGGTCGACAGTCGAATGTGGAGGGTCGTCGAAAATGCGGCGACAACTGGAAAGGGATGGACGAGACCGACCTGCACGCCTACATAGGGCTGCTGATCTTATCGGTCATGTACAGGTCCCGGGGGGGGGGACGCCGCCAGCCTGTCCTCGTCCTCATCTCCTCTCCTCTCATCTCTTCTCCTCCTCCTCTTCTTCTTCTCCCCAGGCCGGTGTCCTTTCTGACAGTACATGCCCAGCAAGCCGGCGAAATACGGGATCAAGTCGTGGGTGGTCTCAACTGGAAAGCCGAGCGGCGGATGCCCGGGGAGGAACGTTGCAGGTTGTGCTCGATGTCACGGAGGGACTGCGCAGTCGCACCGTCACGTGCGACAATTACTTCACCTCCTACGAACTCGCGCGGCAGCTGGGATGAAGGCAGGGTTGGTAACAGGGAGTGGAAAGCAAGAAAGAGAAAGAACATTCTGAATAAGCAAGAGTGCTTGCAGCCCCAGTGGGAGTGCTGCAGTGTTCATAATATGTCACAACGGTTGCATGAGGGTTATATACTGGCAATTATCCCTTTCTTTCAGTATTAATATGAGTAAGTAGTAAATATATGAGTTTTGGGTAGGGTCATTAAATTTATCTTGCTGGCAATAGAAAGGATCCTTGAAGACTATGGACATTCACATCAGATTGTGAGGATTATGTTGTGGTTGTGTTGTTGTGTCTCCTCTCTCCTTTCTGTATGCGCCCTGTGTGTGGTAGGGCTGTGGTAGGCTGGCTCCTGCTGATGCGGACGAGGCACACCTGCACCCAATCTATTCTAATCATCATCTCCATGAAGTATCTGGTCGTCTCAACACTTCGGCGCCAGATTATTCCGTCTCCTATGGTATTCAGTGTGTAGTGATCTCGTCCGGTTCATACCTCTTGGATTACCCTCTAACCTTTGTGTCCTCCTCAACTCAGAACCCTGGTGTGCCTTACAACCCTCAGACAGGCTTTCTCCTCTCAGGAGAATCGTGTGGGACAGCACGAGAAGGTATTACTGGAAGTAATGGAGGCCCTCACTGCACTTACCTCCAAGGTGTCGCTGATCGGGACTCAGATGGAACGGATGTCGGCACACCTCCCCTCACTGCCGGCTCCCTCACCTGCTCCAGCTCTGGGTCCAGCTCCAGCCTCTCCTCCAGTGGTCTCATTGGGCTCGGTTTTCCCTCAGCCCCGGGAGCCTGTCCTCCCCACCCCCGCTAGGTTTACCGGTCAGTCGGGTTCCGGTAGGGAGTTTATTTTTCAGTGTAGTCTTGTCTTCGAGCAACAGCCTTTCACTTACTCTACAGACAAGTCGAGAATAGCATTCGTCATGAGTCTCCTCTCGGAGAAAGCCGCGGCTTGGGCTGTGGCTCTCTCACGTAACAACTCTCCGGTTCGTTTTTCGTTTTCCTCGGAAGTATTTGATCATCCGTTGCACAGCAAGGAGGCCAGTAGCCGGCTCCTGTCGCTTCGTCAGGGGGAAAACTCCGTGGCCAAACACTCCATTGACTTCCGCATCCTGGCTATCGAGAGCGGGTGGGACGAGAGAGCGCTTCAGGAGGGACGAGCTGAGAGACGAGTTAGCCGCTCGGGATGAGACCACCTCCTTGGATGAGTTAATCTCGTTATCCATTCGGTTGGATTGTTGGCTGCGTGAGCGACGTAAGGAGAGATCCGGGAGGGTGAGTCACATCCCTTCCGTGACACGGACACTGGGCCCTCTTCAGCAGGGGGTTCTGCCATTCCCACGACCACTGTCCGGCTCAGACGTCATTCCTCCTCGGACCGCAGCTTCCCCCTCCTACTTCGAGGAACCTATGCAACCTGCATGCTACCTGCCTGTTACCTGCCTGCTTCCTGCCAGCTTCCTGCCGCTCCAGCCAACTGCCACCTAGCCAGCCAATAAACACCATTTATATCCAACTATCCACTCTCCGTGTCTGCTTTGGGGTCCAATCTGTACTATACCTTAACACAGATTCAATTACGAATACAAATTTTAAATACATCACAAATTATGATGTGAGAGTAATCAAGTTTCAACCTAAATATAATACGAAAGATAAAGTCAAATTGTGAATGATATGCGTGTGTCCATTTGATATTGTTATGAGAAAATAGTCATTGGCTCATTGAGTTGAATTTAGATAAATCACATTTTATAAAGCATCATCAGTAGAGAGAGGCATTTTAAAGTAGAATGGAAAGTTAAGGAAACTGCCACCAAGAACCTTTCCCTTTTATGTGTCAAATATTAGATCAGTAAGGTTCCCAGTGTCTAACTAACCCCAACTACATCTTGTTTATAGACCTTCCAATCCCATAGTTGTTTCAGATCCTTAGCTTCCTTAAGACATTGAAATTAATATTACGGTAACCCTAGCTTTTACAAAATCAGAGACTCATTTAGTATAAAAATCCTACAAAATATAAATGCACACTGGACTTTTGGCAGTGGGAACCAGGTTAAACCAGCTTAAAAACAAATAAATACAGAGAATCATCTAGTTTGCCTGTAAAGGAACACATAAATACATCAAGAACAACATAATAATTGCTTCTTTTAAATAGCTGTTAAAGAACAACCACAAACAGTACAATAACAGTATAAAACACTTACAAATGAAATTAATCTTAAAACACTCAAAATTGAAGTCTTGACGATATTAGACATCACTGTTTAACTTGTCGGACTTTCCAATGTGAAATATTGCCAGATTGCTGACATTTTAGCTAGCTCCAGCTAACACTACACTACTGGAACTCACAGCTCTAAAAACAGTACTTGCCAGTAGCAGTGCAGTGCAACTGCTGTTTTGGAACAGAAAACAAGAGGTGAGGTCCAGGAAAAGAAAATTGCAGTTTTGTTTTGTCTTGTTGAAACTAATACTATAAAGATGTGGTATCAGATCGGTAAATAGATTGATGTACTCGCCAATGCCGTCATTTGCAGTATCAGATGCATAATGGTATCGGTATAATAATATAAATGTTTATGTCAGGGCTGTCTACTATTAAATGAATCGAGAGGGAACGTTTCTGTGCTTTGTATTCCTACCTTCATTAGCTCCACTCACACACAGCAGCTGAATCCTCATTTTCTCAATATCTCTGCCTTCCACTCTTGGCCAGGGGAAAGAAGAGTGGAGCATACTTTATAGTGACAGGCAGAGCAGCCAAATACCAATAGAGAATACATCAGCTTGGCAATTATTGGATTATCTCGCACTGATATCATTACCGCCAAGCATTCACTCCAATCATTGATTGAATTTTTCAATTTACTTCACCATTAATGCAAGTGGCCCAACTGAACAATCTTCTGATGAGTCCGTCGTTCAGTCGATAAGTCCCGCCCTTTGGGTGCTTGTCAAGGGGTGTGTGTTTGCAACATATAACTAAGTGTGTTTTATAGAATACTATGTTTTGAAGTCTACCAATAGCAAGACGAAAAACAAACAAAAACAGCCTCTACTTCTGAAAAATAGAATCAAAAGAAAAGTGAATCAAGCCAATATAAGTTGTCTAAACAGGGCTATGTTACAATATCAGATGAATTTGTTAGACTAAACAGAAATGGTCTGTTTTCTCCAGGTTTTTGCCTCCAATGCAAAACATTTATTAAGCATGTATGTGCTTAGGTATTCAAGAGCCAAGTGCCATGTTGATATGTCTGCTACATAATGGAAGATAGCACCAGAAAACACATTGTCAGTGTTACCAGTCTTACAGGGTGCACATACTGTAAGTTGCTCACCGGCCACACTGGCTTTTTTTGTTGAGATAAAATGTATTTGGTTAGTTGTTGTGTAACAGTAGTAGCACCCACATCATCATCATCAAATGATACTGAAAATTAAAGTGTCTAGTGGAGCAGAGTCACATTAGAGTAGTGGTGTCTTATCATGTGACAAGTGGAGAGTTGACCAATACAGGTGATGATAAAAATGCGATGGATATTTTGAAGGTTCACTGGCTCACAGACTGGTCAATGTGTTAGAGAGAGAGAGCGAGCATTGCACACACCTCTACAATGAAGCAACAGTGCAAACAAAACACCAAGTTAGTCTCTTGTGTTATAGTAAGAAGTGGACCACCATAGTCTATGTAATAAATGGGAAACACTGCACTGCAGAAAATAGTTACCTTCAGCGAGATGAAATTGTTCTTTAAATACACTATCCAGTGCCATGAGAGGCCATCAACAAAGTAGTGCATTAGTATTTTGCATGTGCCTGACCATGCACTGATCACTAACTGCTGTTCAACAATACCAGTGCAGTGCCCTTTGTGAACACTAAATGCTTAGCCTGTGGTAAAGCTCCAGGGTCTACTTCAGAATTATTCCTTGGCATTGGTGAGCTTTCCTCAAACAGGCCTACAATATACTGTCACATTTTTATTGTTTGAGTGCTGGACCTTGTGTGCACAAGGAAGTTAGAAAACGTGTTTTCATCCTACCTGGTTCAATTGCAATGACGAATATATAGTCAATGTTCTTCATAAAATTAAACTGAATTAGCTTTATTACTGTTCACCAGTGTGGCTATTAATTTACTGAACTGATGTTATTTTTTTTAAAACATTGCATGTCGGCTATTTAAGATGTCTGATAGGCAAGTGACACAATCTGCAGACCCAAGTTCACAACCTTACAAAATAAAAGCTCTATAGTTCTGATCACTACAAACCAATGCAGCAACAAAGCAACATTTGCTTTTACTTAGAAGACAACTTGCTTAAGGAAGGGATTCTGTGAACGTTGTTGCCATGAAGGAGATCAACACCAGCGACTCCCATGATTGTTTGTGTCAGTCCAATATGGTGAAATAGAAATTAATCAGATTATCTAAATGTCTTAATGTAAATTATATGAGAGGTTCATGGTTATGCGAACAAGAGAGGCTTTTCAGTTCCAAGAATCTTATGACGTTAAACTCTCAGGGGTGGGAGTGGCTGTAAAGATGGGCAGGAGGTGGAGAGTGAAGGCTGCCATTGAACAAGCAGAATCATTGCTATGTCATGGAGTCCTGGTTGAAACAATGGCCAGAGAAAGTGTCAGCTAGGAACCAGCCGTTATGACAAGGCTTGGGCAAACTCGGCAGAAACTGGTGAGAGGAGGAGAGATCCAGTGGACCAGTGGTAATGATATTAAATTAGCAATTGGGAGGAAGTTGTGGAGAAGAAGATCCCAGCAGCTGACCTTTGGAGGTCAAAACCACACACATTCTTTGTCCAGCAAAGCATAGTCTTTATTAGAGCCAGAGGCCCCATACACACCTTTTTGTGATCCGATCACAAGTGGACAGCTCTGAGTGCATGCAATCACACCTGTTATTAACATGTGGCCCCATATGCATCTCATGATCGGATTACTAAACGGATCTCATTTCGCATCATGAACCTGATGTACTAGAGTTTGTTTACTTCTTAAGAACAAATTTAAGAAAATTCTTAAGAAGATATCGGTGACTGAGGCCCATGTTATCATGCTGGAACTCACTGTGCCGTGGGAGGAACATATGGAGGAGGCTTATGAGCAAAAGGACAATGCACATGCCAATGTTGAAGCCGATAAGATTTTAAAAACCTTTTAATGGTTTTCAAAGTCCTTAATGGTCCTGATCCTTCTTATCTGTCAGATCTGCTTTCAACTTGTGAACCTCTAAAGTTAGAACAAAAAACCACAGTGAAACGTTCTTTTATTACTATGTCTCTGAAAGAGCCTTCTTGAAGACCTGAGGGCAGCACGGGCGGCTGATTAGTACCTTTTAAGTTTGGCTTCAATCAAATTTAGTCATTTATTTATCAATTTATTTATATTTTAGCCTGTTTTACTCACAGATATATCCATTTAAATAAATTTATTTGATTATTTTCTGATTATTTTACTTTTAATACATTAGATTTTATTTTTAGATTTTACTCACCTTCATACATACTTTCTCTCTTAGGGTTTTATTAGTTTCATCCTCTTTATATATCATTCTATTAGTTTCTATTCTGTCCTGTTTTCTTTCTTATTTTTCTATTTTGAATTTTAGTCTTTTCTTTTTTTAAATTATGCCTCTGTTTCCTAATTGGAAATTGCTCGGATAGTGTTTCCTCAGTTCTTTTTCGGAGTATTTTCTTTAATCCTGTAGTGCGATTTTAAGCCCCTGCTTTGTGATTGGCAGTACTTAGGGTGGGAGGGTTGTTTTGTGAAGCACTTAGTGTTACATTTTATTTGTTTTAAAAGTGCTTTATATATTGTCTAATTGCTTGATCCATAATAATATATAATGACAATTATTATGGACACTTGGACTGACAAAATGGACTGAGGATATCAGGGACATCACTGTGGGAACACAATTATGTTTATTGTGAATTAGCATCACAATAGTGCTTCTGGGAGAGGGATTGAACCTCACTCTTCTAAACTTCACATTTACAGAGTCTGCATTAGACAAACATCACTTTACTTTTTTCTTGGCATTGGGTGTAAAGCTAATGTACTGAAGAAAATTTGAAGATGTGCGAACAAAACACTAATGTAGATGTGTTGTTTTTTTAGAGGACATGCTCAGCATCCTCGGTTTTAGCTAAAATCCTTTAACTTGGCTCGTCAATAAAACATGGGAAAAGAGAATATATGGACACATTTTGGATGTGAACATGAAGCTCTTTACCCACCCTCTCAACGAGCAAAGCTGTCAGATGCTTCTCTTTTTATTTCCCTAATGCATTGTAGGGCACTGTTAAAGAAATGTGCAATATTCCTGTCATTGCTCTGTGCCTCACACAGCACAAAGGCTGTGCTCAAATCGAAAGACACCATTTTGTGCTTACAGTATTGTTATTAGAAATAGATGTGTAGATTGTGCAATAATATTCAATATTTTGTAGGTCTGTTTCATTGTGTTCATTTGAAAACACTGTGTAGGACTTGCATGATTTGTGTGTGAGGGGTTATGTGTTTTGTCTCTGATGTACTATCCACAAATATCGTCAATTGTGTTTCAAATAGCTCATCACAGTAAAATGACATAAGAAAGCAAGGAGTTGGGGCGACCTGCTAAAATTGGAAGTAATAAAGCCAGGCCTTGATGTTCAATCAACCAATCATTCAAATTTTAATTGTATATCCTATATTCACAAATCACAGTTTGTGTCATGGGGAATAATAAGTTGTGAAATCTTCTGCCCTTAACCCTCAACAAAGGTAAGGAAAAACTACCCCAAAAAACAACTTTAACAGGGGAAAAAATGTAGAAACCTCATGTGAGGGATCCCTCTCTGAGGATGGACAGAAGTGCAATAGATGCCACGTGTAACTTAACACATCAACAAAATAAAAGTTTTTACAACATTGATTAGAAGAAACAGTTTTTCACATAATGGAAAGTGTCTATCTATTTACACATAATAAAATGTCAGATGGCAGAAATGACAATTGTGACAACCCTGGAGTTGTCCTGCTGTGGGGTTGTGCTTATGTCTGTGTTTCAGGCTCCTGTAGGCAGAGTCAGACCCTAGTGATCAGCAGGGATGTGGCACACCTGGGCTGACCAGTATTTAAGAGGCCTGCAGACTGGGATCTGGCTCTCTCTCTCCTTCACCAGGTCTACCTCCACATGGACATCCCAGCTTGGCATTTCCGAGGCTCTTACTTCTATTCACCCACCAACAGAACTGGTTACCATGTCTAACTTTAAGTTAGCTTTCTTTGTATAATAAATACTGCAACTGCTGAACTTTGTGACCTTCCTGGTTTCTTGTTGCACAACATGAGGCAATGTGTAACACAATTGAATAGAGGTGTTATTGTAAGTAATGTGGAATATGTGAGCTGCCGCTACAAGATGCCTCAACAGATGTTGACTGTAGAATTCTCTGACCGAGGCACCAAATTGTATTAATTAATTGAATTAAAAAATGGTAGCTTTAGCTCAGCTGCATCCATTTGCATTCTTACATATTTTATACTCTTCATCGTGAATCAGATAATGTAACACTACTCTAAAGACACAACATAGGAAAAATGAAAGTGATATTGCGCACTGTAAACTAAATGATCAGATATGTGTATATATATATATATATATACATACACCTATAGGTGTATGTATATATGTAGGTTTATGGTTAATATTACTGTACAGAAATGAAAAAGGAATGTTTGTAACAGAAAAAAGAAAAGAGAAAACAGATTATTAGTTATTAATAAAAATAAGGGAAATATATTAAGAAGCTGTATGTTTGATTTGGGATATTTGCCATCATATTGCACAAGTAATTTAAAAAAAAGTTTGCAACTGTGGCATCCCTGCCAGAGGCTTATGCTGTATGGGAGTCCTTGGCATGGAAAAGTTTGGGAACCCCTGCCCTAGACCACCATATTATCTATCATTCAAAGATATCCTCATTCTCTCCTGCCCATTGTTGAGTGAAATTTTGTTGTTTTGTTGTCAGTGTTGTGATATGATTTGAAAAACAATAATTACAGATAGTTTGGGGTCTAGGGACCCCAAAGGGGGGATTATATTGGGGTCGACCTCTGAATGAACAATGTTGCATAACTTGTTTTGACCAAACTTGGCTGACTTGTATCGTCATCCCACCAAAACATACCTAAGAACACATTGCATACAAGAACATGTTGTCACATACACTGGGAAGAGACTTCAGGGAGAACATGCACATGCCCACGTCAGCACTGAAGGTGCAGATGCTGAAATAGACAGACCCCTTTTGGAACTGCAATCCTGCTACTGTGTGTTCTTCATGAGAAACAGCTTTGTTTAAAAACCATCCCATCAGTTCAAGAAAAGTGATCCAGCCCTCACCCTCATTCCCTTGACATTTTTCATTAAAGAAAAGGTAATGTCCATCCCATTGCTAATTACATGACAGAGATTTTGAATAAGTTCTTATCTATCTTTGGACAAAAAACTAAATCTAGGTAGTATGTGATAAGTTAAACACAGTAAACAGTAACAGTAAACAGAGGCCCGACCTCATCAATGACTTTCTAATCCTTTGACATGTCTAGTCCAGCTGAGTCTTAAACCTTGTCTTGCTAGATAACCTAACCACATAATTCTAAGCTGCTTGATGTGGATGTGAATTTGAACTGCTGTGATGCTTCTATCTGGAAAACTTCAGCATTCTTCAGCATTTGTGGTGGCTTAATAGTTGCTACTTACTTTCACCTCAGGCTTGACATCAATTTGAGGGACAACAGCTGGGCCCAACATTTGGCCTTTTGAGAAACAAATGGTCTCTGAGAGTTTACATCGATAAAACCAATCCCAGAAAATATTAGCCTTGATAGTCCACAACAATCTGTTCCAAACATCCTTTGTCCCATAAACAAATACATTCTTCATCATTGTTTCCTATTTAATAACTTTAATCTGCTCTGTGAAAAATGTGGAAGAATTAGTAGGTAAAGCAATGAATAGGTGAAGTGTGATATAAATTACTGAGTGAGTTAAGTGAATCACAGGCCCAACAAGATAGCTGAGACAACAAATGGAGCTTCCAGGAATTACTATGAGGTCAGAAGACTAATGGAAGCAACTGCTCAACCATAGTTCTCAATGAACCCCCACCAACCAAACACACAAGCACTTCTAGTCTTTTCACAGCTATTGATCGGAATACAGTCTGGGATGGCAACAGATGCAAGCAGACAAATAGTTTGAGTGCTAGCTGCGAATATTGTATTTCTAAATGTTCAGGAAGTTATCTTTTCTTTTGCCTTTATCTATTTGAGATATCATGCTTTGGTTAATCCAAGATCCCAGTACAATTTTTTTCAATACTGGGGACAGTTTTTTGGTACTGACTCCTAAACAATACTTTTTTATCCTTCATCAACATTATACTACAACATAATTTCCATATGTAGCATTACTAACATAAACTATGAGGTTGAAAGCAATGTATGCAATATATGCAAAGGGATAAATATATTTAAAAACTAAGTAGATGGTAATAATTAAAATGAAGTAGAAAAATAACAAAATTAATTAATAATCGCAAAGGACCAAAGATACACTCAATGTTATAATTTTTTCAGAATGTTAGTTAACAAAATAAACATTTTCATGTTGACCCATCAAATATTTAAAAAAATACCTGTTTTTCAATGATAGGAAACAAATTACTCATTCTTTCTTTTCAATTGTATTTGTCTTATCTTACCCCAACTGATTTCATCCATTAAAACATGTACTACCTTTACAGTTATTTTTGGATCCTCCTTTGCTAAAAGTGTCCAATTTAGATAATCAAGAATGCCTCCTATTGAGAATCTATTTCTCCAAATCTTCCCCTCTCTGGCAAACAACTTGTGTCAGGCCCGCTGTCTCAACCTCCTCGTCCCTCCCTCTCGGTTTCTGTGTGCTGTGTGATGATTTCAGGAGGGGTGTCAGGCGTGCAGTCACCGGGTTGCAGCTGTTTCCAATTGCTAGTCATCTCAGCTGATATACCAGAATTCAGCTTCACCGTAGCCTCTGGTGCACAGATCTAGTCAGCTGCCCTGTCCCCTCCTGAGCTCCCTGATCTGTGTTTTGACTCATCTGCAATCACTGGATTTGGGACTCTGGATAAACTGCTGGTCTCTTGGACCTGTGGGTTCCCCTGAGCCCCACTCCCACCTGCCTGAACACATGCTCCGATCAGCAGCTCCTTCTTCTATCTTCCCCTCTTTCTCAGTAAAAAACCTTTAGGTTCAGTATGATGTAACAACTTGGCTTCGTATAAATGGCATCAAGTCTAATTCCTTTTATCTTGAATATACATTGGAGATGCCGCTGTCAAATTTGACTGATTTATGAGGAGAAGCAAATAGTGCAATCAGTCAGTGGGGAATAAACACAATATTACTGTTGACAACGGCATATTTTTTCCAGTTTTCATGTGACTGAAACAAATAATTAAGAGGGTTTATTTTTTCTAAAGAAAAGGCAATCAATTAAGCCTCTGCCTGTATTTATACTCTGTAAACAGCCAGGTCTACATTTGACCTGTTTGGAGGACAATGTGAGTGATGGCTAACCACAGTTTACGCTTTGTTATGGTCAGTGTTACCTTACACTTTTACTCTGTTTTAAATAGTATTAAGACAGACCAGAATTTATTTTCAACCTACATATCTCACATTGTATTTTTATTTTTACATCCTCCCACCTTCTTCCTTCAAGATATTTCTTATTCTCATTTTTATCACTCTTTCTCTCTCTCCCTCTCTATTTCTGTCCTTCTCCCCTGTAATGCATGCCATCCAGTTCTTTTCTTTAATACATCAATATACTATTGTGCAGCGGGTGCCATTTTCTGACGCAAATTATCTTCCCAAATGGGGATGAGAGGCTCTCTGCCTCCCTGCACAATCCTTTATTGATCGTTCAGTCTCATAAAAGCAGAGTGGGCAAGAGCTGAGAAATAATGAAAGAGAGAAAGAAAGACAGATAGAAAGACAGAGAGAAAAGAGAGGCCATCTGTGCTGACAGGGACTTATTTTCTACAAATCAGAGGTTAAATTGTACTCAGTAATTTTTATCATGAGTGAACAAGTTCATGTATTAAACTGGTTTATTGTTCTTGGAAAATAATGATTTTCATCCTTCACAGTTTAACAAAGTACATACAGTTTGAATACCCAAGATAAATTACCAACCATTTTATATGAAAATAGTGTCTAATCTTCCCTAACAAAAACAGCTGGGTAGGCCATCTTTATTTTTTTTAAGTATTTAAGTATTTGAAAGTAGAAGTAGAAAGAAGGTCGAACATAGAAAAACTTAAAGAAACAGTGACAATTTTTCTTTGAAACAGTCTGCTTTAAAATGGGAATAATGGCTTCCCTGCATATACATTATGCCTGACTAACAGAGTCCAGTCTACAAGTGCTGAACTACACAGTGTAGACATTTTGTCCTCTTCAGACCAACAGGACCAGCAGCCCTCTACAGCACAGCACAGCACTGTTGATTGACCATTCATGTGTTGACATATTTTATACACACACACAATATTTGGAAGTGTGTATCCAGATGATAAGACACAGACAAGACAGGGTGCTCTCTTACAGAACAACGCCAGCCAAGGTCTGTCAACAAAAGGTAGATACTGGGTGAATGCTGAATTCTGCCTGTGCCCTGAAGACACTAAAATCTTAACAGATGATTTAACAGAATTGCCCTCCATGCTATACAAGGCTATGAGACTCCTCTGCTCTTGCAGTAGGCCAACTCTCACTAGCACTTCAATAACAATGTAAACTTGGAAAGCAAGTAAACATGGCCCGCTGGCAAATCCTTAAAGCTTTATCTTCGGTGGAGGTGGAGGCTAATCAGAAAAAAAAACAGCAGTCTAATAACACATTTCAAATCAACTGGCTAACAATATATCTGTGGCTCAAGCTGATTTGTAAAAAGTACAGTGCTGTGCCTTTTAGTAGTTTCTGCAGACTTTCTCTGCCTGGCCTCCTACTATAATGCCCATACTCCAAGAACTGAGATTGGAAATAGCATTTACCATTGAAATAGGGAGTATGCTCCATTATCTGAGGGAGACCAGACAAAATCATTTAATATGGTAAATGGTTTGTATTTATATAGAGCTTTTCTTGATGACCACCCATTCACACACATATTCATACAGTGCATCTATGGGCAGCACTTTTTTTCTATTAGGGGCCACCCGGGTTTCAGCATCTTGCCCAAGGACACTTCGGTATGCAGATGGGGAAGACTGAGGATGGAACTGCCGACTTTCTAGTTGGAGGACGAAGGCTCTACCACTCAGCCACAGCCGCATATATGACATAGATAACTCTGATTTACACTCTAACACAGTAGGTTGCCACCTGCCACTACACTGAATAAGGAAGAAGGAGAAGCGATCAAATATCAAGGTAATAAGAGATACAGTACCAAATAGGGAAGAAGAAGAAGACGAAGAAGAAGTAGGTTATTGAAACACACAGTAGATGGCGATAATGCACCTTGATGTTGCTTGTCACTTGCCAATAAACCAAACGAAGAAGAAGATGTCATTGTCATTTAATAAGGATAAGGGCTGAACGTCGAGGGGCTTGCTCGATCCACTCCATGCATCGACCTGGTATTGCAGTACCTCCAAGAACGGTGCGTCAACACAGTAGATGAGGTAATGCATCTTGATGTTGGCGAATAAACCGAACAAAGAAGAAGAGAAGTCCACGCCTTTGTTACCTCTAGACTTGATTATTGTGGTTTCTAAAAAGCCGCAGCACATGAACTGACAAGAACCAGAAAGAGATATCTCATCTCCTATCAGACACCCTCTCTAAGTTTAAGGGTAGGCTTAAAACCTTCCTTTTTGATAAAGCTTATAGTTTGAGTTGGTTCAGGTTTGTCTTGAACAATTGTTTCGATATACAATATTCCTACTGTCAATACCTCTATCAATACAATTGTCATTGCTGCTCCCTTCATCTTTGTTAGACACTTTCTTTTGTATAAATACTTACAATGAATAACTCATTAACATTGATAACCTCTCCATTTATGCTAGGCATTTTATTCTTCTCAGAAATGTTATGTGTTTTGCTGATGTGCTTTTCTACACACGGCATCTATTGCACTTCTGTCTGTTCTGGGAGAGGGATCACTCACATGTGGCTCTCTCTAATGCTTGTATGTTGTTTTTTTCCACAGTTTTTTCTTGCTCTTGTTGAGGGTTAAGGGCTGAGGATTGAGGAAAATATTCTTGTATGAGGTCTAATGTATCCTGAAAAGCAGTGTGTAACAAATGGTGACAAACAACACATTAAACTATACATTGTACTCTTGCTGAAGATCTGACAAATTTTAACTGCCATATAATTTTAAGAACATTTCTCTTTAACCCTTGTGTTGTTCCTGGGTCGAATTGAACAAGAGTGTGTGTGTGTGTGTGTGTGTGTGTGTGTGTGTGTGTGTGTGTGTGTGTGTGTGTGTGTGTGTGCGTGTGTGTGTGGTGCGTGCGTGCATGCGTGTGATCATCCGCAAGCCCTGGCCGGTCAGGGTTAGGGTTAGGGTGACCCAAGGATTGTCATTATCCAATTCTCCTGGGGTAATTGAGACCAATGGATTGTCATTCTCGATTCTCCTGGGGGGTCATTTAGACCCACACCTGATTCCAATTGTAATCTCTGGGGTATATTAGACCCACAGAGAAGCCGGTGTGCCATTCTCCGTGTGCCACCTTCCCTGACCATGTCACGATGTCACGTCAGGCACGTTTCACCAGAGAACAGGTTCTCCAACAGCTATTCTCCAAGCAACCATCCTCTGAACCCGAAGAGGACGCAAAAGAGCCAGAATGAGAAGCAGACGGACAAGGAGATGGAGAAGCAGACCGAGAAGAAGACAGAGACGACGACGATGACGACGGCAGTGAAGACTATGACCCAGTGGGTGATGCTTCTGCAGATTCGTCATCCTTGGAAGAAGAAGAAGAAGAAGGACAAGACCAGGGCAGCACTATCACCACCACCACCGGACTCGTGGAAAGAGAGACCTTCCCGTCAAGAAACGGGGAAATAACATGGTCCTCGAGGGCGTACGATGCCCCTAAAAGTCTTCCACACGTACTCCAGACCGCGAGACGAGACGAGCCACGGACAAATTGCCGGCCGTGCGAGAGGTCTGGGACCGTGGACGAGCAACTGGTTCCGTTCAGAGGTTCGTCTTTTTTCGTTTTTTTAAATATTATTATTATTATGTTATGTCATTATGTCATGTAGATATTGGCTGCTACTCCTCATCCTCCTCTCCTCTCATCTCTTGGTGTAGCAAATACATCTGCAAGGGCTGCTCACTTGTCTATTGCCCTACATGTGCATCCTAATATGGGGTGGGCTATGTGAGGGGGCCAACAGCCGGGGGAAGCTGGGACAACACAAGGTTAACTGTAACTTTTCACCTGAAAACTTAAGCATTGGGACAATGTGTGATAGAAACACATCATTTGACATTTAGGTACAATTAAGAGAACAGAAAGTTAAAGCTAAAACAGAATAATACCAATATGATAATCAAAGTTAAATTCAAAAAAACATCAGATGTGACTTTAAGTACTTGAAAGTTGTAGCAGATGCAAGATATTTTGTCTTTATTCATTTCAGAAATGATTCCCAGTGTAATATTTATCACAATGTTGCCATTTGTTTATTGACATTGATTTGGCATGTTTTAATTTTGCAACAACTGTTTATGTGTTTCCTTCTCTCCTCTCTCTCCCTCTGTCTGTGCTTACTATTATTAATGGTTGCTGCTATCATTACTGCTGTTATTATTAATAACCTACATCAATTGTTATTGTCATTATAAAAAAAAGTCTCACTTACTTAAATACAACAGTTATACTTTCAACTATTCCTGGTCTCTCTCTCTCTTCTCTTACCTCCTTCCACCCACTTTTCCACTTCCCCCATTTCTCTCCTCTCAGACCAAGCCAGATCTGGTTCTGTTGAAAGTTTCATTTTGTAAAAAGAGAACTTTTAACAGAACTCCCACATTGAGTACAGAGGACTGAATGACTGAAAGAGATAGGCTGGGAGAAATGTTGAGTGCTTGGTGGGAATTCCCCCAGCAGTCTAGACCTATAGCAGAATAACTAAGGGATGGTTCAGGACTCACCTGATCCAACCCTAACTTTAGGCTTTATTAAATAGAAACGTTTTAATTTTAACCTTAAATGCCTCATATTTTACACCTTTCTGGGATTTAATTTGAGGTATTGGTACCCCAAAGATGATATATCAGTTGTTTAAAGTCGAAAAACTGCTGCAATGTGTATTTGCATGTCCTCTCTTCTGCCTCTCTCTGGTGCTCCAGACAGAACAGGCTGTTTTCACCTGCCTCTTGAGCCCCTCCTCTGTTTAGCTGGCTGCACTTTGAGTGACACGCGACCAGGCCTATCACTGGTCTCATTCTGGCGCATTCACTCTGGTAAACATAGCTGAAAGACAAGTTGTTATGTTTGCAGCTATAGAAGACCAGCAACATATTTACAGTCGGTTACAACAGGATGTTTCTGAATGGTAGGTTACACAGTAACAGTTTGTTCAAGTTTTAGCAGGAAAGTCGGCCAATGTAGGAGTAACATCCCGAGTTACAGTACGGAGTTTCACAATGAAGTATGCAGACGTTACTCCGTATTGACAGCGCAGCACAGCGACACGGCACGTCAGAAGAATTAAAGCGTAACTGCTGGTCTCAAACTAGGGCTGCAACTAACGACTATTCTGATAGTTTGAGGTTGTTGGCAGCATGTGATGACTGAAAATAAAGACAATAAAGATCGATACTTCATTCAAAAATGTCTTTTAATAAACTTAGCTGCATATTAGGCTACTATTGACACAAAAACAAAGAAAAATCTAGTTTTTGTCCATTTAAAACCAAGGACAGGCAAAATGCTAATATAACAATTTTTTTAATTCAAGTTTCCCTTTTTCCTGTGAACCAAGAACAAGCCAAGTGCTGATACTAAAAATAAATTAAAAATTTCCATTTTTTATGTTAACAAAAGGACAGGGAAAGTATCAGCAATAAAATCATCAACAAACAAAACAAAACTACAGTCTTCTTTGGACTGCATAATTGTGATTAAAAACGATATTTGTCAGGCAATAGAATAACATTACGCTTTTAAACTTCCATGGAAAGCAAGGTCTACCTTACAAATATTGCAGGTAGAGTTTTTTCAGGCTAAGTTAAGGGTGAAGTTCTCCCATACTTTTTACTTTCTGCTACGCGATGCTGTTGCAACGGACACCGCCATTGGTCCATGTTTTGTCGCTATTGCACATGCACGACTTTCAGAGATAGGAAGGGAGCGAGATGACTCGCTCCTCCGTTATTTCCATCAGCACCTCTGGTAAATCAACGTTTAGTTCAGCTGCATGGCACGAAAAACACGCGTTATGACGTAACCAACGAATCATAGACAATTAAATTCATCGCCGACTATTTTTGTCATAGATTTTTGTTGACGACGTCAATTAAATGTTGCACCCCTATCTCAAACAGTAACGTTCTTAGGAGGAATTTGCACGGAAACATTCTCTTCCTTGCATCTCTCCACGCTGCAGTGTTTCTTCAGTGTTGTTTGTTGTGGTTAGCCTGTGGTAGCTAACAAGCTGCTAGCTCAGCAACATGTCTGCTTTGTGTCGTGTTCAGGGGGTGGTGGTGGAGTGCGGGGATGGTGGGTTCGGAGGCTGGACTGGTACCGGCTGGGTGGGGCTGAGTCACGAGTGCGAACCCATATGACTCAGTATGAAACAAGACGTTTCAATAACATAATTATTGGAATGGACTGAGTGAAAAAGTCTGCGGAGTGACTGCTTTCATACTTTGAGGGTCCCTACTGACCCCTTCAAGTCATTACGGATAGTAAAAGCACAGAAAATGTATTTTACTCAGTATGGGCCATTTAAATGTAGAAATGTTGTCTGCCTTCTGAACCCAGAGTGGGAGCTGGTTCCACAGGAGAGGAGCCTGGTAGTTACATACTCTTGGAACCACAAGAGAGCCTGTGTTTTGGATCTATTTGGATAATATGGTGTTATGAGCTCTTTCATGTTTGAAGGGGCTTGATTGTTAAGGGCTTTGTATGTGAGGAGCAGGATCTTGAATTCTATTCTGAATTTTATAGGGAGCCGATGCAGAGAACCTAAGACAGGAGTAATATGATTTCTCCTTCTAGTTCCTGTCAGCACTCGTGCTGCAGCATTTTAGACCAACTGGAGGCTTTTCACAGACTTATTGGGACATCCTGATGATATAGAATTACAGTAATCCAGTCTAGAGGTAACAAATGCATTGATTAGTTTCTCAGCATCCTTCTGAGACAGGATGTTCCTAATTTTCAAATAATATTGCGCAGGTGGAAGAAAGCTGTCCTAGAGACTTGTTTTATATGTGGGTCAAACATAACTCTAAGGTTCTTCACAGTAGAGCTGGGGGCCAAGCTAATACCATCCAAGGTGACTATCTGATCAGACAGTTTCTCTGAGATGTTTAGGGCCGATTACAATGACCTCAGTTTTGTCTGAATTTAGAAGTAAGACGTTTTGGGTCACCCAGGCCTTGATGTTCTTGAGACATTCCTGAAGTTGAACGAAGTGATTAGATTTGTCAGGTGTCATATGTACAGCTGGGTTTTGTCTGCTTGACTATGAAATGTACATGGTACTTTCTGATGATGTTGCCTAAATGACACACGGAACTTCTCTTTCCAGCTTCTCATTCCTCTTCTCAATCGTTATCACATCAAAGTAATTCATATCTCATCAATACATGTTACTGACTTGACTTCTTCCCCAGAGTCCCTTTGCCTTATTGTCCGCAGATCCAGGGCCGCAGCTGTGGCCACATCATGGATTAGGATCTGTGGATCGCGTATCAGAGATCGTAATGGTGGATCCAGTATGGCGGATTCTGTATTGTGCTGGCTGATTGTGATAAAAAAAGGCGGATCCTTTATCGTGTTGGCATCGGAAAATGGTGGTGGACCATGGCCGAGGTGGCAGTGAATATGGGCTATACAAATAAAATGTGATTGATTGATTGATTGATGATAAAGGGAGCATATATAAGGTGAAGAGTATCGGTCCAATGACAGAATCTTGTGGAACTCCATGACTAACTTGTGTGTGCATAGAGGAGTCATTGTTAACGTTACCAAATTGAAATCTATCTGATAAACATGACTTAAATCAGCCTAATGCAGTTCCTTTAATCCCAACATGTTGTTCCCGTCTCTGTAACAGAATCTTATGATCTATGGTGTCAAATGCCACTAAGACCCAACAGGAAGAGTATAGAGACAAGTCCATTATCTGATGCCATGAAAAGGTCATTAGTAACTTTTAACAGTGCTGTTTCTGTGCTGTGATGGATCCTAAATCAATCACAAACAAGTCAGAAGTTAAAATATTTGAACTCAAGCAGGTCAAGCAAATGATGTGATCTTTGCATTTATTGACATCTTTGCATGGACTTTGTATGTAATTTAACTCTTTGGGTTCATCAACTGGTTACAGTGATCCCACTCTACGTTTGTCCTATATTTTGTGGTCAAATAGAAACTTTCATTTCTTTTTAGTAAGGGAAGGCATGGCCGCTCCTAAAAGTGAAGCCAAATTATTTTGATCGCCCCCTAGTGGCTGGCTGCAGAAATGTTCTAAAACACTGCTCCCTGATGTTATTCTCATCAAATAAATTTTTCCCAAATTTGTTTTCTGTCATTTTAAAGTATTCATTTGGCTCATGAATTTATTTTTAAATAGTTATTTGAGATAATTTGGCTTCACTTTTGAGAGCTGTCATTCTGTCCATCTTTACAGTCATTTGTTCAGACAAAACACAGAACTTTACAATTGCATACACTTTACAATGGAAAGAAATTTAACTCAATGTCTTAAACCCAAGGCCATTAACATGAAACAAGTTCTCAGTCTCTGTCATTGATAAAAATGACAGTCAGTAACAGTAACCGTGCTTCAACGACACAAATTGATACGAACGTGCCACCCTGCCCCACAATGTACTCACGTTCTGGCAAATTTCTCATCAGCTCGAGTGACAGTTTACAACAAGTAATTAGTTGTGCATGAGTGGGAGAATAATGAATATGGTGACGAAGGGGACATCCGTCCCAAAAAAAAAAATCTGAACATGGCAGGTAGGCAGACAGAAATGATACAGAAAAAAAGTATGTGTATGTTTACTTCACTGTTTACATCCATGTAATTTTGTAAAAAAATCCAAAGGATGAGGACATTTTAGGGTTAGGGTTATAATTAAGGTAAGGGGGTAGGAAATGCTTTATGCCAATGACAGTGTCCTCAGTGAGAGCAGTACAAGAATGTGTGTGTGTTCGTCAGTGTATGCTTGTGAGATGACATTTAACTAAATTTTACACCATTTGCAATTTCTCATTGTAGCATTTTTTGTGAAAATCCACAGTCCTACTGTAACTCCTGTGAAGCAGTCTCAGTTACAGTGGCACCGAATGCTTTTTTGAGTTTTAACGTTGTTATTCTTTGTACAGATTGCATGGTGTGTCTCGGATGTATCTGTTTCCAGTGTCCACATATTGATACAGATCCAACTTTTTGCCCACTTACAAAAAAGGAAAGGAACTGGCCAGCATGTCAGTCCATTATCAATCATCAATCAATCAATCAAATTTTATTTGTATAGCCCATATTCACAAATCACAATTTGTCTCATAGGGCTTTAACAAGGTGTGACATCCTCTGCCCTTAACCCTCAACAAGAGTAAGGAAAAACTACTAAAAAACCCTTTTAACAGGGTAAAAAGAACGTAGAAACCTCAGAGAGCCACATGTGAGGGATCCCTCTCCCAGGACGGACAGAATAGATAGTCAAGTGTAAAGGAGAACATCATCAAGGTTTTAGCAGTATTGATAAGGGTAAACATTTTGAAGCATAACTGAAGGTCAGTGAATTGGTGGATTAATGTCAGTAATGGTCGAGTATCTGAGGAGAAATACTATGTATCAAGCAGTCCTGCTGCAATCATAGTCTATGGTCAGCTGCCACCATGATCATGATCCACCATCAAGATTGGATGCCACTATAGTCCTCAGTCATTGTTCACTGTCGCCATTAGGATCCATCATCAGCTGCCACCTCGATCGTGGTCCACCACCATTATCAGATGCCAACACGATAAAGGATCCACCATTATTATCATGATCAGCCAGCACAATACAGAATCCACCATACTGGATCCACCATTACGATCTCTGATACGCGATCCACAGATCATAATCCACGATGTGGCCACAGCTGTGGCCTTGGATCTGCGGACGATAAGGCAAAGGGACTCCGGGGAAGAAGTCAAGTCAGTAACATGTATTGATGAGATATGAATTACTTTGATGTGATAACGATTGAGAAGAGGAAGGAGAAGCTGGAAAGAGAAGCTTCGAGTGTCATGTGTCCCCCGACCTTCTAGACCTACAGCAGCATAACTAAGAGCAGGTCTAAGACAAGCCTGTACCAGCTCTAACTATAAGCTTTATCAAAAAGGAAGGTTTTAAGCCTGCTCTTAAACATACAGATGGTGTCTGCCTCCCGAACTGAAAGTGGGAGATGATTCCATAGGAGAGGAGCTTGATAGCTGAAAGCTCTGGCTCCTACCCTACTTTTAGAGACTTTAGGGACAACAAGTAAGCCTGAATTCTGGGAGCGCAGTACCTTATGGATTGATAAGGTACTATCGGCTCTTTAAGGTATAATGGTGCCATTTTATTAAGGGCCTTGAGGGTGAGGAGGAGAATTTTAAATTCTATTCTAATACTGGAGAAATGTGGTCTCTTTTCTTGGTTCTTGTCAGGACACGTGCTGCAGCATTTTGGACAAGCTGCAGGGTCTTTAACGACTTACTGCTGGAGCCTGATAATAGTCCTAGAAATTTGTTTTAAGTGTGAATTAAAGGACAAATCAGGATCGAAGATCACTCCCAAGTTCCTGACTGTTTCATTGGAAGCAAGGGCAATGTCGTCTAGCACAGCTATATCATTAGATAATGTATCTCTAAGGTGTTTAGGGCCAAGTATTAGAACCTCTGTTTTATCTGAGTTTAACAAGAGAAAATTGCGGGTCATCCAGGTTTTTATGTCCTTGAGACATGCTTGGAGTTTAGCTAATTGATTACATTGTTCAGGTTTTATTGACAAGTATAACTGGGTGTCATCCGCATAGCAGTGGAAATTTACAGAGTGTGTCCTGATAATGTTTCCAAGTGGAAGCATATATAATGAGAATAAAATTGGGCCGAGCACAGAGCCCTGTGGAACACTGTGGTTAACTTTGGTGCCCTGTGGAACACCATGGTTAACTTTGGTGCGCACAGATGACTCATCATTAATTTGCATGAATTGGAATTGATCTGAAAAATAGGATTTAAACCAGTTTAGGGGCGGTTCCTTTAATGCTAATTAACTGTTCTAGCCTCTGTAATAAAATTTGATGGTCAATTGTGTCGAATGCTGCACTAAGATTTAACAGAACGAGGACAGACACAAATCCCTGATCTGAAGCTATTAGAAGGTCATTAGTGACTTTTGCCAAGGCTGTCTCTGTACTATGATTAGCTCTAAACCCCCGACTGAAAGTCTTCATATGTATTACTTTCCTGGAGAAACTCACACAGCTGATTGGCTATAACTTTTTCAAGGATTTTAGACAGGAAGGGGAGGTTGGATATTGGTCTGTAATTGGCTAAAACCTCTGGGTCTAGGGTGGGTTTTTTGAGAAGGGGTTTGATTACAGCTATTTTAAAGGACTGTGGTACATATCCTGATGATAATGACAGATTGATTGTGTTTAGTAACGTGCTATCAATTAGGGGCAGAATTTCTTTAAGTCATTTTGTACTAAGATACAAGTTGTTGGTTCAGAACATGAGATTATTTTGGTCAGTTGATCAAGGGTGATCATATCCTGTTTAAATAATTGGTAAGATTGTCAGCAGTTTCTGATATTTCTGTTCTTGATGGTGTATTTGTGCCAATTGAGGGCCAGAGATAGTTGATTTGATTTCTAATAGTTAGAATTTGATCATTAAAGAAGGTCATAAAGATATTGCTATTTAGGGATTGAGGAATACTGGGTTCGGTGGAGGTGTGACTCTCTGTCAGCCTGGCTACAGAGCTGAAGAGAAACCTGGGGTTGTTTTTATTTTCTTCTATTAGTTTTGAGTAGTAAGCAGCTCTTGCTTTGTGGAGGGCCTTCTTATATGCTTTAACACTATTCTTCCAGTATAGGAGTGTAACCCTCATGGAATTAAGGCTACTTACCTCAGGAGTAGTAAAAGTTATTGCCAAAAGGGGGCGCACTATGTGTTCCGTTCAAGGGAACTCCCACGAGTAAGATTCCCCCATGAGATGTGTAGAGAAAGAAGCTCCCGGATTTAGGTATGAAACAACATAAAACACTCGAAATATTACCATAGTCTACCTGTAATTATACTAATAAGGCTATTTTAGACACCCAACTTGAGAGTGTCAACTGAAGTGATTCCATAGAGTAATCCGACACTGAAAACTCTGGTGAGTGAACACGTTAGTTAGTCACTGTTAGTCACTACTAGGATCATGCTAGAGAACTTGGGAGAGAACTAATACTGCTTTTAAAGTTTCTATTTGGAAGATTACCTCTTCAAAACCAATCGGAGTAATCATAGTAATCATCAATGTTCCAACGAACTTTAGCTTGTGTTACCTGTTATCATAGTTAACACCATGTTTAATGTTATAGACGGAAAGAGTAAATGTCAACCTTCCATACTGGTGCTCACTGTATCGTGGAGGTAATGTTGAGACTAACAGCTAATGTCTTGACTGACTGGCGCAGCTAGTCAGCATTGTGATTTGGAATGTTATAGGATGTGTGGCACTAAGTTGTTTATGGTTCAGCCACGCAGCTTATATTAAGTAGCGGATAGCAATGGTTTGCTATGCAAGTGCCTTGCAGGTGCATAGAATCTGAATAGCCAATGCATATCTTAAATGAAGTTCAAGTTACACTGTAAATCATTTTCATGTCTAAGTCAAGTATAGTGACATGATATAGTAATGGGTTATCACATAACATATTACTGGAAAAGGATGTGTAAAACAGATAAGCCCTTTGCTTAGAGATGTGAAATACTGTATTGTTTTGATTTGTACATTATTATTTAATGAAGCACATTGAAAATGCAAGCTTCCAAGCAAGTGAAGTTATATTAGTGGTTACTGTGTGTGTGTTCCATCATCTCAATGTAATCTGAGTGCACCCAGGTAATGGTTACACATATAGAAAAGAAGTTAATGAGATGTCATGTAAGAAATAGAATTAGAAAACAGACACTGATTATTCTGCACTTTGTGTAGATTGTTTTTTTATTTATACCAGAAGAATCTGAATCCTGTGAATCTGAATGCTGAGATGGCAAGCTAAACCCAGATCGTGGATGCAGTGTAGCCCACCGTATGATCCAGACCGAACCTGATTTGCTTATCAAGAAGACATCAGACCCCAGTCCTGCCCGTCAGGTAGACAGGCAGTAGGTAGTTTAGAGATACAGTACACATAACGACCCGGACCAGAACAGAACTGGTGGAACCTTCAAGCACACACTATTCATGGACTGAACGGACTATATCCTGGGAACTGTACATATGCACACACTGAAAGGACTGAATTTGTTTACAAGAATCATACAATTTCCAAAGAATCTACTCTTTATTTTATTTTGCACTGTTTTATATTGTGATTGTTGCATGACCAAGTGTGAAGCAATAAACTGGTCATTTGTTCAACTTGTTCTTTGTCTTAGGCCTACCTCTCCTTTGAATCTAGGTAGATGTTTAGTGCTTTTCTAATACTAGCCCAGACAAGTGCTACAGGAGATATTCAACACAGTTGCTGGAGCGTCACTTCCTTTCTAGCTTTCTTGATACTTGTTTTAATTCATGTGTCTTGGAATTATACCACGGAGCTAATTTACTATGTTTTACACATTTCCTTTTTAGAGGCGCTATTGAGTCTAATGTTAATCGTAATGACTTTACAGAGCTATCGACGAGATGGTCAAACTCAGTGGAGCTAGGGTTTTTAAAGAATTTGTTGGTTGTATCGACAGATAATATGGGTTTAAATGTAATCGGAATTATTTCCTTAAATTTAGCTATAGCACTATCAGGTAAACATCTAGAAAATGAGTTTATTATTAGTGGCATATATTCTGATAGGGAAAAATCGAAGGTTATTAAATTATGGTCTATTTGAATTGGATTGCGCGGAAGTACTGTAAGATGTTCAATTTTGACACCGTATGATAATATAAGGTCAAGTGTGTGGTTACAACAATGAGTAGGTTGGTGTACACACTGACTGAGACCTATTGAGTCTAGTATTGAAATAAATGCTACGCTAAGGCTATCGTTATTATTGTCAACATGAATATTAAAGTCACCACCAATAATAATTTTATCGGTCTTTAGGACTAGGTTTGATAAAAACTCGCACGGTAAACGGTAGCAAATATGATTGGCTGTTGGTGTTTCTTGGATTGGCTTGGAAGACTAAGAACAAGACTTTCAAATGAGTTGTAGCTTAGTTTAGGTTTAGGATTAATTGATAGACTGGAGTTAAAAATAGCAGCAACTCCACCTCCTCGACCAAAGTCTTTGGGAACGTGTGAATTTACATGACTGGGGGGAGTAGATTCATTTAGGCTGACATATTCATCAGGATGCAGCCAGGTCTCATTGAGGGACAATAAATCTATTTTTTGATCTGAGACTAGTTCATTAACTAAAATAGCCTTTGATGATAATGATCTTATGTTTAAAAGACCGCATTTAAAGTCTTTGTTTCAGTTGTTGCAGAGGTTGTGTTAATTTGTATTAGATTTTTGTGTGGAACCCTCTGTTATTGTTTGATTTAAATTATTTAATGGGACAGTGGACAGACACAATCTCTATAGATTGGTGGTTGTGTGACTGATCCAGAGGGAGTGCAGAGAAGTGTTTAGCACTGCAGCTCTGCTTCCTGGTCCCAACTCTGGGTTGTCATTTAATAGACTTTGTAATATTCCTAGATAACAGAGGTGCCCCATCTCAAGTGGGGATGGGGCATCTCTCCTAACAAGACCAGGTTTCCTCCAAAAAGTTTGCCAATTATCTACAAAGCCCACATCATTTACAGGACACCACCTCGACAGCCAGCGTTTAAAATACAACATGCGGCTAAACATGTCATCACCTGTTGTGTTAGGGAGAGGTCCAGAGAAAACTATTGTGTCCGACATCATTTTTGCAAATGAGGTAATGTTTTTGTGAAAATAATACATCAGATTTTATCAATTATATTGTAGCATTAATCTGCTGCATTAAATCTAAAAGAGCCTGAGCCCACCATGCCAATTAAAAAACGGAAAGTTCAACTTAAAGGGATAGTTCACCTAAAAATGATCTACTCACTAATTGCCGATGGAGAGGTGGGTAAAGTGTGAGTCCACAAAGAAATCAAATACAACTGAAGCAATTGGTGAGCACTTCTTCAAATGTAAAAAAACAACTGAAAAAAACATGAAATGCCTCCATACTGCTCCTGTGGTGTCATCCAAGTGTCCTTAATGTTCTCCTATATTGAAAAAGAGTTAGTGTAATGTTAATCACATCTAATGACTTAAATGCTATCCATATGCTGAACAGGTGCATACCATATCTAATTCCTCCTTATCCTATTAGATAAGTTGCAGGTGTAAAGTTTAATTTTTTAATGATTGTTTGAGCTACATTTGGTTGTTTTGGAAGCTTGCTTATACTGTACATGTATTTGCAGTCACAAATCTGTCAATGTCTATAATGGTTGTTTCCACCGCTAGGCGCTAGAGTTTTTGGGGTATTTTATTTTACGCCCATGATGCTACGCTTGCACGTCACAAAAACGGACTATCACTATTTTTTATCTTGGAAGGTTGAAAGTGTTTTTTCTCCGCAATTACAAGTAATCCAATGAAGACATTCCAAGATGCAAACCCCACTCTTAGCTCACAAGCAGGCAAAGTAGTATGTGTATGTTTTCAGTCCAAGTTTGTTATGTGTTTTCCATGTAACGTAACAAATGTGTAACAGATGGGTTTGTTTTTCATGTTCGTCCCTGTTCTTTTAGTTCTACGGTGTTTGTGTTATTATACACATTAAACATCTGTGAAAAAGGAACACTTCACTGTGTCGGTGAAGTCTGCGAGGATCAGACGATAAAACGGCATGCAGACGTCTGCCCACAGGAGACGCTATGTTAAGGGAAATACCACGTTTGGAATGACCGAATTTGAACGAGTGAAGCAGCGAGCAGTAAATTAAAGGCAGAAACAAGAAAGTACCTTTAAGTTAGTGTCTTGAAAGTAGGACAAGTACTTGCTGCTGAAGTTCCAATTGCACCATTATTTCCATCATGACCATATTAAAAGGACAACAGTGGACATTCCCCAATCATTTGATGGCTTAGTAAGAAACTACAAGGACTATATCAATAAGTAAATGTAAATATGTTATTGTTAAATAGACTAAAGGATAAATTGTCTGAATCTTATATTTAAGATTTGCTTTTTGCACATTTCACAATTTAAGTGTGCTGGTATTTACATTTCTAAGGTTGTATTTATATTTCTGCTATTTAATGGTTATATAGCTCATTTTAATTTACATTGTTGTTTCACATATGAGTCTAGTTAAAGTAACTACTTACTCCAGAATTTCAAAAGTACTTTTGAACACAGCATATTTGACACATATTTGACTAGTGCGAATACAGTGCTTTTTACTAAAGAAATCAGCCATACAGACACAACTGTGCAAGAAGTTGACAATGCAGACCAGGTCATCCCACTACAGCAAGCTGATACAGGTGAGCAAGTTGAAATCCAACAACCTCAGGTGGGCGCAGATAACACGTAGCTTCCAGACATTAGAAGAGTCCACGCATGCTCACTGAAAATGGAAAGGTGCTACAAGATGCTTGATTATAATAATCTAAAAGGAGATTTTGAACGGATGTATAGGAAGTGGAAGTACCAAATCAATGGCTTGAAAAGATCCTATATGATGAAGAAGAATAATGATGATGCAGATTTAATGAATAAGGTTGTGAGCACCACCAATGTCTCCCAATACAAGGTCATATTCATTTACGATGAAATAGGACTCATCACAAGTCCCGAACCTGAAATTAGGAGAAAGGTTGACACATGTTATGCAATCATTAGTACTGCAAGTGAGTTCAATGCTATCTCAATGAGGATGGTGATCCTGAAGACATCCCATGGCCCAAGTCAGAGTCAGTGTTTGAAACCACTGTGTCCAGTATTATCTCAGTGACCTCCAACAAATCACTCCAGAGAAAACAACAGGCAGCAGCTGAAGTTGCAACCACACAAGAGGTGATTAAAATAATGAAGACACAACATTAATATGAAGAGGAAATCAGAGAACTTGAGGCAGAGAGTAAAAAGTTAACAGCTGAAAGAGAACCTCGAGAAAAGTTAATGGAAGCAGTGAATGCAAGAAAAAGAGCTCAGTTTATATTAGACAGTGCTAATTCCTCAAGCTTTATTGTGCAAAAATATGTCCTGTATTTTCTGGTTGTATTCCAATAAACAGACTGAGATAAAACAAAAATCCAATGGTGGCCTAAGACCTTTGCACAGGAAGTACCGTATCTGTCTAAATGACTGCTTTGAGAATGAAAAGATAGCAGCTAAATTGCTAGATTGGTTGAGTTCATGTTGGAACAGAGCAGTTACAAAGTTCCTAGATGAATGCAAAAGATTCCCTGATTTCAGATGCTTTGTTGAATTTCTCAACAAAGAAGCCAGAATTGCATGCAACCCCATCACTTCACTGCAATCAATAAAGCAAACAGAACAAGAAAGATCTAGTAGGGCTGCTCGATTATGGAATAAATCATAATCACGATTATTTTGGACAATATTGAAATCACAATTATTCAAACGATTACTTTTGAGTTTGAAAACATGATGCATTTATTCAGTATTTCTCTCCAAAAAAAACTTTGTAACTGAAAACTTTGAAATTTCCTGGAGTTTCAATTTCCCCGATTTACCTGTCATTATTAAATGTCTCCATCTGACCCCCCCCCCCCCCCCCACTACAAGCACACAAGCAGACAGACAGAGCGAGAAAGAGAGGGTTGGGGGATGGCTATGAGGACCATCATCATTTACCCCCGAACCCTTACATTGAACGGGTTACATACATACAACAACAAGCGGAGAATCGCAGGCTGACCGGCGCGGAGAAATGCGGGTCCGGTGTGAACAGCCAGGTGGCTGCGCGCTTGAGTATGGCGCTGCGCAGCGCTTCAGCGACCGGTGTAAACCTGGCTTTATCTGGTTCACTGAGCTGAGTATCATCACTAATCAAACCCTCATGGCATTTTTCACATAAGAATAATTGCTACTCACCTATGGCCAGGTGGAGTCTGTGCCCGAAACATTGGAGCCTCAAACCATCCATTGACCTCAGCCGCCAGTTTTATGTTAGCGGCATTGTCCGTGGTGATGCAGACTAGCTTTCCCTTGTTTAATCCCCATTCCGCCAGAGCTTCCCTCAGTCCATGGGGGATGTTTTGTCCAGTATGGTCTTCAGGCATGAACGCCGTTTGGAGACATCTTACTCTCAAACTGAATTCTGTGTCGATGAAGTGGAGGGTCAGGCTAATATATGGCTCCATTGTGCAGCTGGACCAAAGATCTGTCGTCGCCGCAAAGTTGTCTGCTTTAGACACTTCTTTTGCAACTTCTTCTCGACATTTTTGGTACATATTTGGCACCACTCTGCTGAAATGGTGCCGAGATTGCAACGCATATCGTTTGTCTAAAGTATGGATTAGCTTCTTGAAACCCTCGCCCTCGACTGTACTGATATCTTTAGCTAAAAAGTATCAAATGGCAGCTGTTATTTTCTTGTGCCTATCCGAATTTGATGGATAAGGAGTCGCATTATACAGTGTGGCTGAGATCGATGTCTGTCTCTGCGTTGATGTCGTGGGGGTTGTGGCCTTGTCTTTTTGTTTCTTTATTATTTCGTCGTGAGTGACTTTGTGCTTTAGTTTCAGATGGTTGAATAGATTTGTTGTGTTGCCAAGTGGTGCAGATATCACCTTGTAGCAAATCTTGCACATTGTGTGGTGCTGCTTTGAATCCGAAGTGTTCCCATATTACAGCTGCTTGAGAGTGAGTGCCAGTCAGCAGGGCCGTGTTGAATGCTTTGGGGGAAGGACTGAATTGCGCATGCAATTAGGCCTACTGTACAGCGAAAAATGCCAAATAAATCATTTCAACTCTATTATATTAGTTTGGAGATCGTTTGACCCAAAAATCGAACGATCACGATCAAAATTCGATTAATTGCACAGCCCTAAGATCTAGGCAAACTGATCAAGACCATTTTAAGTTTCAATGAAACCGCAACTCAAGTGCCAAGACATTCACCACTTGTTGTAGTGAGAAGACTAGCTTCATGAGTGCCTTTTGTAAGAAGCAGGGCCACACTCTTCATAAATGTCGCAAGATTATGGAAAGACCAGTTGTAGAAAGAGTGAACTTTGTACAGTTGGAAAGGTTGTGCTTTGGCTGCCTTAAGACCGGCCATAGCTCCAAAGGCTGCACTTCCAGAAGTGTATGTGATAAATGTGAAAGACGTCATCCAACATGCCTATATCAAGATAGGGAGAAAAAAGACAAAGAACAAAGATTAAGAACTAATCAAGAGCAGTCAAAGGTAAAGCAAGTATCTGTAGAAAGAATGTATGGTATGAATCACAGAATTTGCAAGACTCCAAGCAAGTGACTTCCAAAAGAGTTGTTCAAGAAAGGAGCAACACTGATACCTCACTAGGGCTGGGTATTGCCTACAACCTCACGATACGATACGTATCACGATACAGAGGTCAAGATACAATACACGTTGCTTTTGAATAATGACCATGTCCTGCACAGAATTTACTACAACAGCTGTTCTTTATTATTCCATATAACAACAAAGGCAAAGCCTTAAGGATCGTACTACTCAAAACTAGCCAGGACACTTCTGGCCAACAAAGATCGTAAAAGTAAAATAAAATAATTATCTTTCTAATCCCAGAGTTATTGATGAATGCAAATAAAATATTCCTTAACTTTTAAACTTAAAATAGACATAATATTCTGGTTTCACTTGACTTAAGTGCACTTCTATTTGCTCACATATCTCTTCTCAAGATCCCCGGATACAGTGTTTTTAATGTCCCTCGTAAGTGCAGAGTCTGTTGCTTGGACATGAGCGCAGTTGCACACCTGGGCAAGCAGCGGTGCTATAACAGACAGCGTAGGGGTCTTTTCTTCTGACATTACGAGTGTTGCAACTTTTAGCGGCTTCAGGGCTTTAGCCACATCTTCAGCACAGGCCAGGTCCACTTCAGGTCCACAACTCGTTGGCATTCTTTCGCGCCTCAGTGGAGAGTAATGCTGCACAAATTGCAGGCTGCTGCTCTAAGAAGCGCTCCAACATATCACAGGCGCTGTTCCATCTCGTAGCTACATCTGTCATGAGCTTGTGCTCGGGGAGATTAAGTAGCTTCTGATTTTCATTCAGGGCATGGCTTGCAATTGTGCTTTTCCTAAAAAAAAGCCATGATGCTGCGAGTTCTTCCCAGTTGACGGGAAACAGTGGGTGTCTTGAGTGCACGTGGAGCAGCCAAATTTAGACTGCGGGCAAAGAATTTCACGTGCAATAACCAGTTTTTCACTGTTTCCTTCCATGTTTGTTTTGAATTGAGACGTGTGCTGTTTTTGCCTATGGTGCCACCTATTGGCATATTTGTGCATTAGCATCTGCATCGATGCATGCATCAGCAAGGAGGACGTCATGATATATTGCCATATCGAGTTTTTGAGCACAGCCCTATACCTCACAAATCCTTCCAGTATATGTTTCAACAATGATCCACTCAGATTTGTCGCTCCCTTTATTTTAGTGGGATAAAAGATCCTACAAAGGATGTGTCAAGACAAGATAGGCTGGGATGAACCACTCCTTGATGACCTCAGGCCGATTTAGGAAACTTGGCTTTGAGATCTCCATAACCTGTCTTTGGTCAAGCTACCTCGTTATGCATCAGCGACATCCCAAGATGTTCAGCAATATGAGCTACACCACTTTTCTGATGTACGCTTCTCCTGCTATGGAGGTGCATGTTCATACCTCAGAGCAGTGACCAAGTCTGGAGAGGTCCAATGCATGCTTGTTATGGGTAAAGTGTAAAGAGTTGCCCCAATGAAGATGACAACAATTCCAAGACTGGAGTTCTCAGCTGCAGTTGTGGCCACAAGAACTGGAGATCTGCTCAAAAGAGAACTAAAGTTGGATGGCATCTGTGAATACTATTGGAGTGACACCAAGGTTGTTCTTGGTTACGTTACTAATGATGCAAAGCGGTACTATGTATTTGTAGCTAACCAGATTCAGCAGATCAGGTCAAGCAATGAGCCTAGTCAATGGAGATATGTTGCCTCAGAACAGAACCTAGCTGACCATGCCTCTCGCGGACTCAACGCGAGGCAACTTGAAGAGTTGAACTGGTTTACTGGGTCAAGTTTCCTATAGCAAAAAGAACTTCCGAAAGAAGAAGACATTTAGGTGGAAGAGGTTGATGATGGAGACCCGGAGCTCAAAGAAGACCAGGTTCACACCACTGAGGCAAAGGAGGAGAGGTCTCTGTCAGATCGCCTGCAGAAATTCTCGGATTGGAAGAGGTTAGTGAAAGCCATAGTGGGACTCAAATGTTGTGCAAAGCATGCAAAGGGTCTGAAAGATAGATCTATTGAATCCACAACATTTGAAGAAAGAAAGGATGCTGAACAATTCATAAATCGTGTAGTCCAAGAAGAAGTGTTCAGTAATGAAATCAAGTGTCTAAATGAAGGAAATGAGGTTAATTCAAACCAGTTTACCAAGTTGTACAAGTTAAGTCCGTTTGTTGATGACCATGGGAGGAAGATTGACACAAGCTGCACTCCATTCCCATGTCAAACACCCTGCCATCCTTCCAAAGGGGCATCATGTATCTCGTCTACTCATAAAGCACATCCACGAAAGGGTGCAGCATCAAGGTCGTGGCATGACGTAGGAAACTACCACTCCATTTACATACAGTGGTATGGATTGTTACGGACCACTTTATGTTCAGGATGGAAGGAAAGAGCTGAAGAGATATGGGCTTCTGATTTCTATACGTGGCAATGTAAGTCAACTCCGTTGTGACCAAGGTACCAACTTTACCGGTGCTAAAAAAGAGTTCCTGGAATTGATGAAGGGAATGGAACAAGAACATGATAAAAAAGTTGGGCTGTAGAAACAGGAAACTGGAGCTGAGCCAGCCAGGACCCATGGCGCGGGACAGGAACTGGAGAGGCACCAGCCAGGACCCCTGGCGCGGGACAGGAACTGGAGAGGCACCAGCCGGGACCCCCTGGCGTGGGACAGGAACTGGAGAGGCACCAGCCGGGACCCCCTGGCGTGGGACATGAACTGGAGAGGCACCAGTCGGGACCCTTGGCGCAGGACAGGAATTGGAGAGGCACCAGCTGGGACCCCCTGGCGTGGGACAGGAACTGGAGAGGCGCCAGCCGGGACCCCCTGGCATGGGACAGGAACTGGAGCAGCATCTGCAGGGGGCTGTGGGCTGGAGGTGGCTGCGGCCCAGCCAGGACTGGAGGTGGCTGCCTCTGAGCAGGCTATAGACGAGATGGGCGGAGGCTGTCTGGAAAACCCCTTCTCCGACATCTGCTATGCACAGCAGAGCTTTAACGGAGGCTGTGGGGTCCCCCAAAAGCCAGACGGGTGCCGAGGTATCGGTTAGCAGATGGGGCTGGACAGGTGAGGAAGTCTTTAGGCTTGTCCTGCACCTCCACAAGGTGTGGGACAAAATGGCAGAACCAGGGTCTGTCCTTCAACATGCCTGTAGTAAAGAAATCCTTTCAGAGAGCACTGCTTGCTGCTGAGTGCCTGAGGCGCTCAGCATGTCCACCATTGATTCTAAATCAAAAACCTTTTGTATAAAAAAGGCGATAAAAAATTGTAACATAAAGTGTCCTTTTAATTAGGCAAGCTGAAAACAATCCAAAAACAAAGAAAACCACAGAAATCCAAAGTATACTGAACTCAAAAAGGGTAACACTGCCAAAAACAAGATGAACACCAGGGATTTACAGCTGGAAAGATGTTCTTGTGTGCGGAAACATTTATCCTGTGAGTTCAAAAGATTCACGTATAAATGACTACACATAACTGTTATTAACTGTAACACTGTATTATCTGTTCTGTAAATGTTACCATACATTCTTTGTTTAAACATTGTTACCCATGGAAATTAAACCTTTTTCAGATGCAATAAACCTTCATAACTGCACAATCTTGAATGTCACCAGATTATGAGTAAGTGGGCATTCCTGAGGTTCAGTCGGCAACAGAACCATCACTCCCAAATTGCTTCAGTTGGCTAGCTGTTTTGCTGGGCAGAAACAAAGAAGGAATGCTTTGACATGAAGTTTTATGCTCCAAAACATTGGAGCTTTACATTTGGAGTCTAGGAGGATGTGACAGTCATAAAGGATGAGAGAACACATCCCTTTGCAGGTGAAGTTATAATGTCAGGTATGTGCTATTATGGTCCCCTGAAAAGTGGCCTATACACCCTGAGGTAATGTTGGACTGGCGGAATTTCTCTAAATGATTATGATCATAAGCCTAAAGCAGGAATTAGTAACATGTAAGCTTCAGAACAGTACATAAAGTGTACTACATAAGGTACTTTTGATATCTTCAAATTATTAGATCTAATGAGATTCTGGAAAAAATGCTTGGATGGTGTGTATTTGCGTGTGTGTATGTGGGAGAGAGAGAGAGAGAGAGAGAGAGAGAGAGAGAGAGAGATAGAGTAAGTGTGCTCTCAGTTCATGTCACACAATCCATCACTGGCAACTCTTCTTGCAGGTGGATCAGTGCAGGTTACGGTTGCGCTCCCTAAGCATTGTGGGAGCTTGATGTATGTGCTGTCGACTGGCAGTTAATGAAAGCAGCTACAGCAGCCAGCCTCCTCACTGCTTCTCCCTACCTACCCTCCTGCTATCTCTACCTCCATTTGTACACTTGCCTGTAATTTACAACCAAACAGAAAAGGCCTTTGTTTTTTTCTGTTTTGCATGTTCAGCAGACCTAATCTGTACTGACTCAAGGACAGTCCATTATTTGGGTTATGCTAACTATTGGATTTAAATTTTATCTGGTCAACACTGTCTCTATTTTTACAGTAATAACTGGTAGAGTTCAACAGCTGTAGGGGTAATAATCTTGAGTCACATGGTGAAAAAGTACATACTTACATACTGATCTTGAAAGTGGTATCAATGTTCTCATCTGCAGGACATGAACACATTTGTGACACATGAAACCGACATTTCACATTATTATTGATAATAATATTAGGCCTTACACAAACTAACACTAAACATGAAGTGATAAACACTAACAATAATATCCTGCTAAAGTTCACAATCAATCAAATTTAATTTGGTTAGCCTATTTTCACAATTTACCTCATAGAGTTTAACAAGGTGCAACATCCTCTGCCATTAACAGTCAGGAAGGAAAAACACCAAAAACTTTGAAGACATTTCCTCAAGCTAATCCTAAAATGTCACTTTCATGAATAATGTAACTTTATTTTGTGAGGCCACTGTGACCTTTGACCTTTGATCAATTATAATTCATTGGGGTTAAGTATTTTGCACAGGGACACTTGTAGTATGTTTGTAGGAGTCTGTTCACATTGATTTACACATTTATTTTGTAAGAAATAAAAATAAAAATTGGCAAATTTTTTTAATTTCAAAGTAAGAAATATTCTGCCCTTTTGACAAGTGTGAAGGATTATTTGTTACTGTTGGTCACCAAAACATATCACACACTGAGTTCCACTGAGTTTACCATGACTCCATGAGATGCCCATCTCAACCAATATACACAAACACATTACATTTTACGTGGGGGTTGTAAGCAACACAATATTAGAGCTTGTCATGGTTTGGTATTTTCCAGGGTTTAGTTTCCACCTCTTTTTGAAGAAGTGTTTTCAGTTTATTAGTACAACCTGTGTTTATGTTTGTTTGAGTTGTTTCTGTGTTTCATGTTTTCACACTCTGTGTTCTGTTTTATTTTGTAGTCTCTGTTCCTTGTGTTTTCTTTCTTCACTTCCTGTCTGTGATTGTCTGCACCAGTCCTCGTGTGTTACACCTGTGCCCAATTGCCCCTGCCTTCCCTGTGTGTGTATATAAGCCTCTGTGCTTCCCTTTGTACTGGTCGGATCATTGTCTAACCGTCGTTATGTCCTGTCCTGTCCTCCAGTGTTTTTTGTATCCTGTGTCTCCTGAGCTCCCGTCCTGATCTCCTGTGTATCCTCATGTGTGCTTTAGTTTTTTTCCGTTTTGACTTTTGGTGTCCCTGCGTTTGTTATTTTTCTGTTAAAGACTTTTCATTAAAGAAAGACTCTTTTGTTAAACTCTGCTTCTGGGTCCAACTGCCTCACCGCACCCCTGACAGAGCTTGCAAGTTGCATTTTAAGCACCTTTGTTCCTCTACAAAACAGGCTTTAATTCAAGGGAAAAGGTCGATCTTTTGGAGATTTGGTAATTAAGCATGATATAGGCAAGCAGCTCAGGAGAACCATTGCCACAGTCCACATTAATGGGCAAAATGTCTTTCTCCACCACATCCTCTATACTTGTGGATGTTTGCTTCAAAAGTGGTATTGCACTGTTCTTATACTGCTGCTATATTTCAATACTGCATGGTATATTTAACAAGTAACATTGGGGTCACTTGTCCAACCAAGTCCTTTTGCTTGAATTTGTTATGACTACGTACGGAAATTACAATTACATGTAAATAATGTGTGGTCTACAGATGTTTTTTCTTTTAAGTGTGACAAACTTTTGAAATCATCCATCAATCAATCAAATTCAATCAAATTTTATTTGTATAGCCCATATTCACAAATCACAATTTGTCTCATAGGGCTTTAACATGGTGTGACATCCTCTGCCCTTAACCCTCAACAAGAGTAAGGAAAAACTACAAAAAAAAAACTTTTAACAGGTGTTGCAGGCATGGCCTGCCCCTTTAAGGTAAAGTGTCCAGTGTAACGTAGTGCACCTGGGCATTGTGGGAAAGGCAATGAAAATGTGGGTAGAACTAGAATACCTGGTGGTGGTGAAGTGATGCTCCCGCTTTATAGCCACATAATAAAGTAGCCGCATCTAAAGTCAAAAAAACGTATCTTCCTCCTTCTTCACGGAGTGGTCCGGACGGCTGGTTACCGGTCAGACAGCGAGCCAAAATAATCAGTGCGCTCCCAACTACGGTTCGGAGCCGAGATACTGACAGAGAAGGTAACACAGGGTAAAAAGAACGTAGAAACCTCAGAGAGAGCCACGTGTGAGGGATCCCTCTCCCAGGACGGACAGAAGTGCAATAGATGTCAAGTGTGAAGGGAAACATCATCAAGGTTTTAGCAGTATTGATAGGGGTAGACCTTTCTGAAGCATAACTGAAGGTCAGTGAATTGGTGGATTAATTTCATTAATGGTCAAGTATCTGAGAAATACTATGTGTCAAGCAGTCTTTCTGCAATCATAGTCGTTGGTCAGCAGCCAGCAAGATCATGATCCACCATCAAGATCGGATGCCACTAAAGTCCACAGTCATTGTTCATTGTCGCCATTAGGATCCATCATCAGCTGCCACCTTGGTCGTGGTCCACCACCATTTTCCGATGCCAAAACGATAAAGGATCCGCCTTTATTGTCACGATCATTCAGCACAATACAGAATCCGCCATACTGGATCCACCATTACGATCTCTGATACGCAATCCACAGATCCTAATCCATGATGTGGCCACAGCTGTGGCCCTGGATCTGCGGACAATAAGGCAAAGGGACTCCGGGGAAGAAGTCAAGTCAGTAACATGTATTGATGAGATATGAATTACTTTGATGTGATAACGATTGAGAAGAGGAAGGAGAAGCTGGAAAGAGAAGCTCCGAGTGTCATGTGTCCCCCGACCTTCTAGACCTATAGCAGCATAACTAAGAGCAGGTCCAAGACAAGCCTGTACCAGCTCTAACTATAAGCTTTATCAAAAAGGAAGGTTTTAAGCCTACTCTTAAACGTACAGATGGTGTCTGCCTCCCGAACTGAAAGTGGGAGATGATTCCACAGGAGAGGAGCTTGATAGCTGAAAGCTCTGGCTCCTACTCTACTTTTAGAGACTTTAGGGACGACAAGTAAGCCTGAATTCTGGGAGCGCAGTGCTCTAGTGGGTTGATAAGGTACCATCCGCTCTTTAAGGTATAATGGTGCCATATTATTAAGTGCCTTGAAGGTGAGGAGGAGAATTTTAAATTCTATTCTAGATTTAACCGGAAGCCAGTGTAGCGAAGCTAATACTGGAGAAATGTGGTCACTTTTCTTTGTTCTTGTCAGGACACGTGCTGCAGCATTTTGGACAAGCTGCAGGGTCTTTAACGACTTACTGCTGGAGCCTGATAATGAATTACAATAATCCAGTCTGGATGTAACAAAGGCGTGGACTACTTTTTCGGCATCCTTTTGAGAAAGGACATGTCTGATTTTGGAGATATTACGCAGGTGAAAGAAGGTGGTCCTAGAAATTAGTTTTAAGTGTGAATTAAAGATAAATCAGGATCGAAGATAACTCCCAAGTTCCTGACTGTTTCATTGGAAGCAAGGGCAATGTCGTCTAGCGCAGCTATATCATTAGATAATGTATCTCTAAGGTGTTTAGGGCCAAGTATTAGAACCTCTGTTTTATCTGAGTTTAATAAGAGAAAATTGCGGCTCATCCAGGTTTTTATGTCCTTGAGACATGCTTGGAGTTTAGTTATTTGATTACTTTGTTCAGGTTTTATTGACAAGTATAACTGGGTGTCATCCGCATAGCAGTGGAAATTTAACGAGTGTGTCCTGATAATGTTTCCGAGTGGAAGCATATATAATGAGAATAAAATTGGGCCGAGCACAGAGCCCTGTGGAAAACCATGGTTAACTTTGGTGTGCACAGATGACTCATCATTAATTTGCACGAATTGGGAGCGATCAGAGAAATAGGATTTAAACCAGTTTAGGGCGGTTCCTTTAATGCTAATTAACTGTTCTAGTCTCTGTAGTAAAATGTTATGGTCAATTGTGTCGAATGCTGCACTAAGATCTAACAGAACAAGGACAGACACAAATCCCTGATCTGAAGCTATTAGAAGGTCATTAGTGACTTTTGCCAAGGCTGTCTATGTGCTATGATTAGCTCTAAACCCCGACTGAAAGTCTTCATATATATTATTTTCCTGGAGAAACTCACACAGCTGATTGGCTACAACTTTTTCTCGGATTTTAGACAGGAAGGGGAGGTTAGATATTGGTCTGTAATTGGCTAAAACCTCTGGGTCTAGGGTGGGTTTTTTGAGAAGGGGTTTGATTACAGCTATTTTAAAAGACTATGGTACATATCCTGATGATAATGACAGATTTATTGTGTTCAGTAACATGCTATCAATTAGGGGCAGAAATTCTTTAAGTAATTTTGTTGGAATGGGATCTAAGATACAAGTTGTTGGTTTAGAACATTCTTCATTACAACACTTCTATTAGTTTCGAATAGTAGGCAGCTCTTGCTTTGTGGAGGGCCTTCTTATATGCTTTAACACTACTCTTCCAGTCTAGGAGATATTCAACACGGTTGCTGGAGCGCCACTTCTTTTCTAATTTTCTTGATAATTGTTTTAACTCATGTGTCTTGGAATTATACCACGGAGCTAATTTATTATGTTTTATATGTTTCTTTTTTTTCAGAGGCGCTATTGAGTCTAGTGTTAATCGTAATGAGTCTATAGAGCTATCGACGAGATGGTCAATCTCAGTGGAGCTAGGGTTTTTAATGAATTTGTTGTTTATATGGACGGATAATACGGGTTTAAATGTAATCGGAATTATTTCCTTAAATTTAGCTACAGCACTATCAGGTAAACATCTAGAAAATGAGTTTATTATTAGTGGCATATATTCTGATAGTGAAAAATCGAAGGTTATTAAATTATGGTCTGATAGAATTGGATTGCATGGAAGTACTGTAAGATGTTCAATTTTGACACCGTATGATAATATAAGGTCAAGTGTGTGGTTACAACAATGAGTGGGTTGGTGTACACACTGACTGAAACCAATTGACTCTAATATCGAAATAAATGCTACGCTAAGGCTATCTTTATTATTGTCAACATGAATATTAAAGTCACCAACAATAATAATTTTATCGGTCTTTAGGACTAGATTTGATAAAAACTCAGGGAATTCCGTTAAAAATTCTGTATAAGCCCCAGGAGCACGGAAAACTACAGCAAATATGATTGGCTGTTGGTGTTTCTTAGATTGGCGTGGAAGACTAAGAACAAGAATAGTAAATCATTAAAACCTCCAACTCCACTCAAAAAGGGGAATTAAAAACCTAATCGTTTTCTTCTTTTGACTAAAACTAAAATGAAAGAAAATAAATAAGGACGTCAGCGGGTCAAATCGGTGGCAGTTGACATTAGGTCTCTCTCATTAAGTTGGGTAGTTGGATTTGACTGCTTTATGGTAGCCGATGATATAAAAGTGAGATTTAGTGCAGATGCAGTGTCTTATCAGTTGGCTGCCAGTCCTGTGGCCTCAGAGGAAAGCCTGGCATTGATGAGGTCCACCATCTTCTGAAGGAACTACAAAACAACTGATACGTGCAAATGAATGCCAACCGTAAATAATCGCAGCAATGCCATTTAGTTTTTTGGGATTGTCTTTGTTATTGGTAACGGTACTTTAATTTGTCAAAGAACCCCAGTCCCGGCTAAAAAACGAAGGAAACCTGCTAAAAATGGACAGTTTTCCAATGCACTGGATAAATGCTCACAAGCCATCCAGGGCTATTCTGTTTCCATCAATAACAAATCAAGTAAATTGTGAACAAACCTCAGCTCTGATTGGCTACACAGTCACTTGACTCCCCACACAGGCTGCTATCGCTTCTTAAGGCAGATTTATGCACGTGGATACGAACCCTTAACTCCTCCCACCGACCTCTACCACAAACATCAGCCTACGCCAGGGTTCAAATTCACATACGACGATATTATATTATATCGTATATTATATACATATATATTATATCCATTATCTACACCGCTTATCCTTGGAGGGTCAGGGGAGTTGCTGACATTGGGTGAGAGGCAGGGTATGCCCTGGATAGGTTGCCAGTCCATCACAGGGCCAACATACAGAGACAAATACCTTTCACTCTCACATTTACTCTAACGGACAATTTAGAGTCTCAAGAGGAACAGTTAATTCTGAACATCCCTAATAAGGACACACTGTAATGCCAGGAGTAAATGGATTCAGGGAATGTACAAGTGTGCTGAGACCTTCAAGGCAAGTACAGAGCTTTTTCTCATCACTGCTAATGTGGAGGTCATTACATCCTTTGACTAGAGCTGCTTCCATACTGTGCTGTGCCCTGAATGGAGTTTTTCAAACACAGAGAAAACCATTCAGCTTTTAAAAAACATTTTTTCCTAAAATATTACTCAGAAAAGGCAGATTGGAGAATGTTACAAATAAAAGATTAACCAAATTGGAAGCAGTTGCAATGTGTAGAATTTAGTGACACAAAGTGGTGAAGTTGCATGTTGCAGCTGAATACTCCTCACCTCACCCTCCCCTTCCAAACATGAAAGAGAACCTGTGGTAGCCTTCAGTTTTCATAAAAACTCAAAGGGTGTTTAGTTTGGCTACTACAAGAAACATGGCGGCCTCCATAGAGAGCAATGAAACAACAATCTGTATAATTTAGATGAAACACACTCATAGATCCCTTTCACCTACATCCTACACACTAGACCTTTAAGGTGGTCTTAAAAACTATGGGGAACAGCAAGGGATTAATATTGTTAAAATTTCTAATGATTAAAGTTAAAAACAAATTTTTAACTAGTTTTGAAATGGGATCAAGAGCACAGATAGAGGATTGTGACTTAGCCACAACTGTCTCTATCATTGCCACGTTCAATTATGTAAAGAGCTGCATGAAACATTTGAACTTTGGTGCAGTACATTATGGCACATTGTTCAGACTTTTCTGAATAATATTTGCTGTGATATCTGCGGACATTTTTCTAAAATAGGCAGAAAATATACTGCGCTTGGTGGTGCTTAAAAGGTCTGGCTGAACAATTGAGGAGAACATTAGGAACCAACTTGACTTGACTAGGACTCAGCATGTGGTAGAACTGGGCAGAACAAATGGACTTTGAGGAATTGTCTGAAAGAGGAGCACATAGGAGGTAGATGAAGAACAAGAAGTTTGAGGATGATTTTTCCTGCAGCTAGTTAAGATGTATGCCATCATTTCTAAATTACTATCTGTATTCTGTTAGGATTTTAAATATGTGGCATACAATACACTGTACTTAAACTTGTTCCCTGCTACACTTATACCTAACCTTTTATATATTACAGTATTCCCTTAGCTTTATTCAACATCACACATACATGAATGCACTGTGCTCATAAGAAACTGTGACCTATGCCCAACAAAAAATTCAAGCAGCTGCCTCAGGTTCTGAAGGGCAGATAGAAAATGCATGCTTACACACACAGAACATACAGCCGTTAAAGCAGGAACACAATATTCCTCACTCCAATCTACAACAACACCGTCAAGGCTTGTTTTTAAAACACAAAACCAAAACACTGTCAGAAATGTGAAGATTTGTCCTGATGCTACAAAGGAGGGGAGAAACTGGGAGCGGCTCCTCATCATTCGATTCCAGTGCCAATAGGCTGGGGACTATGCCTGTGCACCAGCAAGGGAAAGCCAAAGTCTAATACTACGGCGACTCCCCCTCATTATTGACCAATGAAGTTTTACCTACTATTATAAGTAATGCACCCGCCGTCCGTTCGGGGCGACTCTTGACTACCCCATGCTACTGATTTGGCCGGGGCTGTGCATTTAGTGCCCATAGCTATGCTGTAATTTCCATTGCTTCTAAAGAAATACTTGTTGAACCAAACCGAGACTCTTCTCATATCTCGGGATAAAAGAACACAACAATTCCAATAAGAAACTGACATTGCCGATGAGGATGATGAATGCAAACAAGTGAACATAACCATCCCTATTACCCAACTTCTCTAACTATGGACTTTCCTTTAGTATTACTAAAATAAACCTAATTAAAAATTCTACCTCAACCACCATTAATTCCTGGTACTGTATAAGTGATAAGCAATAAGACAAAGAACTCCGACAGAGAAAATCCCTCAGGCTGCTTCTTATTCTAGTGGTGGTGTGTTGGGGGGAGTGGGTGAATTTTTGTGCTTGAGACATTCAGCAAGCTACTCAGATGGACAACACTGGAGTGACAGACACATATATTACAGTGTTATAGACATGCATAAGCGGGCAGGACACCTATTTTAGACAAGCCAATGCTGTTGCTGTTCAGGAGATCCATGGTATTTCTAGAGAGTCTGTCTCCCTCCCTCTCTGGGGATGGGGATCCCTTTGGTATCTTGGTAATTTAGTCTGTGTAGGTATGGTAACATAAACCACTGCATGTAGTTTTGCATTTTGTGTTTCAATCTAATTAAAACCACACTTAGCACTGCATGAAAAGAAGTATTTGTGTCAGATACCGTCACTGCAAATTTCTGTGGAATTTCGGCTGTTCACAGGAATCTGCAGGCAGCACAGAAAACTGCCAGTAACTGCCGGGAATTGACGCGGGGTTCCAGTTTCTGGCAGTTTTACAAGCCTAAGAATGTTCGGAGGTGACCCCCCTGCTCCTAAGCCTAGGGGAGGCTTTCACATGTAAATGACAATGCTGTGAGCTTTACAACCTTTTTCTAAAAGGTACTAACTAAGGTACCAATTAAAATATCTGGCATAAGTACACCAGGCTTAAAATAAATATAAAATCTGAAATTGTAGCTTATATAGATTTCCCTTATGTAAGTAAGTGTGCTATAATTAATTACATTGTATACCATGAGCAAAGGTCAATGCTATGAAAAAAATTAGAATCTGCAAATCTATTTCAACATTTTATTATAATCCAAAATAATGAGGCTCCGTAACTCTGTTTCCCTGGACAGGACTGACAACCCACCTCTTCAATCTTGCCCATGAACACTATCCTAAATCTCAACCACTGTACAGAGTGGCATGATTACAGTTACCTTTTCACTTGTGTTGGTTAAATGCACAGTGGATGTGTTAACCACACATCTACCAGCAATCCACTCAACAGGAAGAAACGATGCTGGGTATGATGTGTCTGTGCCCTGCAAGCTCCAAACTTCTACTGGCTTTCCATAAAAATATCTGTCCGGATGGGGATGGAGCCAGGAAACTTGGGCAATAATATGTTTAATTGCAGTTCTTTTTATCATGACATTAATAACTATGAACTGCTTTATAATGGCTGGTTGCTGTTCTGTTAAAGGGTCAAGGATGGGTTCCTCAAAATTGTTAGTGTTTGCACACCACTTAGCGTAAACATATGCTGACCTTTCCGATCTAGTTCCATCTATGGAGTATGTTACATTCAGATGTGTTACCCTTTTACATGTCATGGCAAAACAGTTTACGTCAGTGATACAATTTTCAGGATACATCTGATGATACATTGTTAACATTGCATGCCTGTCAAGCTTATCAAAGATAATATTTTGTAATGGAGACAGTGGCACCACTGTACAGTTTTCTAAGAGAAGTCTTTCTGCTGACACCAAAACACTGTGCTTCACATAAAGCATATCAGTTGTGGCATTGCGTGTCCAACCATTTGTCCTCCCAAAATACTGGCAAACTCAGCACCATATTCACATGTCCATGGCATACTAAGCTGTTGACTCTGCTGAAATTGTCTCATAATTTGGACTTCAATTCTCCTATTGTTGTTATTAAACTATTTCAGTATTCCATTAAAACACTCAACACTTGTATCCAAAGTGACTTACAATAAGTTCATTCAACTATGTGGGTACAAACACAGAACAGCAAGAATCATGTAAGTACATTAACTTAACACCAGAAAGAATAAACTGGTCCTCAGTCACATACTCATCCTATATAAAAGTACAATTTAAAAACTGTTATAACCGCTGCTTCAAAAGTGAAAAGGTCATTTGTGAAGTTTTACTCTGAAAACATCACACTACATGCCACGTCACTCGTTAACGTCAATGCGGTAGAGGGCTGGTCCAATCCAGCCTCGTGAATGAAGCGTCTGTCTCCTGCAGACAAGAAACTACCGGCTCGTGTTTTGCGTGGTCCGGCGAGTGACTCTGTTTTCGGTGTAAAAAAACTTGCTGAAGTCGACACAACACTGTTTCCCTGGAGGAGAGGATGAATGCATTGGAAAGCAAAGCCGCGGGCCCAGTGTGGACGAGTCGAGGCGGAGAAGACGGGCACACAATCCCAAACTTACGGTAAGAGCATAGCTACAGAGAGAAGCCATTTCTAACTGCTAAATTAACTCTTAGATCTGAGTAGCGTGTTAACAACTGTGGGATTAGCGAGAAAGTTGCTAAAAGAAGAAGAGACCATCGAGTGCTTGAGCAGAACTAGTGCATGTTTAAATATGTTTTTTCATAAACGGTCTGGCTGTATTTTATAGGAAAATGCCCGTCTCTTCACACCTCTGAGGCAAATGGCCGGCGCCACGAAGCAGAGCGAGGGTAAGCTTAAAGAAGAGACACGCTGTGCTGTATAAAATACATTCTCCAGGTTTACTTTACCTGATCTATTTCATCATTGTGTTTTCACAGCCTGAGCCCCCCCACACACACAACGAGGCAGTCACTGCACATTTGGCCAAGACTCTCGCTGCAAGTCCGGATTTGCAGTGTGGAAAATTACACCATTGTCTGTAAGTAACTGTTCAGTAAATGTCTTTTTTTTACTGTGGATCTTCCAACGGTGATGTAGCGAGGCTATTTCCGTTTATTAATAATATACTCATGTTACTCATGTTGTTTTCCAGCTGCCTGTACTATGACGTACTAAGACGTACTATGAGCCAGTATGAAGGAACTTCCCGTACATCGAACTGGACCTTGCAGCTCTTGCAGCAGCATTGAGAAGTTCAGGAGTCGACAGAGATGAAAGAGGGTAAGATTAGATTCATTAGATAATTTTTCAGTTGCATGTATAGGTGTATGTTGTCATTGAACTGTGCTAATTGTACTGATTGTGTTTACAGCTGATTGAAGCAGGACAGATGACATGGATCCATCCTTCCACAGCCAGGAGCTCACCGACCTGTGTGGCACACTTCAAATAAGACTGAAAGCTACATTGAATCTCACAGCTACACACAACAGACGTCTCCACACTGGAGCAGATTCGGACAGAGTCCCACAAAGAACTTATGACCCAGAGGCAGCAAAGAGACATTTCAAGCTTCACCTGTTTAGTTTTTCACTGGCTAGGCCTGTTTGTACATTATTTGTGCTGCATGTAAATAAAGCTTTGACTCAGCATATACCTTGTTAATGTTTTTTTCCCTCTACAATATGTTCAACATATAACATCAAGCATCACATGAATGAATGTATAGTCTGCAGTAACTGCAGTGCTTTTGGTAAAGGCTTACTAATAATTACTAATATATATATTAATTAATAATAAATTCATATTAACATACAAATTATTATTAGTAATAACTATATTCATTATTATTATTATTGTTAATATTGTGTGGGAGGGGTTTACACACGTGTGTATTATAAAGACCCAGGGTGACCAATAGCAACAGATCTACCAGCCAATCACAAGTGACTTTTTTCGTTTCAAAGGTCTGTGGTTTCATCCAATGGTGAAGTGAGAGAAGTCTAACAAGCGATCTCGCTGCGATTCATATGCTAATTAGATAACACCTTCGCTCCGCGGCGGCACGTCTCCTTCTCCAGCCCCCACCACTGCAAAAGCGGGGGTATGTTTCTGCCCCTTTGTGTCAGTTTGTGTCACGGGCGAACACGGAATTCGCCTTCTGTAAACGGGCACAAACTGCCAGGAATTACGCGAGTCTGCAGACGTTTGCAGTGGAAATTGGGCTTTTCGTCTAGTGTAGGCCATGAGCTTCAGTAGCCAGTCAGTGACCAACAAAACAAAAAGTGCAGTTAAAGGGGTTTAAGAGTCAATATTTTCGTGTTGATTTGTTTTTGTACATTATTGTTATCATTATTATCGAATTCAAAAACAATAAGTGACCCAGCCACCAGTCTTTACAGCAAATTTCCCAAAATGACAGATGTGACAAAGCCCAGTGGCTGTTGGAATTATGACGTAAGTAAAGGAAAAAGTTGATAGTTGAAAGTTGTTAATGTTGATATAGAGAGACAAGTCTGTGTCAGGAGGAGGTTGAGGTGAATTGATTGGTCGACAAAACATCACAGTTTATCACAGTTATCACCAGCTTATTTTGTGTTTCCTTAATCATTGTTGATGATTGTTTATAATGGTCTTGGTTTTGTCTATGTCCAGTACAAAGATAGATCCACAACATTGGCAGCCAAGCTCCAACTTAAACCAGAAATATTAAGTAATTGTAGTGTTATGATGAAATTGCATTATGAAAAAGGGGCACCACCTCCTATTGGAGCAAATTTATATTCAATTAATTAAACGGTCTCAGATCACGAAGTCATGAATCATTGATTCGACAAATCTCTGTTCTATATTTAATAGAACATAAACACTGACTAGTGTGAAGTTTAATGTATTTAGCCTCTGTGGGCCTTTACCTATGTTAAGAATCATTATGTTGTCTTAAAGACATTAAGGCCTGAGTGACCCATACCGTTTTACATCTAAATTCTGACAAAACTGAAGTCAATATACTTGGCCCTTAACACCTCAGGGAAACATTATCTGACCACAAAGTTACCTTGTATGGCTTTGGCCCCAGTTCTACTAATATGAACCTTGGATTTTTGTTTGACCAGGTCTTCCACCAGGTCTTTGACTTTATCATATATTTCATCATAGGTTAGGTATTTCCTAACCTATGATGAGTGTGCAAGCAGTTGCCTATTTGCAAGCTTACCTTTAATCGTAATCCTTCTTACAGTATTGGACTACATCCAAGAGTCCTTATTAAAAAAAAAACATTTATTTCGAAACTGTGGACAGAAAAAGTTATACTGGTCCTGAACAACCTGTATGATAAGAGAGAACAATCTGACTTCCCACAAAACTAGGTTTACCGCACTGTCTCAACCAACCAGTGCAGTGTCCGTGGCCATTTTTCAACATACTTTTTTTCCAATATTCAGCCAGAAAGATGTTTTTTGAGGCCATTGTGACCTTGACCTTTCATCATCGAAATCTAATCAGTGAGTCTAAGTGAATTGTACCTGATTTAATGAAAATCCCTATGGGCAGTCCTAATATGTTACATTCAAAGGGACGTGAGGTCACTGTGATCTTTGACCCCAGGCACCAAAGTCAGATCAGTTCATCTTGAGTCCAAGTGAACGTTTGTTTTAAATTTGAAGACATTCCCTCAAGCTATCTTAAGATATCATGTTCAAGAAAATCATAAGCATAAGTTATCAATACTAATAACACACCAGAGACAGACCTTTACTCTAAAATAGATCTGGGAGGACGACATAAAGAAGAATTTTACTGATACAGAATGGAAAATGATTTTACATAAATACTTACTTAAATTAGACTAGCATTCTTTTTTAAATAATTAACAGAGTATATTGGACAATGACAAGACTTCATAGCTTAAATATAGCCCTTTGAATGTGTGTGTGTGTGTGTGTGTGTGCAGGGTGGCTTTTAAGTGTAGCACTTTCTGTTACATTTTGTTTGGATGCTAAATATAGCATATATAAGTCTGATTGATTGATTATCAGTAGCATTAACACTGTAACATACAACATTGGCAAACACCTGGCCAAGATGTCACAATGGATTTTGCCACAATTTAATTGCATTATAAAAATTTAAAAATGATTTGCATCAACTAACTTTTTGAAGTTTCTTGTCTAAAGTTGGCAACAAATAAGGTTACCGTTTTGCAGGGATTTGTGACCACATGTCATCTTACTTCCATTTTGAGTGATCCTGAAGGTGAGTGTTTTGTTTGGATCAACTGTAGAGATTCTTGTAGTGGAAAATTGTACTGACCAGTGTCTAAGGTAGTGGAAATCCCGACTAGTTGTCTCACTGCTGTGACCTTGACAAACAGGGAGTTTGCTACAGCGGACGGACACAGCAGATAGACACAGATGATGATTTCATGTCTTTTTTTTTCATATTACGTTTTATGAATGCCTCTTTGTATTAGTTCAGGCTTGTCTTTTTTTCATATGGTTTTATGAAATGCCTCCTTGTATAAGTTCTGGCTTTTGTGAACTTGCGGCCAGTTCCATTTTGAGCACCCGTGATTGTTGTGTAAACTCTGCAGAGTTAACTATTAAAAAGACTCAAAGGCAACTCCAGTCAGAGAATTTCATTATTTCAAGATGAATTTCCACCACATTCTGTTTTTGCATTAAGTAGACTACATTAAAACTTAATTAGGAAGATTAACTTGTAATGTTTTGGAAGTTAATATTATGTTTTTGAGATTTTACAAGATCAGTTGAATATGTGACCAGAAGGATAGACTTTGTACAGTGTGTGGCTTACATCAGGTGAAGAGACGCTTACTCAATAAAATACGATTATTTAAGTTTTGTATCAAGCCACCTGTTTAATGAACATGAAGAAAAGTGATATTTTCAGATGTTTTACACAAGGTCAAGCTAAAAAGGAGTTTTTATGAAGAAGCTAAAACAGTCCTGTCTCGTTGGCCATAAGATGGTAGGTTTATATGCAAAGTAGTTTAAAATTATAATACAGACTTGCCTATGTATAGCCCACGGTCTACCTCGATAAAACAATTGCAGTGTAATACAACAGGCCTGCAATCAATCCTCTAAACAATGAACTTAATGTTCAGTTTTATTCAAGTTATTGAATAGTGGTCTTTCCCATTTATACAAATTAAGGTTGACAAAATATTAGGAACACCTCCCAGTATAACTCCAGAATTTCTACTAGCATAGCTGGCAGTAAACCTGCACCATTAATCAGCCCCTCCAAAATTATGATTATAACCTTGTATGTTAAAACTTCTCAAACAGATCTAAGAGACAATAAAGTGTTGTATTAAACTACCTTACAAAGGGATCCTAGTGATCCTAGTAAAAAAAAAAAAAAAAAAAAAACCATTGTATGTGCATAGCCTGAATAGAAGGCCAGATAATCACTGCTCTGTTTTTTTCCTAATTTCCAGACATTGCTCGGAGGAGATGTCTTTTGTTTGGGACCATTTGGAGGATGTCTGGCATGAGGGATACATAACAAGTGTTAACTGTTAAAGTATTGTTTCATGCTTCAAATACTGTGTCATGTTTAAAACAAATATGTAGATTGAACTTGTTTTGTTCGTTGTCTTTACAAAGCATAATGAGTTGGCACAACTTTCATTGTTTAGGTTTCTTAGAATTTTGAACTCAAATAGAAGCTTTTATAATTATGAAAGATAAATTACCTGAACAAAGCATAATAAGTTTGAACAACAGGCATTGTTGGGTATTTTATTATGTAGAACTGTGAAAGATAAGTTGTCTCAACAAATCAATTAGTTGGTGCAAACTTAAGATTTTAAGTTTGCCACAAAACCCCAAATTCTCTTGCATTAAGTTGCCTTGAATTTGTAAGTATTCCCAACTTTTTAATTTTTACAGTGTAGATGGTGTTTTTGATTGTGTTCCCTCACATTGCTTATGGAAAAGATTACTTCTTGATTTGATTGGTGGATGTAACTAACATTTCTGGGCAAGTTTGGCTGGGATAGTGATGGTGCCTGGAAGGTCTGGGTTAGTTCTCAGGCCTAGAAAGGCTGGGTTAGTGTTGGAGCTTAGAAAGGCAGATTTGTGGCTGGGGCCCCGGCATTATATCTTAAAATTAGCTTGACCAAGACTTTAGCAAAGGTATAAAAAAAGACTTTATTCTCTCCTCTACCAAGTTCAAATGTATAATTGTTAAGACTTTTAATGAGAAGGACATTATTACAAAAACTGTCAAGACTGAGGGACTTCTTCAACCCTCCAGCCCCATCCACAAACCCATACACGGGAAGCCGCCTGGCTTATGGAGGACCCCGCAGCCTCCAGAAAGTTTCTGCTGTGGGTGGCAGATGTCGGAGCAGGAACCCCCCTCCTCTACAGCCTGGCACAGGCACCCTCCAGCCCCAAGAAGCCGCCTGGCGTTTGGAGGACCCCGCAGCCTTAGGGAGAAAGTCTCTGCTGGGGGTGGCAGACATTGGAGAGGGGGCGCTTACAACAGGAACCCCTCACCTCCAGTCCTGGCTGGGCCGCAGTTCTGGCGTCTGGGGTTCCAGCAGACGTCACACCGGTTCCGGCTTCAGGGGTCCCAGCAGACGCCACTCCTGTTCCGGCATCAGGGGTCCCGGCAGACTCCACACCTGTTCCAGTGTCTGGGGTTCCGGCAGACGTCACACCTGTTCCTGCGTTGGGGGTCCCGGCAGCAGCTACTCCGGTTCCTGCCCCACGTCCGGGGCTGAGGTCTACACCCCTTCATGTTTCGGGACAGCTGTAGAAGCGGCTGTCATCTCCTGAGCTCCCGTGCTCCACCCCTGACCCTCCGGGTCCCTTCTCCTTGTCCTGGTCGGATCGTTGTCATATGTAGTTGTGTTCTCGTCGTCTTACCATGGTTCTGTCCTCCTGTCCTGATCTCCTGTACCATGGTTCTGTCCTCCTGTCCTGATCTCCTGTGCTTTTTGTATCCTGTATGTCCTGAGCTCCCGTCCTGATCTCCCGTTTCAAGACTTTTCATTAATAGTACTATTTTTGTTAAAACTCTGCGTCTGGGTCCAACTGCCTCACCATAACCCTTGACAGAATCTTTGCAGGTTGAATGAAGTGGTGAGGACAATGCAGGCTGGAGGCTGGTGAGAAGTGGACCACTGAGGTAAACTTAACGAACTGGTGAAGATTGGAAGGCTGAGGCAGGGTATAAAGGAGCTTGATTGTGAATGGGTAGCAGCTGAAGGGTTGCAGATGGTGTGATCGTCATCCAGGGGGATCCTCGTGGCTCTGCCCACACACACAGACAGGGCACACAAGAAACACAAGGACAAAGCAAAAAAAGAACAAACAAATAATTACATCCACCATTCAGGTTATATTCTCACTCATGCTTCTTTGTGTATTTGTTTAATCACCAGCAGGATTATGCAGAAGGTACTGAACCTATTTACATCAAACCTGCAATCTAGGGTATTTGTGTAACATTTTAGTGAGTTATACGACAGAACTTTATTTGTCATTCATTTATTTTTTATCTGTATCGATACAAAAAATGTGAATAAAACCCCACTTATATTTAAGGTGGTTGGACTTAATAAGAAGGTGATGAATTATTTTAATAAATTATTTTGGTAGTTTAAACATCAGCATTGTCTAATAGTGGCACATTAGAGGTAAATTATCTCATCAGAATAGCTCTGCTGCCAGAATAACACACATACACAAACAGAAACAGAAACATGGTGTAACAGAGTCCTAATTGAGTGTGTTTGGACCATCATCCCAGCTCTGGTAGCATCACCCACCCTCCCCACCCACTATACCAGCCAGTGTTCTCTTTTGATCAGGACCAAAAATGTCTGCGCTGTCTGCGCTGCGCAGCTGTCTGACATGTCAGACAGCTGCCAATTAGATCAGCTAAGCCTCAGGCGACTGGAATCCAGCCTCGCAGCTACCAACTTATTTTCCATACAGCCAGTGACTCTACAGAGATTTTCCCTGCCCACTTTAATCATAGTCTCTGCTGCTGGAAGAGCATAATTTTTTCCCACACCTCTTGGGACTTCATATTGATCTTGTCAAGTGGGCTTGTATTGTATATGAATCCACATATCTGAACACTTGAGATGTGTCACTTATTAGTCTTCTGTTTCTCATGAATTATTTCACAAATATCACTCTACAGGGACATTTTTACTTACGGTGGATTGAGTCCATGTATTTCAGATCACACATATCTCCCTTCCACATGCCTGACCACAGAAAACACAAGGTGCTTTATGTATATACAGACATCATATATGAATGTCTTTGGGAAGCATGACGTATACTTTCTCTTTTACCAATGTCAGCATGCATGATTAGAAAACATTGGTTGGAAATTATTATATGAACATGTATACAATTAATTGTAACTTCGAACCCTGTTGTTGACAGAACCACACATGTTCATTTGAATGGGCTGGATGAAAACACGTACATTTAAAAGTTCATGTTTTCAATTTGAAACTGTTGTAAATGTCGATAAAGTATAAAGATTGAAATATGAACAGTAGTGTCAGAAGAGACTCTCAGACCCTGTCCATACCTGGCACTAACATGCCTCTCAGGTAAATGGAAAACATCTGTATTTATATTGTACTCTTCCAGTCTTATCGACCACTAAAAGTGCTGTACAGTCCAATTTGGATTCACACATTCAGACACACATTCAAACAGGGCTATATGCATTCATAGAAGACAGGGGTAATTTGGGGTTCAGTATCTTGCCCAAGGACACTTCAGCATCCAGAGATCAAACTACTGACCGTCTGGTTAGTGGATGACCCTCTCCACCTACTGAGCCACAGTTTCTCAGGGTGATGTGATTATTAGTGAAGTACAGGTGTGTACACACCCAAGACTGATTATTAAAATCAGTCTGAGTCTGATGCATTTGAGATCTAATCTGAGATCACTGGGACAATATTTGTACGTGGTCTGGGACACATGACACCACATTCTATTAGCAATGTGAGAGCAAATGTGTCTTGGCCCATATTGAAGGGCTGAAAAAGCTTCTGCAGTTTCCCAATGCAGCAAAACTATATTTAAACTTTTTCCGTACATTGATATATTTGCCATTTAACTGCTGTATAGGCTATTGATTTTTTTTTTTACTGTTAATATAATTTTGTAGATCTTTGTACAGAAAATTGATTTGCACACACAAAATAATAATACAAAATATTATAATAACACTCTGGTTAGTAGACAACTCGCTCCTCGACTCCTGAGCCACAGCTGCCCTTGAATATAAGAACATAAGAAAATAAACCAAACTCCCCTTCTAAGTATTGTAACAATCAGCTTAAGTTTTAAGTCTATTTACTATAATGATTCAGGCGCTATTGTGACACTATTTATCAAGGCCTGGTTAAGTGAGAAAATCTTGGTGTCAGGGGACTTTAAACCCAGTTAACTATGATGTATTAAACAGAAACTTAAATGTATGCCAATACACCAATTTATTAAGAACCCTTCCCCAAACTTAAGTTCACAGAAAATAATGAATGTCCACTTAAATGTCTATAAGGTTTATCCAACAAGGGAACAACAAACTCCTTAGGCAGCTCCCTCAGTCCATTTAAAATGTCCACAAAAAGAAAAGAAAAGTCAGTAAAGGTCAAATGTAACTCAGGAACCACAATGCATTGCAAAAACAAAAAGCCAAAAAAAAGAATCTAACTCACTGGCCGAGGAACAGGGGAATATTAGTCCAATCAAGAGTTGAAAAATATCTGTCCTCAAATGCAGAAACCCAGCTCCTTCCTTTTCCCTATTCCTCCTCACTGAAAACCTCCTGTCTCCCCCAAACAATTGACCTCCCTTTATTCTCTTAAACTCCTCCCCTCTACACACATGAACTGGGAGTAGAAATCACCTGAGAGTGATCAAAGCAGGAAACTACACAGAACAGCCAAGTGACAGCACATGTGATGAGGATGGAGGTTTAACCTTTCAAGGATTCAGTGCTAAACCATCTAAAATACATATAAACTTCCTCTCACACTTGTGGCGGTGTCACAATATGAAGTCAGGTATTTCACACTTCTTATCTTTGACTATTTGGATCTGCTTGCAGCTGAAATCAGTCTCAACAATGGCTACAAAGGAAAAGGTAAGTGTATGTTGTATGTTACATGTGCCACATTGTCTGGGTATCCTACTGCTATATTCAGAAGTAATGACATGAGTATAATTTTTAGATATTTCATATTTGGATATATGGACAAATTAAATTAAGTTAACTTGTGGGATGTAAGCAAAAAGTCAAGATGCTGTAAATGGAAACAGAGAGCATTCTAACTGCCGAGAGGAAAAAAAGACTCTTGATGAAACTGGATTCACAGAGGGAGGTTATCTGCATCCAAATAACATATTGGCTTGACCGTTCAGAGCATTTGTGGTTAAAGAGCCTATAGCTAGAGACGTGAAGTGAGACATAGACTTTTAATATACTTGTTAAGATCTTTCCTCAGCTCCACTACTTCTGTCTCTGTTTGGCTGGTTTTCAAATTCATACTTCAAGCTGTGGTGAAAAGAAAAAAAACTGCCCAAACACTATTGTGATTTTTTTTTAAAGATTGATATTTTAGACTTGATTGGACCTGCTACAATCACAGAGATGTCTTATTTTGTATATTTTTCTGTGACGGTATATTTTATTTATAAAAGTATAAAACACTCATTTATAACTTTTTGGGGTTTTATAATGTGATTTGCTTGTTAAAGAGTATTTCACCCTGGTAGCCTACTATCTTCCATAGTGTAGATTATACCTTCCTTCTTTGGATTGGTTAGCTGGACAGATGCCAGCAACATTGTTTCAACAGTGGTTTGTTTATGAGTAATTGACCTCAAAAGTTTAAATATGTGAATGCCTTTCTAATTTTACTGAACTAAAACAATAAATAGCCTGTATATAAAATTATTTTCTTTAAATATCTTCAACAAAATCATCTATCATGCATAAAAACATCCTTTCTTTTTGTTGTTACCCTTCAACCTCACACTAATATTGCTTACCTGTATTTTCATTCTTTTCCGTATTTATTGTTCCCGCTTTTCTTCGAACAAGAGAATTTAGCGTATCTCACTCTTTCTTTTTTTACTGCAATCAAAGAGGAGGTTTTTTGGGGGGCTGTTACACGAAAAAAATGTTGTTTTCTTTAAAGATATCTGCAGTATGACAACCTCATTGTAACTACACTTGGGTTGTGTTTTGTGATGAAAGCTTTAAGATACTTTATGTGAGAAGCTGAATCCTAAAATATGAGGCAGACTGGAATGTAGACCACATTTTAACATTTAAACTTTTAACCTGAAATTTTTGCCAGGTACTCTCTTTTCTCAGGAATCACAAAAATTTGGGAGGGACCTCTTTCCACAGTATGGAAAGTACGTTTTTAACCACTTGTACACCTGCAACTGGTCTCGTAAGACGGGAAGACGAGGACAGCTGTATACGGTCTATCCGGAATGAATTGTATTCAGAGATCTTATCTACATCCCTACATCTATTCCATTTCAGCACCAACCTACCCCAAAACATCAGATGAATATACTCTTATAAGTCTTTGGCTCAGTTCAAATTTCAAAAAACACTAGTTCATTATTCTATTCATTGCTGCAGCAGGAGACTCTCACAGCCGGATTCAGCTCCTGCCCCCTCTTGCTCGGAAGCCCAGTCTGTGATTAGCCACCTGATGATGCATTCAGGTGGGAGGGTGAAAGGAAGCTGTGAACACTGATGATTATTTTTAATTATACAGGTGTATTTTGTTTAAAATATGTATTAAAAAAAACAGTTCCGCAGCCTGCTGTGCTTTAATAAATAGGCAAACTGTGTACACTGGGAGACTTTAGCTTGGTTGTAGTGTTTTGGTTTTCCAACACCACCTGAAGGCAGCACCAAAAACTAAATTGAACTCTCATTACAAAGCTGCTCTCTGCTCCTCCCTCCTCTTGGCCTAGCTATGGTTGCACTTTGTTGTCTTAGTTTGGGGCGTGTCCGACTAGCCGTTGGGTGTGTATTATGCTAATGAGCCCCATGTTGAAGTAGAGATACGGTGGAAGTCTTACAAAACACAGCTAGAAGCCATTTCACCAACCTCTGGAAAGTGTTTACTGTGAGAGAGAAGAGCTCCCTCTGATGTATACCTTCACAAAACACATATACACTTGAAGACTGGGAAAGACTGGAAAAGCATAATAGGTCCCCTTTAATTTGTCTTAACAAAGTTTTATTGTTATTGTCGGACCACAAAATGCATGGCTTCATATTTAAGTGTCATGGCATTTAGTTAATTACATAAACTACTTTTATCTGAGGTAATACACTGCTCACGTAGCAGGTCCGCTGCAGGCATGCAGTGGGCATGCACGACAGTGAGACACAGCAGATCATGGACATAGCCTTCACGCACTGCACATGCAGCCAGTGTTGCCTGTGCATTAAGCATTTTGTTTCTGTGTCAACTTGAGTTTGAGGTAGCCACTAGCTAACTGTATACTATTGTTACGTGCTGCCAAAGCCATCTAAAGCATGTTTTGCCACCAGAGTGTAATGGTAACTAGCAATTGTGGTGATGTTTATGTTGCCTATAAGCAGGGCAGCTATATCAGAACATACAGTAGCTCACGCATTGAAATCTGCATCGTGATTCTCTCATTCGGCCGTGTTAATATCAATGCCTGATTGGCTTGGGTTTTCAGAACCCAACCCAAATAAAGATGCTTAGAAATATTCATATTAAAATAAGTCTGTTCAGGTAAATGCAATATATACTGCCAGATGGTCAAATCTATTTCAGAGCATCCTAAAATTAAATGTAAATCTGCAAAGAAAGAACAAATTTGTTTCTCTCTGAAACAGGAGGGACTAAAATCCTCACCCATTGTGAGTAGAAGTACACAGTTTCGAGAGAGAGTGACAGAGGTGCAGAGCAGAGTCCACTCTAAATGAAGCAACAGCATAATAAAGATCTTTTCTTTCATTATGAGGAGTGGACTGTCACAGTCTATCTAATTGATGGGAAGCACTGCACACAACTTCAAGTTGCCCTGCAGAGCAAATAATTAAAGGCATTAAAGGTATCTGTAAGATCTCTATGTGACCCGGCCTAACAATTAAAATAGCTGTACATAGGCTGTACTTAAAATACACCACCTAGGAAATATCAAATGACAATAACAACAAATCATTTTTTCATTTACTATATCAATGCATCTTTGCAATCATAGCTTAAGTATCTTCTAACAGCAGAATTAACTTCTGCTTTGGACGTTCCAACACAGAAAGTTTACCAGAGCGTTTATCCTTCTTATTCAAGTTATTATCTCCCACTGAGATTTTCACCTTCCTTACAAGCCCATCTTTACCACTGACAGTCTCCAAAACCCTGGCAAGTCTCATTCACCTCTGGGTAACAGTACATCAACGTCCATCACAATATCGCCCACTTGTAGATTTCTCTTTGGAGCATGCCAACGCTGCCTTGTGATAATGTTGTGAAGATATTCCTGTCTCCTGTGACTCCAGAACTGCTCTGCTAGAAACTGCACTCGGCGCTAAACCTTTTTGCCCCTTACAGGTCCTGTCTGGGGAATGTGCCAGTTGGGGGCAATGCTGTGCTGGATTTCATGTGAAGAAGATGATTGGGGGTCAATGGTTCCAGGCTGTTGGAACTGTTCAAATTATCCACAGTGAGGGCTCAACTGTTTACTATGGCCATGGTTTCGTAGAGTAGGGTCTGTAGAGTCTGTCTTTGGCGATTGACAGAGTTGCATTCAGAACTCTCCTGACTGTCCTTATTTGGTGCTCCCATATGCCGCCTACATGACAGGAGTGTGGTGCATTTATGAAAAAGTCACACTGCTTTTGTGGGGTTCTCGGACCAGGGCTTCCCTCCAGTACCTCCTCTGGAGCCGAGCCCGGCTGCCGTGTTCGGGGTCAGGGTGAACCCCCTCGGGGGACAACAGCCTACGCTGTCCTCCCCCGTGAGCCAGCTCCTTTCTGGTTCTTGGCCCTCAGATAAGTGCACTGACCGTATCCACTGAGAAGTGGTGTAACTCCATTTCAACAACTTCTCCAAAATCAGCAGATAGGTAACATTGAGCTATGTTTATCTTCACTAAGTTGGCAAAGTCATCCCAGCCAGTACCTTGACGGCACATTTCCTGGAGGATTCTCTTCCCAGTGAGGACATATGGCACTAGAAAGTCTACAGTAGGCTACAGTAGACAAAACACCTCTTCATGTTGCTGGTTGGTCTTTCATGGTGTTGCTAAATCTAAAGCTATCCTTCCCTATGCTCCAGAGAATCTCTAATGCTCGTTCTTGTGGCATGTCAGTGAATACCAGGTCTTTGGTCTCTGCACCTGTTGCATTACATTCTGATGAAGGGATGTTTTGTAGGACAGCATGGCTGTTTGACATTAATTTGTGAAGGCAGAGACCACCATTGGAGCATATCTCCCTTGCCTCTTCTGCCAACTGGATTGCTTTCTCAATAGTCACTGTGCTTGTGACCATCATCCACATAAAAAACATTTGTGTTGAACTGGGATCCTACTGGATGTGAGTGATTGTTTTCTTTGGCTGGGTATTTTAGACCATAATTTGCACCGCCAGGAGATGACACTGCGCCAAAAAGATGCACTTTCATTCGGTATTCCTGGGGTTTTGTGTTCACATCTCCATCTCTCCACCACAGGAAACGCAGGTAGTTCATCGTCATGTACCTCCTCGATATCGCCTCTCTCAATGATTTTGTTCATATATGTTGTGTAGTCTTTCTAGTATTTCTCATCCTTGTTGAACCTTCGTCTTAAATGACTAAGTCGGATTTCAGTGAGCTTTTTGTTATCAGGTAAGTATGGCCGTTGCTTAAGTGGTAGAGGCATCTCATAATGTCCCTCATCATTTTTCCTTATGCTTCCTTTAAGTTTATCAAGGAATACAAGATTCTCTTGTGAGAAAGTATTGTCATCTCCTTTCATGTCCTTAAAGTCTGACTCCAGGATGCTTATAATATTCATTGGCGTTACTGGAGGAAAATCCTTTACATTGACTCTGTGACACAGGCTGGATTCTGTTTCATCCAGGCATGGAGTTGAACCTCCAATAATGCTCCACCCTAAATCTGTAAGGATGGCATAGGGCTTGTTATCTTTTCCAGATAACACTTGTCTGGGGCGCTAATGTTCTTGGACAGTTGTATCCGATCAGAAGTCCTATATTATAGTGTCTGACACTGTGTGCCCTAACCACGCACAGGCTTTCTCTCAAATCAGCTTGTCCCGGAACACAGTTACCTGCAGAATCGAGGATATGGCACAAGAAATCTGCGAGCAAATCAGAGGTAAAGCAACTGGATTTTCTGCCTTTTCCATCGCTTGCGACGAGAGCACTGACATATCGGATTCTGCAAAGTTGCTGGTGTTTTTGCGTGGACATGCACATGCATTTCTGACGCTGTCAGATCTACAGTTAGTGAGTCAACACACTCTTTTTTGTAAAATATGTGTCATTTTATAACCCAAAGGGGATCATTTTCTCAACATGGCATCCATATTTGTGAGTTACTGCCACTGGTACTAAGGAGGTTGATAGTTTCCATGGAAGCAATTATTTACCTTAGTTTTCTTCTGCTTCCCTTGTAAAAGTGTAAAGCAACTACATAATTTTCAAAAGTACCTGTAAACTAATTTATAATGTATTGCAAGTATGCATTGCATAATAAAATTTTAGCTTTCCCTCATGCTTTTTCTCTCTCACAATGATTGTTAAGAACTAAACCCCCTACACTCGCTGTGATGTTGTGACATCCTCATTGACTTTGATGATGGGTTGACAGAATGCTGCGTTGAAGCAAATTTTGAATGTGCATAAAACACTAACATTATGATATAATTCATCATAAATCAATATCATAATAAATGTATGTTTGTCGGGGGGCAAATGCAGTTGGCAACCTTGTTTAAGTGTAAAGTCTGCCCCTAACATCACATATTGTTGACTTTAAGAGAGACACAATTGGTACATGCTCTGAGGTTCACCCACTTGATATGCGAACTCTGCGACTGCTGATGTGCTCCTTCCCACCCAGAGATCAATATGACTGCGAGCAGAAGGCAAACTTTACCCCAGGCAAGTGCATAATCAATAGCCATGTGGGTTCTCCCTAATTAAACTGCCACATTAATATATCTCTCATTGAAAGCTACCTCGGGACAAGACTGTGGGGGTTGGTAGGGGTTGATGATGAGATTCAATGGGAAAGGAAAGTGAGGGGAAAAAGCTGAATAGAAAGAGTTGGACCAGATGCCTGAGAGAGGAGCCTACCTGGAGAAGAAAAGTCAGAATTCTAAAATCTGATTAATAACAATCATAAACTTAAGTACAGGTTCATGACTACACAAAGGTTAGGACTGCATTTACATAGCACTTCTCAAGTCACCAACCACTCAAAGTGCTTTACAATACTAGTCCCATTCACACACACAAATTCATGCAGCACTTCTATATGCTGAGCTTTCACATTGCATTCACACTTCACTACTACAGAATAGCTGTCGGAAGGCAATTAAGGGTTCAGTGTCTTGCCCAAGGACAATCAAGCATGTATCTGGAGGAAGCAGGGATTGAATGATCAACCTTCAAGTTAGTGGACAACTCCTAAACCATAGCCACTGAAAAAAAGTACAAGTAAATAACATTATTCCTTGGATGGCAACAAAGTTAGTGACCAATTCATTTTACAATGATGTTTACAGTGCATCTCACACTTATTTTCATGATCCTTACAATTAAAGGTTCAGTGTGTCCAATAAAGTGAGATCTAGTGGTGGAGTTTAATGTTGTTGTCACCTCACCCTCCCCTTCCAAACATGAAAGAGAACCAGTGGTCGCCTTCAGTTGTCATAAAAACTAAAAAGATGTTTAGTTTGTCCAGTTTGGACTACTGTAAAAAACATGGCGGCCTACAAAAAGAGGACCCCCTCCTGATGTAATAGTATTTAAATATAAAGGGCCTATTGAAGGCTAAAGTAAACAACAATTCATACAATTTCTATAATTACAGACAACTGACAAAAATAATAATGTTGTCTGTCAAAACTAAGAATTAAAGGTTAAGACTAAAAACTGTTAGCATTTCAAAGAAAAAAAACAGTTGTCCTAACTGACCAGCTAATGGTGCTTTGCTTAAACAAGCATAATTAATGATGTGTTGCCAAAGTTTTTAAAGAAACAGTTAGCATCTCTTTTCAAATCCTTTTGGATTCACCCATATGTCAGTGAATGTAGGCTCAAGTGGCTGTGGGTCTCTGAACTCTCCATGTTCAGCAAGTGACGTACACAGCAGCAAAACATTCAGTTGACCAACCAGCAGAAATGTGAATGAGATGGAAACTGAAAATAACTAAGTTTATAAGTGAAATTGGCTTCTTGATGAAGCTCCTGATATCCACCTATTCATCCACATCCAAATCTCTGTGTAGACCTTGTCAATCTTTCCTGACTTCCTAGCATCTCTTTTTTTTTCAAACATATATGTGGCAGGGTCTCTCTTAAAACTCCTCAAAAAGGTGTGAAAAGACAGGCGTAGTCTGAAAAGTGTGGTGTTTTCAATGTATTTACAGCCAGCTCCCAAGGTGCTCGTGGACATATCTACAAGGATATAAAAGCTAAATAATTTTAAATCAAAAACAACAGGAAAAGTTTTTCCCGAACTCCCCCATCAGCTCTGATGTTACCTCCTCTGTAACCAGACTCAGAGAGCCCTTACAAGGGCTTGAAGCTGCCCTTTTATACATTCAGCCCCTCCCACTGGGGTAAATTACCAATTCAAATAATATTTTGGGCAAAACCAGTGCATGGAAGCAAAAATAACGGGTTACAATGACTTCTTTATATGTCACAAAATATCTCCTCTTTAAAAAAATCAAATGACTTTTGTGAAACAAGAGGTATTAACTATAAAGAGTACAACTGTAACTAATTATCATTGAAAAGAACACAACAGGAAACTATTTAAACCGACAGGAGGTTATGCCCATTTAATCCCTCGAACTTCCTACACTGACAGCCAGATGAACGAACAGCGTCGCCAAACCGCTGGTAAGTCAGTGTGTGTTTGTGCATGTGTGTGTAACCAAATGCGGAGCTGATGAGTGTGCACCCTCAGTCACACCACAGCTAAACAGAGTAAATGATGGTTAAATAGCGATAAACTAGGCACTGAAACAGGAATGTTTGTTGGCGTGTGGGTGGACCGCTGGCGGTCATTGACGGAGCAGCTCCGTCACATTATCCCCCTCCTCCCTGAGGTTGGTGCTGTGCAGCAATCTGTAAAGGTAGTCTGCCACCACATTGGTCTTGCCTGACCGATGTCGGTTGGTGAACTTGAAAGGCTGGAGTGAGAGGTCCCATAGAGTAAGACGACTGTTGTGGTCCTTCATGGAGTTGATCCAGGTGAGAGCTCGATGGTCTGTTTCACACAAACTCACGTCCAAGAAGGTAGTATTGCAGACTTTCAAGTGCCAATTTAATTTCCAGGCCTTCCTTTTCCGCCGTAGAATATCTGGTCTCGTGGCTGCAGCTTGCAGCTGAGGTATAGGATTGGTTGCTCCCCGCCAGGGTCTCCTTGGGCCAGGACTGCTCCCAGGCCAACTGCAGACGCATCCACCTGTACCAGAAATCTTTTGTTAAAGTTTGGACTCTTGAGGACTGGCGAAGAGAGAGAGCCTTTCAAACTCCTGAACGCTGTTTCAAAGTCATCTGACCATGACACCGGGTTCCTTTGGTCAAAGCTGTGAGGGGGCCACAGTGGTTGCAAACTGGGACACGAACCACCAACCAATCTGAAGAAGGATCGTACTTCTTTTTTGGTACGAGGTCGAGGGCAGTTCCGGATAGCTTCCACCTTATCCACTTGTGGTCGCACCTCTCCTCTTCCCAGTAACCTAGGTGCCGTGTCTCCTCTCGGGCCCAATTACACCTGGAGGGATTGAGTGTCAGCCCTGCCTTTTGGATCTTTTCCAGGACCAGCAACAGGTGATGGATATGCTCCTCCCAGGTGTTGCTGAAGATGACCACATCATCAAGGTAAGCCGGGCTGTAATAATCACAACCCTGGAGGACTCTGTCCAACAGTCTTTGGAGGGTGGCTGGTGCTCCATGTAGTCAAAACGGCATCACTGTAAACTGGAAAAAAACAGTGTTCGGAATGCTGTGTATGGAGGACTTGACTCTTCTAGTGGCACCTGCCAGTATCCCTAGCACAGAGAGTGGTGGTATGTTTGGCAGACCTGATCTTCTCCAGCTCTGAGATGGAATTGAGCTTCCGGAAGTCAATGCATATGCAAAGAGATCCATCCTTCTTGAATACTATAACCACTGGACTGCACCAGTGGGAAGGCTAAATCACTCTGAGTTTCATCATCTCCTCCACCTCCTGCTGCAGTCTTTGCCCCAACTGTTGTGAGACATGGTAGGGATGCTGGCAAATTGGGTGTCCATCCTTTAAGCAAATGACATGCTCAACAAGGGTGGTTCTTCCGGTGGTAGCAGCAAAAAGAGAAGGAACTTATTTGAAGACCTGGAGGAGCTGTGCAGCATACTCTCCTGAAAGATGTGCCAGTGAAGGCCTGGTAGTATCAGTTAGGACTTCCCCTCCCAACTCCTCTTCCTCCTCTATGTCCAACTCTCTTACCAATAGAACCCTCTCTGGAGCCTGGACTGGACACTCCTGCCACTCTTTCAGTAGGTTCACATGAAACTTCTGTTTCACCTTTTTTTTCTGGGTGGAAAACCTCATAATTAACAGGTCCAACCTTCCGGGTGATGGTGTAGGGTCTTGCCACTTTGCCAACAGCTTGCTGTTTGAGGAAGGAAGAAGTAGCAGAATTTTTTGTCCAGGCTGGAACTCTGTGGTGAGCCTGCTGGTCATACCATGTCTTTTGGCTCTTTTGAGCCTCACTCAGATTAACTTCAGCCTCCTCTTTGTATCTAGACAATCGTTCCCTCATTTCCATCACAAACTGCACCACCCCTCTGTAGCTTGGAGTGGAGGAAGGAGCCACCCAGCCTTTCCGGAGCAGTTCCAATGGTCCCTGTACATCCCAGCCATATAGTAGCTCAAATGGGGAGAAACCTGTTGAAGCCTGGGGAACTTCTCAATAGGCAAAACGTAGGAATGGCAGCCATCGGTCCCAGTCCCTCCCAGTGTCATCACAAACCTCTGTAGCATCCTCTTCAGTCTCTGATTAAAACTTTCCACCAGCCCATCTGTCTGTGGATGGTAGGGTGTGGTCTTAATTGCGGAGATGCGTAGTTGCTTGTGAAAGAGCTGCATCAGCCTGGAGGTGAAATTGGTCCCCTGGTCTGTCATGATCTCATCAGGAATTCCAACTCTGGAAAACTGTTGTACCAGCGCATGCAAAACTGCGGGAGTAGTGAAAGTGCGAAGGGGAAAGGCCTCTGGGAGATGGCTGGCATAGTCACACACTACTAAAATATACTGGTGCCCACAATATCCATGACAATTCTGCGGAAAGAAGTGGTTATAACAGGAAGTGGCCGCAGAAAAGCTTGATCCGATATTCGGCTATTGCATGTTTTTTGACAGGTTGGACATGTGGCACAATATTTCTGGGTGTCTGCGTACATTGATTGCCAATAAAAACGTGAACTGATACGTAAATAAGTCTTGTGGCGACCGAGGTGTCCAGTCCATGGAAGTGTGTGTGCTAGGTGCATAATAAGTGCTCTACAACTAACAGGTATTACCAAACGTCTATGGTTATCATCAACAGCATACAACACCCCATTCAACAATGAACATTTTTTTACCCACAAAATTTGCACTAGTCTCTTCTACCACCTTAGCAAACAATAGTTTCAATGTTTCATCTCAGGCACTTCCCACAGTTTATCACTCAGAAAACTCTTAATTTCAGGTTCCATTGGCTTGAGCTGTTTCTCAAAGGGGCGTTGACGATGGGATTTTCTTGGCCCCTTAGTGCCACCTTCACTCACACAGACTACTGTCAAGGTCTGGGAGTGGTTGGACACCGGCCTTCGCCTGGGATCGAGTAATCAAAGAGCAAGCAACACTCACATCAACCATTGCATTTTCCCTCTCATCTTCCCCAGAGTCACATTCCTTTGAAAGTTCTTTTTCATGTAATAAGTCCATGAGAACAGGTAAGTCCCATCCAAGAATGGCATCTACTGGTGGATTTTCAACCACACCAACAGTCGAAGATATGGCTGTTGATCAATAGTGACAGCTTTAGGATAGGGATGCTTGTCCCCATGAACACATAAAATGTCTCCTTGTCTACTGTAATCCACCACAGTTCCGACACATACCAGACTGCACTTAACTAGAGAGATGAAGCTACCTGTATTCAGAGAAGTGACCTCCTGCCCATTGACAGTCACAGTTTTATATGTTGAACTCTAGCTTCTTTATCTCCCGTGGGGTCAAGCTCAGGCCGGGGTGCATAGCAAGCGCCTGAGACCTTAGCTTTGCGAAGGGACACAGAAGCTTTGTGGCCTGGCTGCTGGCAATAGAAACAAACAAAGTCCTTACCAGATTGTCATTGGTTTGCTGTAGTGCTGGTTTTACCTCGAAGCTCCTGGTCAGTCTCTCTTTTTGTAAACCTGGGATGAGATGGCTGGTCCAATAGTCGGGTTGCTGCACTTGTGGGGCATGTTGCGGGTCCTCCTCTCTGGGCATTGATGTACTGAAGAGCCAGTTTGGCAGCTGCAAGTCCCTCCACTGGCTCATGGTACACGGAGTAGCTGCTCCGGGATGATGGCTTCACCCATCTGCTCCTTGGTGTGCTGCTCGGGTCAAATCCAGCGTCGGTAGAGATCCTTCAGGCGGTGGTAGGTCTCTGTTCGGTTCTCACCACAGCGCACAGAAGTTGACCTGAACTGCTGCCGGTAAGTCTCTGGTGAGATATCAAACTTCATCAGCAGTGTTGCTTTGAGGTCAGTATAGCAATGGGCTTTCTCCTCATCCATCGCTGCGTAGGCCTCCAGTGCCTTCCCAGACAACAGAGGAACGAGTCGACATGGCCATTTCCATGTTTTGGCAATACGTTCAAAACGTAACAAATAGTTCTCAATGTCCTCACCCATTTGATATTGTGGGATTTTTGGCCCTTGATTGTAATTATAAGTTAATATCAATAAGCTACATAAGTAAGTTGCATGTAGTAGTAAATATATGTTTCGCAAATGTTCTGATACAGGCTTGTATAACAACCATTACTATTACCACCTTGTTTATTTAGCCTGTTATGGAATTTACAGTGAATTAGACTCGATGTGCAATGACAGTTTAGATGTGATTATAATCTCTCTATAGGTTCTCATATTTATTATATATTTATCTGTTTTCACACTGACAGACGTTGAAGGACTTGATGTGGACTGTTATCTTGTGTATTATGTTTGAGCATCGCTAGAAGGGAGCCTGTGACCCAAGCATTTCATTGCCAATGACTGCTGTATGTAATTGTTGTGCGCATGATAAATAAAGTCTTGAATTTTGAATCTTCTTCTTGTGCAACAATGTCAACTGACTGGCAGAACGTTGTAAATTAAGTAAATAACAGGCTGTGGAGATATTTATACAGTAATATCTTAGTCAAGCGAATAGAAGAGATCAAAGAGACAAAGCAGTTGAGTGATGCCAGCCCAGCAGATATAGTCAGGCTGAAGATAAAGCCAATCAAAATCAGACTGAAGGAGGATGCTGTACCCTACAGTGTGACCACTGCAAGGTGCGTGTCATTGCCTATTCTCCATAAAATAAAAAATGAGATGGACCGCATGGTAGCAAATGGTGCTATAGAGCCAATCAAAGAGCACACAGAGTGGTATCCTCCGATGGTTGCTGTACCCAAGAAGAACAAAGACCAGCCAAGGATATGCGTTGATCTAAAACGCATGAATAAGACATCCTTGTTTATTCAGACTCTGAAGAGGTCCATGAGGTGAGGCTCAAAAAGATTCTTGACACGCTGGAGAAAGCTGGTTTGAATCTAAACAACGAAAAATGTCTCCTGCGTCAGCGACAACTCAACTACCTTGGACATCGATGAAGATGGCATTCATCCAGATGAGGCCAAGGTTAAGGCTGTCACTCAGCTTGAGCCACCAAACAATGTCACTGACCTGAGAAGAATCCTAGGTATGATACACTACCTAGACAGGTACCTCCCAAACCTGTCCGAGGTCACTAAACCCCTCAACAACCTACTCTAAAATGATGTGACATGGGCATGGAGCACAGTGCAGGGGGAGGCCTTTACAAGTCATCACAGAGTCACCTGTACTAGCATTCTATAATGTGAGTAAGCCTACCATTCTCAGTGCAGATGCTAGTAGCTATGGTCTAGGTGGTGTCCTGCTACAGAAACATGATGAACAGTTGAAACCAGTAGCATTTTGTTCCAGAACAGTCACTAATGCCGAGCAGCGCTACATGTAAATTGAGAAGGAGTGTCTCACTGCTGTGTGGGCCTGTGAGAAGTTTTCCAGGTACCTCTATGGACTAGACTCCTTTACTCTACAGAGTGATCACAAGCCACTGATTTCCTTGATAAACTGTAAAGACCTCAACTTTGGACCTATGAGGTGTCAGAGACTTTTACTTTGCATGATGTGTTATAACCCTACAGCTGTGTATGTGCTGGGAAAACAACTTATCATTGCTGATACACTTTCTAGACATCCGCAGGTCACTGCCACAAAGGAAATCGCCGAGCTGATCAGTGAAATAGAGGCCTATTTCACCTATCAAGCTCAACATCATCAAACAGCAGACCCTACAGGATGCAGGACTACCGATTGTTACAATACTACACAATGGCTGGATGGCCTAAGTATGCTGTTAAGGTGCCTGACAAGGTAAACGCCTATTACACTTCCAGACACCACCTGAAAGTTTCAGATGGACTGGTGTTGTATAATGATAGAATAGTAGTGCCACAGAAGATGAACTCTGAGATATTACAGCACATACAGGATAGGCATCAAGGCATAGTGAAGTGTAGAGAGTGGGCTAGGTGTAGTGTGTGGTGGCCTGGTTGTCAGTACATGTAAAGACTGTCAGGAGTCCAAACTGACACAGAGGAACCCCTGATCACTGCACCTCTACCGAGTCACCCATGGGAAAGAGTAGCAGCTGATTTATTCGAGCTGAACAAACAGAACTACTTGTTGTAGATTTTTTACGATATATAGAAAAAGCCTACCTCAAGGACATGTCAGGTGACACCCCAGAGCTAAATTGATGAACATCTTTGCCAGATGGGGGTGACCAAATTAATTTGTTATGGACTATGGTCCCCAATTTTCAGGCAGAGCTTTCATGTAGTTCTCTAAGGAGTACATATCACATCCAGCCCACACTACACTCAAGGAAATGGTGAAGCTGAGAGCTGTGCAGACAGCCAAACAGATCCTGAAACAAACGGACCCTTTCTTATCCCTTATGGTCTACAGAGCAACCCCGCTTCAAGCCACAGGCATGAGCTCAGCTCATGCTAAACAGGCTAATCCTTACTACAGTTTCTACATTGGAGGCTAATCTACAACCCGGACAGATTGTCATTATCCAATTCTCCTTGGGTCATTGAGACCCACCAGAGAGATTATGATTCGCCCTGACCAGGTTACGATGTCACGTCAAGCGTGTTTCACCAGAGAACAGGTTCTCCAACAGCTGTTCTCCCAGCAACAATCCTCTGAACCCGAAGAGAACGCGGAAGAGCAAGACCGAGAAGCACACCGAGAAGCGGAATGAGAAGAAGACCGAGACGACGAAGACGACGCAGACGAAGACTATGACCCAGTGGTGGGTTAGGGTTAGGCTGCTGCAGATTCATCATCGTGCTCATCCTCGGAAGAAGAAGAAGAAGGAGACTGAGGTGAAGAATAAGGAGGAGAAGGAGAAGACCATGGCACCACCACCACCGGACCTGTGGAAAGAGAGAACTTCCTGTCAAGAAACAGAGAAATAACATGGTCGTCGAGGGCGTATGACCAAGAGAGCCCCACATGATGTCCCGCGCTGTGACGTAGCCTAGACGTTCCGCCTGTTCGTCACGCCGGCGGTAGAGAACATCATCCTGGAGATGACGAATCTGGAGGATCGTCGAAAATACGGCGACGACTGGAAAGGGATGGACGAGACCGACCTGCGCACCGACGTAGGGCTGCTGATCTTAGCGGGCGTGTACAGGTCCCGGGGCGAGGCCGCCGCCAGCCTGTGGGATGCTGAGAGCGGCCGGGCGATATTTCGCTAGCTAGCGGCTGCTAGTCCTCGTCCTCATCTCCACTCCTCTCATCTCTTCTCCTCTCCTGTCAACATTTGCATCTCCTCTCCTGCTTCTCCTCTTCTTCTCCCCAGGCCGGTGTCCTTTCCGACAGTACATGCCCAGCAATGTCACCTTAGTTTAGGACTGACTCTTGTTAAAAGACTGTTAAGTGCCAGTATTCTGCTAAACTATGTGTTGGTTGTAAGCCAGTTAAAAAACAAAACAAAAAAAAGACAAAAAAGCAAGTTAAAATCCTAAAAGATGGTTGAGACAGTAAAGTTATGTTCATGAAGAAACTGTGTTACATAGTGGAGCATTTATTTTTAGGTGGACCATAAACATTAAATAAAATTTAAAAAAGATTGATGTTATGCCTTTTTTCCACCTTCAACTCAAAGGAATGGTGATATAGTGTAACGGTACTATTTTATTGAAGTGCTGGGCGGAATGAGTGGGTGGGTAGTCTGCAAACCACACCCAGTGTAATAGATCCAGTCGGTTTGTGTATTCAGTGTTATGCTAGAGTTCGCTAATAAAAGTTAGCGAAAGAAACAACGGCCTTGTACCCTCATTTTCCACATAACACTACAGTAAGAACATGGTGATGAAGCCCAGATTTGTGCATCAAACGTATGTATGAATGGATTAACCACAGTTTTGTGTGTACTCACTGTTTGTGAATGAGGCCCATTAAGGCAAAAGCTTGGTAAATTTTGTGATGTGTTATTTTTGCTGAGTCTGGCTTCAGTTTGTTTGCCAAAAAGTTCTCAGTCTTTCTTGTTTACTAGTTTGTTCATAACATGTTTTGTATGTTTCAGCCTTTACTAAAAAGTCATAATCACTATAATTTACTAATGACTTGTAACCAGATTTCTATTCATGTCTATGGAGTTGACAGTTTTTAATTATTATTATTATTATTATTATTATTATTATTAATTATTGTGATGTGATATTATGAATCCTTCTGTACTCAATTACCATGTATTGAGACAAACAAAATATTGCAGAATTGACAAATTTTGACTTGGACTGCATCTCATTAATGAAGACAAGAGCTAAGTGATTTGAATGAGGAGAATGAAAGAAGAAAAAAGAAAGAGGAGAGGAGGAGCACAACATTGCTTTTGAGACAAATAAACGAAAAGTAGGGAGTAGGGCAGACAGAGAGAAAGGAAACAGGGAGACAGTGGGAAAGGATAGCAGGACTGGGGATGGTGGACAAGTGTAGGTAAGGTGAGGAGGCATTAATATATAAATTATTGATGAGGGTTGGAATATGCAGACAGAGCAGAGTGGAGGAGAGGCAAAGCTGTCGTGCTGTGGAAGACCCTTACGTTAGCAATATGCACCTCTCCCTTTACGCTCTTCATACATACTAATACAATCACACACCAACATCAATCTCTATTCCTCCCAGCTAAACCTTTCTTCCTCTACTTACCTCTTCCCCACATTGAACACTGACAGGAGCTGATCTGAATCGACACCTGAAAAGCGCATTTCTCCCTCAGAGCATAGGCATGTGAAACTGCTCATAGTGTGGTGGAGACAAGGTTAATTGAACATAAGTGAAAAACTTTGGACAGTAAAGTGGAAACGTTTGGGACAGGTAACTGGAAACAAAGAATTCAAAGCACAAAGACAAATCCAAACACTCTTTCAAAAGTTCACAAGAGGACAGAATTATGACTCCTGGATTTGTCTTTCAGGATTACTCATTTTGAGTAATGGCTATATTTATAATTATAATCCATGCAGTAGGTCTCATACTGTTACAACACATACTATACAGCCCGTAAGGGACCAAAAAAGAGGGAAACCCTAATTTGCTTTCATGTAGTGGATCACAGCTTCCAATGATGAGGGAAACAGGTGTCTACGGAGATAAATTCATGCCAAAAATTAACAAACAAAATGTGTTTTACAAATGTCCACAAATGGTACATGATGAAGCAGCTCAGAGCAGCTATACACGTTAATAATGTTTCACATGTTGAAATGTGTAGCTGCAGTAAAATACAATCTGATAATGAACTAGGAGAACTTGTGACTTTAAAACACGTTTTACTAGAGTTTGGATTCATTTACAGATGCTGTGAGGTTATCTGCCACTGCCAGACTGTATTGCCATCCAAAGTACCAGAAAAGCAAAATACTGTCATAATCATCATGTTTGATTAAACACTTGGAGAGATGAAAAAAAGAGGCAAAGAAAAGAGCAGCGGAGTAGAAGGAGATAGTAGGCAGGAGAGGAGGTGGCTAATTGATTAGCTCCAGAGAGAATCTTAATTTGCCAAAGTGCCACTGGGGTATGGCGGTGGGGGAGGATACTACCCACAACCCCACCCTCATCCTACACAAAGGGATTGAGGCAAAACAGAGGCAATTGATACAGTCTTATCAGAACCACTTTGATCAGCTACACCTCCAGGCCTATTCTCTGCAGTGTGTGTGTGTGTGTGTGTGTGTGTGTGTGTGTGTGTGTGTGTGTGTGTGTGTGTGTGTGTGTGTGTGTGTTAACTCAAGCACTGTTAATCATTGACTGTATATAAAGACTCAACGTCACCAATAGATTTCTGCAGAGCAGTTTTTAAGCTCAAAGTGGGCAGCTGGCCAGTACCTAACTCCTCCTAGTTCCAGGCTAATCCAAATATGGCCAAAAAAGTGGACCGTGGGTAGAGCTGAGGTGGGCTCAGAAGACAGGTGGCTGAACCACATAGCTTCACAATACATGGTTAGCTCAGGCTAAGCAGCTTGGCAAAGAAGCTAGAGTAGATGCTATCCTGTGTTGTTGACCAAGTAGCGTTACGGCCTTGTTGCTGTTAGTCGTCCCAATGTACATAGCTTGATACCCTAAAACTATACAACAAAATTGAAATGTAAATTTATCCATTATCCAAATTATACCACACATGCTTAAATGCTTCAACATGTTTTTAATATGTAATTGTTGTAATTTGCGATGTGTGGAAATTTAGTGTTTTAGTATAGTTTATTTAACACACTTCTAATGCATAATTAGTAAAGTCAATCAACCTCAGTCTAGATTTTCACATAACTTTAACTATGAGTCACATGTTGGGTTCTCACTTGATTTTAATTTTAATTAGTAAATAATAATAAGTTGCATGTGATAGTAGCTAGTGTTCCCTCCACCAATGTTTTGATATGGGCTCGTTTTTTTAAATGCAGCCTCATAAACTCTCCAGCTAATCAAACAAACACTTAGTAAACTTTATGTACCTAATCCCTCTCTCTACCCTCCACATGGAGGCACTTCTCTGTGTACCCAGGGACTCTGCCTCATGTTTCTTATATGTGGGTGTTGTGCAGGAAGCACATAGGGGCAGAAGTGAAGTTACCTAAAGAGACAGAGACAAGCATGAGTATCAAAGTAAAACAGGAAGTGACATAAAACAGGAAATGCTGTGAGTATGTGTGTGTGTAACCATGACATTATTGGTCCAACAACGTGTTCCTGTTCGCACACTGGCTAGCTTCAGCACCTTGCAGGGCAGCAAAAGTAATTGAAAATTTTGAGTATGTGAAACTAAATATAACATATGTTGAAAAAATGCAGATTACTGTGCATTTGAATTAACTACAGAAACCTCAATAAATGATTTACTCTGTCATAGTACAATACCACCTGAAATTTACACACCAATGCTTCATCCAGCGCTATTTCAGTGCCTGACCAGTACACAGCAAACTAGCCAAAATCATGGACAATATTCAAGGGCTAAACAC